>OY783226.1:87110857-87833357 GCA_963678685.1 Patella ulyssiponensis
GTGATGTGATCTTACCGGGAAAACATGTGCTTCTTATATCCAATATTTAAGACAAAATCAACATTTTACCATTGGTACACGAATCGTGTACCATAATGCGTTTCATCCCCAGTTCTAGCAAAAGACTCAAGGAACGAGGCTAGAAACATTGCACCAAATCCAACGGCAGGTGTAGACTAGAATAACCAAACGCTAGAAATTTGCATTCTATTGAGATTTCTGGCTTATTTCGCCGAACATAATAACTGATTTGAAATTAGAGTAAAAACGGAAACCATTGAATGTAAATCAGTTTACATACATTCATATAACAATATTTTATCCGTTACGCCCCACTTGTGTCTATTTCTAGGTCCCAAATGTTAGCGATTTAGCTCCTTTAAAGGGACAATAACACTCTTGCTGGCTTGGCAGCCCCAGAAAATAAATAATAGCCTTATTCTAAGTACTAGATGTTTAAGTGTCCTACCTGTTGTGTAAATTATCCATTACGACCTATTTTACTTGTCCAGAGGGTTCGAAAATATTTTAAATCAAAGTCACATTTGAAAAGGTTTACGTTAGACTTTTCAAATCAATTAGTTGAATTTTTCCAATTTTTTAAATTAGGTGTGTTAAGATGAAATTTATATCATCAATTAATTGGAATATTGTAAAATAATACAATTTGTTGACCAGAATGAAGATTGGGACATATTATTTAGTTACAACAAGAGTGTTATTGGGGCTTTAAGCTATCCGTAAAACTTGATAGTCAAATAACGTGACAGCCCACCACCACCACCGATCAACCTATTCGGCCAACATCGGGATCCAACCTGCTACTTTCAGGTTCTGACTACAAACCAATCGGATTTTCTATTCTTCGAGAACACCAGTAAATTTTCCTTCATATTTCTGCGAGGTAGGAATTATTAAAAACACTCAAAACTTGGCTAATAGGTTGTACATTTTAAACCCCTCACATTATCCAGAACGGGGTTAAAAAACAACTATTCCAGATCCTAGTGTAGTAAAGACAAATTTTGAACTATAAAAAACAAAACGAAATAGGATCTGTGTTTTAATCTGATTGGTGGCTATCCAACACCAAGAAGAAGAGAAAATATCAAATTAATGCAGTAGTGTACGTTTAATACTCTAACATATATTAAAATAAGAAGACAAAATCAAATTAATGTGGCGGTGTATCTTTAGCACGCTAAAATCAGTTAAAATTGCCGTGGCGGTGTATCTTTAGCACGCATAAATCTGTTAAAATTGATGTGGCGGTGTATCTTTAGCACGCATAAATCTGTTAAAATTGATGTGGCGGTGTATCTTTAGCACGCATAAATCTGTTAAAATTGATGTGGCGGTGTATCTTTAGCACGCATAAATCTGTTAAAATTTATGTGGCGGCGTATCTTTATTACGCTAAAAACAGTTAAAATTGCTGTGGCCGTGTATCTTGAGCACGCATAAACCTGTTAAAATTGCTGTGGCGGTGTAACTTGTGCACGCATAAACCTGTTAAAATTGATGTGGCGGTGTATCTTTAGCACGCTAAAATCTGTTAAAATTGATGTGGCGGTGTATCTTTAGCACGCTAAAATCTGTTAAAATTAATGTGGCGATGTATCATTAATACGCTAAAATCTGTTAAAATTGATGTGGCGGTGTATCATTAATACGCTAAAATCTGTTAAAATTGATGTGGCGGTGTATCATTAATACGCTAAAATCTGTTAAAATTAGTAATGTCGGTAGAGACTAAAACTATGGTAAAGTAGTAAATATATAAAAAGTAAGTAGGGAACGCTATGTTTGTTTAAACGGGGTTATTTGTTTGTTTAACATATTTGTTAACATCTATTGTACTTCTTAAAGGCTCTTCACTCTTTGATTTAGACTTTCTTGGTGTACATTATAGCTAAATCTATATATTGCTAGTCTTGATTCTGGCTTTATATGTTACATAAACCATTATTTAGACATCTATTGACATGATAAACCTATAATTAAATCTCTGGAACATCGGATGGCCGAGATTTAAATTCATCACCCCAAAACAAATCTGACAGTAGATATCGCTTGTGTGATACATTACATAATCTACTGTGATATCTCCTAGGAGATATCGCTTTACGTGAATTTGATTGGTCAATCAAAAAGGAACTACTTTCTTTTATTTTAAAGAAACCACTTATTTTAAATAAAAACTAACTTCTTTTTTTGTTAAAAAGAAACTGTTGTTATTTCATTGACCTCTAAGGAAGTATTGGGTCAATATATAGGACATTGCAATAAGTAAACTGCTGTCAAAAATGATGTATCACTACGCAGTAATGTAATCAGATTCAGTAAAAATGAAATCTATACCAAAGAGTAATATTTATTTATTTGCGCATGAAAGAAAGGATTGGGTAATAAATGAAATCTCCAACTCGTCTTTTTTGATATCAAAAAAGACCCGCAGGAGATTCTCTATTTATCAGAACACTCATGAGATTTAAAAAATGAACGATAAAATAGGTAATCGAGACTAAGTGTCGATGTAGTACCGTCGCAACAATAATAAACAGTCTATGCTACACCTTGTCAAACCTACAAACCATTATAACGTCGCTTAGAATAAAGTCATTTGAAGGACATTTTAAATATATAAATTTTTCATTATCTAAGTAATTTTGGGTCTAACACAAGGTTCAATCCTATTTCAACAATTCGCTTGCGCTGGTGCTGGTGGTTTTAGCAGTGGAGGAACCCTAGTTACATAATGACCCCAGTTAAAAAAAAAGTCAAGTGTTGATTTCCTGGGATTTCTGTCTGGTTCAAATAAATAAATTGTAGTAGGTCCTACGATTGCCCATAATGGACATTTGAATGAAACGTCCATGAATACAAGGTGACCAAGTAGTGCAATAATACTACGCGGGGCTGTCTCTATATCTGCCCCTCTCTCTTTCTATCTCCCCGTTTCTCATATCCAAGGTAAGGACACAGATCACTAAATATTCATGGGGCGAAAGTTATTTTTAGTCCTTCTCTCCCTTTCCCTTTTTTCCCCTTTTGCATGTCGATTTTTGTTGACTTTTTGGTGTAGAATTGAAGAAAAGGGTTTAAAAATACATTTTCTGCCAGGTTTTGGTGAATATTCATGATTTTGAGGCGGAAGGATACAAGGGTTGTGAGGTTGGTTACGTTGAAAGGGAGGGCCGAAAATTGCTTGTTTAGTTGTCTCGACTTCCAGCCTGTGTATCTCAAGTTTTTCATGGTGAACCTCATACATGCTTTTGGGCCAGAGTTTGCCACATGTTGCTCCATCTGTGGCAGAAAGCGTTCTACCCAACGCATATTTGGGAAAAAGTTACAGCCGGTCTAAGAGACGAGAATTAACATTAAAGTCAATGGGGAAATAATTAGTGATCTGTGGCCGTAAAGGTATAAAAGTTTTTCCAGAGAGTTGTCTCCCATTAATATAATACAACATATTTTCTACACTCCGCAACCAAAAATACATAAAAAATCCAGCAACAGAATAGTATATACCTAATAAATTACCCAAGGGGCGCCCAATAATATCAGACTTTGGCAGCGAATCAATCAACGTATAACAATATATATATATATATATATATATATATAGTAGAATAGTTAATTAAAGCTGCTCTTTGGTAATATATAATTGAAATTAAAGATGGCAAAATAAAACTACATTTTTATGCTAACGTTTTCACCGCGATAGCGGCTCATCACTGACTCAGAGTGTCTCGTAAAAAATAAATCAAACTTTACACCGAGATTAGGAAAAGATGCACACCTAGATAACTTCATTACTTCCATTGCATCTCACAAAATTCAACCAAGACCCTACAAACAAAATTTAAGTAAGGGGGAGCTAGAGGTTTTAAATGAGATGAAGAGCAATCCAAATTGTCAAACAAGCTGACAAAGGAGGGGCTATAGTAATGATGGACAGCTCATTCTACGAACAGAACATTGTAGAAATGCTGAATGACACTGAATACTACCAGCCATCGAGCATCGAAGAAAACAATGCTGCAAAGAAAAAGGTAGTGAAATTCATCACCAAAAACGCCAAGCCTCTACATAAAGGAGAAGAGGAATATTTAGAGGATTTTGAACCTACCACGGCCTACTTCTATGGTCTACCAAAAGTACACAAGAGTAAGCTGATAGAAGAAGCTGTCAAACACTCAAAGGATGAAGTTATTGAAGTACTTAGTCCAGAAGATTTAAAATTTCGACCAATCGTAGGGGGGCCCAACAGCAGTACCCAGCGACTCAGCAAATTTATAGACATCATCTTGAAACCATTATGTTCTCGCGTTAAAAGCTTTCTTCGCGATGATATTGACTTTCTACACCAACTACCTGCACAGTATACGCAAAGATCTGGGACTAAAAGCTGTCGAATATTGGTTAAATAACCATGCAGACCTCATACCAGACCGGTTTTCAAATTCATTTATCCTCGGTGCATTAGATCTTGTGATATCTAATAACATATTTTTCTTCAATGGCCTATACTATACACAAATCAAGGGAGTCGCTATGGGTACGAAAGTTGGCCCTACCTATGCTACTTTAACTTTAGGTTATCTTGAGGAAATATGGTATGAGAGGGTGACAACAACCTTTGGCAATGAATTCGGTGATTTAATTAAAACATCATGGAAACGGTTTTTAGATGATTGTTCTGTGATACTCAGGGTATCCCAAGAAATCCTCTCAGAGCTTCATAAAATGTTAAATAATTTAGATGATAGCATACAGTTTACAATTGAGCAGAGTCAAACCACATTAAATTTTCTGGATGTGACAGTTAAGCTTCACGCGAATGGCTCTATTGAAACTGATGTGTATTATAAAAAAACCGATACACATCAATATCTAAATTTTAACTCTTGTCACCCATCTCATACGAAACGAAACATCCCTTATAACCTGGCTAGACGAATTTGTACAATTGTGTCCAATCCAGGTGTCAAAGTTCAGAGATTACAGGAACTAAAAGGTTTCTTATTAAAACAAAACTATCCAGGTAAATTAATGCTAACAAGAGAGCATTGAGTCTGGATCAAAGCGTCTTAAGACTACCTAAAGTTCCTGTAAACTCTGATAAAAGGAACGTTGCTTTAGTTACTACATTTAATCCGTCCCAGGAAAATGGGAAATCTATCATTGAAAATTATATCCATATTCTTAAAAGTAGCCAAACAATGCATAAAATATTGAGAAAAACGAATATAATCAACAGTCTTAAGCAACCTTCCAATCTAGCTAGGATTATAACATCTTCTAAATATGATTCAGTCGCTTCAATTCCATTAGTTTCGAAATGCGGTAGTTCAAAATGTAAAACCTGTGACATTATCATTGAGGGGTCATCCATAACAATTAATGATGATAATACATTTTATGTCAAACAGGCAATGAATTGCCAATCGAACTATGTAATTTACCTTATAACGTGTCCGGGATGCAAGGGGAAGTATATAGGAAAGACCCAAATGATGCTTAGGCTTAGAATGAACCTTCATCGACAGCACATACTTCAACCAAAATATAGGATGATCCCGCTCAGTGAGCACCTTGAAGTATGTGGTGGGGGTAAATTTAGTGTTTTTCCTTTATATAAACTTAATAGCAAAAACAACGACCTCTTGGAGGCAAAAGAAAGCTATTTTATTGAGAAGTACCACCCAAAACTTAATTCTAAATAAGAGAATATATAAGTTATATGAAATAAAGATTGTGGTGGGATTAAATATTTTTAGTCTGTAGACTAACTAACTACCCTTGCCTGTACAATAATTTTATCATGTAACTATGACACCCTGACGTCATAGACTATTGTTAATTCAATTATTGTTTAATAAAACGCCTGATGAGCCGCTATCGCGGTGAAAACGTTAGTTTTATTTTGCCATCTTTAATTTCAATTATATATATATATATATATATATATATATATATATATATATATATATATATATATATATATATATATATATATATATGTGTGAAAAGTTGAAGATAACTACTCTTAGGTATTGATTATACAAAAATATAAAAGTTTTTGAAAAAAGAACTACATTATTTGTCGATTACTAGTACTTTCGCTTATTTTATTTTTCAAAAACTTTTATATTTATATATATATATATATATATATATACAGAGCATGCCAAACAATATACCTAGCAAGCGAAAGTCCAACCTTAAAGACACCAACGATTTCAGTCAGAAAATCAAACAGTTAAGAGTTCCTGAATACAGGTATTGAATTAGTTAGGAAGGCATTTCTGAGAAACCCGCAAGCATCTAGACTTGACGAAGAAATCCTTAAATTTCGCGACATTTGTCTGAGGAGGAATGACTTCGCTTTCAACGACCAAGTATACCACCAGTCTTCAGAAACTGCGGTGGGAAAAGGATTTGTTGCGAGGCACACAAATCTTCTTCATGGCGGGGTGGAAAAGGGAAGTTTTGCCACTCTGTCCATTAAAACCAGATTTCGATGGACGTATATTTAGATGACGTTTTCATAGCCTGGACGTACACACTAGACATATTTTGGGCGTTTTTAAACTTTCTAAACAATCATCATCCACACTTTGAAATCTTGCAAATATTGATCAGTCGCAAGGTCAATAACCTCTAGGTACTTGTCGTGCATGGAGGACTCAGTAAACAAAAAAAAATTTCGGCGGTGTTGCTGAATATGTAGTGAGTGGCTATTTACCACATGTAGTAAGCAAGAATTTCAAAGTCCCCCTACGAATATAGACCGCAACTATTAACCGATTTCACTGAAACTTTCTACACTCAGTTTGCGATTTCCTAGATAGTTGTGGTCTGCATCCGAGTCACACCAAATACGTGGTCACCTGATATTTCGGAAACCAGTGACCGAAAGTGTCTAAATATGTAACTACTGGCATGTCATTGATAACATCATAGTCAATAGGTTTCATGGATGTCGATTGATGACTGTCGTCTGCAGTCGTGCCACATGACATCTGTGGTATTGTATCTCTGACCGGAAGTGACTTAAATGTTGCCCGCTCTGAGATGGGATTAATGTAATCATAATCCGCGAGTTTCATTGAAATGTGTAGTAACCTAATATACTATTCAAAAAAAGTAGGGGATATTTGATTTTTAAGTGTTATTAAAGTCACCTAATGAAACTGACGAAGAAACAAATGACAAAATGAAATGAAGTTCACATTCATCGATTTATTCCAAATGATCGTTAGACTAAGTAAGGCACAGACTGACCATTATAAGGGTAAAATGATACCCGGGGTCAAACAGCAAAGTTACCACAGCATCATAACAAAGTCAGTAACGGGTAAATCCTCCTCTGTTTGCCAAACAAGCATTGATCCAACGTGGCATACTCCTAATGAGACGTCTAAGGTCATTTTGGCCCAGATTGTCCCATTCCTGTTGCAACGCAGCAGCAAGTTCTTGGACATTGGCAGGACGTTGTTGACAGTGACGTAACCTCTGTCCAAGCATGTCCCAGACATGCTCGATGGGGGAGAGGTCGGGACTCAGTGCTGGCCAAGGTAATGTGGTTATGTTCTGTTGTTGGAGGTAACCTGTAACGATCCTGGCCCTGTGACATCTTGCGTTGTCATCCTGGAAGATGAAACGGCGGCCATGACGTCGTGCGAACGGCACAACATGGACTGCCAAGATGTTGTCCCGGTAGTACTGGCCTGTAACACGCCCTGCAACAACATGTAAAGCCGTTCTTCCAGCAACAGTGATGCCTCCCCACACCATAACAGAACCACCCCCAAATCGATCATGTCTGATGACGTTAACGTCTTGGAAGCGCTCGTTTCGACGACGCCACACCATCCTACGTCTGTCCAATAAATCAACAGTGAACCTTGACTCATCTGAAAACATCACATTGCTCCAGCGTCGATTATCCCAGTGTTGACGATCCCTACACCAACGACGTCTTGCCTGAATGTGATGATCTCTCAAACAAGGGATCACGCGAGGACGTCGGGCGCGAAGGTGACCCCTATGCAGTCGATTCCGAATCGTCTGGCCACTCACTCTCACACCAGTGTCTGTTTGAAGATATCAATCCTGGGCTTGAGTTGTCGCCCTTGGTCGACCTGAGCGTGGTCTGTCCTGTACAGATTGTGTATCACGGTATCTGGACCATAGCCTGCTTATGACAGACTGAGAAACATTCATCGTCCGCGCCACAACCGCCTGTGTTGTGCCGATCTGTAGCATGCCAAGGGCACGTAACCTTTCATTTTGGGTAAGCCGACGCATATCAAAATTTGTTTTCTGGTCACTAAAACAATTAAACTGATGTTTCCACTCTGGAATTCAATGCCTCAATGACTGTAACATTCAAAGTCAGAGTCGTGCAAATCTTGGGTTGAACCCCCATGATGATCCCAAGCATCACCTGCATTCCATGCGGTAGCTATTGGTGCGTTTGGGCGTCACATGTAACTGGAAATGTTTCTTCTGTTAGGTTCTATAGTGACTTTTTTCGTAGTCATTTGCATATTTTAGTATTATGCCCCCAAAATCAAATATCCACTACTTTTTTTGAATAGTATATCACAGGAACCGCTGAGCGTGGCCGAAAGTCTTCCCACTGTGCCACATTAAATTTGATATCTCCAAAACAGCTGACCGGAAATTGTCGAAATTTGGCCCACTCAGAGATAGTATATATGCAATTACGTTTAGATTAGACTTTGCTTGACATTGACTAGAGAATCCCTGTCGAAACGCCTCTCCGTCATAAGCAGTAATTGTATTCCATAGCTGTACTTGGGCTGAAAACTTTTGGAATTTGATATAAGAGCAGGGTACAATTTTCCTTCCTGTGCACTGTATTGCGTTTGTCCGCCTCCAATTGCCCAGTCGGAGCAAAACAGTTGGACGTTAAGAATGCGTTTGCGATTACCATGCAAAAATTGAAAAAAACGACAACACTAGGGGTCAGCAAATTTCAACCATACTTGGTCTATGGGGACTCTTAGACGACAGAAGTCACAGGATGAAGTGAAAAAATTGTGAACGAACAGTTATTGTTTTAGGGCAAAATTGGATCTATTCCGATCACTTTTAACCCTAATTTCAAAACTGTCCTACCCGAAATGTTGTGTCTCTAAATGTTTGATATTGGTCAGGTATGATAGGCCTAGTAGTTGACTTAATATCCGGCAGTTGTTGGGAATGAATTATTCGTGTGGAAGTGTCTGTGGGTGATCTAAAAGTGGTCAATTTACGAATGTTTCAAATTACACCACCTTAAAACGTATTTTAGCTGCTCATTTGGAGGGTATTTCTCAAGAAAAAAAACTGACTGCAACGCAACCCACTAGATTGCTGAACTAATCTGAAAATGTGTAAAAACGGTATTTTCCACGCAATTCGTCTTTTCACTGATGACCGACAACAATCTTCAAAAGTTCCAAAGACCGATGATTATTAACATCAGTGCTATATTTTGTTACTTAAATGTTCATCATGCCAAATATGCTATCAAAGTTTTTGTGACAAAATGGGACGTTCACGGCCATCGTAGGAAAGGAGCCTTACTGATGTATAATTTTGCAGGATTAGACGAATATTCTGATCTATATTAAGCAGCAAAAGAAACGTCAGGCTGGTATGTTACTCTGAATAGACGCATTGCATAAAACTTGCCAATGTTTTTATTGTATATTTGTTACCACATCTCCAATTTAACATGAGCAATAAGGCTCCTTCCTAAACTTAAACACAGGAAATGTTCTTAAAAACGCAACCTGACTTCTGAGATGGTAGCGTGTTCTCCGTGATTTTCATGCAACTCATGCTGTACGTGGTGTTCACCGGGACCTGCCCTATAAAATGCACCCCCATCATTCACACTCACGACAGCTCGGGGGAACCAGACGTTTGGAAGACTCGAGGCTGGCCACACTGCCGAAGCCGCTGCCAATCACTTCCTGATCAATGTTCGGACCATCTACAGGCTTCAGCAACGGCTTCTGGCCACTAACACCACTGATGATCGCCCCCGAAATGGTAGACCAAGGGTTACCACACGACGACAAGATCGCCATCTTGTGCAACAGCACGCACAGAATCCATTCACACAGGCATCCTAGACAGCACGTCAGACTGTGGCAACACACGGAAGACTCATCAGTAACGATACAGTGAGCCGATGTCTCACCAGAGAGAACATCCATTGCCGTAGACCTTACCCTGGACCGATCATCACCCCTCGACATCGACGCGAACGAGGTTGCGACACCAGATATGGAGAACTGTTCTATGCACAGATGACAGTCGGTATTGCTTATCAGTTGCAGATGGCAGGACCAGAATATGTCGTAGCCGTGACCAGCGTTATTCTGACCGATGTGTCGAAATGGAACGATATTCATGTGGAGGTCCAAGCATAATGGCCTGGTTTGAAATCTGTCTGAACCAGATAGTGGGTACTGCGATGTCCAAAAATCTTGGGGCATTTGAAGGAGAAGATGGCATAGATCACAACAAGATTTACGGCACTCCAGGATGATGCTGACCACATGTACCAGCCTCCTACATATACCTTCGTTCGAGCAAAAGTGCTCACTTACTTAGATTCTTATGTTCGAGTGTAAATAATACCTGACGTTCCTTCCAGTAGTTTGCATTCCAGAGTACTGTTTTGTTTTGTAGTACTGGTTTTGGCTTAAGTCTTCTTCTCCTTCAGGGATTTCAAAGTGGAATGTTTGGTAGCCAGCTGATTGTCAGTGCCTCTCCATAAAAGTTCCTAAATACAACTAGGAATAATCGGCTTTGAGTCCTAAATTGTTCTTGACCAAAATACCGAAATTGGCACAAGGAACGTTGGGAGTACAGGTGATACTCTGCGGGTGACCGGACACGCGAACCCACGAATCTTGTGGTGTTGTGTAGTCATCTTTCTGTGCAAGCCACGGGAGTCTGTTTGTAATCGCGGACATGGTTCTCTACCATTCAAGAACTATTGCGGTTCGGTTGTCCGGTTCTCAATCAAATATTGACACATACAAGAAAATACTGGAGATGCTGCATTTAACCTTCCGCGAGTTTTAATAGAGGAATGCACGAAATTGTATGAAACTATCATCCTTGCTAACGACTAAATGGAATATATTAAAATTGTAACAATGTCCATACATACATTTTGGCTGGAGTGTTGACAAACGCAACATTTTATCTCAGTTTTGATATGCCTGTTGCAGTCAATGGTTTTTTTTTTGGTTTTTTTTCGTAGGAAGGTTGCTAGTTGTGGGTAACATTCAAATATTGTTCCAGTCCCTGCAAAGGGCGAGCTATATCATCTCAGACTTGGGTGTTCATTAAGTTTGATTTTCAGAGATAGTTGGGTATCAGGCCAGTAACAAGGTATCATTAGCAGTAAAAATGTAAAACTCTTGTGTGTAGGAAGTGCTTGAGTGGTCCTACTAATGTACAAACTTTTGTCTGTCCAAATTAATTATTGTCCGAATAGCAGATCATCCAAATTTGGTTCCAAAATTGCCCATTATTTGACTATTTTTCTGTTAAAATATACTTTTCCAATATTCGAGGTCGGTATCAACTGAATCAATCTAGTATTTTGTGGGGATGTATTATATATCTGGGTAGAACAAAAAACATTTGGTCCAAATCTCTGACCCTATATTTGTAACCCCCAGCATGTTGCTCTCGCGGTCTCGCTCTTAAACCCCAATTCGTTTATTTCGGTACAAAAGGTATTGAAAATATCCCGCCCCTCCACCGCCCCACCCTCAAAAAGCTGAAAAAAACGGAAAAAAAAACAATTATATGGAATTACATATCGATTTTAAGGCCGATCTCCGTGTACGCGTTTACGCGTGCGTTTTCGACGACGAGCAGATAGGTCTAATAGAAATGTAATGGAACTGTTTCCATGTACCCGGTGAAAACGGGCTAGAAAAAGCTGCTGAAACGCGTAGATGGCAAACTGGCTTAATAGTGAATATGGTATTTGGTCGACGAGGATGTTTTTAGAGTTAGGTGTGGCGTTTAATGCTTGATGAGACACTGCGAACAAATGTAATAAGTTGACAGCCGGTTCTTATCATCAGTGGTTTCTTATCATCGTTTGGTGAGGAGCTCGATAGACACATATTGTGCATTGATTAATGGTATATCATGGCAATATTTATTTATCTACCACCCCGTTATCTACTGTTTCAATATTAAAATGTTCTCTGGTATCTTCATCTCATCTATATATCCCAACTACTAACGTATCTCCAAAAATATTTTCTGAGTCATGAAATGAAATGAAATTCAATACAAGCTTTCAAAGTTGGACAGCCGACCCTACTCCTTCGGGTGTTAGGTCATTACGGGACTAACATATTTTTTCAACTTTATTTAAATAATTCACTTGTACGTAGGGGTCTTTAACAGCGGGAAGCAACCGGACGACCCGTTGAAAACCCACGAAATTGTACAAACGACCCAACACCTCGTCACGTACAAGTGAAGAATCGACAGACCTTGTGATTTAACGCGAATGCGTTAACCACTGGCCCACCCCCTTCCCTTAACCCTTATGTTTTATAGAGCCACGGTGGCTAAGTGGGTAGGACGCTGGAGGTCGCGTGTATGATTCCTGGAATTTCCGACGTGATTCCCCTGAATAATGAATAATGGTGCACAGGAAGTGGGTTCCCGTATATACACTGGATTTCGATATATAAAAATAGGCCATAATTTCTGTTATAGTGCTATCTGACATTGAGTCAACTGGCGTCTTTTCGAATCAACGATTGTACGTGGCAACGAGTAGGGTCATCTGTCCAACCTCGTGGGTTTTCTCCGGGTACTCCGGTTTCCTCCCACTGCTAAAGACCCCTACGAGCAAAGCCAAGTAAGGAAATAAGGTTAAACCATATGTTAGTCCCGAAATGACCTAGTTTGTGTGGAGTAGACGTTAAACCCCATTTCTCTCTCTTATAGCAGTAGGCCCGTCTTCATTAGCCCAGTAGGAGCAGAACAGTAGCATGTTAAACCCCATTTCATGTCCGTTTTTATTATAGAACCAAACGGATAACATATTTCATTGTTTAAATGTAATACTGGTTATTTTCAAGCGGGGTCCCCACCCACTTTAAATGTTCTAAAACTGCAAAATCGTTATGCCCGTCTTTATTATAACCCTATGGAGGGCAGGGGGCCTGACGAGGGGAAAACTCAAAGTCGTTAGGATGGAACAAAATCTAAGGTCCCGAGTAGGCATTGCCATGCACGTAGAAAATCCCCTTGAACCGTTGTGCGGACATGTGATACCAAAATCCTTGTTGCCAACAAAGGGTAATCTAAGGCCCCAGGCATAAATAGGTTTATGTATACATAATTTATTCAAATACGATCAAACTAGAGCTTTATATAAAGACTGAATAATAATCAGTCAGTGAAAAAATATATATTTGAGGTAATAACCGTTAAGATATTAATTACAAGGTAATAATTGAAACCATCAAAATCTTCAAATAGTTTAATTGTCCATTCCATGTAGAATCGTCTTTTGACGGGGTTGGTAGAGTATCTAGACTTGTTTTCAGATCTAGATTACTAGAATGGCCAACACAATATCATCAGTAAGAAGGATTCTAAATACAAAGCTTGCACCGAGCGCAGACCAGATTAGGCACCTGTAACCAACAAAATGTAGAGAGTGTTTTCGATAATACTCTAGCTTCTTGTCAAATGCTGAATGTTGCCACTGCCTTACTTCCGTTCTATTTGCAGCATCAAAGTGGCATACAATGTATAAAATTCTCGCAAGACATTTATTAACCAATTCCCCTCAAATGGTCGTGGGCTCCAGTAAAAAACCCTTGTAGTTACGCCGTCAGGGCAAAATTCCTCAAAATGCACACTGTTTTCACAACACGAGAACGTTAAACCCCATTTCATTTCATTTTGTAATTGGTCAATTCTGAACGAGGTAATCAATGTAACTAACATACGTGTCAAAAAGCATTGTCTTACTAACCAATGAAAATGTGTTGCGTTTCCACCCACATGAGACCTCGACAGAAATAAAATAACAGGTTAGTTAATCTTTGGGCCGAATTTACAGAAATACAGTTACAATTAGTGAACAGAATTCACGGAAAAGAGCTGATTGTAAGCATAGTTACAGTTATTTTCATTCTGTTTCAAAATTTATTTTATTTTATTCTTGTTGTTAGATTTAGATTATATTAATTTGGTTAAATGTATATCCTCATTGCTTTAGAACAGCAGTTCACGACCTTTTTTGCCACCTGCACACCTTGGAACACGTGGAAAAAGGGCTGAAAAATATTTTGAATTTTGCAAGATAGAAACGTGGCTCAATCTGTCAATTCTGATCGCGTGGGTTTTCACATTTTCTTAGTATGCTTTTAAGAAGATCGTACGACACACATGGTTGGGAATCACTGCTTTAGAAAACTAGAGAAAGCCAAAGATAAATAATATTTCAATGTCATAGTTATGAAAGGTGTTAAATCTCAAAATAAGCCGGATTTAGTTTTTGAGAAACGAGAGAAAAGCTTATTCCAATCTAATAATAACGCAATTAGGAAATCGACGCTTTTAAAGTTGTTTTTGTGGAAGTTACGACCTTGCAGTTCTGGTATTTGGCATAGAGAAGCCCCTCGATGTCATTAGTGATCCTGTGCGAAAAAGATCTATTTGGGCCATAAGTAGCACTTACAATATTTCAGAACCATGGCGTCGATTTGTAATGTATAGAATTTTGTTCTGTGTATTTCAATTACTAAATGCCATTGAAACAATTCATGTTTTCTGTGTCCTGGCATTTCACGTGTGTTCTAAACTGAGGACCAAGAACACGCTCGAGAACGCGTTTCAATTGGTATGTCGCACCGTGATGTGATGACAATGAACTGGCAATGAATACGACAACTACCTATATTCAAGATTGTAGCGCATCAGCATCAACAGGGCCGCTTCTTACCTACTTGTTGTTCTAGTTGTTGGGGTTGCGCTCTTCGAAAAAGGCCTAAGGCTCCGCCAGTTGATGTCCGATCGACATGAAAATTGGCATGCTGGTTCTATGAACATGGAGAATTGGATTTTTGAATTTCGTCCGACAACACGGTCAATTCCTGGTTTATAGTACGATCCAACTTGTTATATAGATTATACTGCATTTAAAGGACAATATTGGTATCAGTCATTATCACACAATAGAACAGGTTTAACACGCCCCAAATAAAATTTTAGAAAAGAGATGCGTAATCAAGGATTGTATGGTCAGAACAAGCTTTTATCTTCGCTAAATTCGGTTGATAAGCGTCTTTTCAGTAAGACAGAATCCTAACCGGGAGGATTGTGACAAAGAGTAGGGGCACCTGTCCCCCCTTGCTTCCCTCTCACTCCTAAAGAACCTGTTTATGGAAATAAAATTGAACCATTTTATTAGTGCCAAAATAACCCTGATTGTGTCGAGTAAACGTTAAACACCATTTTTTAATCCCCCTCTCTATTGGGAGATTACCATACATTTATATGTTTATTTTGTTTTCTAAATTAAATGTTAGATAATTAAAAATACATTATGCAAGAGCTAAATCTGTCCTTCTTTGGGCCTGAAATCTTATCCAAATTATTAATTAGACATTAATTAATTTATCCAGACAATAATCAACTCTCGATGTCATCGATATTAAGCCGATTGGAATACATCTTTTGCATAATAATTATATGTTTAATTAGACATTAATTGATTTATCAAGTCCATAATCAACTCTCGAGGCCATCGTTAGCAGGTGATATTTAGTGGATTTGATCACTTTTTGTGATGATGATCGATGCTAGCCTAAAATACAAAACCTAATATCTCGAATCAGAGTGAAGCAATTTGACTGAAATTAGCCTATTTTATTCAAGTTATCTATTGTTTTATCTATTGTAGCGAGATTATCTAATTTCCCATAATTTCCCCTTTTAGATATTAAATGATTATTCTTACTACATATTAGCTATGTTTATGCCATGGAAATGAGACCGCGATTTCTCTCCCGGTGTTGGTCGAGGCTTTCCCAGCGTGGTTTCCCCTTGTGAGTGGTGCAGGACGGCGATGCGGAGAAGGACAACTGTCTCTGATATTGGGTTTGCTTTGACTAGGCAAATGAAGACGGGCATACGCCACTAAGTGTGCTATAAGGTAAATGTTGCCCGGACAGCGGCGTAAATGTATACAAAGGGGCCTTGTCCTGCAACACTGACAACTCACACAGCAAAATGCCTAGGAACTTCCTCGGCCAATGCAGGGCTCGAACACGCGACCTCCAAGCTAGCAAGTTAGCATCTTACTCACTGAGACTTTATAGAGAAATATATTCGAATAGATTTTATTAAGAATTCCAATAGATTTTATAAAGATTTCCAATATATTTTTATAAAAAATCCAATAGATTTTATTAAGAATTCCAAAATTTTTAGAGATTATTTTAAGGGTTATTCCTATATATTTGTTACAGTATTCGACAATTGTTTCTGTAGTGGATTAAATCGGATCATGAATATCAACATGGGCCGTATTCTGTGGAATTTACAGCTTTTTGTCGTTTTGGCAATCGGTTTGTATTATTATAATTACGACTTTCGTCTTAGTATAAAATAAAAACTATATAGATGGCGACTAATCAGTAATATAGGCATGACAAGAAGCCTTTTGTTGTTATCAAGCACGAGAGAGAGAGAGAGAGAGAGAGAGAGAGAGAGAGGAGGGAGAGAGTTTGGTCCTATAGTGAAGATTATCTTTCTGCAGGCGGAGTGATACCAAATGATGTAATACAGTTTACAAATGATAACTCGAACTCGGATGATCTTGTGGTTAAAGCAGCGGAAAAATTAATGGACGATCCATCATTTTTGATAAAAGTAAAGGCCCTTATGGAATATACAGGTAAAAAAGGATATAATAAGGTCTTCTTCTCTTACAATATCGAACTCTTTTATTAAGTCAGTACGATACGAGGGAGTATATGCAGTCAATGATTTTAATTGCCCGAAACTTATTTAGATGTACTGTAACGAGAGCGATGATAACAAAAAAAGTAAAAAAAACATAACTCCTCCATAACCCACCCCACCTCTTCAAAGGTGTAATAATAATAATAATAACAAATGTTATTTTGCGTCTTCTTTATGCTAACAAATGCTCAAAACGCTTTTAGTAATGGCTCTAATGGCGAAACCCCTTAAGTGCACGATTCCACTCTTATATAATTTTTTCGTACATGATTCCACACTTATATAATTATTTCGTTTAAACGAAATATTAATTCGTTTAAACGAAATATTAATTCGATTAAACGAAATATTAATTCGTTTAAACGAAATATTAATTCGTTTAAACGAAATATTAATTCGTTATAACGAAATAATTAATTCGTTATAACGAAATAATTAATTCGTTTTAACGAAATAATTAATTCGTTATAACGAAATAATTAATTCGTTATAACGAAATAATAATTCGTTTAAACGAAATATTATTTCGTTATAACGAAATATTATATCGTTATAACGAAATATTATTTCGTTTAAACGAATTAATATTTCGTTATAACGAATAAATTATTTCGTTATAACGAATTAATTATTTCGTTTAAACGAAATAATTATTTCGTTTTAACGAATTAGTTATTTCGTTTTAACGAATTAATTATTTCGTTTTAACGAATTAATTATTTCGTTATAACGAATTAACATTTCGTTATAACGAATTAATATTTCGTTATAACGAATTAATATTTCGTTATAACGAATTGATTATTTCGTTTTAACGAATTAATTATTTCGTTATAACGAATTAATTATTTCGTTATAACGAATTAATTATTTCGTTATAACGAATTAATATTTCGTTATAACGAATTAATTATTTCGTTTTAACGAATTAATTATTTCGTTATAACGAATTAATATTTCGTTATAACGAATTAATATTTCGTTATAACGAATTAATATTTCGTTATAACGAATTAATATTTCGTTATAACGAATTAATATTTCGTTTAAACGAATTAATTATTTCGTTTAAACGAATTAATTATTTCGTTTAAACGAATTAATTATTTCGTTTAAACGAATTAATCTTTTCGATTAATCGAATTAATCAATGTCGATTGAACACGTCGACTAACCCCAATGCTCCAAACAACGAAGTTGAAAAAAACCTTAATAAAAACCAATCGTGATCTCTATCGTTATTGATATACGGGATATACATATGGTTCATTTTTATATCATTAATTCGCTTGTGCGTAATGCTATTTAGCAGGTAGACCCAGAAAGAACCCTTGAGGTTAGACAAGTGACCCTGTCAGGCCTCGTGTCCCCCAACATGATCCCCATTACGAAAACCTTATTAAACAGATAGCAGCAAATGTTTTAACATATGTTTTGGGGTATCAACCGTTTGGTTTATAAGCGTATGTAGGAGCCACGGTGGCTAGGTGGATAAGACGCTAGCGCGCTAGCCAGGAGGTCGCTTATTCGCCCCAGTTTTGGCGGAGAAAGTTCATCTGGGGTGTTCTTCGTGGTTTCCAGTTGTGAGTGATGCAGGAAGGAGGGTCTGGAAAGGGCAACTGTCTAGTCTTTTGGATGGTACGAAAAATTCGAGGTCCCGTGTACAGATTGGCGTGCGCAACAAAGATCCCTTGGCAGCTGCAATTTCATATAAGTCTAGGCTGTAGCGATTTTGTTTGGGCAAAACATCCCCCAAAGCACAATATTTGGCGTATGCCCATCTTCAATAGCCCAGTGAAACTCAAAGCAGAACAGTAGGACGTTTAAGCCCATTTCATAAGGGTATACACCCTATCGATTTGTTAGTGTTACGTGACTTGCCGTTCCAGCGAAATGAATGTTGGGTGGTCTAGTGGTGCGCCATTGGGTCAAGGGGCGTTGTATCGGTTGACTGCATGTACGTGACAAGAAGTATGATTGCTTGTACATCCTCGTGGGTCTTCAGTTTCATCTCATTGCTAAATACCCCTACGCGAAAGCGGATTACACGTGTTAGTCCCGAAATGACCTAGTTTGTGTCTCTGTTCCAAGATTACCGCAAATTGATAAAGTTTTTGGTTTTTTGGGTTTTTTTAACATCTTTTATTTTCAAATTTGGTGTTTTGAGCATTTGGGTGTACACTGGACTTCGTTTGTTCGTCCAGTCCGAACTTGACAGCTCTCCTTTTCAGGCCCTCCGTCCTGCACCACTGACAAAAACCAGATGAACTTTCTTGACAGTTCTCCTTGTCAAGCCCTCCGTCCTGCATCACTGATAAAAACCAGATGAACTTTTTCCGCCAACACCGGGAACGTACCAGCGACCTCTAAAGCTTGTGAACCCAATGGTTAATTCCCTAAAATATATGTTAAAAACTATAGGGTTCACAGGGTCTTCGTAAGGGGGATAATGTTTGGGAACTGGGTCTCTGGAGAAGTAGGTAGCGGAAACGATAGGATCCGTTCTCTCATTAACCCCAATGCTTCACACCAATATATGAAGAAAAAAAAACTGATTTGAAGTGTATCCTCACAATAGGGGGAGGAGGAACCCGGGCCATCTCTTTATGCCACCAATGCTTCATAGACTCAATATCCATCACATGATCCCCATTACGAAAACCTATGAAGAGAAAAAAACTGATTTAAAGTGTATCCTCAGAATAGGGGGGGGGGGAGGAACCCGGGTCATATCTTTATGTCACCAATGCTTCATAGAGTTCATACCAATCACATAATCCCCAGTACGAAAACAGTGTAAACATGAGGTCTGTTATTGGGCCAAGTGCCGTTATTTCAATTAACCGCCTCTACGCGACAAGCAGCAGGATCGCTTGTCCAACCTCGTGGATTCTCCCCGGGCCCACTGCTACATATCCTTACGCGCAAACGAATTATTGAGATAAATATGAACCACGTGTATATCCCGTATATCGATAACGATAGAGATCACGATTGTTTTTTTTTAATTTGTTTTTCAACTTCGTTGTTTGGAGCATTGGGGTTAGTCGACGTGTTAAATCGACATTGATTAATTCGATTAATCGAAACGATTAATTCGTTTAAACGAAATAATTAATTCGTTTAAACGAAATATTAATTCGTTATAACGAAATATTAATTCGTTATAACGAAATATTAATTCTTTATAACGAAATATTAATTCGTTATAACGAAATATTAATTCGTTATACCGAAATAATTAATTCGTTAAAACGAAATAATTAATTCGTTATAACGAAATATTAATTCGTTATAACGAAATAATTAATTCGTTATAACGAAATAATTAATTTGTTATAACGAAATAATTAATTCGTTAAAACGAAATAATTAATTCGTTATAACGAAATATTAATTCGTTATAACGAAATATTAATTCGTTATAACGAAATGTTAATTCGTTATAACGAAATAATTGATTCGTTAAAACGAAATAATTAATTCGTTAAAACGAAATAACTAATTCGTTAAAACGAAATAATTATTTCGTTTAAACGAAATAATTAATTCGTTATAACGAAATAATTAATTCGTTATAACGAAATATTAATTCGTTTAAACGAAATAATATTTCGTTATAACGATATAATATTTCGTTATAACGAAATAATATTTCGTTTAAACGAATTATTATTTCGTTATAACGAATTAATTATTTCGTTATAACGAATTAATTATTTCGTTTAAACGAATTAATTATTTCGTTATAACGAATTAATTATTTCGTTATAACGAATTAATATTTCGTTTAAACGAATTAATATTTCGTTTAAACGAATTAATATTTCGTTTAAACGAATTAATATTTCGTTTAAACGAAATAATTATATAAGAGTGGAATCATGTACGAAAAAATTATATAAGAGTGGAATCGTGCACTTAAGGGGCTCCGTACGAAACAGCTGAAACATGAAACTCTTTTATAATGCGGATTTAAATTGATTAAAAGTCTGATTATTCTTGATCTGTTGCGGAAGTTCATTCCATAATCTAGGGCCAGCTGAACTGAAAGATCTATACCCATTTGACTTTAAAGCTATGTTTTGTAACAACTAGTGACTGTTTATTTTAACAGCAAAGTAATCTAATAGAGTTGTAGTCATATAAAAGTTCTGATAGGTATTGAGGAGCTGTGTAATTGCAATATCTATTCACTAATATTTTGTACCTGACTCGCGCCTCAGCTGGTAACCAGAGAAGAGAAGCTAGCACATTCTGGATGTGATCAAACAAAACCCAACCCAGAAAAATGCCCCCCCCCCCTTCCTCGTCCCCACCCCCACAAAGATTATCAACTAAAACTGCCAGATATAAGATGTTACAACCCCGTTCCTCATCCACCTCCCCCCCCGCAAAGACACCCCCACCCCTCCTCTCTGCCGACGTCCCTCTCACGCAAAGATATGCAACCCCTTTTTTCGCCATGTTCCTACAAAGCAAGCGGAAACCAATTTTCCGTTAATAAAGGAAGTAATATTTATATATTTAATTTAAACACCAGCTGTACAAGACGGTTACACAATGAATGCAAATGGAGAAGCGGATGTGAATCTCCGTGCATTGATTAAAATCAACCTGACAGGTAGGATTCTTACTGAAATGTAATGAAATGGGCTTTAACATCCTACTTTCCATGGTCCCGTCTTCCATTAGCCCAGGTTAGGTACATAAGAGTAGGACGTTAAACCCCATTTCATTTCATTTCCTACTTTCCATGGAACCAATTGGGCTAATGAAGACGGGCATATACGATACAGTGTGCTAAAGGGACATCTGCCCAGACAGCGGCCCTACGGCGTACTTTTATTTCGAATTCCAACTGTCAAGGGTTCGTTTACGTGCACGCCAATATATACATGGGGACCTCAGTTTTTACTCACATCCACGCGACTATACGGTGTCCTTTACCAGGTACTGAAAAGAGGGGACCAGGCTAGAAGATGTTTATGAACTCTCTGGGCCAACACCAGGAACGAACACGAGACAATATCACAGGCATAAAGAGGCGAATTTTAGACAGCCTTTACACTGTTTGTGTCATTGTTTATAGTCATTTATCAACTTTGTAGAGTAAACCCCTCAAGTTAAAACACACCGGAAGTGAATCCATTTTAAAAACGGGAGTCAACCTTAAAAATACATATTCTCCAACAATTTTTATCCGATTTTCAATATAACTATATTGACACCATTCCGATTAGCAATCAATCGCTTTGATTAGACATCATAACCTTTTTAAACAAGTGCAAAACTTTGAAATCTATGTCAAAAGTTGATGCCAAGCGGTGGACAGTTAATGTAGTGCTATGTAATTTAGGGGACGGGGAGGAATACGTGTGCGTGTTGCATCATAAGGTCTGGCATTGAATCAAGAGGTGTGGTTTCGATTTCCCGTTTCTACATGGCAAGGGGTATGGTTTTATCCGGGTTCTCCGGTTTCCTCCCACTGCTACAGACCCCTAATCGCAAGCGAATTATTAAAATAAAAGTGAAGCATATGATAGTTCCGACTTGACCTATACCATAATGTACAAGTGTAAATTGGGGTTGTATAGAAACTCTGAAAGATTTGGTTATTCTAGTTTGTTTTTAGATCTATTATGGTTGATACTGTTTTAAAGTATTCTTGTATTCGATTCTACTTTGTTTTTAGATCTGTTAAGGTTGATAATGTCTGTAAGTGCGGATCTATTGGATTCTACTTTGTGTAGTGGTACCGGTGAGTAACTTATCTCTCGTAATATTTTCAACATGTATTTATTAAGCGCACACACCACTGCATTGGCAAAATCATCTTCCCCTTATCTTACACGTTACAATAAGATCAGGCTAAGGGTTCACAAACCATTCTAAGAATTTACTCAGCTTTCAAACATTAGAAATACCTTGAATCCAGAAAAAAAACTACGCAAATTGTTTCTTATTGACAAACAGCAAGAGTTAGTTAAATAGCTATTAGTTAAAATAAGGTGATCAATTTTGAGTAATTACTTAACGTAGGTTAGTAATTACATATTAAGGAAGCACAGAGAAACTAATGGGAACGTACCAGGACCATTGTAGCTATGTTACCAAGTACAATCTAACTAATGGGAACAGATGCAGCTACGTTACCAAGCACACTGTAACTAATGAATACTCACTAGGTCCACTGTAGCTAATTTACCAAGCACATTGTAATTAACGAATACTTACTAGGTCCACTGTAGCTACGTTACCAAGCACATTAAACTAATGAATACTTACTAGGTCCGCTGTAGCTAAGTTACCAAGCACATTGTAACTAACGAATACTTACTAGGTCCACTGTAGCTACGTTACCATTTGTTAACCTAACAAATATTTACTAGGTCAGCATAGTTAGGTTACGAAACACATAATAACAAAGGAACATAATTACTTAGTTAGCAGTATCCTAGTAAATCAAGAATCAGGCACATGTTGATTAAAGATATTTTTGTTGGGTTTTTTTTTCAGTTAATGGTGGATGGGGAGGATGGTCAGACTATGACGACTGTTCCGTTACGTGTGGACCTGGTACCAAATCTCGATCAAGACAATGTAATAATCCCCCGCCGTCAAATGGTGGAGATGGTTGCGTTGGGGACAATACCGAAACCATTGACTGTAATCGGGGAACGTGTCCAGGTATTAATAGTTTTCATGATCCAAATTTTACAACTTTTTCTTAAAATATGCATAGGGGCACGCAGTTACCATGATGTTGGTTACATGGTAGCTAAGCTACCAGGCATATAGTAAATATATTACCAAGTACACAGAACCTAACTGGGGCCGTGGTAGCTACGTTACCAAGCACACAGTAACTAACGGGAACTTACTAGGTCAGTTGTAGCTACGTTACCAAGCACATTGTAACTCATGAGACTTTACTAGGACCGTTCTAGCTAGGTTACCAAGTACAGTGTAACCAATGAATACTAACTAGGTCAGCTGTAGTTACGTTACGAAGCACACAGTAACTAATGGGCACTTACTGGGTCCGCTGTAGCTAAATTACCAAGCGAATTATTCATCAATACTAGGCATATATTAAATGAAAAAAAAGCCAATTGTAACTAACGAATGCTTACAAGGATCATTGTAGTTACGTTACCATTGACTGCAATCAGGGAATGTGTCCAGGTATTAATAGTTTTCATGATCCAAATTTTTTAACGTTTTCTTAAAATATGCAAAGGGGCGCGTAGTTACCATGATGTCGGGTACGTGGTAGCTAAGCTACCAGGCATATAGTAAATACATTACCAGGTACACAGAACCTAACTAGTGTCGTTGTAGCTACGTTACCAAACACACAGTAACTAACGGGAACTTACTAGGTCAGTTGTAGCTACGTTACCAAGCACATTGTAAGTAATGTGACTTTACTAGGACCGCTCTAGCTACAGTGTACAGTGTAACTAATGAATACTTACTAGGTCAGCTGTAGTTACGTTACCAAGCACGCAGTAACTAATGTGACTTTACTAGGACCGTTCTAGCTAGGTTATTATAACTAATGAACACTTACTAAGTCAGCTGTAGCTACGTTACCTAGCACATAGTTACAAATGGACACTTACTAGGTCAACTGTAGCTACTTACTAGGACCGATGTAGCTATGTTACCAAGTACAATGTAACTAATGGGAACAGATGCAGCTACGTTACCAAGCACACTGTAACTAATGAATACTCACTAGGTCCGCTGTAGCTAATATACCAAGCACATTGTAACTAACGAATACTTACTAGGTCCACTGTAGCTACGTTACCATTTGTTAACCTAACAAATATTTACTAGGTCAGCATAGTTAGGTTACGAAACACATAATAACAAAGGAACATAATTACTTAGTTAGCAGTATCCTAGTAAATCAAGAATCAGGCACATGTTCATTAAAGACATTTTTGTTGGGTTTTTTTCAGTTAATGGTGGATGGGGAGGATGGTCAAACTATGACGACTGTTCCGTTACGTGTGGACCTGGTACCAAATCTCGATCAAGACAATGTAATAATCCCCCGCCGTCAAATGGTGGAGATGGTTGCGATGGGGACAATACCGAAACCATTGACTGTAATCAGGGAACGTGTCCAGGTATTAATAGTTTTCATGATCCAAATTTTACAACTTTTTCTTAAAATATGCATAGGGGCGCGTAGTTACCATGATGTCGGTTACATGGTAGCTAAGCTACCAGGCATATAGTAAATGTATTACCAAGTACACAGAACCTAACTGGGGTCGTGGTAGCTACGTTACCAAGCACACAGTAACTAACGGGAACTTACTAGGTCAGTTGTAGCTACGTTACCAAGCACATTGTAACTCATGTGACTTTACTAGGACCGTTCTAGCTAGGTTACCAAGTACAGTGTAACCAATGAATACTTACTAGGTCAGCTGTAGTTACGTTACCAAGCACACAGTAACTAATGGGCACTTACTAGGTCCGCTGTAGCTAAATTACCAAGCGAATTATTCATCAATACCAGGCATATATTAAATAAAAAAAAAGCCAATTGTAACTAACGAATGCTTACAAGGACCATTGTAGTTACGTTACCATTGACTGTAAACAGGGAATGTGTCCAGGTATTAATAGTTTTCATGATCCAAATTTTACAACGTTTTCTTAAAATATGCAAAGGGGCACGTAGTTACCATAATGTCGGGTACGTGGTAGCTAAGCTACCAGGCATATAGTAAATATATTACCAGGTACACAGAACCTAACTAGTGTCGTTGTAGCTACGTTACCAAACACACAGTAACTAACGGGAACTTACTAGGTCAGTTGTAGCTACGTTACCAAGCACATTGTAAGTAATGTGACTTTACTAGGACCGCTCTAGCTACAGTGTACAGTGTAACTAATGAATACTTACTAAGTCAGCTGTAGTTACGTTACCAAGCACGCAGTAACTAATGTGACTTTACTAGGACCGTTCTAGCTAGGTTATTATAACTAACGGACACTTACTAAGTCAGCTGTAGCTACGTTACCTAGCACATAGTTACAAATGGACACTTACTAGGTCAACTGTAGCTACTTACTAGGACCGATGTAGCTATGTTACCAAGTACAATGTAACTAATGGGAACAGATGCAGCTATGTTACCAAGCACACTGTAACTAATGAATACTCGCTAGGTCCGCTGTAGCTAATTTACCAAGCACATTGTAACTAACGAATATTTACTAGGTCCACTGTAGCTACGTTACCATTTGTTAACCTAACAAATGTTTACTAGGTCAGCATAGTTAGGTTACGAAACACATAATAACAAAGGAACATAATTACTTAGTTAGCAGTATCCTAGTAAATCAAGAATCAGGCACATGTTCATTAAAGACATTTTTGTTGGGTTTTTTTCAGTTAATGGTGGATGGGGAGGATGGTCAAACTATGACGACTGTTCCGTTACGTGTGGACCTGGTACCAAATCTCGATCAAGACAATGTAATAATCCCCCGCCGTCAAATGGTGGAGATGGTTGCGATGGGGACAATACCGAAACCATGAATTGTAATCAGGGAATGTGTCCAGGTATTAATAGTTTTCATGATCCAAATTTTACAACTTTTTCTTAAAATATGCATAGGGGCACGTAGTTACCATGATGTCGGTTACATGGTAGCTAAGCTACCAGGCATATAGTAAATGTATTACCAAGTACACAGAACCTAACTGGGGTCGTGGTAGCTACGTTACCAAGCACACAGTAACTAACGGGAACTTACTAGGTCAGTTGTAGCTACGTTACCAAGCACATTGTAACTCATGTGACTTTACTAGGACCATTCTAGCTAGGTTACCAAGTACAGTGTAACCAATGAATACTTACTAGGTCAGCTGTAGTTACGTTACCAAGCACACAGTAACTAATGGGCACTTACTAGGTCCGCTGTAGCTAAATTACCAAGCGAATTATTCATCAATACCAGGCATATATTAAATAAAAAAAAAGCCAATTGTAACTAACGAATGCTTACAAGGACCATTGTAGTTACGTTACCATTGACTGTAAACAGGGAATGTGTCCAGGTATTAATAGTTTTCATGATCCAAAGTTTACAACGTTTTCTTAAAATATGCAAAGGGGCACGTAGTTACCATAATGTCGGGTACGTGGTAGCTAAGCTACCAGGCATATAGTAAATATATTACCAGGTACACAGAACCTAACTAGTGTCGTTGTAGCTACGTTACCAAACACACAGTAACTAACGGGAACTTACTAGGTCAGTTGTAGCTACGTTACCAAGCACATTGTAAGTAATGTGACTTTACTAGGACCGCTCTAGCTACAGTGTACAGTGTAACTAATGAATACTTACTAAGTCAGCTGTAGTTACGTTACCAAGCACGCAGTAACTAATGTGACTTTACTAGGACCGTTCTAGCTAGGTTATTGTAACTAACGGACACTTACTAAGTCAGCTGTAGCTACGTTACCTAGCACATAGTTACAAATGGACACTTACTAGGTCAACTGTAGCTACTTACTAGGACCGATGTAGCTATGTTACCAAGTACAATGTAACTAATGGGAACAGATGCAGCTACGTTACCAAGCACACTGTAACTAATGAATACTCGCTAGGTCCGCTGTAGCTAATTTACCAAGCACATTGTAACTAACGAATATTTACTAGGTCCACTGTAGCTACGTTACCATTTGTTAACCTAACAAATGTTTACTAGGTCAGCATAGTTAGGTTACGAAACACATAATAACAAAGGAACATAATTACTTAGTTAGCAGTATCCTAGTAAATCAAGAATCAGGCTCATGTTCATTAAAGACATTTTTGTTGGGGTTTTTTCAGTTAATGGTGGATGGGGAGGATGGTCAAACTATGACGACTGTTCCGTTACGTGTGGACCTGGTACCAAATCTCGATCAAGACAATGTAATAATCCCCCGCCGTCAAATGGTGGAGATGGTTGCGATGGGGACAATACCGAAACCATGAATTGTAATCAGGGAATGTGTCCAGGTATTAATAGTTTTCATGATCCAAATTTTACAACGTTTTCTTAAAATATGCATAGGGGCACGTAGTTACCATGAAGTCGGTTACATGGTAGCTAAGCTACCAGGCATATAGTAAATGTATTACCAAGTACACAGAACCTAACTGGGGTCGTGGTAGCTACGTTACCAAGCACACAGTAACTAACGGGAACTTACTAGGTCAGTTGTAGCTACGTTACCAAGCACATTGTAACTCATGTGACTTTACTAGGACCATTCTAGCTAGGTTACCAAGTACAGTGTAACCAATGAATACTTACTAGGTCAGCTGTAGTTACGTTACCAAGCACACAGTAACTAATGGGCACTTACTAGGTCCGCTGTAGCTAAATTACCAAGCGAATTATTCATCAATACCAGGCATATATTAAATTAAAAAAAAGCCAATTGTAACTAACGAATGCTTACAAGGACCATTGTAGTTACGTTACCATTGACTGTAAACAGGGAATGTGTCCAGGTATTAATAGTTTTCATGATCCAAAGTTTACAACGTTTTCTTAAAATATGCAAAGGGGCACGTAGTTACCATAATGTCGGGTACGTGGTAGCTAAGCTACCAGGCATAAAGTAAATATATTACCAGGTACACAGAACCTAACTAGTGTCGTTGTAGCTACGTTACCAAACACACAGTAACTAACGGGAACTTACTAGGTCAGTTGTAGCTACGTTACCAAGCACATTGTAAGTAATGTGACTTTACTAGGACCGCTCTAGCTACAGTGTACAGTGTAACTAATGAATACTTACTAGGTCAGCTGTAGTTACGTTACCAAGCACGCAGTAACTAATGTGACTTTACTAGGACCGTTCTAGCTAGGTTATTATAACTAATGGACACTTACTAAGTCAGCTGTAGCTACGTCACCTAGCACATAGTTACAAATGGACACTTACTAGGTCAACTGTAGCTACTTACTAGGACCGATGTAGCTATGTTACCAAGTACAATGTCACTAATGGGAACAGATGCAGCTACGTTACCAAGCACACTGTAACTAATGAATACTCACTAGGTCCGCTGTAGCTAATTTACCAAGCACATTGTAACTAACGAATACTTACTAGGTCCACTGTAGCTACGTTACCATTTGTTAACCTAACAAATATTTACTAGGTCAGCATAGTTAGGTTACGAAACACATGATAACAAAGGAACACAATTACTTAGTTAGCAGTATCCTAGTAAATCAAGAATCAGGCACATGTTCATTAAAGACATTTTTGTTGGTTTTTTTTCAGTTAATGGTGGATGGGGAGGATGGTCAAACTATGACGACTGTTCCGTTACGTGTGGACCTGGTACCAAATCTCGATCAAGACAATGTAATAATCCCCCGCCGTCAAATGGTGGAGATGGTTGCGATGGGGACAATACCGAAACCATGAATTGTAATCAGGGAATGTGTCCAGGTATTAATAGTTTTCATGATCCAAATTTTACAACTTTTTCTTAAAATATGCATAGGGGCACGTAGTTACCATGATGTCGGTTACATGGTAGCTAAGCTACCAGGCATATAGTAAATGTATTACCAAGTACACAGAACCTAACTGGGGTCGTGGTAGCTACGTTACCAAGCACACAGTAACTAACGGGAACTTACTAGGTCAGTTGTAGCTACGTTACCAAGCACATTGTAACTCATGTGACTTTACTAGGACCATTCTAGCTAGGTTACCAAGTACAGTGTAACCAATGAATACTTACTAGGTCAGCTGTAGTTACGTTACCAAGCACACAGTAACTAATGGGCACTTACTAGGTCCGCTGTAGCTAAATTACCAAGCGAATTATTCATCAATACCAGGCATATATTAAATTAAAAAAAAGCCAATTGTAACTAACGAATGCTTACAAGGACCATTGTAGTTACGTTACCATTGACTGTAAACAGGGAATGTGTCCAGGTATTAATAGTTTTCATGATCCAAATTTTACAACGTTTTCTTAAAATATGCAAAGGGGCACGTAGTTACCATAATGTCGGGTACGTGGTAGCTAAGCTACCAGGCATATAGTAAATATATTACCAGGTACACAGAACCTAACTAGTGTCGTTGTAGCTACGTTACCAAACACACAGTAACTAACGGGAACTTACTAGGTCAGTTGTAGCTACGTTACCAAGCACATTGTAAGTAATGTGACTTTACTAGGACCGCTCTAGCTACAGTGTACAGTGTAACTAATGAATACTTACTAGGTCAGCTGTAGTTACGTTACCAAGCACGCAGTAACTAATGTGACTTTACTAGGAAAGTTCTAGCTAGGTTATTATAACTAACGGACACTTACTAAGTCAGCTGTAGCTACGTTACCTAGCACATAGTTACAAATGGACACTTACTAGGTCAACTGTAGCTACTTACTAGGACCGATGTAGCTATGTTACCAAGTACAATGTAACTAATGGGAACAGATGCAGCTACGTTACCAAGCACACTGTAACTAATGAATACTCGCTAGGTCCACTGTAGCTAATTTACCAAGCACATTGTAACTAACGAATATTTACTAGGTCCACTGTAGCTACGTTACCATTTGTTAACCTAACAAATGTTTACTAGGTCAGCATAGTTAGGTTACGAAACACATAATAACAAAGGAACATAATTACTTAGTTAGCAGTATCCTAGTAAATCAAGAATCAGGCACATGTTCATTAAAGACATTTTTGTTGGGGTTTTTTCAGTTAATGGTGGATGGGGAGGATGGTCAAACTATGACGACTGTTCCGTTACGTGTGGACCTGGTACCAAATCTCGATCAAGACAATGTAATAATCCCCCGCCGTCAAATGGTGGGGATGGTTGCGATGGGGACAATACCGAAACCATGAATTGTAATCAGGGAATGTGTCCAGGTATTAATAGATGTCATGATCCGAATAGGGGCGCGTAGTTAGCTAACACTGTATAGTTGGTACTGTGGAATCTTGCGTAAATAGTGTTAATTTCTAATCTATGTAGAATTATTCATCAATACCAGGCATATATTAAATAAGTTACCAGGTACATATTACCCAAGTAAGGTTGTTGCAGCTACGTTACCACGCACACAGTAATTAATGGACACTTACTAAGTCAGCTGTAACTACGTTACCAAGCACATTGTAACTAATGTGAACTTACTAGGTCAGCTGTAGCTACCTTACCCAGCATACAGTAACTAATGGGAACTTACTAGGTCAGCTGTAGCTACGTTACCGAGCACATTGTAACTAATGTGAACTTACTAGGTCAGCTGTAGCTACGTTACCGAGCATATTGTAAATAATGGGAACTTACTAGGTCAGCTGTAGCTACGTTACCGAGCATATTATAACTAATGGACACTTACTAAGTCAGCTGTAGCTACGTTACCTAGCACATTGTAACTGATGTGAACTTACTAGGTCAGCTGTAGCTACTTACTAGGACCGATGTAGCTACGTTACTGAGCACAGAATAACTAAAAAGCACATTGTACCTAACTAAAGGGAATTGGTTGCGACAGGAAAGACACCCAAAGTGGGTCCTGTAATGCGGATACTTGCCTAGGTACATGATGTACTATAACTTTGATAACCTTTTTAAGTATCTTTTGACTATGAAATTAATCTGAGTTTAGTTATCATGTTGGTCGAATGGTGGGTGGGGGGAAGTATTGCTTTTATCCCAAGAGTCGTCTGTCTGTCCTCGTAGGTTGTTACCGATTCTACCCTCCTCCCTCTCTCCCTTGCTCTTAACTCGGAAAACACACTGTTTGACTTTTCGTTTTAAATGTGTTTAATTTCGTTTTTTAAATGCGTTTAATTGTGTCAGCCACACCAACCCTTCCAAGTCCTCTGCTTTGGTGTTCACTGGCGACTTTTCGTTTTAAATGTGTATAATTTCGTTTTTTAAATGCCTTTAAATGTGTCAGCCACACTAACCCTTCAAAGTCCTCTGCTTTGGATTGTTCACTTGCGACTTGAATAAGGTTTAGGCTTTCTCCTTTTTATTAAAAAAATTGCGGACTTTTTTGTTTTTGCAGAAGACAAATGCGTCAGTTCTGGTAATTATGAATATGATTCGATTTCTCAGACGTGTATATGGTTGTCTACTTACATGTCTTCAGCTTCCACTGCACAGTACATGTGCGATTACTACGGTCTTAGACTATACAAAATGGACACTTTAGAGAAAATTGCATTTCTGAGAAGGACTGTCACACAGTTTTATCACCAGTGTAAGTATTAATAGCAATACTTAACGGAGTGTCCAGTCGTTCGGATTTGACGAAAACCAAGGTTTCGTGTACACATTGGTATGTACGAAAAAGAATCTTTGGCAGTTGGAATTCACATTGCCGTCCGTGCTAGAAGGCCTATTTGGCGTATGCGCGTCTTTGGCGTAGCCTAGTGTCACTGTCAGGTACCCCGACCTGCACATCCGAAAGGGGACAATCTCAAGCTTTAAGATTAGCGAGTTATTGCTTTACTCATCACTGAATAAAACAAACAAAAACACCGAACCGCCGCGTTTCCCCCAAAACAAAACAAGATCGATGAATACAAGCGAATCATTTTATTACTCTTCAAGACAGTCAATATTCTGGTTCACAGAGTAGAATACCTCATTTATTAATCAATCATCTACAGAATTAATATTAAACACGCATTATGTAGACATGGACTTGCATATCAAACCTATAATCAACTCTCTAGACCAACGGATGGCCGAGATTCAAATAGATTTGAACACCCGCGAAATTCAAAACTTGTCCGTTGATACAATATTGAATAATCTACCTTGGCACAGCTTAAAACACTCAATCTCATCTGCATATTACCGGTGTTTAGTTTTGGCTTCCAATGTTATATAGATGAAAGATGAATATTTTTCAGATGGTTGGTACAGCTATGGGGTGTTTGTCGGCGCTTTTGAAACAGGACATGGGGACTTTAAGTGGGTTGATGGAACACCGGTTAATTGGTACACTGGATTGCCGTTAAGCAATGGACAGTACTGTCTTCGTCTGGACACAAGTAACTGGGAAATGGATGAAACGTGGTGTGATAATCAATTCCAGTTTGCGTGTGAAAAAATAGTTTAAGATTAACGTATAAAATCCAGAAATTAAGTTCTTATTTCGGCTACTTTAGCCATTTCAATGACAAACCAAATCCTGTATTTATTTCACGTGTTGTTTCACATTTACTGACATTAATAGTCCATGGTGTAAACATATATTGTTTAAATGGACGGAATAAGCTTGCTATTGTATTATTACATATATATATATATATATTAAACATATATTCTGAACGATAAAGAGCTGGCCGTTCTGGGTAGAAACATTTTAAACAGAGATAATGAAAAATGAAAATTTCATTCAAATGACTTTATTCAGAGTGAAGCTTTAGGCGTTTTAAGTTTTGGCAAGAACTCGCGAAGATTGGTCATCACCGATCTGATTAAAAGACAGATCCTATTTCGGTCGTTTTTTATAGTTCAAAATTTCGTTTTACTTGTCTTAACTACACTAGGATCTGGATTACGTGCGGGGTTGGCTAATGAAACGGTCTGTTACGGCGAGTTTTTGGCTTGAGGTGCACGGAACTGTGGGTAACCTACCAGAAGCATCAATGCTGATTGATTAATACAATGGCTGACGGCATAGGGTCAAAAACCGCACGCATGACCTTTGGCGCGACCTTCGACTACAACCGGTCAGATCTTTATGTTGTGTAAGCCATCGGAAGAATAAAAAAGCGAAACGAAATGTAGATCTGCATTTTTAATCAGATTGGTTTATTATTGTATCAACGGCAAACTTAAAAATTTTGCGGGCATTCTAATCTATTTGAATCTCGGCCATCCGTTGGTCTAGAGAGTTGATTATAGGTTTGATATGCAAGTCCATGTCAACATAATGTATGTTTAATAGTAATTCTATATATCATTGATCAATATTTTTGTTTCCTTAAAAATGAGATATTATCAACTGTCTTGGAGAGTAATAAAATAATTCTCTTGTATTGATCGATCTTGTTTTGTTTAGGGGGAAACGCAGCGGCTCAGTATGTTTGAGATAGTCAACCCTGTAATTTAAACAATAATATTAACTGTCTTCAAGAGCAATAATTGTTGTTTTATCTTCTTGTATTGTTAGATTTTTGTGGGGGTAGCGGTGGTTCAGTGAGTAAGGCCCTGACTAGCTAATCTGAATTTACATACAATATGCTACTCTTATATCGGGGGGGGGGGGGACTAGTGGTCTAGAGTGCCGCGCTTTGACCTCTAGCTGGTCGTTCACCTCTGGCTTGCGGCTGTGGTTTCGATCCCTTGTGTGAGCGTATGTGGCATGGAGATAGGGGCGCCTTCTCAACCTCGTGGGTTTCCTCCGGGCACTCCGGTTTCCTCCCACTGCTAAAGACCCCTACGCGCAGGCGAATTATTGAAACCATATGTTAGTCCCGAAATGACCTAGTTTGTGTCGAGTGGAGTTAAACCCCATTTCTCTCTCTCTCACTCTTATATCGAAATCAAACAGCCACGGGTTCTTTTACATTCACACCAATGAATACACGAGGCTTTGTCTTTCATTTCCATCCCAATGAATATACGTAGTTCCTTGACAGGCCCTCAATCCTTCACCATGGGGTAACCATGCCAGACCAGGCTGATGAAGAGCGACATCTTGCACGGGTGACAATTAAATTCCAACTGTCAAGGGTTTTATTACGTGTTTACCAACGTGTTTTTCGTCTCATCCGAACGGCTACTTGTCGTTCCTTGCCAAGTTTTCAGTCCTGCCCCAACGACATACTCTCTCTGCCTACAAGAAGCATTCCTGTCCCGAAGACCTGCTCTCTCTTTGACAAAACCGGGAGCGATTCCGAGACCCCCTAGTTAGCCTATCATTTGTCGGGTTGGTGCAGACACAATTTGGTTTAATCATTTCTAATCATCGAGCAGTTAATCGAACTTAAATCTGAGAGAGCAGAGCGGCGGGGGTCCTTCCCCTTCCTCAGAAAAAAACAATTGAAAAATTCGTCTCATTCCATGGATCTGAAGTACATAGAATGGTCAAAATAATTTTGTTTGATAACTTGATAAAGCACAATGGCAGTTCTTGATAAAGCACCGTTCTAATCTAGTTAAAATCTTGAGTATCCGATAACACCGAGAGTTGCATGATTAAGGTCTTGTTTTGTTAATAAATGTCTAATTAATAGTTCATATAACATTAAAGCTTAAATTGTAGATGAATATGGACCTACAACCTCAACATAACCAGACCATAACAAAGGCTTTTTACTTAACCTTTTGAGACAGATAGAGAGAGAGAAATGGGGTTTAACTCCACTGGACACAAACCAGGTCATCTTGGGACTAACATATGGTTTCAATTTAATTGAATAATTCCCTTGTGCGTAGGGGTCTTTAGCAGTGGGAGGAAACCTGAGTGCCCGGAGGAAACCCACGAGGTTTAGAAGGCACCCCTATCTCCATGCCACATACGTTTACACCAGGGATCGAAACCACAGTCGCAAGATAGAGGTGACTGGCCAGCTAGAGGTCGAAGCGCGGCACTCTAGACCACTAGGCCATCCCAACACCCCCCCCCCTACAAGACAGATAGAGAATAGAGATATCCAAGGAGAGACAGAGAGAGGTGGGCAAGCTTTCACTTCACGAGCTAACAAACCGGAGTACCTGGAGATAGCTGATTAGGTTGGACAGGGGACACAGCTACCCCTTGTCACATACTGGTTTGCGACTCAACTCGCTTGACTCCCAGGACTTTCAACAGCCTCGAGGTCAGCATTACAGAGTAAATATTATATTTATTTAACACACGTGGTTTATTTAACACACACATTGTATATTTATTTAACACACACATTGTTTATTTAAAGTGATAATTTCATATTTTCTAAGAGAGTCAAAACATATTTATTTCTATGTCTTTTGCTCTATAGGTTGTCAACTCACTATTATACAATCATTGGCATTTTTTCCACACTTAAACATCTTTCACATCGGAAATAATAACACAATTACCTCCCTTGTTTTCCCACCCCCCTCATGCAATAGCTGTCTTCAAACGTTGGAATTTGAAGTTGAAAATGATATTTTTGCCAATTTCTCAACTGGCAACAGTGAATTATAGGATTATTCTTTAATAAGGTAGGCCTGTTTATAGATACCATCTTTTTTAAGGCTTTATTTTAATATATTTTAAAAATATAACTAAAAAATATGAAATTGACCTTTAACACACACATTGTTTATTTATTTAACACATACTGGAATCGAAATACATGTGTAGTTTGACTCCAGTATCAACTTTTTTGTCAAATATCCTTAGTTTAAATGACATTTAAAAGTCAAATTTGTCCTTATTTAAGATAACATGCCCTTAGCACATCCAGTTAAACTTTCACGTGTTAAATTATCCCCTATTGTCTGTCCATTGGCATTAGATTGTTAGGTTTCTGCTCCATTCAACCTTTCGTTTAACATGGTCCAGTCAAATTAGTTTTCTGTATAAAGAAAACTTTAGCTTTCTAGTCCATTCAACCTTTGTTTAACATGGTCCAGTCAAATTAGTTTTCTATATAAATAAAACTTTAGGTTCCTAGTCCATTTCAAAGCCTCAGTTTAACAATAACATGATCAGTCAAAACTTTCATGTGTCAAATTTTCCTTCTTTTTCTGCGCGACTAATTCTCATGATAAAATCCAATAAATACATCTGAAGCCTCATTTCCAGTTTGTTATTAGTAACATAGAATCCTGGTACACCAGCTTTCTCTAACAGATTCTGTTGTTCCATGGCTTTCTGATCCAATTCCAAAATAATTTTCATGTCTTTCTTCTTCATTTCTTCATCACATCTTTTATTTATCATCTGAAAGAGAGAGAGAAACATTCACTCGTTCATTCGACACAAACTAAGTCATTTCGGGACTAACATATGGTTTAATTTCATTTCAATAATTTGCTTGCCCGTAGGGGTCTTAAGCAGTGGTAGGAAGCTGGAGGACCTGGGGAAAACCCACGAGGTTCAACAGGCGATCCTACTCCTTGTCATGTACAACCAGGGATTCGAAACCACACCAGTTGACTAAATGACTGGCTTTATGATACAGCAGGCACTGCTGACTATTCGGCCATCCCACCCCCCTCATCTGAAATCAGGAAATAGATGGGTTTTAGTTTTTTCTTAAAAGAATTAACATTATTAACATAAAACTGGATAATCGAGACTTTGTTTATTATCGTACCAATGGCAGTAATGACGATCAAGGCTAGCCTAAAATTGAGTCGCTAATATCTTGGTAAACAATTTAACCGAAATTGTCACATGCATGCTTAGGGATTCGAAAAGCTGCCTCTTGGCTCAGTGACGGTCCTTATGAGCTAAAATAAGGTCCAGTGTTACTGCATCCTCCAGGATGAGCAGGTTGTACACCTTTTATGCCAGTAAAATTCCCCTCATTTACCTGTCTTTTTCACAAGATGTAAACAGGACTAGCACTAACCCTGACGCAAGACCTAGCCATAGTCCTCACCCTAACCATAGCCCACAATCATCGGCAACAATTACTTGCCCTTACCCTGTTTACATCTCATGACCTTGGGGAATATGCAGGTGGCCATGTAGAATAGATCTAACCCACAAGTTGGTGCATTAAACTCATTTCATTTCATTTGACCAGGCCTGGAAATACAGCTTCAGTTGTGGGCCTTACTGAAAGAATGCCAAACACTACCGAACTTGTGTCAGTGGAATATTATGTGGTCTATAACCCCGTTTACATTACAAATTTTAAGAGTGCCAGGAACCGTACCAAATAGGACATGGTTAATTTTTTGTAGAGTAAACGAGTCAAACATAAGCGTGTAGTACTGAATACCATGCCGATCTGTCATCAGTTCTGTCAAAATGGCTGCTCAAACTAAATCAACCATCATAATTATTTTCATCCGGGAAATTTCCATAGGGACTGAAATTAACGTTTTTGTGTAGAGTTCCACATTTGGTGTGCTTGACACGGTTCCAAGAACGGATGTTTTAGAGTAATGTAAACAGGTCAATTTCTTGAAATTCATCGCGGCCTGGTACCGTGCCCAGAACGGCACGCTTATCGCGGCCAAGTGTGAACGGGGCTTAGGTCTTCCTCTAATTGCTTGTCGATCTAGCTTGTCCCAATGAAATATTATGTGGTCTATTACGCCTACCTGAAATTCAATGTCCATCTGAGTCAGTGAAACATTAGTGGTGACCTATTATGGATACCTCCAATTCAATGCCGATCAGAGCTTGTAAAATATTAAGGGGGTCACGGTGGCTAAGTGGATAAGGCGCTGGTTCGCTAGCCTGGAGGTCGGGTGTTCGATCCCTGCATTGGCCGAGAAAGTTCATCTTGATTTTCCGGCGTGATTTCCCCTTGTCAGTGATGCAGAAGGAGGGCCTGACAAGACAGCTGCCTAGTCGTTCGGATGGGACAAAAAAACGAGGTCCCGTGTACACATTGGAGTGAACGTAAAAGATCCCTTGGCAGTTGGAATTTGATATAAGAGTAGGCTGTAGCGCCGCTGCCCGGGCAAAATTTCCCTCATAGCACACTGTATGGTGTATGCCCGTCTTCCATTGGCCCAGGTTAGGTGCAAAAGAGTAGGACGTTAAACCCCATTTCATGCAAAATATTAAGTGTTTTTATATTTATGCCTACCTCCAATTCCCTGTCGATCTGCGCCTGTACAAGTGGAATGTTGTGTGGTCTATTTTCACACTGCTGCAATAATTCCTTGTGTTTCTTCTGCATTACATGATGTTGAGCTGAAAAATAAAGTAAGACTGCACATCTACAGGGGATCAGGGTGGCTAAGTGGTTAAGGCGTTGGCTCACTAGCCTGGAGGTCGGGTGTTCAATCCCGGCATTGGCCGAGAAAGTTCATCCAGATTTGCCAGTGTGGTTTCCCCTTGTCAGTGATGCCGGATGGAGGGCCTGACAAGGACAGCTGTCTAGTTGCTTGGATGGACTAAAAAACGATGTCAAGTGTACACATTGGTGTGCACATAAAAGATCCCTTGGCAATTGGAATTTGATATACATGTAAGAGTAGGCCATAGCACCGTTGCCCAGGCAAAATTTCCCTCATAGTACACTGTATGGCATATGCCCGTCTTTATTAGCCCAGTTTAGGAGGATGTTAAACCCCATTTCATTTCATTTTTTCACATCCAGTCTTTCGGTAAGGCAGTGATGGCCTGGATGGATTCACTGCCAAATTTGAATTCTTACAGATAAACAAGGTAATTTGCCTTTGAATTTAGATGGCTAACCTAGAGTCTTACAATGAGTAAGATGCTGGTTCGCTAGTCCGTAAGTCGCGGATCAGCTGGTTTGGGGGTCGTGGGGTCAATCCTGGTGTTGGCTGAGAAAGTTCAGGTGGGACAAAATACGAAGGTTCCGTGTACATTCTGGCGTACATGTTAAAGATCCCCTGCAGTTGGAATTCGATATAAAAGTAGGCCATAACCCTGCTGTGCGGACAAAATTTCTCTCATAGCACACTGTATGGCATACACCTGTCCTCATTAGCCCAGTCGGAGCAGAACAGTTAGCCGTTAAATCCCATTTTATTTGATTTAATTTTTTTTCATGTGTTAGTCAATTTCTTCGACATTACCTTTGTGTTCACTGACCATTCGTGAACGAGAACTACACATAGCCTTTTCTTCAAGGTGTTGAACTTCCTCTAAACTGTGAACTATATCATACACTGTCGAATCTAATAACGAACTCGCTAAACTCGACAACAAGTCATACGGTAATCTCTGCTGAAACGTCCTGTAATAAAAATTAATACAAATTAAAGCAAATCTGGATTTATGGCACCAAATACAGACATTGTCTGGCACAGTCACTCTGGTGCCAGTCATTTTGTCAGTTAACGATTTGTCTATTTTATGCATGTGCATGTCTTGCCCAAGTTCTAAATGGCATGTTCTAATTCAATAACATTAGATATTCTCTCAGGTTTCTACTGAACCTCATGCATTTTCTCTCGGTTCTACATGCTAATAAATTACAGTATTGAAATATTATTGAGACATAAGTTAGTCCCGAAATGACCTGGTTTGTGTCCAGTAGACAATAAACCCCATTTCTGTCACTATTAAGGAGCATTGTCATATCTAGAAATATTTCCACTACTTATGTCTTCCGCCTTGCTCCAGCCACAGCAGTGGATGCTTCTAAGCCTAGGCCTTTCTTTGAGCAAGTTTTTTTTTGTAGTCATTTGAGTACAAAAAAATTACTGGTGCAAAACTCCCTTAATTTGCAATTACACTGACCAAAAAACTGTAATAAACAACATATAATAAACCAATTCCCATCGAAATAAAATCAAACCATATGTTAGTCCCATCTCTCTCTCTCTCTAACTCTTTACTGCATAATTTTATGATTTGATAAAATGCAAGTGCTACACTAAATTTCTGTCCATTTTAAAATGGCCACAGAACCAGAACTAGAACACCCACATGCATGTCACTGCGAAAATACATGTGAGATTAAGATTTCCTTGATCCATACGACAAACGATTAATCTGACGCATATACGTCAGTGGTGGCATTGGCCTATTTTTAATGAGCAGGTATCTCTATAAAGTTCAAACGTTCTCCCACTAATCTGGGCTAGAAATAGCAGAAAACTGCTGAGATTAAAGCCCCAATACCACTCTTGTTGTAAGTGAATAATATGTCCCAATCTTTATACTGGTCAACAAATTGTATTATTTTACAATATTCCAATTAATTGATGATACAAATTTCATCTTAACACGCCTAATTTAAAAAATTGGAAAAATTCAACTAATTGATTTGAAAAGTCTAACGTAAACCTTTTCAAATGTAACTTGGATTTTAAAATATTTTCGAACCCTCTGGACAAGTAAAATAGGTTGTAATGGATAACTTACACAACAGGTAGGACACTTAAACATCTAGTACTTAGAATAAGGCTATTATTTATTTTCTGGAGCTGCCAAGCCAACAAGAGTGTTATTGTCCCTTTAAATTATCCAGATAGATAATTTTGACAGAAAGATGTTAAATAACAATTTAATAAATAAAACACTTTTGAAGAAAAAAATTCTATACAAATAGTATTTGTTAATGACAGAAATTGAAAACTTTAATTAACAAACGTACCAGTATCTAATTAATTCTGCATGTTTTGTTTTTTTTTTTTGGGGGGGGGGGTCTGCCCATAGGCCTACATCTACATTATCTTGAAAACCTATATAATAATTATTATTTCATCAGCGTAGGTTTATGAATCTAAAGCGATACCCGGTAAGTGATTATTATATGAATTATTAGTAAGACACGTTTTTCAACATAGCGCGAAGCTCTAAAGCATCCCTTGAAGTGCGGTGCTTGAGCAAAGCTCTTTTTGGGTAACACAGAAGCGTAAGTAAAAATGTTACCCGCAGACTGTTGTCACTGTTGATTTAAAAAAAAAAATCAGAGGGAAATAAATAAAGTAATCTTGAAGATCAAGTTGTAGTATTATTTCTATTTTTGGCCTTCGTCATTTGCTGTTTTGCGGAGAATTACAGACACTGCTATGAGAACGTAGCTAAAAACAGAGCTACCAGTTTGATTAATTTATTCGTAGTGGATATTTTACCGAATTCGGCAAAGTATCTACTTTCGCTGTTTTACCGTACATCGTTTCTGATTGGTTTAATATCCACTTCCGTCACTTCCGTTCGACATGCGCAGTTGTGCGATTCTTGATATATTCCACCATTTTGATTACTCTGTCTTTCAAGTTTGGCGCAAAGCACGATTTTACTGGAAAAACATAAACACCACGGACAGTCTTAGTACTTAAATTAAAAACCAAAATCCGCAGAAATGCGCCCTCGACCAAAATAGAGTAATATTCTAAATGTTTTTCTACAATTTACATTTATTATCTTATTTTCTTTTAAAAATAATTCTATCAAATTCTACCATAGAAATTCAAGTAGGCTATTTCGTCCCTTTATAAGAAACGGAGAAAGAAGCAATGTTATACACAGGACGAATAGAACTCTTGGGTTAGGGTTAGGGTTTGTGTTAGATTTAGATTTTGGGTTAGGGTTTGTGTTATGGGTTAATGTCAGACGGCAAAATAGCCGGCATCATTGCCTTAAGGTCCGTTCTCACGGTGCGACTTGTAGTAACTACGTGTAGTATCTAGTGTAGTATCTACATGTAGATTACAAAATCGTATATAAATGAGTTGATACGACTTGGAATCTCGCGATAATCTCGTCTTGTGTTAGCATAATGGCGTCATCAAGCGACGAAGATACACTGGCTATTATTATTGCCCTACATTTGATAAATAAGAACAAAAAGATAAAGAGAAAACCCAAATCCGTCTGGGTTAGACAGTGGATACCGGCTTCCCGTCCATGTTTACAAACAACAAGGGGAGAGAACTCGTGTTTGTACTAATACTCGACGTCTCTGATTGGTCAATTTCATAAGCCCTGTTTACACTTAGCCGCGATAAGCGTGCCGTACTAGGTACGGTACCAGGCCGCGATAAATTTCAAGAAATTGACCCGTTTACATTACTCTAAAATAACCAGTCTCAGAACCGTGCCAAGCACGCCAAATGTGGAACTCTTCACAGAAAAGTTAATTTCAGCCCCTGTACAAATTACCCAGATGAAATTAATTATGATGACTGATTTAGTTTGAGCAGCCATTTTGACAGAACTGATGACAGAACTGTCAAAGTTTGCAGGAAAAAAGGTCAAGGTTCATTTGGCACATGCGCAGTAATCCGTACTCAGACCAGTTAGCGTTTACACTACGAAAATTTAAAGCGAACCGTTCTTAGTACGGTTCCGAGACCACCTCACTTCAGTGGGCCAGATTGGCACGGTACTCAGTACGGCACGCTTGTGTTTTACCCGTTTACAGTACAAAAAAATTAACCGCGCCGTACCAGGAACGGTACCTGGTACGCTTAAAATTTGTAATGTAAACGGGGTTATACGATCTGTTGACTGAAATAGGGAAGTTTCTATTTCACCCAACTGGGAGCTTGTAAAAGTTGGTACGACTAGGGTGTTCTCACGCTGCAACTCGGGTCGATACTACAAGTAGTTACTACAAAGTCGCACCGTGAGAATGGGCCTTTAGCGAAAACGGCTAAATCCAGGAATCAGAGAACTGCGCATGTCAAACGGAAGGTACGGCAAAATAGCAAATTAGAGTATAGTGCCGAATTCGGTAAAATATCCACTGCCTAATTTATTCAGAATTTTCCTGGCCTTGAATGTGAAATTCAAATTGTAAACATATTCCGGTATATCCGTAGTTAATTGAAAAGTTCAATCCAATTCCTTACAATGGCAGTTCTCTAGCCATATTCTGAAGCTCATTCAGCATCTTGTAATGCCGTTTTTGTCTTTCCTCCTTCGATGTTTGATCGTCTGGAAGCTGAACTGACATTATTTAAGATGCAAATTTCGTATGAAAATGCAACCGGATGTTGTGATATGGGCGCTGACATATTGCTTTTTTATATCCAATAAAACGAAGTCTTTTAAAACTGTCCAATGAATAAAGTCTTTGTATCTCGCCGCGGGAAATTTGTAAATACAGGAAGTATCAATTTGAAAGCTTGTCTGTGGAGACATATTGTGTGTGTGTAAGTGGAAAAATGTTGAAAACTCATTCTAAGTTCTAAAAGTTTTATTTTTATATTGAGCATTTTATGGGGGATTAATAATACGAATCAAAAGTGCTTTAGGCTAAAAATATGAAAGTGTTCTAAAGTACACGTATCGTTCCGATAATAATGTAATAGCACTGACTGAAGCAAATCCACTGCTTGACAAGACATCTACCTAGGATTCTAGTCCAGCTCCGAACGTACGTCTCATTATAACTAGGCCTGTACGTCCAGGAACCCTGTTATTTAGTCATTGGCAAAAAAGTTTCACCTTCCCAGTCAATTTTACTGTGCAAATTTTTTACTGCTAAATGGTTGCGTGTAAGTCCCTGTGAATACCTGATCAATGTAACTGAACATCTTAGTATTCTTAGTGAGAAAATAAGACCTTGCTTACCTGTAGACTGTAGGTTTTTCAGGTCACGTGACTTTAGAGCGTGAAATCGGACAGCCAGTGGCTGAAATATAGCCAAGTTCAATCTACGATTCTGAATTATTATTTTATGTAAATGTATTACTATCAATTGTATTGTAAAAGTTTATGTCAATCTCAATATCTGCAAAGATTCAGGCTAAATAAAAATTACCTAAATGTAAGCGAAATTACCTGGAATTTTCCAGTGCTACGACCCACTTCATTGGATTTCCGCACCTTAGTTTTCGGTGGATTTTGATATAGAACCAATCAAACGATAGATTACATTTTTGTGATTATTACGTTCTTTGATACCACGTGATGCGACAATTACAGCCGAAGAAAACAGGATTTATCTGTTTTCATGAATGAAATTTGCTAAATTTCGACTAAATATAGCCTACATTTTTTGTGGTATCATCCAGATTATAATTATTTGACATATTATCATTCCAATAATTACGATTTTAATAAATCTCAGCTGATAATAACGTGCAGATTTCAGTTTTAAAATTGGTATAATGATTCTGAAGAGAAAATACCCATTATGACGTCACTCAGATATGACTGAAAAGCACTTATTTTGGTGCCATTCCACGCATTGACTGGTATAGAGCGTTTTGATTACATTTTTGCCAATCACAGACAGTGTATATTATTATCGTTAAAAATCTAACACAGAGAGATTCATTTCCCATTTCACCTATCCATGTCAGTTGTGCAGGATAGAGGGCCTCGTCAGCAACAAGGTGTAGTCGTTCAGATGGTATGGAACTTAGAGGTCCTGTGTACACATTTGCAAGCACTTTAAATGTCCCTTGGCAGGTGAAATTTGATAAGAGTTGGCCGACGTTAATGCTGCTGTCCTGGCAAAATTTGCCTCATAGTACACTGTATGGCGTATGCCCGTCTTCATTAGCCCAGTTTAGGGACAGAACAGTAGGACATTAAACCCCATTTCATTTATGGTTAATAATAAGTCTATGTCTCACCCAATGAGCCTCATGGCAGTTCTATTCATTTATACAATATCCTGCTGTAATATCAAAATCTTTTTTATTCAGATTAAAATGTTTACAAGATGATGACTCCAGATATAAAAAGATTAAGAAATTTAGACGATGATAGGGGATCAGCAAATTCACTGACACCCGGTCTCAAACTGCTCAATGTAAGTAACATTATAACCAGACCCCAAGTTCACAAACCATTTTCAGACTTAAAAATTTACTCAAGTTTCAATCACTGTTTATGAGAAACATCTTTGATCCAAAAACACAAAAGTTTTTTTATTGATGTATTTAATACAGTAAAACAACAAAAGTTACCGTACCATAAGGCGAACAATTTTCAGTACATTCTGAAGTCTGAGAAAGTTTTGTGATTTTGCTGCCACGGCTTATCTATAATCTTTAAGCCAGTGGTTCTCAGCCTTTGTTTGCCAATTACACTTTGGAACACATGAATAATAGTTGCACACCTGGATAAATATGAAAAATATTTGTATTTTGCAAAACAAAAACATGGCAAGTCATAGACGGCATACAACTGTAGAGACAGACTAGTCATATACACATTGTGAATGACGAACAAAATAAAGAAAAACACAGCTGTGAATTTACTTTATTGCAGTGTTTCGAATTTCATTAGTCAAATAGATGGCTTTTTTAGTGAGAAATTTTCTTAGTGTGCCATTCAAAATTTTGAGGCACACTTGGTAAGATCTTGCTGCACACTGGTTGAGAATCACTGATTTAAGCTGTCAGATTTCAATTCTTCTGCTTTTGAGCTTCTACTTAATTATCATGATCAGAGAGAGAGAAATGGGGTTTAGAGTCCACTCGATACAAACCAGGTCATTTTGGAGCTAACTTGAGAATGATGACCTCATAGACTTAGAACTTCCTAAGATGTCATAACTGACCTCCAGTCATTTTGTAAATTTTTGTTGTTACCCTGAGGAAGTTAGTGTATTTACTCACGAAACAATGGTTTTTATACGCCCACATGGAAATGTGGACGTATATTGCCGTTGCCCCCGTCCGTCCGTCCGTCAGATTTGAGTGTAATGTAAATGTTTCATAATCGAAAAAAGTAAAAATATGCGACAACTCTTGTTGACTGCCCGGACGATTTAGCTGCTGTACGCGTATGTTTCGTTGCCTGGCAACCTATCTTTTGATATTCTATTCTAAATTATTTTATATCAACTTATCTGAATATCAAATGCATCATTTTGACTTAGTCAAAATTGATCCCATCAGACAGTCTCTATATTTGGATTCTGTTTCCTGTTTCTATTCATTCGAAGTTTCGTATTTTCATGTGGACGTATATTGTCGTTGCCCCTGTCCGTCCGTCCACAAATGTTTGTGGACTCTCTACAGGTCACAATTACTCACAATTGTTATCCGACTGTGCCGAAACTTGAAATATAATTTTATCTCCAAAAGATCTTGGTTGCTTTCGATGTTGGCATGCATCGAATCGAAACTTCATGGATTATGGCCCCTGATTGTACGAACAATTATGTTTTTAGCTTTTCGATCCTCTAGAGGTCATAATTTTGAACCAGTTTTGATGAAACTTGAAATGCTAGTTTATAACCCAAAGATCTTGTTTCCTGTTGGTATTTGCGCACATCTGATCGTCACTTCCTAAATTACAGTAGGGACCCTGATTGTACGAAAAATTGCCTTTTTTAGCTTGTGGTCACTCCAGAAGTCACAATTATTATTCGATTTAAATAATCATTTGGGGTCATATAGGCTATGTCTGTTCCTCAATCCCTTTCAATTTCTGAATTTAAATATTGTTTAAAAAAAAATATATCACAGAAGTTACATCGTTATGAAGGTTGAGTTCGAATAATTTTGTGAAAATCGAACAAAAACTGCCGGACAAAATAGTGTAAAAATATGGTATATCAAGGTTGTAGACCATCCGATTATGATGAAACATGAAATATATATTTTCAACCCAAGATCTTGGTTCCTGTCGATATTCGCGCATATTGGATCATTCAAAAAATCTCTTTTTGTTTAGTTTGTTGTCTATCCATCTCTTGCAAAATGTGGGTGTATCGTACAAGGGGGAAACTTGTGAAGTATACATTAAACCAGGTCCAATCGTAATCTAACATTTTTCATTTATTTCAGGGAACTCCAATTATTCCAGGTTCTGCATTGAAGGGAGTAAGGGAGCTGCAGAGAACTCCGCCAAAGTTTTCCATTCTCTCCACACCAAAAGCCACAAGAAGCAAGGATCATTTGAAACCAAATCCTATTTGCCGATTTGTAAATAATGAGAACAAACAGCCAAAGGATGAGAATGATGGCGGCGACTTGTGGTATGTCAACATCAAGACACCAGCCATTCAGTCACCACAATCTAAAAACAATTTTGAACCCGTTGACTTTTCTAAGGTTGTTGATGGTATAATACCAAGTGGTCGAGCCTTGCCTAGATCCCCTGTGCGATTGTCAAGTGCTAACGAAATCTTCGATGGCTCTGTTCCAGAAGATGTTCCAGAGATGCGTGATGTTGTCATAGAACCTGGCTCAAAAATACCCCGAACCCCTCTTCATTGTGCTGGCCGTCCGAGCGCAGCATGTGATCTTGTCATACATTACTCCAAAAACATGGTCAGTAGTAGTGACAATAAGAAGGAGATGATGATCAAAAAGGTTGAGAAAAAGGACTCTCGTAAAAGGTCGCTGTCGTCTAATAGTGCTATGATTAAAGGTGACAATTCTCATTTAGAACTCCCAACTGATGAAATCAACATATTTAAAGCCAGAACAAAACTGGCCAGAACACCATTGAAACGAGATTCCGTGCCAACTGCAATGACCGTCTTGCAGGAACCTGAAGAATTTCCAGAATCAAGGATTTCAAATTCCAGTGGTGTAGCCATTGAAGACTGTATAGTTCAAGATCAAACAGCGAGACATTTGTCAGATATTACTGTCAGCGTTGAATTATCTAATAATGTGAACGATGTCGGTAACATTGTGCCTTCGCCAACTGCAAAATCTCAAGAACATTACAACCGAAAGGAAACCAAAAAAGTTGCTCCTGTTAAAATGAGTAGTAATAACTATGATGACATGGCAGACCAAATCGCAACACATATAACCATGGCACCAACACATGTATCCATGGCACCAACACATGTATCCATGGCACCAACTCAAAATTCTTATCATTTGCAGCAAAGAGCACCCTCTAATCCGGAATCTGATACAGATGACTCGTTGACAAGGAATAATAATATTAACTCAAGTCCTGAGAAAAATGGTGAAAATATATCCGTTAAACTTAGACCCCTTTCACCAACCATTAAAACTTTAAAACCACCAATAAATATGATTCCAAAAGGTAAACAACTAACAAGAACTCCCCCTAGTGGTAAATACCCCAGACAGGAAGGAGAAGGTAATTCAGTAGCTCCTAGTCTAAGCACAGTCAATGAAGATCCCCCAGAAGACCCAGACACAATTTTTATCGCCCAGCTTAGAAACAATGATCCAAAGATAAAAGCAGCTAAGAAAAAAACTTTTTTGAAGTCAAATAAATCCAAAATTGTAGTTTTGAATAAAAAACTAAAAAAGAACAATTCATCTTCAAAGGTTTGTGAAAAAGAAAAAATTCCAGAACAATCTAATTTAAAAGCCAAGAAGGAGGAGACATCTATTCCAAGGGCAAAAGCTGAGAAAGAGGAGACATCTATTCTGAGAGCAAAAGATCAGCTAGCTCTTCGTCTTCCAATTCCCCAAATGAAGGAGAGAAAATTGACATATGTGATCAATGAAGCAAAGGATGTCCTTAAAGATTCATCACATCTTCAGCCTCATGTGCCTGATTTGATAATAAATAACAAAACGGAAAACGTAAACAATAATTCTAGAAAGTTAACTTTTTGCGTGAAACCTCAAATGTCTGAAGATTCAGCTCATGAGAGTGATAACTCTCTTCTGTGTCTTGATGAACTTTGTGATCAATCTCTTAACCTGTGTGATAGCCTATTTGAGGAGGCAATGGAAAGGAAGAAATCTCTGAGTGGACATGCTAAAAATTCAGTATCGTCATCTCCTAATAATCTCAGGGTCTCTTCTCAGCTTATCCATTCTCCAAATACATCTGATATATTTGTTGGTGACATTCCAGTTCCAAAGATTTTATTGGGAGAAACACCCAGTCATAACAAAATTACAAATGAAACTTTTCAGATTGAACAATCGGATTCAGAATCAGATGAAATGTATGTTGATGCTTCTGAAGAACTTCCTGTGGATGATATACCAATGGATGCTTCAACATCATCCATAAACAGAACATTTGATGTCTCAAGTTCATATCCTAACCCTGCAAACTCCACATTTGATGTTGAAACCAATGTTGTGGATACTGCTCTAAATAATGCCACATTTGAAATTGAAAAGTCCTTTGAACAAGAAAAGCATTTAAATGATACCTTTGACATGGATATGAGTGATGAAAAGGACCGCAAAACCATTCTGAATTCTACCTATGACGAGAATTCTCAACATGGTCTCCCTGTACCTGACATTCGGGTTGAACTTGATTCACCAAATAATACACTTGAAAATACAGCAAGCACTGTCATTGAGAACATCACTCCGAACAAAACTGTGGATGACAATAATGATATCTCAAAGTCACCTAATGGTATACCTGAGTCTCCTGTTCATCCTAAAGAAGAATCTTCACCTATCCAAGAGGTCAGTGCAGAGACAATTGATGATCGGATTATCACAGCACAGCAATTGAATGATCAATATACAAATATGGCTCCAAAAAATTTCAATTCTCCAAATGCTTGTCCAGATCCGAAACAGGTCCTACACAAAGGATCTTCTTCTTCTGAGACTTGCATAGAAGCCGATATCATACCCAAAAAGAGAGCATACAAGAAGAGGAATAAGAAAATACCAGAAATTTCCCCAGAATCAACAAAGGAATCGGAGGATATTGGAAAGGAACCAAAATTAAAGAAAAATGAAAAACAGAAAAAGACCAGAACAAAGAAAATTGTTGTCAAAGATCTCCAATCTGAAAAATCAGAATCAGCATTAGAAGAAATTGAAGAAGAACCATCATTGAAGGAAAATGGGAAACAGAAAAATGCCAGAGCAAAGAAAGATGTTGTAGAAGATGCCCAGTATGAACAATCAGAATCAGCATTAGAGGAAGTTGAAGAGGAACCAACTTTAAAGAAAACTGGAAAAAGGAAAAAGACCAGGGCAAAGAAAGATGCTTCCCAACCAGAAGAATCAGAATTAGTAAATGAATTAGAAGAAATTGAAAAGGAACCAAAGTCAAAGAAAAGTCAAAAACAGAAAAAGTCCAGACGAAAGGAAGATGTTGATAAAGATCTTCATTCTGAAAATTCTGAATCAGCATTTGAAGAAATAGAAGTGGAACCAACTTTGAAGAAAAAGGGAAAACAGAAAGATATCATCGAGAAGAAAGTTGTTGAATTAGAGGAAATGGAAGAGGAACCAAAGTCAAAGAAAAATCAAAAACAGAAAAAGACCAGAACAAAGAATGATGAAAGCCTCCAATTTGAAAAATTAGAATCAACTTTAGAAGAATATGAAGAGGAACCATCATTGAAGAAACTATTTGAAGAATCACAAGTAACAAAGGAATTGGAGGAAATGGAAGAAAAACCAAAGAAAAATGAAAAAGAGAAAAAGACCAGAACTAAGAAAGATGTTGACAAAGATCTCCATTGTCAAAAATCAACATTAAAACAAATTGAAGAGGAACCATCATTGAAGGAAAATGGAAAACAGAAAAAGATCAGAAAAAAGAAAGTGGTTGATGAAGATCTCCAATCTGAAAAATCAGAATCAGCATTAGAAGAGATTGAAGAGGAACCATCATTGAAGAAAAATGGGAAACCAAAAATAACCAGAAAAAAGAAAGCGGTCCATAAAGATACATCAGATGTTGATGAAGATGTCCAATCTGAAAAATCAGAACTAGGACTAAAAGAAATTGAAGAGGACCCGACATTGAAGAAAAATGGAAAACAGAAATTGGCCAGAAGCAAGAAAGTCATTGATGAAGATACACCGTCTTCAGAACTATCCCCAGAGGACAGTAATGATGCAGATGATGCTGCAAATGTTCAAGAATTACCAGAAGAATATTCCAGAAGAAAACGTCCACAAAGAAACAGAAGAATTCCCAGTTACAAAGAAACTACATCCCCATCTGATGAACCAAGAAAAATATCAGTTTTACCAAAAACTGATAAAAAGACTTCAAGTGCTGAAGAAACAAAGGATGGAATTGAACCAGAGGAACTTACAAGAACATCCGAAAGGGTACAAGATGGGCAAGCTAACCATGAACCAGTAGAGGAAATGAATAACCATTTCCCAGCTGAAAATACAGCTCCTGAAACAGGACACCCAAATAATTTTGATGAGAAAGAAATCGTTATTGAGGAAAAACCAGTTGTAACACGTCGAAAGCCTGCACCAAGATCCAAACTCTTATCAATCAGAGCAAGCTTTGGTTTTGTCAAAGATACAATCTCAGAAACACAAACATCAAAAACTAAGAAATCAACATCTGTATCTGAAGATGTTTCAGATCTCACTGATAAAATGGAGAATATTGAAATTATGTCTTCAGAAAAGGAAACCATATCCAAAGGATCTAAAAGTAAAAAGACCAAGGCAAAGATTACAGATCAATCCAGTGATTCTATTGAAATCAGTCTACCAGCAACTAGGACAAGAAGGGTTCCAGCAAGATCAAAGAAATTTGTTGGTAGTTATGATGAAGAAACCGTTTCTGCAAAAACCACCATCAGTCATGAAACCAAGAGAAAAGGAATACCTACTTACATTTCTCAAGCATCAGGAGCGCCCCCTAAAACAAAGAAAAGCATGACAAAAAGTGATAGCAAGAAATCCTCACCAGAAGAGGATACAATTAACCTTCCCAAAGAAGGTACGGTGGAACACAAACAAATTAAAGATGTACAGAAATACCCAAAGGAAGATGCTATATTTTCAGGACCTTGTACAAGACCAGTAAGAAGAAGTGAAGGAATACCAGGTTATAGTAGTCTGGACTCGGATGAATCTGTATTAAAGAAAATTACAGCTGAAGAGCTAACCAAGAATTTGGAAAAGATTTTTATCTGTGAGAAGAAAATAAATGAAGAAGTATCAGGTGATTCAGATGAAGCTGTTAAAGATAAAGAAATGTCTATAAAGAATACTGCAGAATTGGGATATAATAAAACTGATACACAAGATCATGCTTCTGGCAAAGTCAGTCTTTCAAAGAATACATACAACCATTGTACGGATGCTTCAACTGATCCTGATAAGCCTTCAGGATCCAAAATTGATGAAGAATATAAAATCAAGAATTCATCAGATACTGCTAGTAAAACAATGAGAAGACGCTCAGGTATTCCGATGAGTTCTGTCATCAGAACTGCTTCCAAAATCATTCACAAAGATGTTCCTGAAATTTCTGAAGCAGTAATTGAGAAATCGAAATCAGAACATAAAAAAGATCCCAAAATCAATACAGGGAAGGCTTGTGTACCAAAAGTTGCATCAAAACTTGAAGCCGTCAGGAAATCTGTTGGTATTCCCTCCATTAAGCCAGTTTCTCAAAATGCTACTTTAAAAAATTCTAGAACAAGCTTTACACGAACATCAAGCACATCTGCAATGTTAAAGGAAGAAGCAAATAAATCTTCAGCTTGGAGTGGAAATGTTCCAGCATCATCTAAAACTATAAAAGTGAGAGGAGTAAAACAAGGTAAAATTGCTGGGAAAACCATCAGTGCTTCTGGTGAAGAATCTAGTCCAGGGTCTCTCAAGATGTCATCCACAACTGATACAGCACCTTTCCCACTAAAGAGGACAAACAAATTGAGAAAAGGATCCACTAGTGCTAGCAACACTAGAATGTTACCTGAAGAGTCACTGTTACCAAATGTAAAAGAGTCAGCTCCTCCAAAGACCAGAAAGCCAACTGTCACAAAAAAAGACACGGTAAAAAATATTCAGAAACCTGCAACAGGAGTGACTGAGGAAACAAATGTTAGACGTAAAAGAGTACCAGCTAAAAAGGGCATAAGGAATACTAGTATTGAGTCACCAACAATACATACAATCCCTGCTGTTCCTTCTTCTAACACTGCGCTTGAAAAAGAAGAATGTAAAGTTGTTAATCCCAAACCCAGGAAACGCCAGAAGAAGGAATCGAAAATTACCAAAGATGTTCCGGATCAAATTGAAACAAATAATGAGAATTTACGAAATTTGGAATTGTCTGAATCATGTTTAACACCAGTTTCTGCAGAGCCCAAAGAAATAGTTTCAATGGAGGTAGAAGATAAAAAAGATCCTGTAATTTCGAAGAGAATACCAGAAAATATTCCAGATCAGGTAGAATACAGGTGAGAGACAAGACTTGCATATTTCATTAACTCTTTTACCATACTAAACTTAGGCTGTCTGTGTACAGTTAGATACTAAACTAGTTGACCGACATTTTAAGTCCTAAATCGAGGTGCATACCTCGAGAATGGAATCGAATAGATTTATTTAGTCTTTGTGTGTATACCAGATGTAAAATGGAGTATGACCGAATTGCAAAACAATATATCAATTTTTATACGCCCATATTTTCATGTGGACGTATATTGTCGTTGCCCCTGGACGTTCATCCGTCCGTCCGTCCACAATTGTTTGTGGACGCTCTACAGGTCACAATTCTGATCCAATTTTGACGAAACTTGAAATATAGGTTTATCTCCAAAAGATGTCGGCTGCTTTCGATATTGGCATGTATCAGATCGAAACTTCATGGATTATGGCCCCTGATTGTACGAAAGTTCATGTTTTTAGCTTGTGGACCCCATAGATCACAATTTTGATGAAACATAAAATACATGCTTATAACCTAAAGATCTTGGTTCCATTCCATATTTGCGCATATCAGATTGTAACTTCCTGAATTTTGGCCCCTGATTGTACGAAAAATCGCCTTCATTAGCTTGTGGTCCCTCTGGAGGTCACAATTATTACCTGATTATATCACCGTTACAGGATAATCTAGGTTGAGTTTGAATTTCGTGAAAATCGGACCAAAATTGATGGACAAAATGGTCGCCGTTTGTACGCGAATAGTGTAAAAATATGGTATATCAAGGTTGTAGACCCTATAGAGGTCACAATTTTGAACCGATTTTGATGACATTTGAAATACAGGTATACAACCCAAAGATCTTGTTTCCATTAAATATTTGCCCATATCGGATCATAACTTCCTAAATTATGACCCCTGATTGTATGAAAAATGGCCTTTTTAGCTTATGGTCTCTTTAGAGGTCATAATTATTATTGGATTTATAAAACCGTCTGATTATATCACTGTTACACTGTAATGATTATTGTTTTCGAAAATCGGACCAAAATTGACAGACAAAATGGCCGCCGCTTGTACACGAATAGTGTAAAGATATGGTATATCAAGGTTGTGGTCTCTGTGGAGGTCACAATTTTAATCCGATTTTGATGAAACTTGAAATGCATGTTTAAAATCCAAAGATCATGGTTCCTTTCGATATTTACGCATATCGGATTGTAACTTCCTGAGTTTTAGCCGCTGATAGTACCCAAAATCGACTTTTTTAGCTTGTGGTCCCTCTAGAGGCCTCAATTATTATCCGATTTGAAAAAACGTTTGTTTATATCACTGTTTCATGGTAATGAAGGTTGTGGTCAAATTTGGTTAAAATTGGACCAAAACTGCCGGACAAAATTGCTACCGCTATATTATAATATGCGAATAGTGTAAAAATATGATATATCAAGGTTGTGGTCACAATTTTAATCCGATTTTGATAAAATTTGAAATGTAAGTTTATAACCTAAAGATTGCGCTTCCTTTCGATATTCGGGCCCATTAGACCATAACTTCCTGAATTATGGCCCCTGATTGCGGTCTCGGATTTTCATTTGAGGAGTTTTTATTTCCAACTGTAATTTTGTGAAAGTTTGTAAGGGGAATATACATGTATAAGCTGCATCATGTAATATCAGATTAAGAGCTGACAGTTCTCGCTATGCTACATGTAGTTAAAAAATAGATAATGAAAAGGAAATATGTTGAAAATTTCAGCCAAAGTTAATAAGTTTTGCCTCTATAGCGTCACAAGATTTTTGAAGTGGTCAAGGGAGATGACTCTGGCATTAATTATTTGAAAATCAATAGGCTTCTTCGTCTCATGACCTTAAACACTGTGTGTAAATTTAAAGTCAATCGGATATTAACTTTGGCCTGCAGAGCATTCACAGATTTTTTGAAGTGATCAAGAGCCATAACTCTGGCATTAATTATCAGAAATCACTGAAAATCAATATATTAAGTGTTTTGTATACTAATTGTTAGCGTGGGGCAAAACTTTATAAAAAGCAAACAAATTCTAATGATTTTCTGATAATTACATAATGAGTTGTTACTCTTAATCAGATTTTAGTGTATTACAAATGTTTCATTACCGAAAAAAAGTGAAAATATGCGACAACCCTTGTTGACTGCCCGGACGATTTAACTGCTGTGGGTGTATGTTTCGTTGCCTGGCAACCTATCTTTAAATTAATCATTAAATGGCAGAACCGTTCTTATCTACTTAACTTGAAGCCATACAATGGCAACAAAAGTTAATTGTTATGTTATGTTAATTAATGTCTAATTAATGACTTTAAGGCCCAAAGAAAGACTTGCAATAGGCAGATTGACCTCTTGCATATTGCCTGTGTAAGAAATATATGATCAAACAAACTCATCTATTCCTAAATTATTCTTAATTCAATTGACTCCAAGTTGGAAGTTGTTTTACTGTTAGTATTTCAATGATTTATCAATAATTTAGGTAAATTTATAGTAGATTAAAGTAGCCAAGTCTCTATCTCAATATTAAAACACAAATTATTTCTCAATTTAAATCAACTTTGATGTTGCCATTTGTAACAAGGGACTCGAAGAACAATGCCAGACATATTAAACAAGTCATGTCAAACGGTGACCCAATATTCTTATCTGGGGAGCATGGGCAATAAATACTATCGATACATAGACTGGAATAGATTGCCATTCCATTGAGACCTCTGACGTATTTCGCTGAAGATAACTGATCAGAAATTACAGTAAAAACAGAAACGATTGAATGTAAAATCAGTTATACATTCATATGACATTATGCGTTGCGACGCATTTGTATCAATATCTTGGTCCCAAATATTAGCGATTTAACTCCTTCAAACCATGAATAATTAAACAATCAGCATGTTTTTATTTCTAGATATCAGTCGGAATTGAATCATCTTGCCATCATCTGTTTTAAATTAATTGAATCTTTTCAGAATTCCAGAAAGTTTTAATGAAGATAAACCAACCATAAAAAGTAAAAGTAAAACTGATAAAAAAGCTAAAAGATTATCATTTATACCAGTTTGTAGAGGTATGTACCATTTAAAAGAATCCCTTGGCAGTTTGAATTGGATATAAGTGTAGGCCCTAGTGCTGCTGTCCGGGCAAAATTTCCCCATAGCACACTGTATGGTATATGCCCATCTTCATTAGCCTAGTCGAAATAGAACAATAGGACTTTTAACCCCATTTCATTTTGTTTTGTTATATTTGACAGGTTCTGTATCAAGTTCAAGTACAACAACTACGAAAGATCAACCACCTAAAAAGGTATGTAAATATTGTCAATAAGGGCTTTACTATATACTGGAAAACTACCCCAAAACACCAAGTTTTCCTAAATAACGGAAAACACCAGAAAAACACTTAATACCAGAAAACACCCTATTTAGTGGGTTTTTTTCCGGTGTTTTCCAGTATTCAGTATATAATGGTCTTTTCCGGTAGTTTGCCAGTAGTTTTCTGGTAGTTTTCCTATGTTTTTTGGTATTTTCCGGTATATAGTAGTGTCTGTCAATAATGTGCTGTACCTATCAGATTAAAATAAAATATAGATCTGTATTTCAAACAGATTGCGATAATATGGGGGTTGGGTGGCTGAATGTATAACACTAGTGCTTTAGACCTGAAGGTATGTCATTGAGTTCCTTCCAAAAAACCCTATGCGTAAGCAAATTGAAATAAAACTGAACCTTATTTTAGTCCCAAAACGACCTAGTTTTGATTGTAAAAATTCCATTTCTCTAAGCTTTAAACTGTACACAAGTACAAATTACGTACCATAATCAACTCTCGATGCCAATTAGCCTGTGATATTTAATGTATTTTTACACGTTTTACACTTTGTTTATTATCTTACCAACGTTAAGGACGATCGAGGTTATCTGAAATGGAATCACTAATGCATGTATCTTGGTTCAGAGTAAAGCAATTTGACTGAAATTGTCAGCCTATTCTGTTCTTTAATGAAGGTATTTTTTTCACAGGCCAGAGATGTACAAGAGGCAGTCGATGGCATGGATAAATTGCAGATAGCATCACCTGTTAAAAAAACAACACGAAATCCCCGAACTAAAAAGGGTGATCAAACGGAAATCTCTGATGAATCGGGTTCAGCTGAGACGACCCCTGATAAAGACGACATTAAGCCAAGCAGAAGGTAATTTCATAACCTTGGACGACCATGACACCACATTACAAATCAACCAAGTGAATTCATTTTGTATTTACATTAATTGTAGAATTGTGTACGCATCACATGGTATTTGGTGCAGGAAGCCATGACTGACAAATTCCCGATTGTGCCTGACAATGAGTAGGGTCGCCTGTCCAGCTTTGTGGGTTTTGTCCGGGTCCTCTGGTTTCGTCCAACAGTTAAAAAACCATGCACGCAAGCGAATTATTGAAGTAAAATTAAACCATATGTTAGTCCAAAATTACCTAGTTTGTGTCGAGTAGGCGTTAAATCCATTTCTCTCTCTCTCCTTGACGCGGACAGGCTAAACATGAGATCAGTGTTGGCCGAGAAAACTTGTCAGGATTTCCACTTGTCAGAGGTGTGTGACACAGGTCCTGACAATGACAGTGTTTACATATTGAGGCTCACGTAAGTAAAAGAACCCCTGAGGCCGTAGCACCGCTCTCTGAACAATATTTCCTGCACGAGATTAGTATTACTCATAACTTATTTTTATTTCATTATTCATAAATATAACTTATTATCAATGACAGAGATATAATTTCCCGATAGTTTTTAAATGTTATTTCATTTTAGAGGAAGAAAGAAGAAACAAGTTGAATCGGCTGAGTTGCCTGAAGAACAGGTTAGTGACTAATTATTACATCCTCTTCTCTCATTCTCATCTTCAATTTTCATTCTGGGAGGTTGGATGGCTGAATAGTTAGCATATGCGTGCTGTATCATAAAGCCTGCCATTTAGTCAACTGGTGTGGTTTCGAAAGCTCCGGTTGTACATGACAAGGAGTAGGGTCGCCCACGTAAAAGATCCCTTGGCAGTTGGAATGCGATATACATGTAAGAGCAGTCCATTGCGCCGTCGCCCGGGCAAAAATTTCCCTCATAGCACACTGCATGGCGTATGCCTGCCTTTATTAGTCCAGGTTAGGAGCAAAACAGTAGAACGTTAAACCCTATTTTATTTCATTTCATTGTTTTACAGATGGTCGACTGTGAATCTGTGAATGGTGATAAAGATAATGTGAGTGAAAGTAAAGCTAATGGGAAGCCATCTTTACCCGAACAAATTAAAGATTTAAAACAACAAATAGAACAATTAAATCAAACAGAACTCTCTCCAAAAACAGATTTAAAAATATCACGACTAGAAGTCAAACTACTCAAACTTCAAGAACGACATAAAGCCATGTTGGAAAAGAAAACTGGAACCAGAACATTACGATCGCGTGTTTCTAAGACTAATTTGTTATAGTTGTGGAAGTGGGAAGAAATTCTGATAAAATGGAGCTATTTTTTGAGTGTTAAAAGTCAAAAGGAATGCCAGCAAGTATCCCTAGTCGTAAACATGTATTTCTAATCTATATAAATATATATTTTTGTGACTGTCTGTTTGGAGTTTGATAACTCCCACCAACTGCAATTTAGTGCATATTTGAGGCTTTCGCCCAGGGAGTGACAAATGTGTTCGGTTCAAGAGTCTAAACGTGCAACAGCTAGTATAAATAAGTGAAGGAAGACGTTAGACTAAAGATGTGACAATTCATATCAGGATAAAAACATATGATATATTGGAACAACCTCTAACCATGTGATACTTTAGGACACCCTCTAAATGTGTGATATAGGGACACCCTCTAACCATGTGATACTTTAGGACACCCTCTAAACGTGTGATATAGGGACACCCTCTAATACCATGTGATACTTTAGGACACCCTCTAAACGTGTGATATAGGGACACCCTCTAACCATGTGATACTTTAGGACACCCTCTAAACGTGTGATATAGGGACACCCTCTAATACCATGTGATACTTTAAGACACCCTCTAAACGTGTGATATAGGGACACCCTCTAACCATGTGATACTTTAGGGCACCCTCTAAACATGTGATATAGGGCCACCCTCTAAACTTGTGATGCAATAGGACACCCTCTAAACATGATATATTAGGACACCCTCTAACCATGTAATACTTTAGGACACACTCTAAATGTGTGATATAGCGACACCCTCTAAACTTGTGATGCAATAGTATACCCTCTAAATATGATATATTGGGACACCCTCTAAACATGTGATATATTAGGACACTCTCTATCTAAACGTAAAACCGTCAACAGATTTATCCACAGTGGCAAACTGAAAATCCAACATGCTTGACCTAATATGAACTACATGAGATTTAATCTTACATCTTGTTGTTTTCTAGAACATGCCTATTGTAGAAAATGCTCATTACATGTCCCTGTATTGTAGAACATACTCGTTATATTCATACTTATTTTCTATTTATAAAATGTTAAAAATGCTGCTTATATTTTATCATTGTACAGGAATATGCTCAGAACGTAAATACATGTATTGTGTAAAAATTCATTTTTGAAGTGTCTTTTCTCTCTCTCTCCCTACTTGTGTATATTCAAGCCTGGAAATAAGGCACCTGCCACTGACAATGTCCGGCACAGATTCAAGCCTTATCAGGCACAAAACCTCTGGTGCCTGTCATTTTGTCTGGCACTGATTTGTCTTTTATTGATATTATTAATACATGTCCAGCACTAAGTTGTAAATGTCAGCTACTATTTCATTAGGGTCTGACATTTTGTCAGGTACACCTAAAACCTTTATTTCCGGGGCTGTGTATATTGGATGTAAACATAAATATTTAACTGATAGGGTTGTGTGTATAATTGGGAGGATTGTCAGTTCTGAGATGAAGGGAGGTAATTATATGACCTTACTAAAACCATGCTAATAATGTACAGCAGTTCATATTTTTTCTGTATTTGTGTGCAATTTAAAGCTATTTATTGTTATAAAACACTCTACAATGATCACAAGTCTATTGATGTACAGTATGATACTATACGACTTTTTTATTACTCAGCCAATATTGATGCTGTTCCAGATAATTATAAATATTGCTACAGATGACTCATAAAATTTAAAGAGATTCTTTGGCAATTGGCTTAATTTGATTACAGTTAGCTACATCAAGAATCTTCAAAATAGATTCTGTGGAGAATTTTTGTAACGTTTACCCCTGGCATATTTTGGGTAAAGGCAACTGTGTAAATGACAGACATGGTCAGTATTTATGTATGGTTGTTCCACTGTAACAGTGTGTGGGCTGTACCATAAAGCATGTCATTGAGTCGACTGGCGTGGTTTCGAATCCCTGATTGTATGCGACAGCCTCGTGGGTTTTCTCTGGGTCCTCCGGTTTCTTCCCACTGCTAAAGACCCTCTACCTACACGCAAGCAAATTATTTAGATAAAATTAAAACCATACAGTATGTGCCGGTGGACGTTAAACTCCATTTCTCTCTCTCTTTCCCACTATAACGGTCAGTACTGTATTTATCTGGTTCATATATTCACACGTTAAAGGCAGATGTTTAAAGGGAGAATTTCATATTTTTAAGTTATATTTTTAAAATGCATTAAAATAAAGCCTTAAAATAGATGGTATCTGTAAACAGTGCTGCTTTGTTAAAGAATATTCCTATTAATCCTATAATTCACTATTACCAGTTGAGAAACTGGCAAAAATATCATTTTCAACTTCAAATTCAAACCTTTGAAGATAGTTATTCCAGGGTTTTGGGGGAAAATAGAAAAACAAGGGAGGTAATTGTGTTATTATTTCAGGTGTGAATGATTTTATAAGTGTGAGAATCATACCTATGATCGTATAATTGTGAGTAGACAACCTATTGAGCAAAAGACATAGAAATAATTATCTTTTAACTTTCTTATAGAAAGTATGAAATTCTCGCTTTAACCTATTACTTTGTAACTTTAGGTCAGCGGCTTTGTAAAGATCAATGTATAAATAATATTGACTTATAACTTGAGTATCTCTGTGTACGTCAAGATGGAATTCTGTGGCGAACAAAGGTTTGGTGATAACTGGGACCAACCCATTGATTGTATACACCCCCTAACTATGTTAAACAGAGATACGATGGTGGGTGTTGCTTAATCAACTCAATATCCAAGACACTGGATGCTTTGGGGAGGTTAAATATGAGCTTATGTGACAAACTTTGAAGCAACATGTATGGACAAAATAACGTGACTATGAATATGTGATGTTAGATTGTATAACGCATGCTTTTTCTGGTTGATTTTACAATCAATATGTAATGAAAACTGTATTTTTTTTTTGTAAACAATATTTTATTTCAGAAAATACATGAAAAGAGATCATGGAACAGGCAAAGCCTATATCACCCCTCCTCATACAAGGATTATAAAACATAGTAATATATACATATCGTCTGTGTACATATTATACAATAGTGGTGAAACTCATATGAAGTTAAATAATTAATATACATACTATTTACAACAAATAAAAAGGAGAAAGTGCTGTTATATAACATGAATAAAAGGTTTCTATAAAAAGAATAAAATATTGAAGGGTCTGGTAACATCGAAGTATTCATGTACTATTTTAAAGATATTATTAGATGTAGCCTGATTTTCTATGCCAAAAAGAAGTGGTTTAATTGATTGCTGGTGTGATGGTATAGGAATCCTGTATTGTAATGAAAACTGTATATGTTAATAGATACACTGGCAACATGTGGGCCTACAGATATTCCAATAACTTTCAAATTAAAATATGCTAGATGTGTTTATTTTGATAATGTGATAAGCAATATGTGATATTAAACTAATTATAACGTGTTCAGCCTGATAACCTTAAATCAATATGGGATAAAATATCTTTATTCTGAAATATTTAAAATCAATTTGTGATAAAATGTATTTCTTTTCCAGGATAGCACACTGTATGACATACATGTATGTCCATCGTCTTACCCAGTTGGAGCAGGACTTTGACCCCTGATACATTTCTGGTTAATGAACCAGCATCTTACCCGCTGAGCCATTCCAGCTGCCCTATCAAAATGTGATCAAATATGTTTGATTTTGATAACTTTACAGTTAGTTATATGTGCTAATATTTTGACATGTTGGTTCACCTCTGGCTGGCCAATTAGTTATAATATGTGCTAATATTTTGATTAGTTATAATATGTGCTATTTTAATATTTTGACATGTTGGTTCACCTCTGGCTGGCCAGTCACCTGGCTTGCGGCTGTGGTTTCGATCCCCGGTGTGAGTGTATGTGGCATGGAGATAGGGGCGCCTTCTCAACCTCGTGGGTTTTCTCCGTGCACTCCGGTTTCCTCCCACTGCTAAAGACCCCTACACTCAAGCGAATTATTGAAATAAAATAAAAACCATATGCTAGTCCCGAAATGACCTAGTTTGTGTCGAGTGGACGTTAAACCCCATTTCTCTCTTTCCTAAATTCTGTATTTGAAGTTTATTATGGCATGTGGGGGCTTTATTATTTAAAATCGTTTGCATCATGTTAACATTTTCAGTAATTTCAAATACAAGCATTTACTCGACTTCTTAAATTCTGTATTTAAACTTACTTTTTTGGCTTTAATATTTGAAATATGTTGATTGTTTTACATACCAGCATTTACTCACCTTTAAGTTTGTATTGGAACTCTGTATTCTGGCTGTGGGGGCTCTATTGTTAGCATTATGTGTAATATTTTATTAAGAAAAACATGTATTTCAAATAGCATTCTCTTTTTGTTTCTCATAACCTCTTAAAACCTGTATTTAAACTCTGGCATGGGGGGTGGGCTTTAATAATATAAATATGTTTCTCACTAAGTTCTTAAAATCTGTATTTAAACTGCTATATTCTGGCATGTGGGGGCTTTAATGTTTAAACTATTTTGGCATTATGAGCAGACTATCATTAACAGAAAAATGTTTGATTATGTATTATAACCACAGGTGTATATTTATTTCACACATGCTTGTAATAAATATTTTTACAAACAAGAAAGGTGGATCTCATATATACTATTCAAAAAAAGTAGGGGATATTTGATTTTTAAGCGTTATTAAAGTCACCTAATGAAACTGACGAAGAAACAAATGACAAAATGAAATGAAGTTCACATTCATCGATTTATTCCAAATGATCGTTAGACTAAGTAAGGCACAGACTGACCATTATAAGGGTAAAATGATACCCGGGGTCAAACAGCAAAGTTACCACAGCATCACAACAAAGTCAGTAACGGGTAAATCCTCCTCTGTTTGCCAAACAAGCATTGATCCGACGTGGCATACTCCTAATGAGACGTCTAAGGTCATTTTGGTCCAGATTGTCCCATTCCTGTTGCAACGCAGCAGCAAGTTCTTGGACATTGGCAGGACGTTGTTGACGTTGACGTAACCTCTGTCCAAGCATGTCCCAGACATGCTCGATGGGGGAGAGGTCGGGACTCAGTGCTGGCCAAGGTGATGTTCTGTTGTTGGAGGTAACCTGTAACGATCCTGGCCCTGTGACATCTTGCGTTGTCATCCTGGAAGATGAAACGGCGGCCATGACGTCGTGCGAACTGCACAACATGGACTGCCAAGATGTTGTCCCGGTAGTACTGGCCTGTAACACGCCCTGCAACAACATGTAAAGCCGTTCTTCCAGCAACAGTGATGCCTCCCCACACCATAACAGAACCACCCCCAAATCGATCATGTCTGATGACGTTAACGTCTTGGAAGCGCTCGTTTCGACGACGCCACACCCTCCTACGTCTGTCCAAAAAATCAACAGTGAACCTTGACTCATCTGAAAACATCACATTGCTCCAGCGTCGATTATCCCAGTGTTGACGATCCCTACACCAACGACGTCTTGCCTGAATGTGATGATCTCTCAAACAAGGGATCACGCGAGGACGTCGGGCGCGAAGGTGACCCCTATGCAGTCGATTCCGAATCGTCTGGCCACTCACTCTCACACCAGTGTCTGTTTGAAGACGAGCGCTGATCTGATTTGCTGTGATGACACGATTTCTCAAGGCCAAGGTACGGATAAATCGATCCTGGGCTTGAGTTGTCGCCCTTGGTCGACCTGAGCGTGGTCTGTCCTGTACAGATTGTGTATCACGGTATCTGGACCATAGCCTGTTTATGACAGACTGAGAAACATTCATCGTCCGCGCCTCAACCGCCTGTGTTGTGCCGATCTGTAGCATGCCAAGGGCACGTAACCTTTCATTGTGGGTAAGCCGACGCATATCAAAATTTGTTTTCTGGCCACTAAAACAATTAAACTGATGTTTCCACCCTGGAATTCAATGCCACAATGACTGTAACATTCAAAGTCAGAGTCGTGCAAATCTTGGGTTGGATCCCCATGATGATCCCAAGCATCACCTGCATTCCATGCGGTAGCTATTGGTGCGTTTGGGCGTCACATGTAACTGGAAATGTTTCTTCTGTTAGGTTCTATAGTGACTTTTTTCGTAGTCATTTGCATATTTTAGTATTATGCCCCCAAAATCAAATATCCACTACTTTTTTTGAATAGTATAGCTTATCTCCGTTGACAAATAATGGTTTGTTGACATCTTGGTACTGAAAACAGCCGTGTTTGGCCAAATTATCTGGAGGAGCCTAAGAAGACAAGGGGTGCTTGATTGGCTTTAAGTCGTTTCGCTCTACTTAGATGCGTAGGTGTTTTTTTTCGGTCCAGTTGAATATAACACTTTTGAAAGAGTTATTTCCTGGATCCATGACCGCGGTGTTTTGTCTCACATTGAGACTCCCACTGTCTTTAATATTTAATTGTCCCCCGCCCGAGGGATGTAAGTCTTTGAAAAAGATATTAGCTACCTACAAAATCCAACCTGCTATTGTGCTGACACGTGATCGAATTTTTGTAGGAGGTCGCAAGACATACTCGAAAATGTGATATTCTGAAGAGCGTTGACTTGTACTCAATCGTGGACTAAATGATCCCCCAAATATTAGTCATGTCAGAGAGGATAGGGGTTGTTGATGTGCGCGGATGTGCCATTATATATATATGATGCATTCAGTTATGATCGATACAAATAAGCATGAAACGACATTTATTTTGAAATGAAGTGACGTGGGGTTTTAACGTCCTTATCTACATCTACTAAGCTTATACAGTTTGCCATCAGCACTACGGACTACTTTTATTTCTAATTCCGATTGTCAGATTGCTTTTTAGGTACACGGGACCTCGTTTTTCGCCGTCTGTTTATAATTATATATATTTTCAGTTTCATATGCTCACACAATATTTCCATCAAAGAGATGTAAGAAATGAAAAAACAGACAAGCTCCTCTGATGCTTGATAATTACAAATTATAATGTTAGTGTTTATATATATTAAACGATTTTATATTTAATATTGCTCATGAAATTTCATGTAATTGACACTCAGTTGTATATATTAAAATCGCAAATTCCATCGAAATTGGAAATATACACATTTTATGTTTATATAATGACATGTCAAGCGGAGCGATGCGACAAACTTTATTGCAAATGATAATTAAATTTTCATATTCGGTGTTATCGGCCTACACCTGAAGTTTTATTTAAAGGGCCAAATTCGATTTTATTCTGGAGAATAAAACTGCTTAATTTTGTCTTAAAATTTCTTATAACTCTTCCTTGGGGCCCAGCAACTATATATTGGAGAATAAAACTGCTTAATTCTTTGTGAAAAGCCCTTAAAATCCCCTACATTTGGGCCGAGCAACTAAATATACCTACATAGGCCTACGAGCCAGGGGGAGGGGGCAGCTGCCCCTTAACTTTCGGGCAAGCTGACTTTTCGGGCAGACGGGTAATTGAAAAAAAACAATATTATTTCATCAACTTGGCAAAATGAATGTCCGAAATCTAATATAAAACTAATTTTACGGGCTGGAATAGCAGTCAAAAGCATTTGCGGCCGTCAAATATTCCAAGAATTTGCATGGTATTTCTGACACCCAATTCTCACTTGTCATGGGTTGCGCGAGCTGGGCTAACAATGGATGCTTTATCTTTCGCTTGGGACGAAAAACCACGACCCGCCATTGTGTATACAGGAGCGCACGAACAAGAAATCGATTTAAATTCTCCTCTCGTTTGTCAGAAATAAATGGTACTAGATGTTACAGCAATGTCTCGTCAACACAATACTATGGTCATAATATGTGTGGGAGAGAGAAATGGGGTTCAACGTCCACTAGGACATTTCGGGATTAACATAATACGCTTGGGCGTGGCAGGAAACAAAAAGACCCGAACACAATTCTTTGTCACACACAAGCGGGGAATTGGCTCAATGACAGACCTTATGTAATGTAATGCTTTGGATTGTCTAAATAATTAAATACTTTCGCTAAAATGAAACGGTTTATTTTTGAACATATTTTTTACAATTCGGTTATTTTCAGCAGTTTGAATTGAATTTAAAAACAGGTGAAAACATAAAGACTAAAACTTAGAGAATAATTATACAAATTCCATGCCGGCACGACAGGATCGTCACTGCCTTCAGAAATATGATACATAAACACTTTTAAACGGTTGATAATATCTACAAAGGCGTGTTCTACTGTTTTACAGGTTGGGTCATGAGTAATTTAACATTTCAATTTTTATCCAGATCGAGATCTTTCGGGGAATTCCTTCCTAAAATTCCAGCTTCCAAGAACCATGTCAATGTACAGTTAACCCCCTTTAACATCCTTTGTCATCAACACGGGACGTGTCGATCGTGCCATGCCAGCTAAACTAGAAAACTACCTGACTAGAAATCTATAAACTTATAAGTAACAATATCTGCACCCATATTTACAACAAATTATATAAGCCACTGGAGAAAAAGGGGAATAATTAATCAAATTACGGTATTTCTGGGGATATAATTAAAGAGTTTCAAATAAATTAGGCACAAAATGTCATAAATATCTTAAGTTTCTATCTAACTAATTACATTTTAATTGGAATTCGTGTGTCACAGACCAGATGCTATATTATTAGCAGCCCATTGTGAGGACATTACAGTCTTCTCGTACTATTCTTGTTGAGCAGATGAAGTCCATGAATATCACTGAATGCAAATAATAATAAAAAAAATCATAATACGTTTTCGTATTTAAGTGTCTGAAATCCAGTAAGCAGAAATTATATAGAATCATACGAGATCATATGAATAATAAACTTCTACTAGAAATAAAAGACAGAGCTTTTCAAAATTAACTTCCGGTTAATGACGTGTCAGCGCTTTTCATTGGCTCACTGTGCCACACGTGATAACGTTGTCATGGTAATCAATAATGGCTGTCTGGGGCACCGTAGAGTATGCCAGAATATGTACAGCTTAACTTGTTATTTTGCTTAGCCGCCTTTCGTTTTTCTTCAGCCTTAGGGTCGACATACTTTTTAGGCCATCGTCGCTCACCAGTAAAACTTGGGAGACTCTCAATCTGGAAAAGTGCAATAAATATATATATTTATAAAAACAATCCGAGCGGTTGCCATCCAAGATACGTCCACATTTTGCAAAAGATTGACAGAGAACAAGCTCAAAAACGAAGCAATTTTTCGAAGAATAAAGTGCCATAATTCAGGAAGTTAGAATCCGATATGCGTGAATATTGGAAGGCATCAAGATCTTTGGGTTATAAACATCAAAATCGGTTCAAAATTGTGACCTCTAGAGCACCGACAAACTAAAACCGTGGTTTTTCGTACAATCAGGGGCCATAATCCATGAAGTTTCGATGCGATACATGCCAATATCGAAAGCAACCGAGATCTTTTGGAGATAGACCTATATAAGAATTGTGGACGAACGGACAGGGGCGACGACAATATACGACAAAGTGTGGGCGTATAAAAAAAAACCCACCCGGACACGATAATACATGTAGAATATTGTTATTGTGTTTTCGACTTTCTACGACCGGCAAAAAAAAAAAAAAAGATAATGCGACTTGATAATCGGAATTCGTTTATTGGCCGCGTCACTTTTATTCATCCTGTTGGGCTAATATTGAATCCAAGGGATCCTTTACGCCAATGTACACACGGTACCTCGGTTTCGTCCCATCCAAACAACTAGACAGCTATTTTTGCCAGGCCTTCTGTCATGCACTATGACTATACTGATGAGGGAAATAAGGCCGGAGAGTCCTGATGGGTTTTAAGTTCTCGGCCAACACCGTGAGCAAACCCGCGAACCCAGGCGAGTGAGCCAGCGTCTTAGTTACTTAGCCACTGTGATTCGCGTAAAAATTATAACAACCGGAAAATTCACGCCTGGATCGAACCCACGACCACATATTGACTGATTCAAGGCCTACTCACTGAGCCACAGTGGTGACCGGAAGAAGAACAAGCTTGAAAGAAGAAGATTAAGCCATGTACTAACCTCACTTCCTAAGGCTGCAAGACCGGCACACACCTGACTTAAATTTGTTAACTCGTACAAATTATCGATTTGGAACAAAGCAACTCTAGGGACGCCCAGCTGTACACATTTTATCAAAAAACTGTCCAATCGTTCTCTTTCACGATTGATTTCAAAATTTGGGTTATTTGACTTCTGAAAAGTTTTTTTGGTCATATCCAACTTTTGGTCTTCTGGCAGATATTTATTTATCAATCTGAAATGATATAAATTGATAAATCAAATATAATACTATGGTAAATATATTGGGGGGGGGGGGTCTGTCATTGAGTCATCTGGCGTGGTTTCGATTCCCTGTACGTCTATGGTAAAACATAGGGCTTGGGGGGCTAAGGTCTGTTATTGAGTCATCTGGCGTGGTTTCCATTCTCTGCTTGTACGGCTAGGGTAAATACATTGGGGAGGGGGGGGCGGGCGAAGGTATGTCATTGAGTCAACTGGCGGGGTTTCGATTTACTGGTTGTACGTGACAAGGAGTGGGTTCGCTTGTACAAACTCGTTGGTTTTCTACGGGTCCTCCGTTTTTTCTCCCACTGCTAAAGACCCCTACGCGGAAGCGAATTATTGTATTAAAATTGAATCATATGTTGGTCCCAAAATGACCCCCTCTCTCTCTCTCTCTCTCTCTCTCTCTCTCTGTATTGTGGCCATTGTACTGGTCTGTGAGCTGCATTAGCCCACTCGTAAAAGCCGAGTCAATCAAAACAAAACATTAAAGTAAACTCGCTTCAAAATTGAGTTGGAGTTCCCTCCCTTACATGTATTCTATGGGGATGCTCGATTCACAGTTCCGGCATTGAATTCCAAACTGGTGTCAATCGAGTGAAAAGGAGAATTTCGGAGTACAACGCATGTGTCGACTGTATATAAAATATCTCAACCAATCATGACAGCTGAAACATATTTTTTTTACCTAGGAATACGTCACGATTCTACTCACTCCACCTCATCTGTCGGGACTGGCAGAACTGTGACAGGACTGAATTCTGCGTCACTCGATTGTAATTCTGTTGATTCGGGACGTTCTGGAATGTGAATCGAGCATCCCCTCTGATTCGCTGACACTGTGGCCTTTGTACTGATCTGTAAGCTACCAAATCCATACGTGCTAGGCTGACATAATGGAAATTTATGTGCAATGCGGCGGTAGATGACCTAAGTCTCAAAATAGCCGACATTATCTGTTAGAAATGGGTTTGGACGATAAAGCAAGGATTCGTGTATAGCCTACATTGGCGTGCACATAAAAGAACCCTTGTCAGTTGGAATTCGATATAAGAGCAGGCCATAGTGCCACTGCCCGAGCAAAATGTCCTTCGTTGCTCACTGTATGGCCGTCTCCATTAGCCCAGTCGGAGCAGAACAATATCTAATAGACATAATTTACTTACTGACATAACAATAGACCATCCTTTAAAACCTCGTGGAAATTATCAATACTTTTAGTTCTGTCATCTGCGTCGGCGATCTCGAAATTGGCCCCGGTTTCTTCTTTAACCCATTCCAGGACTTTTATGGCATCACCACTCGTAAAAGCCGAGTCTATCTGAAACAAAACATTAAAGTAAACTCGCTTCAAAATTTAGTATTCTATGATTCGCTGACTCTGTTCATGATAAAGAGAAGTGCCCAATAACATCCATGTTCCTAAAGCAACGGCCGTTGCTATATTAGTCAGATATTCCGCAACTTATACGTAAGTTAGCTCCCTTTACCACATGTACGTGAAGAATAGCTTTGTCCCATCAGAGGTCGTGACACAAACACACTCAAATCAAACATGGTGACCTCAACGGACGTCACTCGAAAAAATGTCCTTCAAGATTTCGTTTAATATCATGTCAAAATTTCAAAGGCTTAAAACTAATTTGACCGAAATTTTCATTACTTCTTTTTGAACTATTATAACGGTCGGCTGTCTATCTAAATTTTTTTAATGGATTTTTAAATAGATTAACTGCCCCCTTCTTACGGCGATCTGTCTGTATTGCAAATACAAATGCAAGTTTATTAAAACATATTGTAACGTTCAAAGCCATAACGTCCATTCGACACACACAAGGTCATTTCGGGACTAACATATGCTTTAGTTTTATTTCAATAATTCGCAAAGTTGGGCATATGACCCTAATCCTTGTCACATACGAGCGGGGAATCGAAATCACTCGACTTGACTAAATGACAGACCTTCTGATTCAATGCACACGCGTTAATCATTCCCCCCCCCCACCGTGGTCACATGCCGTAAATAGAAAGACTGCTTAATGACATTGTAAAAGACGAGAGCAAGGTTTGGCTTTACAGTTTTTGTCGGCGATATCAATACTATGGAAGCGGACGCTAAACATCAAACCAGCCAGTCCAGTGAAACTGATCTCTGCATAATATCACGGAAATCCTTCATACGTGGGTACAAGTATTAAAATTGGCACGCATACTCTTTTCAAATAACCCATTAGGCTACCCAATTCGAAATTTCAAGATAGCTGCCATTTTAAAGATGGTCGACTTTCGAGCAACGAAATATAATTTTATTTCTTTTAATTCTTATCTTTAGTTTCATCTAAATATTCCAATGGTTCTATTTTGGCCCGCTGTAACTGGCATGTCGATCGCTGAGATAGCTAAATATTCTGGCAGTTGTCCATAATATGCGCGTTCAATGCTAATTGCCTGCACCTATGTAGAATTTATTTCTTGCCAACCAGCATATTGTTGTACAGTAATATATACTGACATTATGCCGTTAAATGGAAATTTGTTTCAAAACAGAAACAGTCTATTGTATTGTTTTTGCACTAATTGCCCTATTCTCGAAACATATAACAATACGCTCTACCTAATATCGTCAATATCACAGATATTATAATGGTTATAATATGCGAACAATCGGTTTCAGGGTTAAATAAATAGGGGTGGGGGTGTCGGACTCGTCGTGATGGAGGCAGAAAACTAGATATTATGAGAGAGAGAGAGCTTGAGAGAGAGGGGGTTATAGCGAGAGAGGGGGTGGGGAGAAAGAGAGATAGAGGGGAAGAGAGAGAGCAAGCGGGAGAGGGAGATAGCGAGAGAGTGAGATAACGCGCGAGAGAGAGGGAGAGAGAAGAGAGAGACATAATGCGATGTAAAGAAGTAAACAATGTATGTTAGTCTTGAAATATCTTGATGTTAAACACACAGACAGGAGTCATTTATAACCCACAACAAGTGTGTATTATAACTCTAGATTCTCAGGCGGACACACATCAGGTCTACATCATCATCGTTTAGTTGTGGTATTTGTGCTGACTACTTGAGTAGTAGAGAAGACAACTCAAGCATACATCACAATCATATTATAACTGGTAGTTTTGCCAACTTCCACATAAAAGACATATTTTCTCAATAAATCCAAACACTTAGGAAATGTTTGCACATTGCATCAGAAGGTGCCATTCTGCAAACAACAGAGAACTATTTACTTCTACAGCAGTAGATCTATGTCCTAATCGGAAGCCATATTCAAAAATTAGTAATGCGTTTTTCATCTTTAATACATAAAAAGATTAAATAAACATTTCCGATTAGATTAAATCGAAGCAGAATAAAAACTTCTCAAAATTATCCTGTTTAGGGAGTTTTAAATATGTTTTGTTCCTTCTAGTTCAGTATTTTCAAGGGGAAAAGGGAACTAATTGTAGATAGACAGGATATGTGTTGTATTTCCTGGTCATGGAAACTACCTCGTGTGTGTGTGCGTGTGTGTGTGTGGGTGTGTGTGTGTGTGTGTGTGTGTGTGTGTGTGTGTGTGTGTGCCTGTGTGTGTGTGTGTGTGTGTCTGTGTGTGTTACGGATGGTTAAGGGTGCATGTTGGATCAAAAGATCTGTCATTCGGTCAAGCGACGTGATTTTGATCCCCCACTTTAACGTGACGAGGAATAGGGTCGCATATCTAGCCTCGTAAATTATCTCCGGGTACTCTTGTTTCTTAACAATCCCAACGCGCAAACTACTTACTGAAATGAACCATATGATAGTGTTAGCCACTGTTTGTGTCTAATGGACTTTAAACCCCATTTCTCTCTCTAGAAATCGAAAGTAGACAAGGCTAATTTCAAACCGAAAATATCACAAGTTAAGTTTACCCTTTTAATGAAACCTAATAATGTAAGAAAGGAAAAGATCATGAAAATGCGGAGATACTTCTGTGACCGTCTTGCCTGAATCTTCGCTCACCTGTCCACCTCATCCCAAATGTGGACAAACTTCTGCAAGCGTCTTTACCGATTCCTCGATCACCTGTCTAACCCACCCCTAGTGCAAATAATACTTGTAAGTCAAGCTGTTAAACAAGCCGACCACAGTAGACACTAGTAGGTATAATGCTGATGAGTTATTTTGGTTCTATAGTTGTTATACTGTCTATCTGTTTTAGCTTACCTTGATGAAGTAGGTAAGCTATTATTAGCAGTACTAATTTGTATGATTTGCTTAGCCAGCAGTCAGTGCATCAGTACGTCAACGTAATAACCTACCCCCAACAACTTGCTGTTCTAGAATTTACCACTCACTGATATCATAATGCGTTTCTAGAAAATATCACTAAGCAAGAGCTAAATCTGCCTATTGCAGGTCTTCCTTTAGGCCCGGAATGGCATCTTAATTATTAATTAGACGATAATTAACTTATCCAGGCCATAATAAACTCTCGATGTCATCGCTAGTCTATGATATTTATTGGATTAGAATCGGGTCTGTTGCTCAACCCTCATTGATGATTAATAAAAAAAAATGGATAAACGAGACTACGTTTTTATCGTACCGACCTTGGTAATGATGATCGAGGTTAGGCCTAAACTTCAATCGCTAAATCCTCAGTTCAGAGAGGACCAGTTTGACCGAAATTCCCTTTACTTTATCTATATTTTAACTATTTTACTTTTGCCATGACAGCGGTGCTACCGATGGTTCTTTTACGTGTACGCCAATGCGTATACAGAAACTCGGTTTTCACACCATCCTACACCACAGATAAATGGGAACCAAACAAGCATCTGACACGGTACCTCCAGGTTAGCGAGCTAAAGTCCTGCTCACTGAGCCTCGTGACTCCCACCAGAGTTAGAGAGAGAGAGAGAGAGAGAGAGAGAGAGAGAGAGGGAGAGAGAGAAATGATGTTTAACGTCCACTCGACACAAACTAGGTCATTTCGGGACTAACATATGGTTTTTATTTTAATTCAACAATTCTCTTGCGCGTAGGGGTCTTTAGCAGTGGGAGGAAACCGGGGTGCCCGGAGGAAACCCACGAGGTTGAGAAGGCGCCCCTATCTCCATGCCACATACGCTCACACCAGGGATCGAAACCACAGCCGCAAGCTAGAGGTGACCGGCCAGCTAGAGGTCGAAGCGCAGCACTCTAGACCACTAGGCCATCCCAACCCCCCGACCAGAGTTATATATCGGCCAATATCAATACGTGTTTCTAGAATATATCACCTTGATAAACCACAATACCCCTAGTTGTAAGTTGGTAGGAAGCACATTAGGCAGGTGATCTGTCTCCACGCGGTCGTACCCACAGCTTCAGGGGAAGATCCAGGAATATCTGCAGGCGGGAGTGTGTCAGGCGGGGGTGGGTGCAAGGCTCCTGTTAAGGAAATTTGACAGTTGACAATGCATGACGCAATCATCGTCTCTTAGGCTTACACACACATTGAGCTTTTTAAAGAGATAAATGCAGCTCCCTGTTTGCTGCCAGTTTTTATAATGAATTAATAGGCTGACATTGTGATCTAATTTCTTTGATGCAAAGCATTAATTGTTATATCACACATAACCATTTCATTATTTAAATGCCAGAGGGCCCGAGGAAATCCACACAGTTATTTGGGATCGAATAGACGACGTTAGTCCGTTTGGCATAAACGCTTGTGTGCACGTAGATGGAATAAGAGCTGTGTGAGAGCGCGCGTGTGTGTGTATTTCAGCCGGTTATAACAGGTATATAGATAATGTATAACAGATACCAGTTTGTGTTTCTAGAATATACCAGATCTGTTGAACATTTGTATACAGAAGACCCAGATTAAAGGACCCACCAAATAAATAAATAATTAAACCTATAGAAATATTTATACCGATCAAGACAGATCTTTATACAGGCGATGGCTCATCTAAACATGCATTATGTGAGATTTGATAAAGAGCTCACTGTTCTAGCGACAAAAAAAAAAGAAAAAAAAAGATAAATGAATATATTGAAAATTGCAGTCAAATTACTCGATTCTGAGTGATACGATCCCTCGATTGTCTAGTACCATTTCTACGGTTATACTCCATTTAATATCTCGACAGATCCTATACAATAGGGGTCAGATTATAGACTTGTCGTGTAAATGTATGCTGCCTAATTCATAATTTTTATAAAATTTGAAGCCACAACAAACAGGACTACGTGCACAAGAAAGTTTTAGCTCCCACATAACGCACCATTAAACGGCATTCTCTGTATGTCGGATATAGGTTAAGGTTTGAGTTCAGAAATTGCCAGAAAAATAAAAGTTGTTTACTCGGAAGGTAACGGGTCATTCAGTACAGAAGTACAAAATGGTATTTTCGAGAGAGAGAGAGAGAGAGAGAGAGAGAGAGAGAGAGAGGGTATCGTTCACTCAACACAACCCAAGTCATTTAGGTACAAACAAATAGTTCAATAATTCGCTTGTGCGTATGGGTTTTTTAGCAATGGGAGGATACCGGAGGACCCTAAAAAATCTATGTTAGTCCCAAAATGACCTAGACTGGGTTGAGTGGATGTTAAACCACATTTCACTCTTTTATCTTTCTCTCTCCGGATCCATTCACTTGATTTGGTATTTGTTTATTTTTTGCAATGTCTATTTTCTGTCTTGTCCGCAGGTTTATCTTGTAGATTTTTGTTTTGCGTGTAGAGCGGTCCTCCTGCACTTACTATTAGAGTTGATATATAATTATCATTACACTGATCAGGTCTATTAAAAGATCGACAATATTTCTTTTTTGTAGAAACTATTACTGGCATTCCTGTCATTTAGATCTTATATCGGTGGCCCAACTTCAAATAGTTTTAGTAGTTACAGAATTAATGGAAGTATTTACATGTGTTTCTATTCAACGGTTTATGGTTCCAGCAGATAATGTATAATTGAGGAATTTACACATGGTTCCAGCAGATAATTTATAATGTCAGTGCTCGGTGAATTATTGTTCACACATGTCAGCAGTCAGCAACTCTTTAAATTGTCTTATATAAAATATTCTGAGGATTCAATCACTGGCCGAGAAAGCTTATCCAGATTCTCCGGTGTGATTCACTCTTGTCAGTGATGCAGGATGGAGGGTCTAACAAGGAAAGCTGTCTACTCGTTCGGATGGGACGAAAAACCGAGTTCCCGTGTACACATTGGCGTGCATGTAAAAGATCCTTTGTAAGCTGGAATTCGATAAAAGAGTAGGTCGTATTGCCGCTGCCCTGGCAAAATTTCCTCATAGCACACTGTATGGCGTGTGCCCGTCTTCATTAGCCCGGTTCTGAGCAGAACAGCAAGACGTTAAACCCATTTCATTAAAGTTTCAATTCATATTCTGAATAAATGATATACAATCGCGTTTAACGTCCTACTTATATGCTTCAACAGGGATAATAAAAACAGTGTGTTATGAAGGAAATTTTTTACCGAGTTACAACCGTTGAGGGTTGTTTTACGTGCACCGAAACCGTGGGTTCTCGTCCCATCCGACGGCACGACATTGCGCCCCCACCCTCCGCGTCATGCACCACTGACAAGGAGAAACCACACTGGAAAATCACAAGACAGTTTCCCAGGATCGATCCCGTGACCTCCTGGTTCGTGAGCATTACTTCCTGAGTCGCAGTGGCTCCATAAAATTTGCATGCCAAGGGTATTCTATCACATCTGATGACACTTATATCGTGCCATTAGCAGAATAAACCAAAGAACACTTAATATGTAGCTAATCTGACACCTCCCTTCCTAATGCCATCAGTTTGCTACTTACAACACAAGCAAGTGTTTGGTGGTTGTTAGGTTAGTGCGTGAGCGTTGTAACATAAGGCCTGTCATTGAATCAACTGACGTGGTTTCGATACCCCGGTTGTCCAGCCTTGTGGGTTTTCTCCGGGTCCTTCAGTTGCGAATTATGTCAATAAAATTGAATCATATGTTAATCCCGAAATGACCTAGTTTGTATCGACTGGAAGTTAAACCCACCTCCCTCTCCCTCTCTCTCTCTCTCTCCCTCTCTAAGACAATCAGTAAGCGTGAGATATTATGTAATGGGTAGAGTAACCCAGTGAGAAGGCGATGATAGCTATGAGTTGTTACGACACGGTATTACCATCATTAACATCAGAGGTGCCGATATTCACTGGTATAAATAACACATACCTGCTGATACACCGCTTTTGGTGATAACGGCCTAACACTTTGTTTCGGTTATAACATATTCTACAAGAATTCTATAATTAACACAACATTGCGTCACAATAGATGGACCATAATCCTATATATTCTTGGACCCAGAACTAATACCTAAATGTTGTTTTAAGGGGCAACGTTCCTCAAAAAACAAGCCCAAGGCTCCGCCAATCCATGAACAATCGACATTAAACTCGGCATGTCTGTTCCTTGAACAATTCCACATCGATTGATAATTCCAAGATGGCGGTGATGACGCCATGTTGGGTTTCTGGTCCATGCAGTACGGTCGCGCTTATTTTTTGTAGTTGGCTGCTTATTTATCGTTCTTTAAAAACAAAACATTCAATTGCTCGGCAATTATCTCGTATAACTAAATTTAAGTCCTATATAACGGCTGTACCTATGTATATGACAGAAAACGACTGACGAAGAAAGGAGAAAACGTCATCTTTCGAAAAAAAGGTTTCAAACAATCCGCTGTGGATTATAAATTGTGAATAATTAATTAATATCGCGACATTATGATTTTAGGTGTTAGCCAGATATCCAAAATATTACCATTCTATATATAATAAATCCAGATTCACTATAATATATATCAAAGTGAATTCTATAATCCATTCTAATAAAATCAAATAAATGTAATTGAGAATGAATTGATCGATATTATTATTATTATTCATACCAGATGAAGATTGACTTATCAATACAAGATAGGGAAATCGGCAGTTCAGCCCCCCCCCCCCACACACACACTATTACCCGTCCCATTGCATTAAAATAGATTAATTGAGAATAAACTGCTCGATATTATTATCAAATACCCGAGAACACTTATTAATAACTAATGTTTTATAACACATTGGATCTTAATGTAGTTCTTGCCAACGGTTTCCCAGATAAGCATGGTTTGGATGATTTTAGGATGCAAGTTTAAACGCGAAAATAAAAATTCGTTTTATAAAAATATCAAACTAGAACATACCTTCATTTGACAGTCTCGTCCCAATCCTGCTTTCACTGCTCTCAAATGTGCCATTTTAAAGGTTTGTTTTAGGATGTATCAATGCAGGAAACTAAGGATTAAAAACTTTGAAGAAGGTACTCCTTGATGCCGGTCACACTACACACAACAGACAAAACGCGATCAAGTTTCCACGCGCTACTTCCTCGTACTTAATTTGCATACCACGTGATGCCCTTTGCTAACTTTGATTGGATGACTCGTGATTCACTCTTTCTTCGAGAAAGCTTTCCCTCTCACTGATAGTAAGACCAAGTTTGGCAAACCCGTTCTTTCCACACTACAGGAATAACAGACAATTTGATTTTCTCGATTTTATTCAAAAAAAGTCTGTAATCAAAGTAGAGACTTATCGGTACTAATTTAATTCGAAAATTGAAATTGATCCCAAGGTCATTCGTAAATTATTAAAATCTTTTGTCCCCATTTTAAACTAACTTTTCTATAAATAGCCAGGAATGTTATTAGTAACGGTGGTTCGGCAGTTTACCTTGGCAACGTCGGTAATTGTATACGAGCACGCGCTACAGTGCCAAACTCAATACCAACATAAATCTGTATAATGAATTCCTGAAATTGAGACAATGGAAAAGTTTTGAGAGATAGTAGACAATAAACAAACATCGACCGTATAAAGTTGTTAATTTACTATTAATACCGAATATAATTAAAACGTTTGTGATGGAGTGGAACGGGTGGTGAGTGGGGTTGGGGGCAGGGGGCTGCCAGTGTAGCTAGCCATAATGGTTTTCCTCCTGGAAAATTTTAAACTAATATACAGATATCACCTACCCACCTCCTTGTTAATAAAATTACAGTATCATCTTTACAGGTAAAATTTAAAAATTAGTAAAAAGGGATGAAATAACGCAATTATAATTCAATACCCCCAATCATGGCTCAATTAAATCAAATATATTTCATCCCCATCCCTTCCCAAACGATGACTGAAATAACGTAATTACAATCCGGTCCTCAAAAGATGAAGATTACGTTATTTTCCTCAAATTAAAACACATTGATATACTAATTCATCGCTTCTGTTTATTTACTTTAACCGCGTGAACTTTTAACAGATTGTGGTGAAAACATGCGCACCGCGAGTAGCTAGTATTACACCTTTAATCGGTCTGAACTTTGACCCCATGTGGAGTAGGCACGCGTGATGCATATAGCGGCAAGAAACCTACGCGTATGTCAAAATACGTTGATCCAGATCAGATAAATGTTGGTTACAGCTGTAGACAAGGTGAAGGTCAACATTATCCTGCCATAACTGGTTAGCACTGAACCGTTACAATAAATACCAGGAACACAGTTCTCTCGTTCGGTATTTAATATTTATTTAATTAATGGAATGTAATGTTCCTACCAAGATGTTGAAATATTGGCATGAAATTATGGCTCCGAGTCGATTCTAAGTGGTTTAGATATAATATATTGGCAGTATATAAATTAGTTTAACATATTCGACAATAGGGTATTGTGTCTATAGACGGTATATAAATTAGTTTAACAAGTTCGATCTTAGGGTATTTTGTGTCTACGGAAAAGAACCCTAGATGGAATTCGAAATAAGAGTAGGCAGTAGCCCCGATGTTGGTACAATATGTCCCACATAGCACACTTTATCTACGGTCCGACTATATTGACCTTGGCAGAAAAGTATTACGCCCCATATTATTGAGGCTATGTTGACACGGACCATAAACGAAGCGCAGAATAACTTTGCTGGCAGCAACGCGGTGTTGCATGTCTGCAAGTCTCGTGAAGTGGAAAGTTTTGAGCCGAACTGTTCAATCGGCCAAGATAAGAAAACAACGCAGAAAGTCTTCTCGGTATTTAAACTGGTACATATATATAAATGCCATTAGACGAATGAGATCCAATTAACAAGATGGTAATGTAACTTATTGTTATTTTATTAATATAAGACCAACAAATTCAAATGGAAAAATATAAGCGGCCAATATGGTAAATCCGGGCATCCAATCAAAGAGAATAAAATTAGAATTATGCTTTTCTAAGTCTGAAATTTAATAAACTGCCCTTATTAATTTGATTAAAAAGAGTTTTACATCTATAATCTTTGAATGACATTTAGCGACCGGGAAACACATTAAGAGACCACCTAAATATCCTAAAAACACGTAGTTTCGACAAGTATCCCCTAATTTTGCTTGATATATAAGAGGATACTTGTCCAGAAGAAGAACTTTATTTCTTCCGGCTTATCTTAAGAGAAATACTGACCAGATTTGATTAAAATATAGATTTATATTTCTATGACCTCTTCTTCATGAAGATCTCTCCATTTGTAGTGTGAGGTCGCGTCAGGGATCGTAGGAGGGGCTTTTGACCATATGACGCCAGACATTTGATTAACCATTCCGTGTATCGCAGCAGACCGTAATTTGCAATGAATTCATATTGCCTCAAAATGACACAATGCGAGTTAAAGAAATCATAGGGATCAACATAAGATTATTATTTTCTGCGGCTCATACAATAGTGATGTTATTGAGACACAAACACGGAGTTAGAACAGGAGTTTTATTTGCTTACGTAGACGCCTGTGTGCAGTATCATAATTACGATATCAATTTGTCCATGGACGGTATAGATGGACAGGCAACGCCCACGAAGTATACCTGACAACCGTGACTAAAATTATCCCCCCGCCCCTCGTGCCAATACCAGTAATAGATTTAAATGCAAAGAAACAGAAATCATTTCATAATAGTTTTACATTGAGTTTTCGTTAAAAGCAAACCTATTAAAACACCTTGTTAAGTTTTACTTCTGCACAATTAATCACCATCTCGCTTCATAATCGAGTCGCTTCATTACAAATGACAATATGTGGCGTCTGGTTATTCGAGCTACACCGATAGTATTATCCTATGATGTATGTTTAGCCCGTTCCCCGTTCATCGAGTCGCTTCATTTCAAATGCCACTGTATGGCATTCTGGCACGTGATTCGTTTGCCAATTTTAAAATGTTAATTTTAAATATTGGATATCAGAAGCACATCATTTCACGGTAAGATAACATCAATGTTAATTTAAATTGACCAATAAATCATGTTTACAATGTCGAAGACTGTGGATGATATTGAATTTAGCTACGTGCCTTCTATAAATGAATCCACTAAAAGTGCTATGGAAAGAATTAAACCATCGAGTTCATACCACACAATCATTAAAACATATACTAGACCATTAGTAACAAAACTCTGAACCATCGGATAGCTTTCTAAAACAACTGGTCGGATATTGTATTAATTTGGTAAACATTTTATCCCAAAGTAAATGTGGACGTCATTCTAAAACCGGCGAAGTGATGAGCACATATTATTCTCTTATAACCGTATCATTTGTCAATCTGTAAATAGGCAGAACGACTGTGTGAATAAACGTAGCTGTTATCATTGTATTCTCTAATAACCGTATCATTTGTCAATCTGTAAATAGGCAGGACGACTGTGTGAATAAACGTAGCTGTTATCATTGTATCGCTGTGGTGGAGGATTCAGGCAATAACCGCAACATTTATTATTCTATCACAGGCGTTGATAGTTTCAAGGATATACGACCATTAAACCTTGACGTCTTATACTAACCGTTACAGATTTACAGACCGTTTCTATAATTGTTACATCCACAGGGAACAGGTAAGACTTTTCGAAATAGCCTTGAAGGAGTTATATCCCTAATATTTGGGAACTAGAAATTGACACTAATGATAATAATGTATTATGAATGTATATAAACTGATTTACTTTCAAACCTTTCCGTGTTTACATAATTTCTAATCAGTTACATTTACCGAAATACGTCAGAAATATCAACCGAATAGCAATCTCTAGCGTCTGGTTATTCCAGTCTACACCGATAGTTTTTATTGCGCATGCTCTCCAGATAAGAATATAGCGCTATTGTTTGGCATGACTTCTGGAATATGTCTAGTATCTTTCTTCGGTAAATGGTTTATTTTCTCTAAAATATTAGATATCAGAAGCCCATCTTTTGACTGTTGATTAAAACTGAGGTAGAGACTTACTTAAAATAAATGAAAAGCTATTAGTCTGCACTGGCTGGGCCAAAACACAGAGTGCTATAAGGGGCAGTTTATACTACAGCACAGTTTACTCGTATCCCAAACCGTCAATGGGTACACGGAACCTCGGTTTGTCGTAACACCCGAATGACAAGACGCTGTTTTTTGCCAGCCCCCTCCCATCCTTCACCAAAAGTTAACCACATCGCAAATTGCCACAAGTCCATGCAGTTCCTATACATTAATATGTCCTGGAAATAAGACCGTGCGTAGTTCAATACTGCCATGTTATACCGTTGTATTCTAGATAATAATATTGGGCGGCGAACGGCGCGAGTCGACCTGGTGCCGTTACTCCATTTATCCAAAATCGTCGTCATGCTTGAGGTTTCTTAATTATGCATCTAATTGGTTTTTTTTCACAGATAACAAGATTAAGAGGTTACGAATCGTTTAACCCAAACAATGTCTGTCATCAAAGCCTTAATAGTGGTGTTGTGGATCGGTGACGTTGTGAACTGTGCATTCGTACGAAAGGATTTTTTCAGTACCTTATTTAAGGGCTACGAATCCAATTTTCAACCAAAGGAGAACGTCACTGAAGACGTGGACATTCATATAAACTACAGAATAATAAGTATTAACCACGTTAGCGAGATTGACCAGTACATAGAAACCGCAGGAAAGTTACTCATAAAATGGACAGACCAATTTCTAAGATGGGACAATACAACGCCTGGTGCTCCCGAGTTTATTACCGTCTCGGCCGATAAATTGTGGGTTCCAACCATAGTTGTGTTCAATACTTTTGATAATGGTCAACGCTATGTAAGCAAGGATGCCAAGCTGATCGTTCATGCAAATGGGGATGTTGTATGGGCAAGCGAAAACATCTTTAAAACATCGTGCAAGATTGACATTGCCAAGTTTCCGTTTGATCAACAAACATGCAGCATTTGGTTCAGCCCTCCCTTTACCTACTACAGTCCTTATATATTTCGATTAATAAAAGATAAAGATAACGGTTTAACAACACTTTACCAGGAAAGTAATGAATGGTCTTTGATTGATACAAAGGTATATAAACAGTACTTCAACATAACTCCTGATGTACACCCAGACAAAGGTGACTTGGTTCTAGATATGATCGTCCAAAGAAAGTATGCGTTCCATGTAATTAAAGGAGTTGTTCCACCAATATGTCTGTCCATACTGAACTGTTTTGTTTTCCGTCTACCGGCTGCTAGTGGTGAACGGCTAACGATGGCTTTATCGGTTCTTTTGTCGTACACAATTTATCTCTCTTTCATCACCGAATCCCTGCCAGAAAACTCGGACTCTATCTGCATCTTCAGTATCTACCTGACCTCAATCCTTCTGTTGAGCATCGCCATTATTATTGGTACCATACGAAGCATAGCTTTGCATTGTGGTACCCACGACCTACCGCCATGGCTTTGTTGGATGCTGAGAAAACGTATACAGATCGAGAGTGAAAATACGGACGAATCGCACAGAGCTACTGTCTCACAGATATACGATAAACTAATGTTTATTATTTCAATTTGTGCCACATGTCTTGTGACAGTGGTTTGCTTTACAATCATGCTATGCTGAAGGATTACTTTTAGGGGATTGATGGGGTGTAAGTAGAGTGACAGAGATGTGGTTTAACCTAAACCCAACTAAACCCAGGTCATTTCGGCACTTACTAATAATCCGCTTACGCGTGGGCACTTCGGAAAAGAGAGAGAGGGAAAGCAAGAGTGAGAGAGAGAGATTGGGTTTGGACACAAACTAGGTATTTTCTGGACTAATAATATATGGTTTGATTTGTTTTTTTTTTAATTATTAAATCTGAATTTTGATTGGGGAACTGGCTATGCCTATGTGTAACCCATGTCTCTGATTTAGATACATTTACACATTATCCGTCCATCCGTCCATTCATACAAAATGTTATTAAACCAGTGTTGAAATCAGTTTGTGTAGATATACCTTTTTACCATTTACCGTGCGAATGATTGAAATAAAATTGAAACCGTATGTTAGTCCCGAAATGACCTGGTTGTGTTGAGTGGACGTTAAACCCCATTTCTCTCTCTCTCTCCATTTACCGTGAAACAAAATAGTACAGCTTTACGGCTGTACTTACAACTTTGGATACATACATACATATTATAGAACATATAGGATACATAATGGATAAAATATAGACTTGGATGATTGTAAAGTGTACATGAATGGTAATAACTAAACAGCTGGGTTTTGTTTATTAGAGATTTAAGTTATTGTGTGACGTATGTAATGATCAAATTTATCATAAGTTTGATGTCAAATATTTCACATCCAGGTGATGGAGAAAATCCATTCAGCATCCACAACAACCAGTTACAATAACAAACGAAATTTCGATTCTATCAACACTTCATTCTTAATGATGAAAAGTTCGTACTTAATATTTCACATTTAATGTTTCCGATGGAATATAAATATTTAGATTAAAGCGGTGAAGTTTAAATCACATTGATAAATTAAACAAAGAACATCAACATCTTTAATCATTTCATTGATCTTAATACGACTTAGATTATCGCAGGGTCGTCGCATGAATAATCTTGTGTGGGTTCCATGGCTACAAATATCACCGGGACCCTTGAATTAACAGGGAAAGTTGGGCATATACTAGACAATTCAGTATGGTATATGTGACAAAGTGATCTCTACATCATATTGAAATATACATATACAGATAGAACTTTCTGACCTCTGCTGTTTTTTGATCATTAATGATATTGACGTGTTCAACTCGACACAACTTCTTCAAGGCACGGACTTATTAAAACATCTAATGTGTCCAATATGTTATTTACGGACTACACACGAATGGCCTTTGTTCGTTTTGACAAAAGGCACGATCTCATTAAATATGCAGTGCAGTTACAGATACTATAATCTCATAAATAAACAATGCCAAATATGTACATCGCTTGTGTATCACTTTTCTTAATTAACTGTATGCTTTATAAGCCAGAGTTTACTGTTAGTTTCAGAAGACTTGGGATGATGCTCCTCCCGGAGTATGCCTATTTCACGCTCTCAATAAAGGTCTATCAACTATGCTGATATTCTGTTATCTGTATGTAGTGTTACAAATACTGTCATATTTATTTCACACTAAGATATAAATCGTAATACATAATTTTATTCATGAAATAAACCCTGTCGATCCTGAAAACAATATGATTTATTTCAGCGACGAGCCCTTAAAGGAGAATACTAACGAAAAAAGTTGTTTTAATATGAAAAATAACGTTAATATTACAATATTTTTGGCCCTGCGAAATTTTGAAAGCCACTCTGAATTTTTTTTATGAAGGAAAAATATACCAAAAAACACCTAATTGGCATTTATGCATATCTGCAGCCTAGTTTTGATTTTTTTTCCGTGAATGACGTCAAAGACGAGAGACGCTGTGAATTTCCCTATAGACGGCTATTGCAACTGAGCACCGCGTGTCGTCAATTTGACTAACTGGATGCATAAACATAGTCAATTGCGTTGCTTGGGGATATACTAACAGCACCAACAATAAATCAGGAAGCGTGTGTCATTTTTTAAATGAAAATTCCAAGCGAAACAGCACGCAGAAAGGTCTGGACACAACGATGTTAACGGGACGATGTCAACAAAACACTCTTCTCTTTCTTGTTCGGAGAATTTCTAGTTATCTGCTTATGAACGTGATCAGTGCAATTTTCATAATATTATTTTGTCGATCAAGATATAACAGTTATTTTATCTTTCTATGTTAACACCACTAGGCCATCCCAATCCCCCAAAAGAAAAAGAGGAAAAACATATATTAAACTCTTAAACAAAACTTGGAAAAAAAAAAAGTGTTAACAAGGGTATCACGTGATTTCAGAAGCCCATCTTTTCAATGTTGATTGAAACTGATCAATAAATCGTGTTTGCAAGGGTAAAGACTTGCTTTCTTTATAGTGGGGAGTCACGGTGGTGAAGTGAGTAAGATGCTTGCTAGCATGGACGTCGCTGGTTCGATCACAGTGTTGGCCGGGATTTTCCTCTTGGGTTTAGCCGTGCCTGTTGTGAAGGACAGGGGCCTGACAAGAAGAGCTGTCTGGTTGTTCCAGTTGGACGAAAAATCGAGGACAAGTGCACACATTGGCGTGCACGTAAAAGATCTCTTGGCAATTGAAATTCGATGTAAGAGTAGGTCGTAGCGCCGCTGTACCTCATTGCACACTGTATGGCATAGTTCGCATTCATTACCACAGTAGGACATCCAGTCCCATTTCATTTCATTGCCTTTGATAGTATATTGACAATAGCTTTTATTGTATCAGCTATTTTCCTTACATTAATGTGGAACTATTATTTTTATTATATAAAAACCAATTAATGTACGCCTATATGTGAAATTAATATAAATGTTTTATAATATTCATATTTTCCCTTTTCACACGTCAGTTAAATAATGTATGTTAAAATCAACCTTTTTTCGTTATTATATCAACAAATTACTCTTTATGGTGTTGTGCTAATACATAGTTTTCGTGTTATTTGCAAAATTTCATTTTGTCCGGTATTCTTTTATAAAGATAGAGTTTATAAAAAGCTTAAATCGGACTGATACAATGATTAAAACAATGTTTTTATTAGTAAATGCAACAGTAGCCATCTGATTAAGATACAGATGTATATTTAGTTTCGTTTTTTATGCTCTCGATGGCTTCCACAATATGGAGATCTGACCGGTTATCATGTAAGGTCGCGTCAGGAGTCCTGCGAGCTGCTTTTAGTCTCTTAACGTCAGACAACGATTAACCGTGTGTGAAATAGCTTTATTTAACGTCGGCTTGCACCGAAGTGATATCGCAATCAGCATTGATGTTTCGAGACAAGAACTCCCCGTAACAGGCCGTTTCATTGGATAATCCCTTACCAGAATGTGGGTTGAATTAGGGGTTTCAGGTCACGTGCCTTCAGCGTGAAATCGGACAGCCAGTGGCAGAAATTACTACTTTATGTAAATCTATTACTTGCAATTGTATTGTAATAGTTTAATGTCAATCTCGATATCTGCAAAGATTCAGGCTAAAAAATTATCGAAATGTAAGCGAAATTACCTGTTTGTTTACATGAGGCGCCAGCGTGAAAACACCGCTCTGACGTCACGCGACCTACAATTTTCCATTGCTATGACTTTATTGGATTCCCGCACCTTAGTTTCCGGTGGATTCTGATATATAACCAATCAAACGATAGATAACATTTCTCTGATTATTACGTCCTTTGATACCACGTGATGCGACAATTAGAACCGAAGAAAACAAGAATTATCTGTTTTGATGACTGAAATTTGCTAAATTTCGACTACATATAGCCTACGTTTTTTGTGGTATCATCCAGATTATAAATATTTGACATATTATCATTCAAATTATTACGATTTTAATAAATCTTAGCCGACAATAACGTGCGGATTTCAGTTTAAAATTGGTACTAGCGATTCTGAAGGGAAAATAGCCATTATGACGTCAATCAGATATGACTGAAGAGCACTTATTTTGGTGCCATCATAGATCGTATATAATATGGATCAAGAAGCTGTAATGACGTGGAGGCGGCATGACGTCATTTTGGTGAAGCCATTGATGCCATATTGGTTGACCCAAAACAGAGTGTTTCTGGGCCCGATTCCTACAAAATTCTAAAAGTAAGCACAAAGTTATGCGTCACTTTTGCTTATGTAAGAAACTTTATAAAATACCGTCTCTATAAAATTCTCAAGACCGTTCTTACGTAAGCACGAGTCAAGTATGAATCTAAGCACATTGTGACTGGTAAATTGAGACTCCGATGCTCTCTAACGTCATAAAAACAATTCTGGTATGCGAATTTCACCGTAAATTCGTCTGCATAGAGTTATAGATAGATCAATGACATTTACTTTCCGGCAAATAGTCGATATAAATGTATTTGCAAATGACATGAAATGAAATACGGTTTAACGCCCTAGTTTTTTGCTCCTAAACTGGGCTAATGAAGACGGGCATACGCCATGCAGGATGCTTTGGGTGATACAGACTGCTTTTGACCGGATTTCGTCTTAATTCCGCTCCGTTGAAGATGGTTGAAGATATGAATAGCCAAGTGAACACACTTTAAGTTTGATTTGTGATTAATAACGCTGTAAAATGATCAATTTAACTACATTGGAGGGTGTATAATGATCAAATAAAGTCTCGATGAGAAGTCTTAAAACTAGTGAGTATTGTGAGATGTTAGCAGACGAAATTTAGCCAACGAGTCATAACAAAGATGGCCTCTGAAATACATCTACATATACTATACTATAGTCAAGCAGTAGTAAGAAGTTTTATTTTAATCCCTTCAAGTGCCTGTGTTAAAATCTAAGCACAAGAACGTTCTTAAGAATTTTCTGGGAACACAAAAGTTTACTTAATTGCAAAGTCTACTTAAAATCTAAACACGAGAATTTTCTAGGAATCGGGCCCAGATTTCGTTGACGATATGCCAGGCTGATCTTGGTACCCGTCTAAAGTGAAAAAAAAAAGAAAGAAATATTATTGGGGAGAAAATCCTTTTGCCTGCTAGTCAACAAAATAAAGTGCCCGAAATCCTAATCTGCATTATAGGATTGTTTTCGTGCTATTCATTTAATTAGTTTTTCGCGAATTGATATCTTTAAATTGACTAATGGGTAAAACTAGTTAAAGATACATTATGCAAGATTTAGATAAAGAGCTGGCCATTCTTGCTATAATAGTTCGGAAATAGATAATGTAAAATGAATAATTTGAAAATTTCACTCAAACTACTCTATTGCGAGCCAAGGTATTAGCCTTTGAAGGTTTGACAAGACGTGCGCAATAATTTTAACCACGGTACTTGTTGTTCGAAGCTAAGTCTCGCCATTTTTTTCAGCTTAAATCAAAATACAGCTGAACTGTTCCAATCTATTAAATATCGGAGAAATCCGTTGCCATCGAGAGTTGATTTTGCCTGAATAAGCTAATTAATGTCTAATTAGGCTAATAATTTAGAACACATTTCAGGCCTAAAGAAAGACTTGCAATAGGAAGATTTAGCTCTTGTATAATATATGTTTAAATTATTAAAGAAAAAAACAATACATGTATGCAAGAAATTTTCGAGTCGTAAAGGATGCATGTTCCGGAAGCGGCGACCGCGAGTTTACGACCTTGATACGGAAAAAAGGAAGCGGCCTGCCTTGTCTTTTTTGTGACTGACCCCCCACCCCCAACAATTCTCGCTACGAGCGTGAAGACCGCATATTTGGTAACACTTTCAAGCCATTATGTAAGGAAAAAGAGTTTGTTACATTCTTTGTTGCAGTTTCATATGTTCACGCAATTTAATATTTCCAACAAAGAGATATGTAAGAAATGGAAACAGCCAGGTTCAAAGCGGGGTGAACTCAATAACTATATTTTAGGTCTTTGAAGCTTTATAATTACAAATATACTGTTCATGTTTTTATATAATAAACGATATCATATTTAATATACCTCATGAAATTTTATGTAATTGACACTCAGTTGTATGCATAAGAATTGCAAAAGTGGAATCTAAACGGCCAATTATATGCCATCAAAAGATGAAATAGACACAATTTATGTTATATAATGACATGGCAAATTTCTACAATACAGTTTTGTTCTCCCTGATTACACCTTTTGAATCCCAGGTTGGGAAACTCAGTTCTCAAACACAATGTCATGATTTTGTAATCTACTTACTGTAACCGGTCCCTTTCGTCAATGACAATAAAAACCTCTTTAATCAATGGTTATATGAAATCAGTGTTTCAAATTTTAAAACTTAATTTTAACCGTTGACGAAGAGAAATTCTAGTCTAAGATTAGCTAATCTGACTTTTGAGAATACCACTATTATCGATTAAACCTAAAAACTAATTAGTTTATATATTGTTTGAAAATATAGTCCCATTTTTTTAAAAAAAAAAATTTGTTTACTCCACCCACACAACCAATATTAATTCTAATGTTCTGGGTTAACCAATATGGCGATACTGGCTTCAATCGTCATAATGATAAAATGAGGTCATGCCGTCTCCAGTTCATTAAAGCTTCTTGATATGGATAACTGACCCTGCAGTATCTGTCATTGGACGATGAATTATGTTGTACATCGCATGCACGAAGTCAATAGACCCCAAGTTACTTCCGGTCGACGGCTTTGCTATTGTTTATAATGAAGCCGAGTCGTGTGAGCTGGTATTAATGTTATTATTTTGTAATAATTGTAATTGAGATAGCGACTGGAAATATAGGAGACAACGTTCCTATATTTATGAAGTTAATAATAACACGAAGAACGTATTTTTATACGCCCACATTTTAGCTTGTGGTCCCTCTGGAGGTCAAAATTGTTATCCGATTTAAAAAACCGTTTGATTGTATCACCGTCCCATGGTTATGAACGTTGAGTTCGAATTTCGTGAAAATCGGACCAAAATTGACGGACAAAATGATTACTTAAAACGCAACAGCTCTTGTTGACTACCCGGACGATTTGGCTGCTGTGTGGGCGTATGTTTCGTTGCCTGGCAACCTATTTTTTTTTATCTCAGTATTTATATTTTTAAAAAGTACTTAAATATAAATCCCACACTATGGGCCATATAGCAGTAGATTGCAAAGCCTGTGCGTGAACTGATATTTGATGTTATTATTTTGTAATAATTTTGAAATAGCGACTGGAAATTTTGAGACAACTTTCCTATATTTACTAAGTTAATAATAACATGAAGACTGTATTTTTTTACTTCATTTTTTATATTTTACAGATTTTCTTGATTTTTTTGTAAAAATGAAAATACTGTTTTGTTTTGGGTCCATTATTTAAGGAAGTAAATATCATGCGTATTTTTGTAACCAAATTGATTCTTTAAATCTATTTCCAAAGAAAAAAAAAAGATGCATTTAAAATATTTTCGTTTATACTGACAACTAACCGTATTGATACAAAATAACTTACACGTGGTTAAACATTCATTTCGGATATATCTTGGTAATTGGAAGTTGTGCAGACGATGTTTTTTTCTTATTTTATTCCGAAGCTCACAGGACTCCTTACGTATTTCTTCGAGGTTTTGTTTAACCGGAAGTAACTTGGGGTCTATTGACTTCGCGCATGCGATGTGTAACAAAAACCACCAGTCGGACTTCCTTTCTAGTACAGTTCTATGGTGCCATTCCACGCATTGACTGGTATAGGGCGTTTTGATTACATTTTTGACGTCAATCTCGGATTTTAAAATTCCATAACTTTGGATCTAATTGAAATATTTTGATGAAATAAAAAAAAATTGGATAGCATTTTATGTGTATTTTCACAAAATATTTTTTAAAAATATTTTTCTGTTATTTGAAACTTTGACCTGAACCCCCTAGTTATATAACAACTCTTCCAGATCCCAGTGTAGTAAAGACACGTAAAACGAAATTATGAATTATGAAAATGGAAACGAAATAAGATCTGTACTTTAATCACATTTCAACAATAGATATACCTTATGATAAATATTGGTTCAAATATCAAAATACAGAAATAAAATAATACAGGGTTTAACGCCCCACTGTGCAGTCCCCTTAACAGTCTTCAGGACTTGTGCTTTTAACAGGCATTTCGTTAATATCTGTTTAGTTGGATGACTATTGCCTGTGTTATTACAGTGACATGTTCAATACCCTATCCAAATGTTTTCCCATTACCACATTCTATAGTGTAGGTAACATTGCATCTATTCCGTTCAGGTCATCAATAGCAATAACACGTGAAGGTAATTAAACACAACGTTTATAGCTAGTGGTCAATAGAGCTTGATGTTATTGTCAATAATATGTGTGTTGTAGTCTGAGTTTGATAAAAGTGATGTGTGTTCTAGTCTGAGTTTGATAAAAGTGATGGTGGCACACTTTGTCAAACAATTAAAGACACATTATGTAAGATTTAAATAAAGAGCTGACCGTTCATGGTACAACAGTTCAAAATTAGTAATATGAATAATATTAAAAATTTCATTTACATTACTTTTTCCTGGGTCATTATATAACATTTAAGGCCTAACGAAAGACCTGCAGTAGGCAAATTTAGCTCTTGAATGATGTACGATTCACCTTTTCTGTACATTCTAATTAACCGCATTACATGAAAAACAATGTCATGCGTAGCGCGAAAACATTAAATATGACATAAACCAATAAGTAATAGTAGTGTAAGTGAATTATTCAGTACAATGCTGTCAGAAAAGATGTGTTTTGGAAGGAGGCCGGGGGGGGGGGCATAGCGAATTGAACGAGGGAATAAGGGCGGCATTAGCCATGACACACTTGTTATACGTCATTTGTTAACTAGTGGAGATCGTGGAGAATTGGGTATAAAGGTAAATATAGGGACAATAATCATGTACATTGACAACATGAGATGCAGATACATTAATTTGAATCTCAAATTTCATACAAATACAATACTCAGTAGCATGATAATTATTGACACAATGACGCTAATTGAACAGACGTGTGTGACGTGATTAGGATCATTTAACTTCAGTTTTAAAGTAGAAGTATATTGATCATTAATGCTTGCAATATATACGATTATATAACTCTCTCATTTTCTATGTTTTGAAAAAAGATAAATTGCCGGAAGGGAGATAACTACCATACAGAGCACACATTTTTAATTTTCACTGTTTGCGTAAGGAGGACTTCAAGAAAGGAAATAAAAATATAATTAAATAAAGCGTGGTCTACGAAATAAGTAAATTGTATAAAACTAGAAGATACAACAGGTCATTAAAACCAATATACAACAAACGTCATATCATGTATTTCCTTTCCTGTAGAGATTATGGAATGGGTTGAAGATTAGTTAGGGACAAATTGTTGACTGAGTGTCCTGTCGTTGCCCTACCATGAAATTTAATTATGTTAGTATCGTTTTGCTTATGTGTGTGGTATCCAATGTATTTATGTAAATGTAATACGATACAGTTTAAAGGGACAATAACACTCTTGCTGGCTTGGCAGCTCTAGAAAAAAAATAATAGTCTTATTCTAAGTAATCTAAGTACCAGATGTTTACGTGTCTTACCTGTTGTGTAAATTATCCATTACAATCATATTTTACTTGTCCAGAGGGTTCGAAAATATTTTAAAATCCAAGTCACATTTGAAAAGGTTTACGTTAACCTTTCAAATCATGTAGTTGAATTTTTCCAATTTTTTAAATTAGGTGTGTTACGATGAAATTTGTATCATCAATTTATTTGAACATTGTAAAATTTAAATAATACAATTTGTTGACCAGAAGAATAAAGATTGGGATATATTATTCAATTACAACAAGAGTGTTATTGGGGCTTTAAATCCACAGACAAAGATTGTAAAATAACTATAAATATTTATAGCTGCATATTAATTAAGACCTTTTAATAAATGACATGAAATAATGCTTTATATTTACCCCCGAATAACAAGTTATAGACAGAAACGGACAAAGATAAGGTAGCTGCAGGAGTGTACCGCTTACTATTATAGCCTGATAGATAAAGTGCAAATATTGCGATTCATTTTAGGCTGCAAGGAATAGAAATATATCTCCTTTAAATATTTCTATTTATAGATCATACGCGATTGTAGGATTACAAGTTTACATCGTATTTATTATAGATAAATATGGGCATTCTTTATTTTGCTTTATGTCTGAAATAATAAAGAATATTGTTGAGATAGACGTATTTACGATACTTTCCTTTAAATTATATCAGCTAATTAATCTATTTTTTGTGGTGACATTATGCCTATTTGAATAATGTTTCCTTCACTATATCACCATCGTCATTAGCCTAGTCTTTAGGTGAGGAATGTAGGACGTTAAACCCCATTTCATTAGCCTAATCGTAACAGAACAGAAGACAGAAAAACCCATTTCATTTCATCAACTTATTGCTCAATGTTAAGGTGGTATTAATAATATTTTTTATAAAAATATTTTTTTAGATTTGCGCAATTTCGCCTTTCATTTCACCGGGTATGTAAGGAGAAAATAGTTTGTTAAATAAAGCACAAAACAATGGAATTAAAACAATATTTATTCATCACGGGGATACAGATTTAACAGTTCAAAAGTACCACATTATTTAGTTTGACAGGACGATACACAACATCAAATTTGAATTTTCGACCATGATATCAATTTCCAGGAAAGTTGCTCTCTCAATTTCGTTCGATAAAACAAATTTGTCTTGTATATTACCAATATCCAATTAACGGTCCAGATAACATAATGAACGGGTTTAACAAATAAACAAAGACTGGTGCAAACTGTTTTCTGGTATATTCAGATACAGGATGAAGACCACCCATCTCATCGGTTACATTCTTTATGATCATCCTCTTTGTGTTTCATTAACCGTTACCATTATAGTTACTAGTGTGAGGTTTTAACATCATAGTATAGTTACTAGTAGGTTGTTTCAACATCGCATAACAAGACGACATTTACTAGCAGGGCGTTTCACCAAAGCACAATTTGCGATACGGTTACTAACAGAAAGTTTCAAGATACTAGAATATTTCAACATAATATCAGACATAAATACTAGCAAAATGTTTCACCAGAGCACAATAGCAGATATAAATACTAGCACAATATTTTACCACAGCATAATAGCGAAACAAGTAATTGTTACAAGACCATTTATACTTAGGAACACAATAAAGGCAAGCTTATCAAATGCAGGAGCAGCTTGTGGACCTAGAACAGCGTCTTCATCTTTAGTATCAGTACTGGTTGAGAAGGTGGAGTCCATGGTTTGATCCATCAACATCCGTACTAGTATAGAATGTTGCTTGGTCTCATGGTGCAAGGATATGCTCTTAATCGTAGCCAGAATAATCGCTACGCTCAATAATAACATGCAGGTCAAATAGGCACTGAAGATGCAGATAGAGTCCGAGTTTGCTGGTAGAGATTCATTGATAAAGGACAAATAAATTGTGTAGGATAGTAGAACTGATATAGCCATCGTTAGTCTTTCACCGCTAGCTGCTGGCAGCTGGAACACAAAACAATTCAAAATAGAAAGGCTGATTGGTGGCACGACACCTTTGATAATATGAAAAGCAAACCGTCGACTCAAAGCGATACTCACAACGACATCTCCTGTCCACACTGTTCCATCCAGGAATCTAGTATCATTCACTGGCTCCTTTTGAATCACGATGTTCAATATCTTCCATTCATTACTCTCCTGGTAAAATTCTAGCACCTGACCATCTGTTAAATATTGAAACACAAACGGACTGTATCTCTGATATGCTGGACTGATTATCGTTTTACAGATTTGGTAATCAAAGGGAAATTTGGTAATATCAATTTTACAGGAAGTTTTAAATAGATTATGAGTTGTCCAAATAACCCGCCCGTCAGCAGTTATTATTACGTCATCGCCCTTTTTAATATTTCGATTATTATCGAAAACATTGAAAATAACGACCGAAGGCATCCATATATCGTCAGGAGAGACAGTGATATAACAGGGTGTATCCACATCGCTTGCGTTCCACTTTAGAAACGTATCATACCAGGTGATGATCAGTTTCGTTGATGTCTCTATGTACTGGTTCACTTCGCTGACGAAATTTACACTAATTAATTGGTATTTAACAGTCACGTCCACATTATCGGATATTCTCTCAGTCGGATGTAACTTTGGTTGGTAATTTGATAAAAGATCTGTGAAAAAAACTTGTTTGTCAAAGTCACAGTTGGCGTATTGTATTAAACCAACCACAAACACCCACCGCATTGTAGTTAATGGATATTCTGAAAATAAAAATAATTTTTGATGTGTTGTTTCAGCATGCAGGATCTTTGATTGTGATAAAATATTGTTCTAGAAATATTAATTTCTTGCACAAACAGCAATAGTTGATGTTTCTATGTACTGGTTCACTTCACTCACAAAGTTAATGCTAATTAATTGGTATACCACTTTTATATCCACATTCTCCAATAATGTCTCCGTTGGTTGTAACTTCGGCTGGTAATTAGAAAAAAGATCAGTGAAAAAAGCCTGTCTATCGAATTCGCCCTGCGCCTTGTCTATGATCAAAACGCCAACGCACAAACAAATACATAATGTTAACATCGTTACAGGAATTCTGAAAAAAAAACAATTTAAATGGAGATGAAATACACTGTAATTGGCCATAAAAGTATGAAATGACGGTTCCTCTGATTTTGGGACGAGATATGCTGTTGGCAATGGTGCAGGGTGATAGTCAGAGTTCCATTCACACTTTAACATGCACGTAAAAGAACCATTAACAGTTAGAAATCAAAATATTGCGTAGATCGTCCTCTTTATTGCAGTCTGTGTGGAAAAGTGGTGCGTTAAACACCATTCCATTTCATCCATGCTCTTGCGGATGACTATTATTTTTAACAAAATGTAATTTAGTCTGCGAAGTACTCGACGAACAGATATTTTAAAAGTATTGTTGGTGAGGTCCACAGTCATCAAACAACGCTGTCTCATCTAAACTCCAGCCACCGTCCCTACGAAAAGGCCATGGAATACTGTAAGTTTTTGTTGGCGAAGTCCACGTTTACCGAGCAACGGCAATGCCGGGAGAGGTAATTAATCCCAAATATTCTGTTTTCTAGAGGGTGATAATTCAAACTTATAACTTACCTGCGTGAAAATACCACCATGCCCACAAAAAAGTTTAATTGTATTGTATCTGATCAATATTTTTATATACATATAAATATTGTGGTTGCGTGGGAATTTAGAGCTGCGATGAAAAAAAATAATAGAATCGTCTCATCAAATTGGTTAACACGAACAAAAGGGCGAGACATAAAACATGTACAAAAATATAGTTAATGATTCGACATCAAATGAGACGTGTGTCAAAAAGGGGGTGAGGCGAAAAAAAAATCTTTTATATTTATGAAAAGATGATTATGTAGAATCATGACTGCCGACTGAGGAGTTAATACACTTAATCTTGATATCACATTTTCATTTGGACGTATATTGTTGTCGTCCCTGCCCGTCTGTCCGTCCACAATTTGTTTGCGAACACTCTACAGGTCACAATTCTTATCAGATTTTGACGATATCGGCATGTATGGGATCGAAACTTCATGGATTACGGCCCTCGATTCTGCCAAAAACGACGTTTATAGCTGGTTGACATACTGAAAGTCACAATTGTCATCTGATTTTTAATGAAACTTGGTTCCTTACGATTGGGGATATCGAATCGTCACTTCCTGAAGTATGGCCCCTGATTGTACGAAAAATCGCGTTTTTAGCTTGTGGTTCCTCCAGAGGTCACAATTATTATCGTGGTTCCTGTCGCTTCGTGGATAATGCGACGAACACGTAATACGTTTGAAACCATATCAGTTTGCCAAGTCTCTGTATGCGTGTCCATCGTATTGTGGTTCGTGGTTAGATCAGCAACTGTTTTGCTCATGGCATTTCCTTGTGGCAATTTTCGTACAGAGGGAACTTTGAATAATAATCTGAAATAAGGAGGTATTCTCCATCGTTGAAATGGAATAAGTCTCTTTCGATGGTATGCCATGGAGTTAGTGGTATATCGGTTGGTTTTTGGATTGTTGTTGGGAATGTTTGGCAAGTGGCACTATTGTTTGTGATATTGACAAAATCGATGTTCAGACGTTCTGGCTCTCAGCGTCATGGTTATTTTTGAGAATATTCTGTTTCAGTGAGTAAGTCTTCTCTGTATGTCCAATATGGCTTGATTGTCATTGGCACATTTTTAATAGTGTTAGGTCATCCATGGTAAATCATCTCTTTCAGAATTGTTAGATCTTGATCTTACTAGTTGCAACTTTACCTTGTTAATCGTGTCGTTTGTGTAATTTGGCGATAACAGTGAGAGTGCAATAACTATTGGTACATCTTTATCAGGTACATATTTTATTTTAACATTGTATGACTGAAAGCGCAATAGCATGCATTGAAGACGTGGTTGTGCCGAAACTAGGTGTTCGAGATGTATGGATTCCAGTGGTTTATGGTCTGATTCTATTATTAAGTTTTACATATAGATACAATAATAACGAAATTGATATTGGCAACAATTCATTCATACTTGGGAATTCTCTAGGCGCATGAAAGTGTTCACATTGGTTAATTATAGTACATAAACAGTCAGGTTTTGTCACTTGATTTGAAGATAGACTATGTTTCACATTTTCAAATGGAACTTGGAAGCAAATTCCATAGAATTGATGCATAATACTGAAAAGTCCTTGAACCAAATTTCTTCATCTTATAAACCGGGGCATTTAAAAATATGTTATTCTCCGATCTCTGCGACCTCTTTGGATAGTAGTGTGTCAAGAGGTTCTGGAGATATATTGGTGCTGTTATATTTAATGTGTTTAAGTTGATGCTCCCGCGCACTCGGAGCCAGTGAAGATTGTTTAACTTGGGAGTGATAAGTGATAACATAATTGGTGATAAAGATACAGGAAATTGCTTTTATTGAACAGTAGCACACTAACATTATTTATGGAATAACAATTATTGATTTATTAACAGACAACGCCTCGACGATGATACATATGGCCTGCACCTAGCCCAAAACTGTTGGGGGGAGGGGCTTCTGGGGGCGCCGCGGTACCTACAATTGACAGTTCACGGCGAAAGGTACCGCGGATAAGCCGTCCTTCGGAGAAAAGTTTAGGGTGTTCTCCCTTTGAAGGGCAGTATAATAATTTATGAGAAAAACGAAAAGGTTGAAAACAGGTAAGAGTGCGATTTGTTTGAATTTTGAAGGTTATCATGCCTTTTTGCCCCGCCAAATTTAGTATAGGCGCCCATGATCTTGTCTCATCATTATAGGATGAGGCACCCCACAAATCATGTCGTTTTGGGCGAACAACCAACCTACTCGGCATTTTGCAGGGTTAGGGTTAGGGGGCGCCTCATCTATAATTACAAGATTTGGCTGGAGGGGGGCGCCTAATCTATAATTACAAGATTAGGTGGGAGGGGGCGCCTCATCTATAACAACATGATTGGCGAGGCGCCCATAAAACCAACTTACATTGGGTGGGCGCCCAACCAGTGTCACTCGGCTTTATATGCCCCTCCCCGCTAGCTACAGGCCTGGATACTCAAGATGTTTCACCACAGCATAATTGAGAAACAAACAATAATTACAAGAATATTTATACTCAAGAATACGATAAACGCAAGCTTATCAAATGCAGAAGAAGCTTGTGGAACTTGAACAGCGTCTTCATCTTTAGTATCAGTACTTGTAGAGGAGGTAGAGTCCGTCGTTTGATCCATATGATGTTGATTTGTCTCGTGGTGCAAGGATATGCTCTTAATCGTAGTAAGAATAATCGCTATGCTCAGCAACAGCACGCAGGTCAAATAGACACTGAAGATGCAGACCGAGTCCGAGTTTGCTGGCAGAAATTCGTTGATAAAAGTCAAATATATTGTGTAGGATAGTAGAACTGATATAGCCATCGTCAGCCTTTCACCACTAGCTGTTGGTAGTTGAAACACAAAACAATTCATAAAAGAAAGGCTTACTGGCGGCACGACACACTTGATCACATGGAAAGCAAAACGTCTTCTCAACATTAAGCTTACAACATTTTTGGTAACTTTTTTTCCATCTAGGATTGTTGTGCCATTCATAGGTTCATTTTCAACCAAGATGTTCAGCATCACCCATTCATTACTCTCCTGGTATACTGCAAGTGGGTTTAATGCGTTTTGTTTTAAAACAAAGGGACTATATCTCTGATATGCTGGGCTGATTATCGTTTGACATATTTGCTGATCAAATGGAAATTTGGTAATATCAATTTTGCAGGAAGTTTTAAATAGATTATGAGTTGTCCAAATAGCCCACCCTTCAGCAGTTATTATCACGTTATCTCCTTTTTTAATATTTCGGTTATTATCAAAAGCATTGAAAATAACGATTGAAGGCATCCATATGTCGTAAGGAGAGACGGTGATATAACTTGGTGTATCCACATCGCTTGCGTTCCACTTTAGAAACATGTCATGCCAGGTGATGATCAGCTTCGTTGATGTTTCTATGTACTGATTCACTTCACTCACAAAGTTGATGTTAATTAATTGGTATACCACTTCTATATCCACATTCTCCAATACTGTCTCCGTTGGTTGTAACTTCGGCTGGTAATTAGAAAATAGATCCGTGAAGAAACTCTGTCTATCAAAGTCACCCACTGTGTAATCTATTGAACTGAGGCAAAACATCCACAAACAGCAACACGTGAAAATCGTTACCTTCATTGTTATTCTGAAACAAAACAACATAGAAATGGCGACGAAAGATTATAAAAAAATCATGGGGTTTAGCGTAATGTCTAGATTAGGTATGAAGAATAGGCCCTTGAACGCCATTTCATTTCTATACATTTATCTAATAGCTATCTCACCTGAACACAAACCCTTGTTAACCATACATGCACTACAGTTGATATCGGTATCCGACAAACGCTATTATATAGCCAAAAGTCTCTTGATTATGGCGTTTCGGCGGAGATATCAGCTTCGGCTTCGAAGGGGGCGCGGTCGCTTATCCAAACGTTATAGTCTTGATTATTCAGATCGCCAAATCAAAAGCCCATAAAATGTTACATCTGTATGCCGTGGTATTTATCTACAAATGTGTCTTGTTGCGTGACAATTAAAAGCTGTGATCAAATAAATCATGGTTCCGGAAAATTAGTTAATACAAACACGTTAATTATGTTATTGAATGCATGAACAGTTACGTAATAATGTCTAGTATATTACAATACAATACAGGCATGTTTATACGAAACATCAGTATATATACTTGGATAAAACAGCCAAATATTTACTTTGCTTGGTGCAAAAATGAAATGAAATGGGGTTTAACGTCCTACTGTTCTGCTCCTAAACTTGGCTAATGAAGACGGGCATACGCCATACAGTGTGCCACGGGGGAAATTTGTCTTCGGCCTTATACTTTTATATTGAATTCCAACTGCCAAGGGATCTTTTACGTGCATTTCAATGTGTACACTAGACCTTGGTTTTTGCGACCCACCCCAACGATTAGACAGCTGTCCTTGTCTGACTCAAGCCTACCTGCACGTATGACACAGGGAAACCACACCGGAAAATCTTGATGAACTTTCTCGGCACATGCCGGGATCGAATGCTTGGTGCAGAAAATTTAATATAATTCATTAGTATGCATACTTGGACAAAACAACCACACATTTACTTTGCTTGGCTCAGAAAATGAAGACATTTGAAATTGATTTACATTTTCTGTACAAATGTTACTTAAACCCCACATAGCGAATCTCAAGGAGAAGTGTTTGTGACTCCTATCAAATACTGCCTAGGAAGTCGACATCAGCTTCTGATCTCAGAGTTGGATACCATACACAATCAAGGACTTAGAATCAGTTTACGGGCATTCTTCACATCTCAAGTGCACTATTGGTACTTCAGAGGTTATAACATCTCTTTACACGACAGGCATGCAATGCGGTATGTCATTCCTTTGCTGGGTATTCGGAATGAATCTCTTTTCTGTGTCTGGTATCATTAGTTCACATAATACTGTATATCCTGCAAATATCGATTTTCATCTAACAAAGAAAAAGATACTTGCTCTACGACGTAGATCTATATCTGGGGTTTTGATTAACGAAATTGCGAAATTCAAACACAGATTAAAAATTTCTATTAATTCCACATCAACATAGAGCAATTAGCGACTGTAATAAAAGACAAATGTTGGTAGAATAATGTAAACACGGTCTGTTGACAAATTCCAATTTGTTTTTATCATACTGATGGTTGATATTATATTCCGTATAATATAAATATTGCGACAAGAACTCATAAAATTAAATAAACACGTCTATATCAAAAATATTGTAATTACCCCCCCCCCCAAAAAAAGAAAGTAAATATTTATTAAGATTTTATAATTCAATCTATAAAAAACAACCTATAAATACCACTTAGATTCAAGTCAGCATTTTGAAAGATGCTAAATAATAATTAAAAATATTACGAAAATTTATATGTAATAAAGGATATGCCAATTGTGCCTTTGAGATTGTTTAACATTTATATAATGAAGGATATGCCAAATTTGATTTGGAAATTTATAACATTTTATATATAATGGTGTACGAAAATAGCGAATCTCCTTCGAGTAGAAGGGTATCTTATTTATCATCCAATCCTTTCTTATATGCACAGATAAATAAACATAATTCTTTGCTACATATTTCACTTTTACTGAACCTGATTACGGCGTAGTGATACATCAGTTTGCAAAGTCCATTATTGTGACCCAATGTTTCCATCAAGGTCAATTTAACAAAAAAGAAGTTATTTTCAATAAGAAAATAAGCTGTAGTTCCGTTTTAACTGACCAATAAAATTCGTGTAAAGCGATATCTCCTTAAAGACATCTATACCGTATGTACGTTGTGGCATGCTTAAGGGCGAATCTTGCTTTTGATTCGTTAATTAGACACTGCCGATTGAACAATAACACCCCTCTGTTTTACTAAGGCTAACAACTGTGTATAAATATTACAGTGTACTTTTTTCATTTTTGTGCTCATTGATCTTCCTCAAATCAAATCTTTATTGACATATATCTTTAAAAAAATTCTCCTCAAATGACCATCAAAACACATCCCTGAAATAAATAAAAGAAAGGCAGAAACTCAGTCATAGATTAATTACAACCGTTTTCAGGAATCATAAATTGTTCGTAACTAGAAAGTGTGGATATTTTTTTTTTCTTTTTTTTTTGCACTCTGCAATGTTTAGGCTACTTGTGATGGGAACTTTAAATCAAGGTTTGATCAAATTCAGAATAACATGCTCCACCTAATAATAAGTCATTAGGTTTGAAAATACAATAAAGGGAGCGAAATAGACTGGGATAGGCATAATATGCACGTGTGAAACGTATACATATCAACCACAGGAAACCTAGGCCTAACATTGTTTTTTTATCGTATTTTTTGGGATGTAAGCAAGATCTGCTCTTCTCTAAAGAACAACTAACAATGCAATTGTGTTGGCGGTCTGCAAATAAAAAAATAAAGGCTAAACCCCCACTTCAATTAATAAAAACTTTGAAAGCGTAGCCATCATTGTTGCCAAGAGTTATCCCTGTCTGGTCTCGGTTAACAGGATGTAATTAACTATTTCAATCACGACTGGCATTATGCCAACCGGTCACAAAGACCACACTAAGGATAATCTTTTTTAAATCCTGAGATTTTTCATAAGAACCAGCGACGCTAACTCGTCTTCGGTCCTAATGATTCCAGGACATGTCTATTGGTCAATAACACCCCTTTAAATGTGTAGCCGTAGCTTTATCTCAGGGGTTTTCGGGTTATTAAGGAGCTGAAGCAGTACTAGTTTCAACAGTTTATTTACAGAATACCAAAACAACAACCACAAAACCAAAAGGAAAGAACCAAAAACACTGAAAATATAAATACAAGGATATTACAAGCATGCAAACAAAGGCGGACGGAACATAATCAAAATAGAAATAAATATACAAAAGAAACATAATTTGAACTAAATACATTTATAGATGAATGAACATTTAAAAAGAGAGAAGAGAAAATAGGAAACTAAAAATACCCTGGGAAAGGTGTTTTATAATTATCACAATGCCAGTAAGGACTATATTACAGAAGCTAAAATAAAACAAAAACCACAATAAATAAATACCAATGGGAAAATGGCGGGAAAACTAAAGGTATAAAATTACAGATTAATTAGGGAAACTCCTATTACAAGAATTATTTATTTAAACTACTTAGAACCATCCTGTACTAAATATATTTACTGATAAATGAAACTTATAAAATAACTAAAGATAGGCTGGCACTGCCAGGCAGGATACGCCCACATTTTCGAGAGATGGATAGAGAACAAGCAATACATAAAGTGATTTTTCCTACATCATTAAGTTAGAATTTGATATGTGCAAATATCGAAATGAATTAAGATCTTTGGGTTATAAAGGTGCATTTCAGTAGGCTTCAAATTCGACTGGGGATCATGTTGCTAAGTGGGTAAGATGCTGGCCTCTATAGGGTCCACAACCTTGATATAACATATTTTCACACTAATCGCGTACAAACGGCGGCCATTTTGTGTGTCAATTTTGGTACGATTTTCACAAAATTTGAACTCAATCTTCATTACCATGTAACGGTGATATAATCAAACGTTGTTTTAAATCGGATAATAATTTTGACCTCCTGTGGGACCACAAGCTAAAAAGGGTGATTTTTCGTACAATCAGGGGCCATAATTCAGGAAGTTACGAATCAATGAGCGCAAAAATCGGAAGGAACCAAGATCTTCAGGTTATAAACATGCATGTCAAGTTTCATCAAAATCGGTTCAAAATTGTGACCTCTATAGGGTCCACAACCTTGATATAACATATTTTCACACTAATCGTGTACAAACAGCGGCCATTTTGTCTGTCCATTTGGGTCCGATTTTCACAAAATTTGAACTCAACCTTCATTACCATGTAACGGTGATATAGTCAAACGTTTTTTTAAATCGGATGATAATTGTGACCTCCAGAGGGACCACAAGCTAAAAAGGGCGATTTTTCGGACAATCAGGGGCCATAATTCAAGAAGTTAGGATCTGATGGCCGCAAATATAGAAAGGAACCAAGATCTTTGGCTTATAAACATACATGTCAAGTTTCATCACAATCGGTTCAAAATTGTGACCTCTATAGGGTCCACAACCTTGAAATAACATATTTTCACACTATTCGCGTATAAACGGCGGCCATTTTGTATGTCAATTTTGGTCCGATTTTCAGGAAATTCGATCTCAACCTTCATTACCATGTAACAGTGATATAATCAAACGGTTTTTTAAATCGGATAACAATTTTGACCTCCAGAGGGATCACAAGCTAAAAAGGGCGATTTTTCGCACAATCAGGGGCCATAATTCAGGAAGTTACGATCCGATGGGCGCAAATATCGAACGCGACCAAGATCTTGGGGTTATAAACATGCATGTCAAATTTCATCACAATCGGTTCAAAATTGTGACCTCTATAGGGTCCACAACCTTGAAATAACATATTTTTACACTATTCGCGTACAAACGGCGGCCATTTTGTATGTCAATTTTGGTCCGATTTTCACGAAATTCGAACTCAACCTTCATTACCATGTAACGGTGATATAATCAAACGGTTTTTTAAATCGGATAATAATTGTGACCTCCAGAGGGACCACAAGCTAAAAAGGGCGATTTTTCGGACAATCAGGGGCCATAATTCAGGAAGTTACGATCCGATGGGCGCAAATATCGACAGGAACCAAGATCTTGGGGTTATAAACATGCATGTCAAGTTTCATCACAATCGGTTCAAAATTGTGACCTCTATAGGGTCCACAAGCTAAAAACATGATATTTCGTACAATCAGAGGCCATAATCAATGGAGTTTCCATCCGATACATGCCAATATCGAAAGCAGCCGAGATCTTATGGGGATAAACCTATATTTCAAGTTTCGTCAAAATCGGATAAGAATTGTGACCTGTAGAGAGTCCACAAACAAATTGTGGACGGACGGACGTCCGGAAGGACAGGGGCGACGACATAATACGTCCACATGAAAATGTGGGCGTATAAAAACACGAAATATAAAATACCTGAAGTTGAAGAGAACACAAAGGTCTTGTCATTTGTCATGTCAAGAGAAAGGTGCAGTTTAAAACAAAGTGCAAGCCAGGTAAACTCATTAAAACAACTCACTAAACACAATACAACACACACACACACTGGACAGTACATCTTGGCTAAATTCCAAGGCACCAAACTGACATAAGGTATGAATGAATGAATGAAATGTTGTTTAATGGCACGTCAGCGCCAACCGGGCCATATTGCGCCAACTGACATAAGGTACAACACCATATATTACATAAACTTTATTTACATGTAAACAACAAAACATTTACAAATTACACCCTACTACAAATGCGAAACAGGAAGTGTTTATCTCCTAAATGATGTAGAAAAAAATGACCTAGTAGGTAGGGTGACCCATGCCCTTAAAATTTCTCTACAGAAAGTTGGTCTCGACACGGCGAATCTGCACGCTTTTCTCAACTGATGATCGCTCACTCCGCAGTATGTTAATTGTCGGCAGTGAAGTCTATGATACTATAAATAGCCATTGCACGTGCACCTCTCTACTAATTTATCAACTATTAAAATTTTAAAAAATCTATTGTTGACGATTTTAAATAGCAGTAAAATTTAGTTTCTTGGTTATTATATCACCTTTAGAAATTACGTTCGTTTTATTTTTTAAATTGTTTTATCATTAACTGTACCGTTAGGAGTGGGGTCTTTTGGTTTAGTACAAAAAGTATCTCTGAATAACGTTCGTAAGCAAGAACATGATACTAGCAGTAGTTTCATTTTCCTTTTACAAGGTTCTTAAAACAATTATTGTGCTGTCGGATGTGCGTGTTTCTAAATTCAATTTCTTGTTTCAACTTTCTGTTTTGTTTCGTAAAAAAGAAGTATTGATTATCCCGACCTATCAATTAGACGTAGAAAGTTGAGATATTTGGAGATATTCATTTATGGTTGGTCACCCTACAAAATGTATTATTGGGTGATCAGTGAACGAGTTACGCTGCGCAGACTTGAAACAGGCTAAGGTTGTTAAGGTCGTTTTTAAATACGTTTGTACTCGATGAAAATGATATCATCGGTTGTAGTTCGGTCATATTTATAAACATGAGATGTAACGCTTCGCAACGTTGCCAAGTATTACGAATGGGAACTATCCGATCGCCTAACAGCAAGAGAAGAAAGATAGCTAATTCGCTGAGAATTTTAAGAAAAAAGAAGATAGGCTGGCACTGCCAGGCAGGATACGCCCACATTTTTGAGAGATGGATAGAGAACAAGCAATACCGAAAGTGATTTTTCCTCATTAAGTCCTGTATTTCATACTGTATTGGGAGCAGCCATTTTGTTGGTCAGTTCCAGTCTGATATTAATGAAATTCGAAGCCGACAATGATTATAGTGTGACGGTACACAACCTAGAAATGTTACTTTTCGTCAAAATCGGATAAGAATTGTGACCTGTAGAGAGTCCACAACCATGATATACCATATTTTTTACACTATTCGCGTACAAACGGTGACCATTTCGTCCGGCAATTTTGGTACGATTTTCACGAAATTCGAACTCAACCTTCCTTATGGTGCAACAGTAATACAATCAGAGTTTTTTTTTAAATCAGATAATAATTGTTCGAGAGATAGACAGAGAACAAGCAATACCGAAAGTGATTTTTCCTACAATCAAAGGCCATAATTCATTAAGTTACAATTTGATATGCGCAAATATCGAAAAGAATAAAGATCTTTAGGTTATAAACAAGCATTTCAGGTTTCATCAAAATCGAATTAAAATTGTGACCTCTACCTGGTCCACAACTTTGATATACCATACTTTTACACTGTTCGCGTACAAACGGCGGCCATTTTCTCTGGCAATTATAGTCCGGTTTTCTCGAAATTCGAACTCAACCTTCCGTAGGGTGTAACGGTGATAGAGTCAAACGTTGTTTTAAATCGGATAATAATTGTGACCTCCAGAGGGACCATAGGCGATTTTTCGGACAATCAGAGGCCATAATTCAGGAAGTTACGATCGGATATGTGCAAATAACGAAAGGAACCAAGATCTTTGGGTTATAACCATGCATTTCAAGTTTCATCAAAATCGAATTAAAATTGTGACCTATACAGGGTCCACAACCATGATATACCATTTTTTAACAGTATTCGCGTACAAACGGTGGCCATTTTGTATGGCAATTTTGGTCCGATTTTCCCGAAATTCGAACTCAACCTTCCTTACGGTGTAACGGTAATATAATCAAACGTTTTTTTAAATCGGATAATAATTGTGACCTCCAGAGGGACCACAAACTAAAAAAAGGCGATTTTGCGTATAATCAGGGGCCATAATTCAGGAAGTTACGATCCGATATGCGCAAATATCGAAATGAACCAAGATCTTTGGGTTATAACCATGAATTTCAAGTTTCATCAAAATCGAATTAAAATTGTGACCTCTACAGGGCCCACAACATTGATATACCATTTTTTAACAGTATTCGCGAACAAACGGCGGACATTTTGTATGGCAATTTTGGTCCGATTTTCCCGAAATTCGAACTCAACCTTCCTTAGGGTCTAACGGTGATATAATCGAACGGTTTTTTAAATCGGATAATGATTGTGACCTCCAGAGGTACCACAAACTAAAAAAGGTGATTTTTCGGGCAATCAGGGGCCATAATTCAGGAAATTACGTTCCGATAGGCGCAAATATCGAAAGGAACCACGATCTTTGGGTTATAAACATGCATGTCAAGTTTCATCAAAATCGGTTCAAAATTGTGACCTCTATAGGGTCCACAAGCTAGAAACGTGATTTTTCGTACAATCAGGGGCCATAATCCATGAAGTTTTGATCCGATACATGCCAATATCGAAAGCAGCCGAGATCTTTTGGGGATAAACCTATATTTCAAGTTTCGTCAAAATCAGATAAGAATTGTGACCTGTAGAGAGTCCGGACGGACAGGGGCGACGACAATATACGTCCACATGAAAATGTGGGCGTATAAAAACTTTATGAATACGGTTCCCATAAAACGAGAAAATAAAGGTGATTCAAAATGTTTTTTTTACTATATGAATTAACCAAGAATCGAACTTCAAGATTTTTTATCCTTAAAATTGATATCAAATTTTATCTGGTAGTTCCACAAACTTTGGACATGTTTCACTTTTTGAGTAAAAGGCATGGTGAATAACTCCAGAACGGAAGGTGCATACCGATATCGATTTCATCCAAGATCGTGTGATCCATAACATGTTCAGTTTGATTTGTGTCAGATAAACATTGTGGCCCTCTGGTGGGTCCACTAACTTTGTACATAATTCAGGGGGAACAACTCCTGTAAGATGGTTTGATTCTATTTAGTTTCACCTAAACCGAACAGAAATTGTGGTGTCTTGAGGGTGCACAACTTTGGTATACGTATTACATGGTTTTACACTAATTGAGCAAGCGGGGAACCGAACCTAGGCCACTTTACTCAATGACGGAACTTGTGAACCTAATCGCACGCGTTATCCCCCCCCCCCTCCATTTACAAAGTTGTCGACAAACTTAAAAAATGAAAGCACACCCACTCTTTACCCACTGTTAACATTATAGATGACGTCAACGATTTAATTGCTGATATCTGTCACAATAAAATATAATTTTATTCAAGTGATGCGTCAATATTTAATGTGATATCGGTACAATTGAATAAACACCTTTGTTTGGATTAATGATATATACATTTATTATTTTTTCGTGATGGATTTAAGATACATTACACCACATTGTTAAAGGGGCAATATCACCCTTCCTGGCTTGGCAGCTCCAGAAAATAAATAATACATGTAGTCTTATTCTAAGTACCATATGTTTAAGTGTCCTTAAAGTGTGTAAATTATCCATTACATCATATTTTACTTGTCCAGAGGGTTCGAAAATATCTTAAAATCCAAGTCTCAATTGAAAAGGTTTACGTTAGGCTTATCAAATCATTAAGTTCAATTTTTCCAATTTTGTTTAAAGTAGGTGTGTTATGATGAAATTTGTATCATCGATTAATTGGAATAGTGTAAAACAATACAATTTGTTGACCAGAATAAAGATTGGGACATATTATTCAGTTGCAACAAGAGTGGTATTGGTGTAGTAATATGGGTGGCAGGGATTTGTGCTAAAGAAACTAAAGAAAACATATGCAAAATAATATTAGGATTATTTATTTACCATAGTCAAAATATGCTATGGTATGAGTTTATTTGAAACACAAATTAAATTAGTTATGAAATATGGTGAGGAAAACAGAAGGGAAGTCTGTGCTGATATGATTCATGATTTGAACTGTAGGTTGATAAACACATTTGTCATATGGTCAAGAATGGAATGTGTGTGGTGACCAAATTTGGCAATGCGTCCCTATTGGTATGGGGTATGTCTATAGGGTCTAAAAACGCGTGATGGGCTTTTTAACCAATCATTATAATTAATTACGTAATATTTGGCCAATTGCATAATTAGTAGCAGAAAACCAGGCATATACAATAATTGGATTTGGGCGCTTGGTCAGACAGCCATGTAGTTCTTGAAGGGAGAGGATGCAGTAGTTCCCTCTCAGTAGACTCGCCGAGTCTGACTGGATGGGGTTTGAGAGAATGACTTTATTGTAATGTGTTATGCATTGTTACCATATGTAAGCAGCTTGATATATAAAACTGTAGAACCGAAATGTGGTATTTGTTGTTGATGCAATATACTGAAAGACAATGTGAAGTCTTCATTAATGGGGAATGTCAGAATGGCATTTAAAGATACTTTATAACCAGTTAAGAAATTACATATGCGGCCAGAGACAATACTAGACGATCATGGGCTGTTCCAGAATATGTAGTAAGAAACGATGCATGGGTTACACGCCGGATGTGCGCTCTCCACGTCTGACAAACGACTCATGGTGCTACATTGGGGCTTTAATGTTTAACATATCCATAATTTTGTCATTTTTTTTTATCAAATCATTTAAGAGTTAAATTTGTCTGTTGTACAGCTTACTCTTCCGGACACCTGTTGCCACTATTTGTCGTGTTTTGTACACGGGGAGCAGTCCATTTGCTGTGTACACTATTTTGCCTATAACGTTTTTTGGGGGGACTGTCTTATGGTTTTATTGTTCGTACTTGGTTTTATTTTATCTTTATTCCTGAAATGTTACCTAAACTATTATTTAGATATTACTGAACTTATCCAGACGATAATCAACTCTCTATGTCATCACTAGCCTGTGATACTTTCTGGATTAGGATCCGATTTGCTGCTCAATTTTCATTTATGCCCGGAGGAAACCTACAACGTTGAGAAGGCGCCCCTATCTCCATGCCACATGCGCTCACACCAGGGATCGAAACCACAGCCGCAAGCCAGAGGTGACCGGCCAGCTAGAGGTCGAAGCGCGGCACTCTAGACCACTAGGTCATCTCAACCCCCCGATTTAATTATGAAATATATAATTGCGACAATGGTTTTTATCGTACCGACTTTAGTACTGATGATTGAAAATTCAATCGTCAAATGCTCGGTTCAGAGTAAATGGATTTGACTGGAAGTTTCAGCAAATTTCCTTTACATTATCTAGTTTTCCACTATTACAGCGAGAACCGCGTCAGCTTTGTATCTAATCTTCACTAATGTATCTTTAAATTTTGTATATGATGTGTACAATATGGATATATATATATAACATAATATTCCTTCTCGGTCACTTTATGCAAAACTGTGGATGCTTTTAACAAAAGAAATATCTTGCCTATGATGAGTAAGGCTACCACTATTGTTGTTGAACTTTCGAAAAAGAAGTTAAAACTTTGAATTTTAAAAGTGTGTTGGACAGTTGGGGATGGCACTACGGCGGAGGAGATATTTTAGCCTACCTTTTCTGAATTAAAACATGACTGATTCAGCACAGCTATTTTCATATGTTATCTCAGCTGACGGGTAGGTGCATTCTAGCTATAATAGTTCACAAATAGAAATATTAAATTAAAATGAATATCTTGAACATTTCTGTCGAAATTATTTTGTTCTGAGCGACGTTACGACTGAAGGTTAAACTATATACACTGCTACGATAATATACACAGTTTCGTTTATCAATTTGTAAATAAAATGGCAATTTTAATCTATTTAAATGATAACCATCTAGTGGGTTATTTCTGTGCTTGCGATGTGCATTAATGCCTAAATGATAATTTAAAAAAAAAATTGAAGCGCGTAATGGGACCTGCTAAAGGCCAGTGTAGCACTTGCATATAGCCTATTTAATGTAAAACAATAAGGTCCGGAGGGTAAAGTTTTCATCTAATCGGACGTGTGTATCTAAACTACACTATGGATGTCTACTTAATAGTAATATATATGTACCTATTTTATGCGATCTCTTTTATTTGCCAAGGCTTTTAATTGCTACGCAACTATAAATATTTATAGATATATACCCTTTTCTATCGAAGATTAAACACATTGACCAGATAACATCCGTGTAAAATAAGTATTATCAGCAGTTGATTCTGATGGTTTGAAACAGGTATGGTTTAATTTTGATTTTCATGGCATCCATAACGAAAAAAGTCGGACTTGAAATTCGAACGTCTCTGTCATTCATATTATCAGTCACGCACAGCTGCTGTTCAACTTTAATGACGTGTATCTAGCATGTCCTTTGCAGACTACCCATTACGATATTAAGTCTATTAAGATGTGGTAATTACAAATTACATTAAAATACAAAATTTAGTATAAGACGTTACTCCTTCTTCGTTTGTTGATTTTACTGCTATTGCTGTTTGTGCAAGAAATTAATATTTCTAGAACAATATTTTATCACAATCAAAGATCCTGCATGCTGAAACAACACATCAAAAATTATTTTTATTTTCAGAATATCCATTAACTACAATGCGGTGGGTGTTTGTGGTTGGTTTAATACAATACGCCAACTGTGACTTTGACAAACAAGTTTTTTTCACAGATCTTTTATCAAATTACCAACCAAAGTTACATCCGACGGAGAGAATATCCGATAATGTGGACGTGACTGTTAAATACCAATTAATTAGTGTAAATTTTGTCAGCGAAGTGAACCAGTACATAGAGACATCAACGAAACTGGTCATCACCTGGTATGACACGTTTCTAAAGTGGAACGCAAGCGATGTGGATACACCCAGTTATATCGCTGTCTCTCCTGACGACATATGGATGCCTTCGGTCGTTATTTTCAATGCTTTCGATAATAATCGAAAAGTTCAAAGGGGCGATAATGTAATAATTACTGCTGTCGGACGGGTTATTTGGACAACTCACAATCTATTTAAAACTTCTTGTAAAATTGATATTACAAAATTTCCCTTTGATTACCAAATCTGTAAAACGATAATCAGTCCAGCATATCAGAGATACAGTCCGTTTGTGTTTCAATATTTAACAGATAGTCAGGTGCTGGAATTTTACCAGGAGAGTAATGAATGGAAGATATTGAACATTATGATTCAAAAGGAACCAGTGAATGATACTAGATTCCTAAATGGAACAGTGTGGACAGGAGATGTCGTTGTGAGTATCGCTTTGAGTCGACGGTTTGCTTTTCATATTATCAAAGGCGTCGTTCCACCTGTAAGCCTTTCTATTATGAATTGTTTTGTGTTCCGGCTGCCAGCAGCTAGCGGTGAAAGACTAACGATGGCTATATCCGTTCTGCTCTCCTACACAATTTACTTGTCCTTCATCAATGAATCTCTACCAGCAAACTCGGACTCTATCTGCATCTTCAGTGTCTATTTGACCTGCATGCTGTTGCTGAGCGTCGCGATTATTCTGGCTACGATTAAGAGCATATATTTGCACCACAAGACCCACAATAACCCTTTACCACCCATACTGAAACGGCTGAAAGATTCTAGGAAGATCCGCATCACCAGTGCGGATACTCAAGATGAGAAATTTGTCGTAGTCCGAAAAGCATCCACTGACTTCGACACGCTGGCATTTATGATGTTCTTAGGTATAAATTGTTTAGTAACGATTGTCTGTTTCGCGATTATGTTGTGCTGAACTGAAGTTCTTTTCAGAACTGTCTTTTAGCGAACCTTCGCTGACAGTTCTTATCCGGCCTTCTATAACTGCAGTATGAAACTACGGTAAAAAATCGCTATTTCCAACCCCTGTTCTCAGGCTGTTTTAGAACCCTTACCGTCTATTTGTCACCACAACTCTTTATTTTCCACCAAAAGGAATCCTTTCTCACTATATTTGACACAAATTTATAATGATTCATCTCCATTTTCAAGTAGAATTTAGAGATGAAATAAACATGTGGTTTGCGCATGTCCGGGTCTCGTAATGTCTCTCAGTAAAACGTATTTGGTGTATTTATATAATCGCAGAATTCTACTTGAAAATAAATGTTGAATCTTTATAAATGTGTGTCAGCTGTGGCAAGAAATGATTCCTTTGGCGAATAGAGTAGAATCAAGGTGAAAAATAGTAGGTAAGGATTCCAAAATAGCCTCAGAACAGAGGTGGGGAAGAACGGTATTTTCATACTGCAGTAATAGAAGGCTGAAAGGAACTGTGTAGCGAATATATCGTTCGCTCAAGGACAGTTCCAAAAGGAACTAGCTGAACTGATATTATGCTATAGCTCCGGTTACAGCTTCAGCTTATATTTCCACACATCGTTTACCTTTGTGGTCAAAACGTCGGCCAATCACATTTATTAATTTTAATAGAATCGTATTTAATGTTATATTTCAATTTAAGATCGAGAGAGAGAGAGAGAAAAAAGGGTTTAACGTCCACTTAAAACAAACTAGGTCATATCGGGACTAACTTATGGTTTTATTTTATTTTATTCATTCGCTTGCTCGTTGTAGTCATTAGCAATCAAAGGACCCGGGGAATCCTCGTGATGTTGGAAATGTGGGTCTCTTCATTGCCCGTCTCCATTAGCCAAGGTTAGGAGCAGAACAGTAGGACGTTAAACCCCATTTCATTTTCCTCCTTATTGTCACGTTTAACCGGAACCGAGACTACGCGATTGGACTAAGTGAAGACAATTAACACCACTATTTTAGTTCAATATGTGTGCGTTCTTAATAGTGCGAAACTAGATAATAAATATTGTGAAAACTTCATTCAAATTACTTTATTCTGATCGGAGTTATGTGCGTTTTAGGGTTTTTGACTAGATATCGCGTAGATTGTTTATTATCGTAGCAAAGGCACTTGCCAAGTCTCAATTATCCATGTTATTGTAAAATTTGTAAATCTCCTGGGAGATCTCATCGATTTGTTCAAGAGACCGTGGGCCAGACTCAGCCCGCAACGGTTTAATTTTGACACGTGGCGCAAATTTCAACAAACTGACGTGTCGATAATTCTTATAAGCTATAGGTGGAAATCATTTATTATTGTTATCCTGTTTCATTAAGACTCTTACTCCCGTGTTGTATGTCATAGATATCTAAGTTCTCTTATTTGGTTCATTATAAAGTATTTTAATTCATTATAATATGGAACGATTTTAGTCAAATAAATCAATAAAATATTCTTTATCTCGATATTTTTATATATTCCCGGCCCACTTGATGTAAAGTTTGACACCCCTGTTCTAGAGAGAGATAACTGTTATGAACCGTTTAGGCTGATGAATTCAGACGCACATACGCCATCCAGTGTGCTGTGAGTGGATTGTTGCCCTGACAGTAGAGACTTTTGGCAAGCGTAAATTTCTGGTCCGTATCGCGTATACGTATCGATTTTGTGTTTGACGTCAACAATGTTTGTGTATCTCTCATACGTGATACTGCACACGAATACGGCAGCACGTATAGAACAGCTTTCATACTAAAAAGGTCCGTATAACATCGTCGTCATTTTACCGTACTTTTTGCTACTTTTAGACGTTGAAATGTTGTGTCATGGTGATTTTATGAATCTACGTGTGTACCCTAAAACACGAAGGTGTATATTTGATCAGATTTTAACCATGATAAAGACAGGAATTTAGTGATTACTTTTGATGAGATTTTCGCAGAAATTTCATATTTTCTGAAATGATACATTAGTGAAACCCAAAAAAGATTCGACACTAAATTTCTTTTTAAATAGCTAAGCCACTGTCGAGTGACTTTATATTCCACTCAGGAATTTGTAGGCTAGGCACTTGACTAGTACTGGTGTTAATCTTGGTAGACAACTGCCACCATGCTGTATTAGAACTAAGCTCAGCTCAGCTACCCATATGTACACGACGCGAAGGTCTGCCAAAACTCTAAAACTACATTGACGCAACGTATCACGTGGCGATACGGATACGTGATACGGATGCGGAAAATTCCACTTGCCAAAAGTCTCTAGTGACTCTATTCGTATTTCTATCAAGGATTGTTCACGTGCACGCCAATGTATGTATAGGACTCATCTCTATGACTAAACACTGTTAATTGTCAGGCCCCACTCTACGTCGTAAACAGAAATGTATTGCTTTTCGGGAATAAAGAAATGTTTATTTGGAGACCATCTCAACAGATCTGTTCTTATAGAAACAAAATAATTGCTACTACATTTGCTGCATGGCTTACCTACGACAGAAGATAAACTACAGATTTTGTGTGCAAGTCAAATTGATAGAATTGATCACATCTTTAGTCAGCAAAACATAGATAGGTTCATATCATTTTCAGTTAGCTGTGGAATATTAACAAAAGAGAGAGATGGGGTTTAACGTCCACTCGACACAAACTAGGTCATTTTGGGACTAACATATGGTTTCAATTTTATTTCAATAATTCGCTTGCGCGTAGGGTCTTTTAGCAGTGGGAGGAAACCGGAGTGCCCGGAGGAAACCCACGAGGTTGAGAAGGCGCCCCTATCTCCATGCCACATACGCTCACACCAGGGATCGAAACCACAGCCGCAAGCCAGAGGTGACCGGCCAGCTAGAGGTCGAAGCGCGGCACTCTAGACCACTAGGCCATCCCACCCCCCGGAATATTAACAAAGCTTCATGGATCGCAAAGTTGTTTTGTGAAATGGAAACGCAATGCCACGTCGCCTTATTAAATAAATATTGTTTTCTCACATACGGATATGTTTTGGATTCTAGCTTCATTCAATAAATAGTAACACTATAAACACGATGAGTTAATGAAATGAAGAATTCGACTAAAGAACGGTTATTCCACCCTCATACGTTTCAAGAATATGAACAGACCCGTGTCAAGTGGCGGCTTGGTGGGGGGGGGGGGTAGGTCATGGCGGGCATGTTGGTCGTTGGTTTCGTATTGCATCCAATGGAAGGGGCACCAAAGACGCCCATTGAATAAAGAAGACATCCATTGGGTGTCCGATTTGCCCCCCCCCCCACACACACACACACACTAGCTGCGGGCCTGATGAACTGTATATTTTATGAACTGTGTATTATCAATCGTAATTACCGATTTCAGAAATAATATATAACCTGTAACCTCAGTTTACGGGCCTGGCACTTCATTTAAAACACCAGTATCCCTGCAATCTACCACATATTACATAAGGGAGGTCACAGTATTACACACACAAACGACTCGCCATTAATCCTTAGCATTTGTCCTCATAGTCTCAACACCCAGAATCTAGCAAATGTTTTCATAGTCTCGGGCACCCAGGATCTGCTACTCTTCAAATGTTACTGGATAATCAACCACATAAAACAAATGTCCGGCTACGCATGGACAGACTTTGCAAAGAGATTTTTCTGAAATGACAATACATTTTACATAAACTTAGGATTGGTCAATGGGCCTGCAACAGACAATGCAGATAGATTTTTTTTTTGAAATGACAATTTTTGAATTATTTTTAATGACGTCGACGTCGTGTTTTAGGTCTATTTATCTCTCTTAATACACACTCTGTCGGACCCCGCCCCTCTCCAACCCAGTAGATTTCGTACAATTTAACCTGATACTCTAGCCAATGAACTAATTTATCTCAAATGGTAACAACCCACTCAGTCTAGGAGACTAGTGTCGTTAAATACCACAATGCGTTTGGCATTAACCATATTTATATAGTGTTGTTAAATACCATAATGGGTGTGGCATTAATAACTATATGTTTGTAGCTAATTTACTCCTGACTATATTGTTTATAATAACTACTCTGATGAAATGAAATCATATATACTTGCTAAGCAACAAGAAATATTTTTCGACATATTCCTGAGTCTATTGATCAAGCTCATCAGTTAATGTAAATTCTAATGGAGTTGATCATGCAGGTGAGATTTGTGTTTATAATTTCAATACGCCCTATCAAGAAATATATTTTGACAGGATATCGCCACGCCCATCATCCATACATGCACGTGGGATGAACAAGAGCTGGTGTGAGATATAATCGTTAGATAAACCTGGACAACATACCTGATAAATGTATGCAATTTCAGACTGAATTTATTTTGTTAACCCTTTGGTCGTTTATTGGTCGTTATGTTCCATCCAATGCAATGACCACATTCTCCTTTTATTTTCAGAATACTTGCAAATACAATGATGTCTATATTATGCATTTGGTGTTTATGTGGCGTATGTTTAATAGAATACGCAAAGGGTGACTTTGATCGACGCGAATTTTTCAAAGAGTTATTTTCAAACTACCAGCCGAAGTTACATCCGACCCAGACAATATATGACAATGTGGAAATATTAGTTTCGTACGAGTTGATTAGCATCGAGCATGTTAGTGAAGTGAATCAGTACATAGAGACATCAACAAAACTGGTCATCACCTGGTATGACACGTTTCTCAAATGGAACGCAAGCGATGTGGATACACCAAATTATATCACTGTCTCTCCTGACGACATATGGATGCCTTCAATCGTTATTTTCAATGCTTTCGACAATAGCCGAAATATTAAAAAAGGTGATCACCTGATAATAAAAGCCAATGGACAAGTCTTTTGGACAACTCACAACCTGTTCAGAACTTCTTGCAAAATTGATATTACCAAATTTCCCTTTGATCATCAAATCTGTGAAACGATAATCAGTCCAGCATACCAGAGATATTCACCCTTTGTTTTAATAGCGAATGATGAACATGACCTACTAGTGGTGTATCGGGAGAGCAATGAATGGGCGTTACGGAACATCCTGGTTGTAAAGGAACCACTGAATGACACTAGATTGCTGGATGGAACAATGAATACCGCAGATCTGGTTGTGAGTATAACTTTGAGTCGGCGTTTTGCATTTCACGTAATTAAAGGCGTCGTTCCACCAGTGAGCCTTTCTATTATGAATTGTTTTGTGTTCCGGCTGCCAACAGCTAGCGGTGAAAGACTAACGATGGCTATATCAGTTCTACTCTCCTACACAATTTACTTGTCTTTTATCAATGAATCTCTACCAGCAAACTCAGACTCTATCTGCATCTTCAGTGTCTATTTGACCTGTATGCTGTTGCTGAGTGTGACGATTATTCTGGCTACGATTAAGAGCACATCCTTGTACCATGAGACAGATACCAATTCCTTACAAACCAGAGTGAAGCTGTTGATGAAGGATCATGGGAAGGTAAACAGCACTACGACCATCAATGTTGATACTAAAGATGGAGAAATTACCCCAGACACAAAAGCGGCTTTCATGTTTGACAAGCTTGCTTTTATTGTGTTCCTAAGTATAAACTGTCTTGTAACCATTACTTGTTTTGCTATTATGCTATGGTAAAACATCGTGCTAGTATTTATATCGCCATCCTATTTGTAACAATGTCGTCTATTATGTTAAAGCATACTACTAGAGTAACTATATCGTATATATACCGGAAAACACTATGTTATACTGAATACCGGAAAAACACTCAATACCGGAAAACACAATCAATACCGGAAAACAACCCAAATAGGTAACCCGGAGCCTTTTCCTCTGTGTGTGGGGTTAAGATTAGGGATAGGGTTAGGTTTTTCCGTTGCCTATTTAGGGTGTTTCCAATATCCAGTGTATTTTCCTGTATTTAGTGTTTTTCCGGTGTTTGACGATATTCAGTATAACATAGTGTTATACTGGTGTTATCAGGTATATAGTATAGTCACATCTGTTGACACAACCTGCTAGTAACTGTCATCTTTTATGTTGAAACAACCTACTAGTAACTGTCGTCTATTATGTTGAAACATCTTGCTAGTAACTGTCGTCTATTATGTTGAAACATCCTGCTAGTAACTATCGTCTATTATGTTGAAAGAAAGGCTGGCACTGCCAGGCAGGATACGCCCACATTTTCGAGAGATGGATAGAGAACAAGCAATAACGAAAGTGATTTTTCCTACATCATTAAGTCCTGTATTTCATACTGTATTGGGAGCAGCCATTTTGTTGGTCAGTTCCAGTCTGATATTCATGAAATTCGAAGCCGACAATGATTATGGTGTGACGGTGCACAACCTAGAAATGTGACTTTTCGTCAAAATCGGATAAGAATTGTGACCTGTAGAGGGTCCACAACCATGATATACCATATTTTTACACTATTCGCGTACAAACGGCGACCATTTCGTCCGGCAATTTAATACGATTTTCACGAAATTCGAACTCAACCTTCCTTACGGTGTAACTGTAATATAATCAAACGTTTTTTTTTTAAATCGGATAATAATTGTGACCTCCAGAGGGACCACAAGCTAAAAAAAAGGCGATTTTGCGTATAATCAGGGCCATAACTCAGGAAGTTACGATCCGGTATGTGCAAATATCGAAAGCAACCAAGACCGTTGGGTTATAACCATGCATTTCAAGTTTCATCAAAATCGAATTAAAATTGTGACCTCTACAGGGTCCACAACCATAATATACCATTTTTTTAACAGTATTCGCGTACAAGCGGCGGCCATTTTGTATAGCAATTTTGGTCCAATTTTCCCGAAATTCGAACTGAACCTTCCTTACGGTGTAACGGTAATATAATCAAACGTTTATTTAAATTGGATAATAATTGTGACCTCCAGGGGGACCACAATCTCAAAAAAGACGATTTTGCGTATAATCAGGGGCCATAATTCAGGAAGTTACGATCCGATATGCGCAAATATCGAAAGGAACCAAGATCTTTGGGTTATAACCATGAATTTCAAGTTTCATCAAAATCGAATTAAAATTGTGGCCAGGCTAAGCACAGATACGCAATGCGACGATTCGATGGATTTGTTTTTATAGATTAGATTATAAAATCTTAATAAATATTAACAATATATTTTTTGTTGATTATAATATTTTTGACATAGACGTATTTATTTAATTTATGAGTTCTTGTCGCAATATTTATAGTATCAATATGATAAAAACGAATTGGGATGTTTTTTTTTTTATTACAGCACCTTATTACTCTTTGGCTATGTAAATTAATAAAGTTTTATAAATCTGTGTTTTGCGTAATATCGCTAAAAAGTATAATCATCAACATACGTTGAGCAGAAGATCGGATTGAAACCAATGTAAATCTTGCAGATAAGATGGACTCCAAAGTTGATTATGGTGTTTTTATGTTGTACAAGTTAACTTTTCAGGTCTAAAGAAAAATCTGCAATTATTTGATTTTGCTCTTGTATAATGTATGTTTCATATATAGATTGTCAAATTTCTAATTTTTATGCAAATGCTATTACCTGCTAGAAGAACAGAAATCATTCGCATAAAAATTAGATAATATTTTCCACTAAGTGTGCCTAATGTACGCAATCGATTATTGTATGGTGTGCTGGAGCCACAGTGGCTAAGTGATTAAAGGGGAAGAACAACGATTTTCAACAAGGTTTCCATAAATCTTAAATATATATTCAGAAATAATCCCCTCTGTAACATAAGTAGAAAAAGTTTTTGTAAACGAGTAATTAATTTTTATTAAAACCGGAAGTGACATAGTTGGTTTAACACGCTCACTGAGCTCTATAGTAAGCATACAGATTTGGCATAAGTTTAGTGCTGTATAGTGTTCACGCCTTGTCTTTGGGCCAAAAATCTGATCGAATGGGCTGTTTGTTAGGATATTATAAACACCTTCATTAATATAAATATTGTTTTAACCATTATATCGTTTAGTGCTTTATTTCCTAACATAACTCCAGATAAACAAATATGAGACAGTACGCGTATCAAACACACAAAACTATGTATTTAAGAGTATCTAGTTATCTACAATACTAAAACTGCATTAATGACGCACAATTATACGTTAATTAGCTGATGCATTATAAAGGGGGGTTAGGTGGCCGAATGGTGTGACAAAGTGATCTATACCTTTCATCAAATTGAACGATACTTTAGGTACATATACATAGAATTTTATGACCTCTGCTAGTTTTGATAATATATGATATTAAAGTTTCAACTCTGTATAAACTTCTGTTAAGGCACGATCTTATTAAACATCTTATTAATTCAATATATATTCTTTACAAGCTACACATGATCTGTGTACAGCACTCGGCGGAACTTCAAAGAGACTGTTGTTGTGGTCAGTGCATTATACCATGACCTGATAATGACTTTCAAGGAAATATGCAATGCAATTATAGAATCCATGATTTATAAATAAACAATACCATATCTAATGATCTCTCTTGTCCATCTTCCCTAATTGTTGGGCGCTATTTAAGCAGGAGTGTCTAGGCAACTAAAGACGACCACAGGCGGGCGGAGAAGAGACGCTTGGACGAGTGCAAGGACTCACCTGAGTCAATCTGCTGCCTTGGCTGAGGTGCGGAATTGTTAATAATTAAAACTGTTTAATTTGGTCCTGTTGTATCTATAGTTCCCGATATAGTGTAGTTTTGAATATTTGTAACTGTTTGATATTTTGTTCCCGTTGTAGATAGAGAAAGGGGGTTTAACGTCGCAGGCCGTACGTGACAAGGAGTAGGATCGCCTGCCAAACTTCGTCGTGTGTCTTCTTCAGGTCCCCCGGTTTCCTCCCACTGCTAAAGACCCCTACGAGCATGCGAGCGATTTATTGAACTAAAATGGAACCATATGTTAGTCCGAAAAGACCTAATTGGTGTCGAGTCGACGTTAAACCATCTCTCTCTCTCTCTCCCCTCTCTTATTGCGATACAGTAACACAGAGTGTTTATTTATCCCAATTCGCTTTCCAATATTTAACATTTATATTTGTATTCAATATAATCATTTCGACCGAAAACACGTCTATAACAAAGGGGTACATCTAATTGTAGAATTTAAAGGAAAACCAATAATGTCCATATTTATGAAACGTTAAATACGTAGATATTGGTAATCAAACACTGACGTATTGATTAAACTGTCTCTAATATTATACTAGCAATCCGTATTTATTTAAATCTATAAATACCAAATTTAGTATGTCATACAAGTAATCAAGCATTGGCGTAATTTATTGTCATACTTGTAACCCAACAGAGACCAATACAATGAAGTGCAAATACATTATACGAATTGGTTGGCAACAAAATCACGTTTCCCCAAGACGGGTTTACAAAGGGCATAATTATACAGCCGACTACATCACAATTACAAAGTTTACAGCTTGGCAAATATAACGCAAGTATTGTGGTACCTTGTGTCACGTCACATAACAATGTGTTATGAACATTTATACAGTAGAATCTGCATTAAGCAGCCACCCATGGGAATTTTTACGATTGGCCGCTTAACGGGAGTGGCCTCTTAATAAAATCTCGTGTTTTTTTGTGCTGACATCAATTAGTATTACGCTTGGGTACACTTGCATCGGTAAATTTGGCCGTCGTTGAATCTCGGACATAACTACCGTAAACTTGTCACGGGCGGTATGCGGAGGTGCATTATCCTGTTGGAAGTGCTGAAGATGTGGGTGCGCTCGAAACATCAGAGCAACAATTGGTTGCTGGTTGCAAGACATTATCACGGTAGGCTACAGCATTAACGCGACCCCTGCTAATGTGTAGGGGGTCCGGTGATGAAATGTGAAGCCTCCCCACACCATTACACTTCCCCCACTCCATCGATCCGTCTCGAAGACGCATCAGTCTCCAAGACGTTTTCCACATACGTTGACGGCCATCAGCGTGATAATGATGAAAGCAACATCAGAGCAACAATTGGATGCCAGACATTATCACGGTAGGCTACAGCAATAACGCGACCCCTTCAAATGTGTAGGGGGTCCGGTGATGAAATGTGAAGCCTCCCCACACCATTACACTTCCCCCACTCCATCGATCCGTCTCGAAGACGCAGCAGTCTCCAAGACGTTTTCCACATACGTTGACGGCCATCAGCGTGATAAAGTGAAAGCGACTCTCATCATTGAAGAGCACACTTTGTCAGTCTACTCTTCTCCATGTCTGGTGTCCTTGAGCCCATATCAAACGCCGCTGACGGGGATGATCCCTGAGGATAGCTCCAACATAAGGTCGTCGTGCACGGAGTCCTACTTTTCTTAGACGACGTCTTACGTTGTTGGCACTTACTGGTCCATGTCTTCCGACGACTGCTTCACCTGTTCGTGTCGCTGGGCGGAATCTGTCATGCAGATGAGTGACCCGGACGTAGTGGTTTTGAGCCTGGGTTGTAACGCGTTGTGGACCAGGACGTTGACGGTCACGTGTTGATCCAGTAACTCGAACACGTTCCACCAACCTTACAATAGTGGACTGATGACAATTGAAGTGTCTGGCAATAGCACGTGTAAACATGCCAGCCTTGGACATTCCCATGGCTTCATTCCGTTGATTTTCAGTAAGTCTCGGCTTTTCTACTCGATTCCGTCACCCGTACAACAACAAATTACGACAGGTTGACGTTTCAGAGTTCATGTACTGCACATTAAGTTGAAAACATGCTTTTAAAGGGCTCACACACAATGCTGCACGTGAATATTGGGTTTTTCATGTCCATCTCGTGCAAATGTTTTTTGTGCACACGGGCCGATATTTTTTGCCTTTGGGAGCATTGTGTGAAACTGCCGAACGCAACGTCGTGCAATGCATATCGTCTGCTCGTGATCCTAATGTTTCCCTAAATGCGAAGATCTCAGATAAGGAGGCATAACTCTGGAAAGGAATGTTCCTAAACGCCGACAATCGAGAGGGTGTGTCCTCCCATGATCACACAAATTTGAAATTGTTGACGTACGGACCGACGGACAGGGTAATGACTATAAAAGCCAAAATGTTTGAGCGTATAAAACTGTTTGATGTTAATGAATGTCCATCTTTTGAAATATTCAGACATATTTTTATATTGTAATATTCAATACAACATGATAGTGAAACATACCAAAGTTATTACACAATTAATTCCTAATGCGACAATAAAAGCAAACTTGTCGTATGACTTTGTAGCGTTGGTTCTTTGAGGAACTTGTTTATCTTTGGTTTCAGTGTTGGTAGTTGACTTCCCACAACTGTTCACCAAGGGCATCTCGTTGTGGTGCAGTGCTATCCCCTTTATAGTAGCGAGAACGATCGTGACACTCAGCATGAGCATGCAGGTCAAATAGACACTGAAGATGCAGATAGAGTCCGAGTTTGCTGGTAGGGATTCATTGATCAGGGACATATAAATTGTGTAGGATAGCAGAACTGATATAGCCATCGTCAGTCTTTCGCCGCTTGCTGCTGGCAACTGGAACACAAAACAGTTCAATATAGAAAGGCTTACTGGTGGCACGACACCTTTGATAATATGAAAAACATAGCGTCGTTTCAAAAGCACACCAACTACGACATTCACGTTGGAAAGACTCCCAGACTCATTACTTGTGCCACTGTCAAATTCATCACCAATCGTTATGTTCAACATCGCCCATTCATTGCTTTGCTGGTATAATGAAAGAAACTCAAAAGACAAATTTGCAATCAATCTATAATTACTGTATGTCTTGTATGTTGGGCTTATTATTATGGTGCAAAATTGTTCATCAAATGGAAATTTTGTGATGTCAATTTTACAAGACGTTTTGAACACGCTGTAAGTTGTCCAAGCAACGTATCCATGTGCAGTAACTATTACTTTATTTCCAGTTTCAAGGAGTCGCTGCTTGTGAAAAGCGTTGTATAGAGAAATTGACGGCATCCATATCTGTTTTGGAGAAAGGGAAACATACTCTGGGGCGCCAACCTCACTTGCGTTCCATGTTAAAAATGTGTCGTACCACCTGATTATCAGTTTCGCAGAGCTTTCCATATACTGCTGCGTGTCGCTTAGTGCGTTGATGCTTATTAGACGATATCTAACGTCCACGTCCGCAGGAGCTAGAAGATTTTCTTTTGGGTGAAACATGGGCTCATAGTTTAAAAAAAGGCTCTCAAAAAAATCCTTTCTTGTAAAGTCGTCCATCGTGATTCCTATTAAAGATGCAACAAACCAAAGTGACATGTACAGTGCCGTCATTGTGATTATTTTCATCTGTAATATTTGATGCTAATTATTGCAAAACCATCACGGCATTCGTCACATTGGGATGAATTTCTGAAAATAGAACAAGGAGATTCGATGACTATTTTGATATGTAAAGGATTATATGTATACACTGTTAAAAATATTTTGGTTATTTTACCCTAAAATTACGGGCAGCAAAAGTTGCTCCTAAATCATTAGTTATTTAACATTTTACTGTATAAGGACATACATGTTAATTTACATTTCTTGTAAAAAAAATACATAACAATGTTAATTTACATTTCTTGTAAAAGTACATAACACTGTTAATTTACACTTTTGTTAAAAATACTAAATATTGGTAATTTTACATGCAGGATTCGGGCAACTTTTTCTGAGAATTAGCAACCAGTGGCCTCGGTGTACAACATTTCGTATTAACATTACTTCAATATAATAATATTGAATATCAATAATCCTGTTTGGTAGACGAGAGCAGGGTTCCAGGCTTTATATTTTACAACATATACCACATTTACCAAATCTGATGTATTATAATATAAATCACATTACATGCATTCATATTTCCTTAATATGTGCTTTTAGACGCATTTTTTGTCGATTTCAAGGTTCCAAGAATAGAGACATAAGCCCTTTAACATCCAGTTATCTGTAACGACTAGCAATTTAACAAAGGCATACTGCATGCTATAACAGGAATTGAGATGAAATAAAATGAAATGGGGTTTAACGTCCTACTTTTCGGAATTAAGATAAAATCAAATGGAATTCAACGTTCTATACCTCTACACAAACTAAACTTATAAAGAAAAGCCTACGCCATGAAGTGTGATATGAGGTAAGATGTTTGTCATCCTAATTTTTTGTATCAACCTAAATTATGAAGATGGGCATACACTATGTTCCGTCTTCATTACCCGGGAACAGGTAAAGGTGCCGTTAACTTGTCGTTATATTTAACGGAGGTGTTGGCCTCCGTTATCTGTTGCTACTTTCTGTAGAACATTCCAGAGGGTTGGGGGCGGGGCTATTCCATATTTTATACGATGAAATTCTTTAGTATTCTACAGAATTTGGGGGGCATGTAGAAAATGATAGCCCCAAATGTTCTGTAGTGCACATCCTGTGAAATTTTCTACAGATTTGTGCTAGAATTTCTAAAGGAAAAATAAAGTATTTTGTTGTTGCATATACTAGACATTTCAGTATGGTATATGTGACAAAGTGATCTCTACATCATATTGAAATATACATATACAGATAGAACTTTCTGACCTCTGCTGTTTTTTGATCATTAATGATATTGACGTGCTCAACTCGACACGACTTCTTCAAGGCACGGACTTATTAAAACATCTAATGTGTCCAATATGTTATTTACGGACTACACTCGAATGGCCTTTGTTCGTTTTGACAAAAGGCACGATCTCATTAAATATGCAGTGCAGTTACAGATACTATAATCTCATAAATAAATAATGCCAAATATGTACATGTGTATCACTTTTCTTAATTAATTGTATGCTTTATAAGCCAGAGTTTACTGTTAGTTTCAGAAGACTTGGGATGATGCTTCTCCCGGAGTATGCCTATTCACGCTCTCAATAAAGGTCTATCAACTATGCTGATATTCTGTTATCTGTATGTAGTGTTACAAATACTGTCATATTTATTTCACACTATAAGATATAAATCGTAATACATAATTTAATTCATGAAATAAACCCTGTCGATCCTGAAAACAATAGGATTTATTTCAGCGACGAACCCTTAAAGGAGAATACTAACGAAAAAAGTTGTTTTAATATGAAAAATAACGTTAATATTACAATATTTTTGGCCCTGCGAAATATTGAAAGCCACTCTGAATTTTTTTTATAAAGGAAAAATATACCAAAAAACACCTATTTGGCATTTATGCATATCTGCAGCCTAGTTTTGATTTTTTTTCCGTGAATGACGTCAAAGACGAGAGACGCTGTGAATTTCCCTATAGAAGGCTATTGCAACTGAGCAGTGCGTGTCGTCAATTTGACTAACTGGATGCATAAACATAGTCAATTGCGTTGCTTGGGGATATACTAATAGCACCAACAATAAATCAGGAAGCGTGTGTCATTTTTTAAATGAAAATTCCAAGCGAAACAGCACGCAGAAAGGTCTGGACACAACGATGTTAACGGGACGATGTCAACAAAACACTCTTCTCTTTCTTGTTCGGAGAATTTCTAGTTATCTGCTTATGAACGTGATCAGTGCAATTTTCATAATATTATTTTGTCGATCAAGATATAACAGTTATTTTATCTTTCTATGTTAACACCACTAGGCCATCCCAATCCCCCAAAAGAAAAAGAGGAAAAACATATATTAAACTCTTAAACAAAACTTGGAAAAAAAAAAGTGTTAACAAGGGTATCACGTGATTTCAGAAGCCCATCTTTTCAATGTTGATTGAAACTGATCAATAAATCGTGTTTGCAAGGGTAAAGACTTGCTTTCTTTATAGTGGGGAGTCACGGTGGTGAAGTGAGTAAGATGCTTGCTAGCATGGACGTCGCTGGTTCGATCACAGTGTTGGCCGGGATTTTCCTCTTGGGTTTAGCCGTGCCTGTTGTGAAGGACAGGGGCCTGACAAGAAGAGCTGTCTGGTTGTTCCAGTTGGACGAAAAATCGAGGACAAGTGCACACATTGGCGTGCACGTAAAAGATCTCTTGGCAATTGAAATTCGATGTAAGAGTAGGTCGTAGCGCCGCTGTACCTCATTGCACACTGTATGGCATAGTTCGCATTCATTACCACAGTAGGACGTTCAGTCCCATTTCATTTCATTGCCTTTGATAGTATATTGACAATAGCTTTTATTGTATCAGCTATTTTCCTTACATTAATGTGGAACTATTATTTTTATTATATAAAAACCAATTAATGTACGCCTATATGTGAAATTAATATAAATGTTTTATAATATTCATATTTTCCCTTTTCACACGTCAGTTAAATAATGTATGTTAAAATCAACCTTTTTTCGTTATTATATCAACAAATTACTCTTTATGGTGTTGTGCTAATACATAGTTTTCGTGTTATTTGCAAAATTTCATTTTGTCCGGTATTCTTTTATAAAGATAGAGTTTATAAAAAGCTTAAATCGGACTGATACAATGATTAAAACAATGTTTTTATTAGTAAATGCAACAGTAGCCATCTGATTAAGATACAGATGTATATTTAGTTTCGTTTTTTATGCTCTCGATGGCTTCCACAATATGGAGATCTGACCGGTTATCATGTAAGGTCGCGTCAGGAGTCCTGCGAGCTGCTTTTAGTCTCTTAACGTCAGACAACGATTAACCGTGTGTGAAATAGCTTTATTTAACGTCGGCTTGCACCGAAGTGATATCGCAATCAGCATTGATGTTTCGAGACAAGAACTCCCCGTAACAGGCCGTTTCATTGGATAATCCCTTACCAGAATGTGGGTTGAATAAGGGGTTTCAGGTCACGTGCCTTCAGCGTGAAATCGGACAGCCAGTGGCAGAAATTACTACTTTATGTAAATGTATTACTTGCAATTGTATTGTAATAGTTTAATGTCAATCTCGATATCTGCAAAGATTCAGGCTAAAAAATTATCGAAATGTAAGCGAAATTACCTGTTTGTTTACATGAGGCGCCAGCGTGAAAACACCGCTCTGACGTCACGCGACCTACAATTTTCCATTGCTATGACTTTATTGGATTCCCGCACCTTAGTTTCCGGTGGATTCTGATATATAACCAATCAAACGATAGATAACATTTCTCTGATTATTACGTCCTTTGATACCACGTGATGCGACAATTAGAACCGAAGAAAACAAGAATTATCTGTTTTGATGACTGAAATTTGCTAAATTTCGACTACATATATAGCCTACGTTTTTTGTGGTATCATCCAGATTATAAATATTTGACATATTATCATTCAAATTATTACGATTTTAATAAATCTTAGCCGACAATAACGTGCGGATTTCAGTTTAAAATTGGTACTAGCGATTCTGAAGGGAAAATAGCCATTATGACGTCAATCAGATATGACTGAAGAGCACTTATTTTGGTGCCATCATAGATCGTATATAATATGGATCAAGAAGCTGTAATGACGTGGAGGCGGCATGACGTCATTTTGGTGAAGCCATTGATGCCATATTGGTTGACCCAAAACAGAGTGTTTCTGGGCCCGATTCCTAGAAAATTCTAAAAGTAAGCACAAAGTTATGCGTCACTTTTGCTTATGTAAGAAACTTTATAAAATACCGTCTCTATAAAATTCTCAAGACCGTTCTTACGTAAGCACGAGTCAAGTATGAATCTAAGCACATTGTGACTGGTAAATTGAGACTCCGATGCTCTCTAACGTCATAAAAACAATTCTGGTATGCGAATTTCACCGTAAATTCGTCTGCATAGAGTTATAGATAGATCAATGACATTTACTTTCCGGCAAATAGTCGATATAAATGTATTTGCAAATGACATGAAATGAAATACGGTTTAACGCCCTAGTTTTTTGCTCCTAAACTGGGCTAATGAAGACGGGCATACGCCATGCAGGATGCTTTGGGTGATACAGACTGCTTTTGACCGGATTTCGTCTTAATTCCGCTCCGTTGAAGATGGTTGAAGATATGAATAGCCAAGTGAACACACTTTAAGTTTGATTTTGTGATTAATAACGCTGTAAAATGATCAATTTAACTACATTGGAGGGTGTATAATGATCAAATAAAGTCTCGATGAGAAGTCTTAAAACTAGTGAGTATTGTGAGATGTTAGCAGACGAAATTTAGCCAACGAGTCATAACAAAGATGGCCTCTGAAATACATCTACATATACTATACTATAGTCAAGCAGTAGTAAGAAGTTTTATTTTAATCCCTTCAAGTGCCTGTGTTAAAATCTAAGCACAAGAACGTTCTTAAGAATTTTCTGGGAACACAAAAGTTTACTTAATTGCAAAGTCTACTTAAAATCTAAACACGAGAATTTTCTAGGAATCGGGCCCAGATTTCGTTGACGATATGCCAGGCTGATCTTGGTACCCGTCTAAAGTGAAAAAAAAAAGAAAGAAATATTATTGGGGAGAAAATCCTTTTGCCTGCTAGTCAACAAAATAAAGTGCCCGAAATCCTAATCTGCATTATAGGATTGTTTTCGTGCTATTCATTTAATTAGTTTTTCGCGAATTGATATCTTTAAATTGACTAATGGGTAAAACTAGTTAAAGATACATTATGCAAGATTTAGATAAAGAGCTGGCCATTCTTGCTATAATAGTTCGGAAATAGATAATGTAAAATGAATAATTTGAAAATTTCACTCAAACTACTCTATTGCGAGCCAAGGTATTAGCCTTTGAAGGTTTGACAAGACGTGCGCAATAATTTTAACCACGGTACTTGTTGTTCGAAGCTAAGTCTCGCCATTTTTTTCAGCTTAAATCAAAATACAGCTGAACTGTTCCAATCTATTAAATATCGGAGAAATCCGTTGCCATCGAGAGTTGATTTTGCCTGAATAAGCTAATTAATGTCTAATTAGGCTAATAATTTAGAACACATTTCAGGCCTAAAGAAAGACTTGCAATAGGAAGATTTAGCTCTTGTATAATATATGTTTAAATTATTAAAGAAAAAAACAATACATGTATGCAAGAAATTTTCGAGTCGTAAAGGATGCATGTTCCGGAAGCGGCGACCGCGAGTTTACGACCTTGATACGGAAAAAAGGAAGCGGCCTGCCTTGTCTTTTTTGTGACTGACCCCCCACCCCCAACAATTCTCGCTACGAGCGTGAAGACCGCATATTTGGTAACACTTTCAAGCCATTATGTAAGGAAAAAGAGTTTGTTACATTCTTTGTTGCAGTTTCATATGTTCACGCAATTTAATATTTCCAACAAAGAGATATGTAAGAAATGGAAACAGCCAGGTTCAAAGCGGGGTGAACTCAATAACTATATTTTAGGTCTTTGAAGCTTTATAATTACAAATATACTGTTCATGTTTTTATATAATAAACGATATCATATTTAATATACCTCATGAAATTTTATGTAATTGACACTCAGTTGTATGCATAAGAATTGCAAAAGTGGAATCTAAACGGCCAATTATATGCCATCAAAAGATGAAATAGACACAATTTATGTTATATAATGACATGGCAAATTTCTACAATACAGTTTTGTTCTCCCTGATTACACCTTTTGAATCCCAGGTTGGGAAAATCAGTTCTCAAACACAATGTCATGATTTTGTAATCTACTTACTGTAACCGGTCCCTTTCGTCAATGACAATAAAAACCTCTTTAATCAATGGTTATATGAAATCAGTGTTTCAAATTTTAAAACTTAATTTTAACCGTTGACGAAGAGAAATTCTAGTCTAAGATTAGCTAATCTGACTTTTGAGAATACCACTATTATCGATTAAACCTAAAAACTAATTAGTTTATATATTGTTTGAAAATATAGTCCCATTTTTTAAAAAAAAAAATTTGTTTACTCCACCCACACAACCAATATTAATTCTAATGTTCTGGGTTAACCAATATGGCGATACTGGCTTCAATCGTCATAATGATAAAATGAGGTCATGCCGTCTCCAGTTCATTAAAGCTTCTTGATATGGATAACTGACCCTGCAGTATCTGTCATTGGACGATGAATTATGTTGTACATCGCATGCACGAAGTCAATAGACCCCAAGTTACTTCCGGTCGACGGCTTTGCTATTGTTTATAATGAAGCCGAGTCGTGTGAGCTGGTATTAATGTTATTATTTTGTAATAATTGTAATTGAGATAGCGACTGGAAATATAGGAGACAACGTTCCTATATTTATGAAGTTAATAATAACACGACGAACGTATTTTTATACGCCCACATTTTAGCTTGTGGTCCCTCTGGAGGTCAAAATTGTTATCCGATTTAAAAAACCGTTTGATTGTATCACCGTCCCATGGTTATGAACGTTGAGTTCGAATTTCGTGAAAATCGGACCAAAATTGACGGACAAAATGATTACTTAAAACGCAACAGCTCTTGTTGACTACCCGGACGATTTGGCTGCTGTGTGGGCGTATGTTTCGTTGCCTGGCAACCTATTTTTTTTATCTCAGTATTTATATTTTTAAAAAGTACTTAAATATAAATCCCACACTATGGGCCATATAGCAGTAGATTGCAAAGCCTGTGCGTGAACTGATATTTGATGTTATTATTTTGTAATAATTTTGAAATAGCGACTGGAAATTTTGAGACAACTTTCCTATATTTACTAAGTTAATAATAACATGAAGACTGTATTTTTTTACTTCATTTTTTATATTTTACAGATTTTCTTGATTTTTTTGTAAAAATGAAAATACTGTTTTGTTTTGGGTCCATTATTTAAGGAAGTAAATATCATGCGTATTTTTGTAACCAAATTGATTCTTTAAATCTATTTCCAAAGAAAAAAAAAAGATGCATTTAAAATATTTTCGTTTATACTGACAACTAACCGTATTGATACAAAATAACTTACACGTGGTTAAACATTCATTTCGGATATATCTTGGTAATTGGAAGTTGTGCAGACGATGTTTTTTTCTTATTTTATTCCGAAGCTCACAGGACTCCTTACGTATTTCTTCGAGGTTTTGTTTAACCGGAAGTAACTTGGGGTCTATTGACTTCGCGCATGCGATGTATAACAAAAACCACCAGTCGGACTTCCTTTCTAGTACAGTTCTATGGTGCCATTCCACGCATTGACTGGTATAGGGCGTTTTGATTACATTTTTGACGTCAATCTCGGATTTTAAAATTCCATAACTTTGGATCTAATTGAAATATTTTGATGAAATAAAAAAAAAATGGATAGCATTTTATGTGTATTTTCACAAAATATTTTTTAAAAATATTTTTCTGTTATTTGAAACTTTGACCTGAACCCCCTAGTTATATAACAACTCTTCCAGATCCCAGTGTAGTAAAGACACGTAAAACGAAATTATGAATTATGAAAATGGAAACGAAATAAGATCTGTACTTTAATCACATTGCAACAATAGATATACCTTATGATAAATATTGGTTCAAATATCAAAATACAGAAATAAAATAATACAGGGTTTAACGCCCCACTGTGCAGTCCCCTTAACAGTCTTCAGGACTTGTGCTTTTAACAGGCATTTCGTTAATATCTGTTTAGTTGGATGACTATTGCCTGTGTTATTACAGTGACATGTTCAATACCCTATCCAAATGTTTTCCCATTACCACATTCTATAGTGTAGGTAACATTGCATCTATTCCGTTCAGGTCATCAATAGCAATAACACGTGAAGGTAATTAAACACAACGTTTATAGCTAGTGGTCAATAGAGCTTGATGTTATTGTCAATAATATGTGTGTTGTAGTCTGAGTTTGATAAAAGTGATGTGTGTTCTAGTCTGAGTTTGATAAAAGTGATGGTGGCACACTTTGTCAAACAATTAAAGACACATTATGTAAGATTTAAATAAAGAGCCGGCCGTTCATGGTACAACAGTTCAAAATTAGTAATATGAATAATATTAAAAATTTCATTTACATTACTTTTTCCTGGGTCATTATATAACATTTAAGGCCTCACGAAAGACCTGCAGTAGGCAAATTTAGCTCTTGAATGATGTACGATTCACCTTTTCTGTACATTCTAATTAACCGCATTACATGAAAAACAATGTCATGCGTAGCGCGAAAACATTAAATATGACATAAACCAATAAGTAATAGTAGTGTAAGTGAATTATTCAGTACAATGCTGTCAGAAAAGATGTGTTTTGGAAGGAGGCCGGGGGGGGGGGGCATAGCGAATTGAACGAGGGAATAAGGGCGGCATTAGCCATGACACACTTGTTATACGTCATTTGTTAACTAGTGGAGATCGTGGAGAATTGGGTATAAAGGTAAATATAGGGACAATAATCATGTACATTGACAACATGAGATGCAGATACATTAATTTGAATCTCAAATTTCATACAAATACAATACTCAGTAGCATGATAATTATTGACACAATGACGCTAATTGAACAGACGTGTGTGACGTGATTAGGATCATTTAACTTCAGTTTTAAAGTAGAAGTATATTGATCATTAATGCTTGCAATATATACGATTATATAACTCTCTCATTTTCTATGTTTTGAAAAAAGATATAGGACTAAGACTAGTAATTATTTCCCCTCATTTCATGATGGACGAATGTAGTGCGATTTATAAATAGACAATTTTTCCCTTATTTTTTTTCTCCCCTCTTCCTGCATTTTTGGGTTGACTTTTTGGTCTAGAATTGGAGAAAAGGCATCAAATTTTCAATTTCATAGCAGTTTTGGGTAATACTGAGGATATTACAGCGGAGGGATAGGGGGTGTAAAATGTCTTTCTGCGGAGCAATCATTGTGTCGGAAGTGAGATTTTTACCCCAGCGAACTTCAAATCCCCGTAGCAAAAAATCTAAATGGTCAACCCCCTACAAATTTATGATGAGGAGATTGCCAAATGTGGTCCCCATTGTGCCTAAAAAGATTGGAACCAACGGAATGTTGAGAAAAAAACTACAGCCTGTGATGTTACATGCTTTTAACATTGAAGTCAATGGGCAAATAATTACTAGTCTGAGTCCTGATATAACAATAAGCATGGACGATGAATATTTTCTGAGCCACTTATTTCCTGAAGTTTTGAATGGAAAGTATCAGAAATGGTAAGAATACTGTTTTTTTATTGCTCAGCAGTAAGTTTTGTGTGTATTTCATATCAAAATAGCCATTATTGGGGGTATCTGTTGGCCGAGGGTGAATTTGATTTGCAGATGTTAAAATTTCGTTCGCTATGGTGTCAAAACGTGGTTTTAAGTCTCAATATTAAGGCCTATTCAACTGCAGATTTGGCCTGAAGGTCCCGAGATGTAAATAGAGCTGACCCTAACCCTAACCCAAGACCTTACCCTAACCATAACCCTAACCTGCAATCTCGTCAACAAGCATGTGCCCCAGGCCCAAGCCAAAACCCATTCCTGACCCTAGCCCTAACCCACAATTTTGTCCAAAAATCATGCGCCCACACCCCAATTTATGTGTGACCTTGAACCAAGTCTGCAGTTAGCCTTAATATTTAGACCTAAAATATTTGGCCTACACACAATGATATGTTAACAGGTACACTCCAAAATTTACACCTGTTTGACATTTGACCAAATCTGCAGTTGGCCTTGACATTTAGACCAAACTTCAAAAGATGGTGTCTACCTTTGAGATTGCCATAGACTTATGTGACACTCAGAGTTTACTTTTTTACTGACTACTGACTGTGAACTGGTTTCTAGTTGTAGGTCCAGTGACGGGATGTTCGCTAGAAACAAAGAGGTTTATTTCTATTTCCAATTGAGACCATTTTTTTTCCTTTCTTATTATCCCACAGTTTTTTTTATTGCATATTTATCCCCAGCTTTCTATCATTTCAGGTGCCAAGGCTAATGTTTCATTCATAGAGTGGATTGATTGACCTCAACACAAGCTTTAAAAAGAAAAAAAGAAGCAGAACAGGTGAGATAAATGGGCATTTCATACACTTTACGAAGTACATCCAACCTGATCCCCACTTCTGCTGACTAATGGGCTGGAAATTTGGTACTGCACAGGGTTTTCTTGTCCCCTTAGCATGTAACTGAAAGACAGAATTGCACATTTTGACCATTTTCTGGATGTCAATGATTCATTTCCCTGGATAGTATTCGCCCCAGAATGCTCATTCTCATCCAAATTTAACATTTCAGGTCTACATCTTGAAACCCGATGACTTCCTGGACTGGCTTTTGTAGAATGATGATGCATATCAATTTCATCCCTGATCTCTCTCTATGTCACCTGTGGTGAAAGTGGAAGGCAAATCGTAATCAGTTTGGGTTCCAGCCGAGGACCCCTGTAAAGTTTGCTTTTTGATGATGATTTCATTTCCGAGCTTGAACAGGACACCCTTGTGTTTATCATGACCTCTCATATTGGAAGATAACATAAATGCCAATAAATGGCCTGTGTGTTGACGGTTGTTCATATCTCTTTGCCAGGAAAGTTGTAGGCACCATCACCATTGTAAATCATTTGACAGACCAGAGTGAACAGGGTGACCTATGATTGGTCAGCAGTGTATCTGATTCAATACTATGGGGTGGGGATGAAAAAAACTGTTGTAGTGTTACATAATCAGATTTTTTCCACTAACTTATCCTGTGGAAATACAGCTATATAGGTGATATTTTGATATTCATAGGCACTTCATGTTTCAACATCTTAGATTTGGCCACAATTTGGCACTTGAAGCTATGTTAACAGAGAAAACTGTGTGATTTTTGATGAAAGTGTCAGAAAGTCTAATATTGCATCATGATTACTGTTTTAAAGTATTTTCATGTTTCATTTATATTGAATTTATCTCATCTTTTTACAGAATGCATTTATGTTCAATAATAAAAATGTTCTGTGGAATTCAAAATTCATGTGCTTTCAAATTATACGATTTCATACTGGGGGGTGGGGTTGAAAAAGCTGTTGTAGTGTTACACAATCAGATTATTTCAACTTACTTATCCTATGGAAATACAGCTATATAGGAGACAGTTTAAAATTGATAGGCACTGCAGGTTTCAACATCTTAGATTTAACCATAATTTGGCACTTGAAACTACGTTAACTGCGAAAAACTGTGTGGTTTTTGATGAAAGTCTTAAAAAGTGTAATATTGCATCATGATTGCTGTTTTAAAGTATTTTCATGTTTGATTTACATTGAATTTATCTCATCTTTTTACAGAATGCATTTATGTTCAACAATAAAAATGTTGTGTGGAATTCAAAATTCATGCCCTTTGAAATTTCTCTCTGAAATTCCGCAGTTTTCTGACGTATTATAGTGTTTGCAGAATGCAGCACTTCTCATCTGAAAATGCATGGATTTTCATAATCTTTGGCCAGGGAATTGCATATATGTTTGTTTATTAGATTACAAAAGATTTGTTCAAATAGCAGCAACATGTGAGGTATATAGGACTAAGACTAGTAATTATTTCCCCTCATTTCATGATGGACGAATGTAGTGCGATTTATAAATAGACAATTTTTCCCTTATTTTTTTTCTCCCCTCTTCCTGCATTTTTGGGTTGACTTTTTGGTCTAGAATTGGAGAAAAGGCATCAAATTTTCAATTTCATAGCAGTTTTGGGTAATACTGAGGATATTACAGCGGAGGGATAGGGGGTGTAAAATGTCTTTCTGCGGAGCAATCATTGTGTCGGAAGTGAGATTTTTACCCCAGCGAACTTCAAATCCCCGTAGCAAAAAATCTAAATGGTCAACCCCCTACAAATTTATGATGAGGAGATTGCCAAATGTGGTCCCCATTGTGCCTAAAAAGATTGGAACCAACGGAATGTTGAGAAAAAAACTACAGCCTGTGATGTTACATGCTTTTAACATTGAAGTCAATGGGCAAATAATTACTAGTCTGAGTCCTGATATTGCCGGAAGGGAGATAACTACCATACAGAGCACACATTTTTAATTTTCACTGTTTGCGTAAGGAGGACTTCAAGAAAGGAAATAAAAATATAATTAAATAAAGCGTGGTCTACGAAATAAGTAAATTGTATAAAACTAGAAGATACAACAGGTCATTAAAACCAATATACAACAAACGTCATATCATGTATTTCCTTTCCTGTAGAGATTATGGAATGGGTTGAAGATTAGTTAGGGACAAATTGTTGACTGAGTGTCCTGTCGTTGCCCTACCATGAAATTTAATTATGTTAGTATCGTTTTGCTTATGTGTGTGGTATCCAATGTATTTATGTAAATGTAATACGATACAGTTTAAAGGGACAATAACACTCTTGCTGGCTTGGCAGCTCTAGAAAAAAAATAATAGTCTTATTCTAAGTAATCTAAGTACCAGATGTTTACGTGTCTTACCTGTTGTGTAAATTATCCATTACAATCATATTTTACTTGTCCAGAGGGTTCGAAAATATTTTAAAATCCAAGTCACATTTGAAAAGGTTTACGTTAACCTTTCAAATCATGTAGTTGAATTTTTCCAATTTTTTAAATTAGGTGTGTTACGATGAAATTTGTATCATCAATTTATTTGAACATTGTAAAATTTAAATAATACAATTTGTTGACCAGAAGAATAAAGATTGGGATATATTATTCAATTACAACAAGAGTGTTATTGGGGCTTTAAATCCACAGACAAAGATTGTAAAATAACTATAAATATTTATAGCTGCATATTAATTAAGACCTTTTAATAAATGACATAAAATAATGCTTTATATTTACCCCCGAATAACAAGTTATAGACAGAAACGGACAAAGGTAAGGTAGCTGCAGGAGTGTACCGCTTACTATTATAGCCTGATAGATAAAGTGCAAATATTGCGATTCATTTTAGGCTGCAAGGAATAGAAATATATCTCCTTTAAATATTTCTATTTATAGATCATACGCGATTGTAGGATTACAAGTTTACATCGTATTTATTATAGATAAATATGGGCATTCTTTATTTTGCTTTATGTCTGAAATAATAAAGAATATTGTTGAGATAGACGTATTTACGATACTTTCCTTTAAATTATATCAGCTAATTAATCTATTTTTTGTGGTGACATTATGCCTATTTGAATAATGTTTCCTTCACTATATCACCATCGTCATTAGCCTAGTCTTTAGGTGAGGAATGTAGGACGTTAAACCCCATTTCATTAGCCTAATCGTAACAGAACAGAAGACAGAAAAACCCATTTCATTTCATCAACTTATTGCTCAATGTTAAGGTGGTATTAATAATATTTTTTATAAAAATATTTTTTAGATTTGCGCAATTTCGCCTTTCATTTCACCGGGTATGTAAGGAGAAAATAGTTTGTTAAATAAAGCACAAAACAATGGAATTAAAACAATATTTATTCATCACGGGGATACAGATTTAACAGTTCAAAAGTACCACATTATTTAGTTTGACAGGACGATACACAACATCAAATTTGAATTTTCGACCATGATATCAATTTCCAGGAAAGTTGCTCTCTCAATTTCGTTCGATAAAACAAATTTGTCTTGTATATTACCAATATCCAATTAACGGTCCAGATAACATAATGAACGGGTTTAACAAATAAACAAAGACTGGTGCAAACTGTTTTCTGGTATATTCAGATACAGGATGAAGACCACCCATCTCATCGGTTACATTCTTTATGATCATCCTCTTTGTGTTTCATTAACCGTTACCATTATAGTTACTAGTGTGAGGTTTTAACATCATAGTATAGTTACTAGTAGGTTGTTTCAACATCGCATAACAAGACGACATTTACTAGCAGGGCGTTTCACCAAAGCACAATTTGCGATACGGTTACTAACAGAAAGTTTCAAGATACTAGAATATTTCAACATAATATCAGACATAAATACTAGCAAAATGTTTCACCAGAGCACAATAGCAGATATAAATACTAGCACAATATTTTACCACAGCATAATAGCGAAACAAGTAATTGTTACAAGACCATTTATACTTAGGAACACAATAAAGGCAAGCTTATCAAATGCAGGAGCAGCTTGTGGACCTAGAACAGCGTCTTCATCTTTAGTATCAGTACTGGTTGAGAAGGTGGAGTCCATGGTTTGATCCATCAACATCCGTACTAGTATAGAATGTTGCTTGGTCTCATGGTGCAAGGATATGCTCTTAATCGTAGCCAGAATAATCGCTACGCTCAATAATAACATGCAGGTCAAATAGGCACTGAAGATGCAGATAGAGTCCGAGTTTGCTGGTAGAGATTCATTGATAAAGGACAAATAAATTGTGTAGGATAGTAGAACTGATATAGCCATCGTTAGTCTTTCACCGCTAGCTGCTGGCAGCTGGAACACAAAACAATTCAAAATAGAAAGGCTGATTGGTGGCACGACACCTTTGATAATATGAAAAGCAAACCGTCGACTCAAAGCGATACTCACAACGACATCTCCTGTCCACACTGTTCCATCCAGGAATCTAGTATCATTCACTGGCTCCTTTTGAATCACGATGTTCAATATCTTCCATTCATTACTCTCCTGGTAAAATTCTAGCACCTGACCATCTGTTAAATATTGAAACACAAACGGACTGTATCTCTGATATGCTGGACTGATTATCGTTTTACAGATTTGGTAATCAAAGGGAAATTTGGTAATATCAATTTTACAGGAAGTTTTAAATAGATTATGAGTTGTCCAAATAACCCGCCCGTCAGCAGTTATTATTACGTCATCGCCCTTTTTAATATTTCGATTATTATCGAAAACATTGAAAATAACGACCGAAGGCATCCATATATCGTCAGGAGAGACAGTGATATAACAGGGTGTATCCACATCGCTTGCGTTCCACTTTAGAAACGTATCATACCAGGTGATGATCAGTTTCGTTGATGTCTCTATGTACTGGTTCACTTCGCTGACGAAATTTACACTAATTAATTGGTATTTAACAGTCACGTCCACATTATCGGATATTCTCTCAGTCGGATGTAACTTTGGTTGGTAATTTGATAAAAGATCTGTGAAAAAAACTTGTTTGTCAAAGTCACAGTTGGCGTATTGTATTAAACCAACCACAAACACCCACCGCATTGTAGTTAATGGATATTCTGAAAATAAAAATAATTTTTGATGTGTTGTTTCAGCATGCAGGATCTTTGATTGTGATAAAATATTGTTCTAGAAATATTAATTTCTTGCACAAACAGCAATAGTTGATGTTTCTATGTACTGGTTCACTTCACTCACAAAGTTAATGCTAATTAATTGGTATACCACTTTTATATCCACATTCTCCAATAATGTCTCCGTTGGTTGTAACTTCGGCTGGTAATTAGAAAAAAAATCAGTGAAAAAAGCCTGTCTATCGAATTCGCCCTGCGCCTTGTCTATGATCAAAACGCCAACGCACAAACAAATACATAATGTTAACATCGTTACAGGAATTCTGAAAAAAACCCAATTTAAATGGAGATGAAATACACTGTAATTGGCCATAAAAGTATGAAATGACGGTTCCTCTGATTTTGGGACGAGATATGCTGTTGGCAATGGTGCAGGGTGATAGTCAGAGTTCCATTCACACTTTAACATGCACGTAAAAGAACCATTAACAGTTAGAAATCAAAATATTGCGTAGATCGTCCTCTTTATTGCAGTCTGTGTGGAAAAGTGGTGCGTTAAACACCATTCCATTTCATCCATGCTCTTGCGGATGACTATTATTTTTAACAAAATGTAATTTAGTCTGCGAAGTACTCGACGAACAGATATTTTAAAAGTATTGTTGGTGAGGTCCACAGTCATCAAACAACGCTGTCTCATCTAAACTCCAGCCACCGTCCCTACGAAAAGGCCATGGAATACTGTAAGTTTTTGTTGGCGAAGTCCACGTTTACCGAGCAACGGCAATGCCGGGAGAGGTAATTAATCCCAAATATTCTGTTTTCTAGAGGGTGATAATTCAAACTTATAACTTACCTGCGTGAAAATACCACCATGCCCACAAAAAAGTTTAATTGTATTGTATCTGATCAATATTTTTATATACATATAAATATTGTGGTTGCGTGGGAATTTAGAGCTGCGATGAAAAAAAATAATAGAATCGTCTCATCAAATTGGTTAACACGAACAAAAGGGCGAGACATAAAACATGTACAAAAATATAGTTAATGATTCGACATCAAATGAGACGTGTGTCAAAAAGGGGGTGAGGCGAAAAAAAAATCTTTTATATTTATGAAAAGATGATTATGTAGAATCATGACTGCCGACTGAGGAGTTAATACACTTAATCTTGATATCACATTTTCATTTGGACGTATATTGTTGTCGTCCCTGCCCGTCTGTCCGTCCACAATTTGTTTGCGAACACTCTACAGGTCACAATTCTTATCAGATTTTGACGATATCGGCATGTATGGGATCGAAACTTCATGGATTACGGCCCTCGATTCTGCCAAAAACGACGTTTATAGCTGGTTGACATACTGAAAGTCACAATTGTCATCTGATTTTTAATGAAACTTGGTTCCTTACGATTGGGGATATCGAATCGTCACTTCCTGAAGTATGGCCCCTGATTGTACGAAAAATCGCGTTTTTAGCTTGTGGTTCCTCCAGAGGTCACAATTATTATCGTGGTTCCTGTCGCTTCGTGGATAATGCGACGAACACGTAATACGTTTGAAACCATATCAGTTTGCCAAGTCTCTGTATGCGTGTCCATCGTATTGTGGTTCGTGGTTAGATCAGCAACTGTTTTGCTCATGGCATTTCCTTGTGGCAATTTTCGTACAGAGGGAACTTTGAATAATAATCTGAAATAAGGAGGTATTCTCCATCGTTGAAATGGAATAAGTCTCTTTCGATGGTATGCCATGGAGTTAGTGGTATATCGGTTGGTTTTTGGATTGTTGTTGGGAATGTTTGGCAAGTGGCACTATTGTTTGTGATATTGACAAAATCGATGTTCAGACGTTCTGGCTCTCAGCGTCATGGTTATTTTTGAGAATATTCTGTTTCAGTGAGTAAGTCTTCTCTGTATGTCCAATATGGCTTGATTGTCATTGGCACATTTTTAATAGTGTTAGGTCATCCATGGTAAATCATCTCTTTCAGAATTGTTAGATCTTGATCTTACTAGTTGCAACTTTACCTTGTTAATCGTGTCGTTTGTGTAATTTGGCGATAACAGTGAGAGTGCAATAACTATTGGTACATCTTTATCAGGTACATATTTTATTTTAACATTGTATGACTGAAAGCGCAATAGCATGCATTGAAGACGTGGTTGTGCCGAAACTAGGTGTTCGAGATGTATGGATTCCAGTGGTTTATGGTCTGATTCTATTATTAAGTTTTACATATAGATACAATAATAACGAAATTGATATTGGCAACAATTCATTCATACTTGGGAATTCTCTAGGCGCATGAAAGTGTTCACATTGGTTAATTATAGTACATAAACAGTCCGGTTTTGTCACTTGATTTGAAGATAGACTATGTTTCACATTTTCAAATGGAACTAGGAAGCAAATTCCATAGAATTGATGCATAATACTGAAAAGTCCTTGAACCAAATTTCTTCATCTTATAAACCGGGGCATTTAAAAATATGTTATTCTCCGATCTCTGCGACCTCTTTGGATAGTAGTGTGTCAAGAGGTTCTGGAGATATATTGGTGCTGTTATATTTAATGTGTTTAAGTTGATGCTCCCGCGCACTCGGAGCCAGTGAAGATTGTTTAACTTGGGAGTGATAAGTGATAACATAATTGGTGATAAAGATACAGGAAATTGCTTTTATTGAACAGTAGCACACTAACATTATTTATGGAATAACAATTATTGATTTATTAACAGACAACGCCTCGACGATGATACATATGGCCTGCACCTAGCCCAAAACTGTTGGGGGGAGGGGCTTCTGGGGGCGCCGCGGTACCTACAATTGACAGTTCACGGCGAAAGGTACCGCGGATAAGCCGTCCTTCGGAGAAAAGTCTAGGGTGTTCTCCCTTTGAAGGGCAGTATAATAATTTATGAGAAAAACGAAAAGGTTGAAAACAGGTAAGAGTGCGATTTGTTTGAATTTTGAAGGTTATCATGCCTTTTTGCCCCGCCAAATTTAGTATAGGCGCCCATGATCTTGTCTCATCATTATAGGATGAGGCACCCCACAAATCATGTCGTTTTGGGCGAACAACCAACCTACTCGGCATTTTGCAGGGTTAGGGTTAGGGGGCGCCTCATCTATAATTACAAGATTTGGCTGGAGGGGGGCGCCTAATCTATAATTACAAGATTAGGTGGGAGGGGGCGCCTCATCTATAACAACATGATTGGCGAGGCGCCCATAAAACCAACTTACATTGGGTGGGCGCCCAACCAGTGTCACTCGGCTTTATATGCCCCTCCCCGCTAGCTACAGGCCTGGATACTCAAGATGTTTCACCACAGCATAATTGAAAAACAAACAATAATTACAAGAATATTTATACTCAAGAATACGATAAACGCAAGCTTATCAAATGCAGAAGAAGCTTGTGGAACTTGAACAGCGTCTTCATCTTTAGTATCAGTACTTGTAGAGGAGGTAGAGTCCGTCGTTTGATCCATATGATGTTGATTTGTCTCGTGGTGCAAGGATATGCTCTTACTCGTAGTAAGAATAATCGCTATGCTCAGCAACAGCACGCAGGTCAAATAGACACTGAAGATGCAGACCGAGTCCGAGTTTGCTGGCAGAAATTCGTTGATAAAAGTCAAATATATTGTGTAGGATAGTAGAACTGATATAGCCATCGTCAGCCTTTCACCACTAGCTGTTGGTAGTTGAAACACAAAACAATTCATAAAAGAAAGGCTTACTGGCGGCACGACACACTTGATCACATGGAAAGCAAAACGTCTTCTCAACATTAAGCTTACAACGACATTTTTGGTAACTTTTTTTCCATCTAGGATTGTTGTGCCATTCATAGGTTCATTTTCAACCAAGATGTTCAGCATCACCCATTCATTACTCTCCTGGTATACTGCAAGTGGGTTTAATGCGTTTTGTTTTAAAACAAAGGGACTATATCTCTGATATGCTGGGCTGATTATCGTTTGACATATTTGCTGATCAAATGGAAATTTGGTAATATCAATTTTGCAGGAAGTTTTAAATAGATTATGAGTTGTCCAAATAGCCCACCCTTCAGCAGTTATTATCACGTTATCTCCTTTTTTAATATTTCGGTTATTATCAAAAGCATTGAAAATAACGATTGAAGGCATCCATATGTCGTAAGGAGAGACGGTGATATAACTTGGTGTATCCACATCGCTTGCGTTCCACTTTAGAAACATGTCATGCCAGGTGATGATCAGCTTCGTTGATGTTTCTATGTACTGATTCACTTCACTCACAAAGTTGATGTTAATTAATTGGTATACCACTTCTATATCCACATTCTCCAATACTGTCTCCGTTGGTTGTAACTTCGGCTGGTAATTAGAAAATAGATCCGTGAAGAAACTCTGTCTATCAAAGTCACCCACTGTGTAATCTATTGAACTGAGGCAAAACATCCACAAACAGCAACACGTGAAAATCGTTACCTTCATTGTTATTCTGAAACAAAACAACATAGAAATGGCGACGAAAGATTATAAAAAAATCATGGGGTTTAGCGTAATGTCTAGATTAGGTATGAAGAACAGGCCCTTGAACGCCATTTCATTTCTATACATTTATCTAATAGCTATCTCACCTGAACACAAACCCTTGTTAACCATACATGCACTACAGTTGATATCGGTATCCGACAAACGCTATTATATAGCCAAAAGTCTCTTGATTATGGCGTTTCGGCGGAGATATCAGCTTCGGCTTCGAAGGGGGCGCGGTCGTTTATCCAAACGTTATAGTCTTGATTATTCAGATCGCCAAATCAAAAGCCCATAAAATGTTACATCTGTATGCCGTGGTATTTATCTACAAATGTGTCTTGTTGCGTGACAATTAAAAGCTGTGATCAAATAAATCATGGTTCCGGAAAATTAGTTAATACAAACACGTTAATTATGTTATTGAATGCATGAACAGTTACGTAATAATGTCTAGTATATTACAATACAATACAGGCATGTTTATACGAAACATCAGTATATATACTTGGATAAAACAGCCAAATATTTACTTTGCTTGGTGCAAAAATGAAATGAAATGGGGTTTAACGTCCTACTGTTCTGCTCCTAAACTTGGCTAATGAAGACGGGCATACGCCATACAGTGTGCCACGGGGGAAATTTGTCTTCGGCCTTATACTCTTATATTGAATTCCAACTGCCAAGGGATCTTTTACGTGCATTTCAATGTGTACACTAGACCTTGGTTTTTGCGACCCACCCCAACGATTAGACAGCTGTCCTTGTCTGACTCAAGCCTACCTGCACGTATGACACAGGGAAACCACACCGGAAAATCTTGATGAACTTTCTCGGCACATGCCGGGATCGAATGCTTGGTGCAGAAAATTTAATATAATTCATTAGTATGCATACTTGGACAAAACAACCACACATTTACTTTGCTTGGCTCAGAAAATGAAGACATTTGAAATTGATTTACATTTTCTGTACAAATGTTACTTAAACCCCACATAGCGAATCTCAAGGAGAAGTGTTTGTGACTCCTATCAAATACTGCCTAGGAAGTCGACATCAGCTTCTGATCTCAGAGTTGGATACCATACACAATCAAGGACTTAGAATCAGTTTACGGGCATTCTTCACATCTCAAGTGCACTATTGGTACTTCAGAGGTTATAACATCTCTTTACACGACAGGCATGCAATGCGGTATGTCATTCCTTTGCTGGGTATTCGGAATGAATCTCTTTTCTGTGTCTGGTATCATTAGTTCACATAATACTGTATATCCTGCAAATATCGATTTTCATCTAACAAAGAAAAAGATACTTGCTCTACGACGTAGATCTATATCTGGGGTTTTGATTAACGAAATTGCGAAATTCAAACACAGATTAAAAATTTCTATTAATTCCACATCAACATAGAGCAATTAGCGACTGTAATAAAAGACAAATGTTGGTAGAATAATGTAAACACGGTCTGTTGACAAATTCCAATTTGTTTTTATCATACTGATGGTTGATATTATATTCCGTATAATATAAATATTGCGACAAGAACTCATAAAATTAAATAAACACGTCTATATCAAAAATATTGTAATTACCCCCCCCCCCAAAAAAAAGAAAGTAAATATTTATTAAGATTTTATAATTCAATCTATAAAAAACAACCTATAAATACCACTTAGATTCAAGTCAGCATTTTGAAAGATGCTAAATAATAATTAAAAATATTACGAAAATTTATATGTAATAAAGGATATGCCAATTGTGCCTTTGAGATTGTTTAACATTTATATAATGAAGGATATGCCAAATTTGATTTGGAAATTTATAACATTTTATATATAATGGTGTACGAAAATAGCGAATCTCCTTCGAGTAGAAGGGTATCTTATTTATCATCCAATCCTTTCTTATATGCACAGATAAATAAACATAATTCTTTGCTACATATTTCACTTTTACTGAACCTGATTACGGCGTAGTGATACATCAGTTTGCAAAGTCCATTATTGTGACCCAATGTTTCCATCAAGGTCAATTTAACAAAAAAGAAGTTATTTTCAATAAGAAAATAAGCTGTAGTTCCGTTTTAACTGACCAATAAAATTCGTGTAAAGCGATATCTCCTTAAAGACATCTATACCGTATGTACGTTGTGGCATGCTTAAGGGCGAATCTTGCTTTTGATTCGTTAATTAGACACTGCCGATTGAACAATAACACCCCTCTGTTTTACTAAGGCTAACAACTGTGTATAAATATTACAGTGTACTTTTTTCATTTTTGTGCTCATTGATCTTCCTCAAATCAAATCTTTATTGACATATATCTTTAAAAAAATTCTCCTCAAATGACCATCAAAACACATCCCTGAAATAAATAAAAGAAAGGCAGAAACTCAGTCATAGATTAATTACAACCGTTTTCAGGAATCATAAATTGTTCGTAACTAGAAAGTGTGGATATTTTTTTTTTCTTTTTTTTTTGCACTCTGCAATGTTTAGGCTACTTGTGATGGGAACTTTAAATCAAGGTTTGATCAAATTCAGAATAACATGCTCCACCTAATAATAAGTCATTAGGTTTGAAAATACAATAAAGGGAGCGAAATAGACTGGGATAGGCATAATATGCACGTGTGAAACGTATACATATCAACCACAGGAAACCTAGGCCTAACATTGTTTTTTTATCGTATTTTTTGGGATGTAAGCAAGATCTGCTCTTCTCTAAAGAACAACTAACAATGCAATTGTGTTGGCGGTCTGCAAATAAAAAAATAAAGGCTAAACCCCCACTTCAATTAATAAAAACTTTGAAAGCGTAGCCATCATTGTTGCCAAGAGTTATCCCTGTCTGGTCTCGGTTAACAGGATGTAATTAACTATTTCAATCACGACTGGCATTATGCCAACCGGTCACAAAGACCACACTAAGGATAATCTTTTTTAAATCCTGAGATTTTTCATAAGAACCAGCGACGCTAACTCGTCTTCGGTCCTAATGATTCCAGGACATGTCTATTGGTCAATAACACCCCTTTAAATGTGTAGCCGTAGCTTTATCTCAGGGGTTTTCGGGTTATTAAGGAGCTGAAGCAGTACTAGTTTCAACAGTTTATTTACAGAATACCAAAACAACAACCACAAAACCAAAAGGAAAGAACCAAAAACACTGAAAATATAAATACAAGGATATTACAAGCATGCAAACAAAGGCGGACGGAACATAATCAAAATAGAAATAAATATACAAAAGAAACATAATTTGAACTAAATACATTTATAGATGAATGAACATTTAAAAAGAGAGAAGAGAAAATAGGAAACTAAAAATACCCTGGGAAAGGTGTTTTATAATTATCACAATGCCAGTAAGGACTATATTACAGAAGCTAAAATAAAACAAAAACCACAATAAATAAATACCAATGGGAAAATGGCGGGAAAACTAAAGGTATAAAATTACAGATTAATTAGGGAAACTCCTATTACAAGAATTATTTATTTAAACTACTTAGAACCATCCTGTACTAAATATATTTACTGATAAATGAAACTTATAAAATAACTAAAGATAGGCTGGCACTGCCAGGCAGGATACGCCCACATTTTCGAGAGATGGATAGAGAACAAGCAATACATAAAGTGATTTTTCCTACATCATTAAGTTAGAATTTGATATGTGCAAATATCGAAATGAATTAAGATCTTTGGGTTATAAAGGTGCATTTCAGTAGGCTTCAAATTCGACTGGGGATCATGTTGCTAAGTGGGTAAGATGCTGGCCTCTATAGGGTCCACAACCTTGATATAACATATTTTCACACTAATCGCGTACAAACGGCGGCCATTTTGTGTGTCAATTTTGGTACGATTTTCACAAAATTTGAACTCAATCTTCATTACCATGTAACGGTGATATAATCAAACGTTGTTTTAAATCGGATAATAATTTTGACCTCCTGTGGGACCACAAGCTAAAAAGGGTGATTTTTCGTACAATCAGGGGCCATAATTCAGGAAGTTACGAATCAATGAGCGCAAAAATCGGAAGGAACCAAGATCTTCAGGTTATAAACATGCATGTCAAGTTTCATCAAAATCGGTTCAAAATTGTGACCTCTATAGGGTCCACAACCTTGATATAACATATTTTCACACTAATCGTGTACAAACAGCGGCCATTTTGTCTGTCCATTTGGGTCCGATTTTCACAAAATTTGAACTCAACCTTCATTACCATGTAACGGTGATATAGTCAAACGTTTTTTTAAATCGGATGATAATTGTGACCTCCAGAGGGACCACAAGCTAAAAAGGGCGATTTTTCGGACAATCAGGGGCCATAATTCAAGAAGTTAGGATCTGATGGCCGCAAATATAGAAAGGAACCAAGATCTTTGGCTTATAAACATACATGTCAAGTTTCATCACAATCGGTTCAAAATTGTGACCTCTATAGGGTCCACAACCTTGAAATAACATATTTTCACACTATTCGCGTATAAACGGCGGCCATTTTGTATGTCAATTTTGGTCCGATTTTCAGGAAATTCGATCTCAACCTTCATTACCATGTAACAGTGATATAATCAAACGGTTTTTTAAATCGGATAATAATTTTGACCTCCAGAGGGATCACAAGCTAAAAAGGGCGATTTTTCGCACAATCAGGGGCCATAATTCAGGAAGTTACGATCCGATGGGCGCAAATATCGAACGCGACCAAGATCTTGGGGTTATAAACATGCATGTCAAATTTCATCACAATCGGTTCAAAATTGTGACCTCTATAGGGTCCACAACCTTGAAATAACATATTTTTACACTATTCGCGTACAAACGGCGGCCATTTTGTATGTCAATTTTGGTCCGATTTTCACGAAATTCGAACTCAACCTTCATTACCATGTAACGGTGATATAATCAAACGGTTTTTTAAATCGGATAATAATTGTGACCTCCAGAGGGACCACAAGCTAAAAAGGGCGTTTTTCGGACAATCAGGGGCCATAATTCAGGAAGTTACGATCCGATGGGCGCAAATATCGACAGGAACCAAGATCTTGGGGTTATAAACATGCATGTCAAGTTTCATCACAATCGGTTCAAAATTGTGACCTCTATAGGGTCCACAAGCTAAAAACATGATATTTCGTACAATCAGAGGCCATAATCAATGGAGTTTCCATCCGATACATGCCAATATCGAAAGCAGCCGAGATCTTATGGGGATAAACCTATATTTCAAGTTTCGTCAAAATCGGATAAGAATTGTGACCTGTAGAGAGTCCACAAACAAATTGTGGACGGACGGACGTCCGGAAGGACAGGGGCGACGACATAATACGTCCACATGAAAATGTGGGCGTATAAAAACACGAAATATAAAATACCTGAAGTTGAAGAGAACACAAAGGTCTTGTCATTTGTCATGTCAAGAGAAAGGTGCAGTTTAAAACAAAGTGCAAGCCAGGTAAACTCATTAAAACAACTCACTAAACACAATACAACACACACACACACTGGACAGTACATCTTGGCTAAATTCCAAGGCACCAAACTGACATAAGGTACAACACCATATATTACATAAACTTTATTTACATGTAAACAACAAAACATTTACAAATTACACCCTACTACAAATGCGAAACAGGAAGTGTTTATCTCCTAAATGATGTAGAAAAAAATGACCTAGTAGGTAGGGTGACCCATGCCCTTAAAATTTCTCTACAGAAAGTTGGTCTCGACACGGCGAATCTGCACGCTTTTCTCAACTGATGATCGCTCACTCCGCAGTATGTTAATTGTCGGCAGTGAAGTCTATGATACTATAAATAGCCATTGCACGTGCACCTCTCTACTAATTTATCAACTATTAAAATTTTAAAAAATCTATTGTTGACGATTTTAAATAGCAGTAAAATTTAGTTTCTTGGTTATTATATCACCTTTAGAAATTACGTTCGTTTTATTTTTTAAATTGTTTTATCATTAACTGTACCGTTAGGAGTGGGGTCTTTTGGTTTAGTACAAAAATTATCTCTGAATAACGTTCGTAAGCAAGAACATGATACTAGCAGTAGTTTCATTTTCCTTTTACAAGGTTCTTAAAACAATTATTGTGCTGTCGGATGTGCGTGTTTCTAAATTCAATTTCTTGTTTCAACTTTCTGTTTTGTTTCGTAAAAAAGAAGTATTGATTATCCCGACCTATCAATTAGACGTAGAAAGTTGAGATATTTGGAGATATTCATTTATGGTTGGTCACCCTACAAAATGTATTATTGGGTGATCAGTGAACGAGTTACGCTGCGCAGACTTGAAACAGGCTAAGGTTGTTAAGGTCGTTTTTAAATACGTTTGTACTCGATGAAAATGATATCATCGGTTGTAGTTCGGTCATATTTATAAACATGAGATGTAACGCTTCGCAACGTTGCCAAGTATTACGAATGGGAACTATCCGATCGCCTAACAGCAAGAGAAGAAAGATAGCTAATTCGCTGAGAATTTTAAGAAAAAAGAAGATAGGCTGGCACTGCCAGGCAGGATACGCCCACATTTTTGAGAGATGGATAGAGAACAAGCAATACCGAAAGTGATTTTTCCTCATTAAGTCCTGTATTTCATACTGTATTGGGAGCAGCCATTTTGTTGGTCAGTTCCAGTCTGATATTAATGAAATTCGAAGCCGACAATGATTATAGTGTGACGGTACACAACCTAGAAATGTTACTTTTCGTCAAAATCGGATAAGAATTGTGACCTGTAGAGAGTCCACAACCATGATATACCATATTTTTTACACTATTCGCGTACAAACGGTGACCATTTCGTCCGGCAATTTTGGTACGATTTTCACGAAATTCGAACTCAACCTTCCTTATGGTGCAACAGTAATACAATCAGAGTTTTTTTTTAAATCAGATAATAATTGTTCGAGAGATAGACAGAGAACAAGCAATACCGAAAGTGATTTTTCCTACAATCAAAGGCCATAATTCATTAAGTTACAATTTGATATGCGCAAATATCGAAAAGAATAAAGATCTTTAGGTTATAAACAAGCATTTCAGGTTTCATCAAAATCGAATTAAAATTGTGACCTCTACCTGGTCCACAACTTTGATATACCATACTTTTACACTGTTCGCGTACAAACGGCGGCCATTTTCTCTGGCAATTATAGTCCGGTTTTCTCGAAATTCGAACTCAACCTTCCGTAGGGTGTAACGGTGATAGAGTCAAACGTTGTTTTAAATCGGATAATAATTGTGACCTCCAGAGGGACCATAGGCGATTTGTCGGACAATCAGAGGCCATAATTCAGGAAGTTACGATCGGATATGTGCAAATAACGAAAGGAACCAAGATCTTTGGGTTATAACCATGCATTTCAAGTTTCATCAAAATCGAATTAAAATTGTGACCTATACAGGGTCCACAACCATGATATACCATTTTTTAACAGTATTCGCGTACAAACGGTGGCCATTTTGTATGGCAATTTTGGTCCGATTTTCCCGAAATTCGAACTCAACCTTCCTTACGGTGTAACGGTAATATAATCAAACGTTTTTTTAAATCGGATAATAATTGTGACCTCCAGAGGGACCACAAACTAAAAAAAGGCGATTTTGCGTATAATCAGGGGCCATAATTCAGGAAGTGACGATCCGATATGCGCAAATATCGAAATGAACCAAGATCTTTGGGTTATAACCATGAATTTCAAGTTTCATCAAAATCGAATTAAAATTGTGACCTCTACAGGGCCCACAACATTGATATACCATTTTTTAACAGTATTCGCGAACAAACGGCGGACATTTTGTATGGCAATTTTGGTCCGATTTTCCCGAAATTCGAACTCAACCTTCCTTAGGGTGTAACGGTGATATAATCGAACGGTTTTTTAAATCGGATAATGATTGTGACCTCCAGAGGTACCACAAACTAAAAAAGGTGATTTTTCGGGCAATCAGGGGCCATAATTCAGGAAATTACGTTCCGATAGGCGCAAATATCGAAAGGAACCACGATCTTTGGGTTATAAACATGCATGTCAAGTTTCATCAAAATCGGTTCAAAATTGTGACCTCTATAGGGTCCACAAGCTAGAAACGTGATTTTTCGTACAATCAGGGGCCATAATCCATGAAGTTTTGATCCGATACATGCCAATATCGAAAGCAGCCGAGATCTTTTGGGGATAAACCTATATTTCAAGTTTCGTCAAAATCAGATAAGAATTGTGACCTGTAGAGAGTCCGGACGGACAGGGGCGACGACAATATACGTCCACATGAAAATGTGGGCGTATAAAAACTTTATGAATACGGTTCCCATAAAACGAGAAAATAAAGGTGATTCAAAATGTTTTTTTTACTATATGAATTAACCAAGAATCGAACTTCAAGATTTTTTATCCTTAAAATTGATATCAAATTTTATCTGGTAGTTCCACAAACTTTGGACATGTTTCACTTTTTGAGTAAAAGGCATGGTGAATAACTCCAGAACGGAAGGTGCATACCGATATCGATTTCATCCAAGATCGTGTGATCCATAACATGTTCAGTTTGATTTGTGTCAGATAAACATTGTGGCCCTCTGGTGGGTCCACTAACTTTGTACATAATTCAGGGGGAACAACTCCTGTAAGATGGTTTGATTCTATTTAGTTTCACCTAAACCGAACAGAAATTGTGGTGTCTTGAGGGTGCACAACTTTGGTATACGTATTACATGGTTTTACACTAATTGAGCAAGCGGGGAACCGAACCTAGGCCACTTTACTCAATGACGGAACTTGTGAACCTAATCGCACGCGTTATCCCCCCCCCCCTCCATTTACAAAGTTGTCGACAAACTTAAAAAATGAAAGCACACCCACTCTTTACCCACTGTTAACATTATAGATGACGTCAACGATTTAATTGCTGATATCTGTCACAATAAAATATAATTTTATTCAAGTGATGCGTCAATATTTAATGTGATATCGGTACAATTGAATAAACACCTTTGTTTGGATTAATGATATATACATTTATTATTTTTTCGTGATGGATTTAAGATACATTACACCACATTGTTAAAGGGGCAATATCACCCTTCCTGGCTTGGCAGCTCCAGAAAATAAATAATACATGTAGTCTTATTCTAAGTACCATATGTTTAAGTGTCCTTAAAGTGTGTAAATTATCCATTACATCATATTTTACTTGTCCAGAGGGTTCGAAAATATCTTAAAATCCAAGTCTCAATTGAAAAGGTTTACGTTAGGCTTATCAAATCATTAAGTTGAATTTTTCCAATTTTGTTTAAAGTAGGTGTGTTATGATGAAATTTGTATCATCGATTAATTGGAATAGTGTAAAACAATACAATTTGTTGACCAGAATAAAGATTGGGACATATTATTCAGTTGCAACAAGAGTGGTATTGGTGTAGTAATATGGGTGGCAGGGATTTGTGCTAAAGAAACTAAAGAAAACATATGCAAAATAATATTAGGATTATTTATTTACCATAGTCAAAATATGCTATGGTATGAGTTTATTTGAAACACAAATTAAATTAGTTATGAAATATGGTGAGGAAAACAGAAGGGAAGTCTGTGCTGATATGATTCATGATTTGAACTGTAGGTTGATAAACACATTTGTCATATGGTCAAGAATGGAATGTGTGTGGTGACCAAATTTGGCAATGCGTCCCTATTGGTATGGGGTATGTCTATAGGGTCTAAAAACGCGTGATGGGCTTTTTAACCAATCATTATAATTAATTACGTAATATTTGGCCAATTGCATAATTAGTAGCAGAAAACCAGGCATATACAATAATTGGATTTGGGCGCTTGGTCAGACAGCCATGTAGTTCTTGAAGGGAGAGGATGTAGTAGTTCCCTCTCAGCAGACTCGCCGAGTCTGACTGGATGGGGTTTGAGAGAATGACTTTATTGTAATGTGTTATGCATTGTTACCATATGTAAGCAGCTTGATATATAAAACTGTAGAACCGAAATGTGGTATTTGTTGTTGATGCAATATACTGAAAGACAATGTGAAGTCTTCATTAATGGGGAATGTCAGAATGGCATTTAAAGATACTTTATAACCAGTTAAGAAATTACATATGCGGCCAGAGACAATACTAGACGATCATGGGCTGTTCCAGAATATGTAGTAAGAAACGATGCATGGGTTACACGCCGGATGTGCGCTCTCCACGTCTGACAAACGACTCATGGTGCTACATTGGGGCTTTAATGTTTAACATATCCATAATTTTGTCATTTTTTTTTATCAAATCATTTAAGAGTTAAATTTGTCTGTTGTACAGCTTACTCTTCCGGACACCTGTTGCCACTATTTGTCGTGTTTTGTACACGGGGAGCAGTCCATTTGCTGTGTACACTATTTTGCCTATAACGTTTTTTGGGGGGACTGTCTTATGGTTTTATTGTTCGTACTTGGTTTTATTTTATCTTTATTCCTGAAATGTTACCTAAACTATTATTTAGATATTACTGAACTTATCCAGACGATAATCAACTCTCTATGTCATCACTAGCCTGTGATACTTTCTGGATTAGGATCCGATTTGCTGCTCAATTTTCATTTATGCCCGGAGGAAACCTACAACGTTGAGAAGGCGCCCCTATCTCCATGCCACATGCGCTCACACCAGGGATCGAAACCACAGCCGCAAGCCAGAGGTGACCGGCCAGCTAGAGGTCGAAGCGCGGCACTCTAGACCACTAGGTCATCTCAACCCCCCGATTTAATTATGAAATATATAATTGCGACAATGGTTTTTATCGTACCGACTTTAGTACTGATGATTGAAAATTCAATCGTCAAATGCTCGGTTCAGAGTAAATGGATTTGACTGGAAGTTTCAGCAAATTTCCTTTACATTATCTAGTTTTCCACTATTACAGCGAGAACCGCGTCAGCTTTGTATCTAATCTTCACTAATGTATCTTTAAATTTTGTATATGATGTGTACAATATGGATATATATATATAACATAATATTCCTTCTCGGTCACTTTATGCAAAACTGTGGATGCTTTTAACAAAAGAAATATCTTGCCTATGATGAGTAAGGCTACCACTATTGTTGTTGAACTTTCGAAAAAGAAGTTAAAACTTTGAATTTTAAAAGTGTGTTGGACAGTTGGGGATGGCACTACGGCGGAGGAGATATTTTAGCCTACCTTTTCTGAATTAAAACATGACTGATTCAGCACAGCTATTTTCATATGTTATCTCAGCTGACGGGTAGGTGCATTCTAGCTATAATAGTTCACAAATAGAAATATTAAATTAAAATGAATATCTTGAACATTTCTGTCGAAATTATTTTGTTCTGAGCGACGTTACGACTGAAGGTTAAACTATATACACTGCTACGATAATATACACAGTTTCGTTTATCAATTTGTACATAAAATGGCAATTTTAATCTATTTAAATGATAACCATCTAGTGGGTTATTTCTGTGCTTGCGATGTGCATTAATGCCTAAATGATAATTTAAAAAAAAAATTGAAGCGCGTAATGGGACCTGCTAAAGGCCAGTGTAGCACTTGCATATAGCCTATTTAATGTAAAACAATAAGGTCCGGAGGGTAAAGTTTTCATCTAATCGGACGTGTGTATCTAAACTACACTATGGATGTCTACTTAATAGTAATATATATGTACCTATTTTATGCGATCTCTTTTATTTGCCAAGGCTTTTAATTGCTACGCAGCTATAAATATTTATAGATATATACCCTTTTCTATCGAAGATTAAACACATTGACCAGATAACATCCGTGTAAAATAAGTATTATCAGCAGTTGATTCTGATGGTTTGAAACAGGTATGGTTTAATTTTGATTTTCATGGCATCCATAACGAAAAAAGTCGGACTTGAAATTCGAACGTCTCTGTCATTCATATTATCAGTCACGCACAGCTGCTGTTCAACTTTAATGACGTGTATCTAGCATGTCCTTTGCAGACTACCCATTACGATATTAAGTCTATTAAGATGTGGTAATTACAAATTACATTAAAATACAAAATTTAGTATAAGACGTTACTCCTTCTTCGTTTGTTGATTTTACTGCTATTGCTGTTTGTGCAAGAAATTAATATTTCTAGAACAATATTTTATCACAATCAAAGATCCTGCATGCTGAAACAACACATCAAAAATTATTTTTATTTTCAGAATATCCATTAACTACAATGCGGTGGGTGTTTGTGGTTGGTTTAATACAATACGCCAACTGTGACTTTGACAAACAAGTTTTTTTCACAGATCTTTTATCAAATTACCAACCAAAGTTACATCCGACGGAGAGAATATCCGATAATGTGGACGTGACTGTTAAATACCAATTAATTAGTGTAAATTTTGTCAGCGAAGTGAACCAGTACATAGAGACATCAACGAAACTGGTCATCACCTGGTATGACACGTTTCTAAAGTGGAACGCAAGCGATGTGGATACACCCAGTTATATCGCTGTCTCTCCTGACGACATATGGATGCCTTCGGTCGTTATTTTCAATGCTTTCGATAATAATCGAAAAGTTCAAAGGGGCGATAATGTAATAATTACTGCTGTCGGACGGGTTATTTGGACAACTCACAATCTATTTAAAACTTCTTGTAAAATTGATATTACAAAATTTCCCTTTGATTACCAAATCTGTAAAACGATAATCAGTCCAGCATATCAGAGATACAGTCCGTTTGTGTTTCAATATTTAACAGATAGTCAGGTGCTGGAATTTTACCAGGAGAGTAATGAATGGAAGATATTGAACATTATGATTCAAAAGGAACCAGTGAATGATACTAGATTCCTAAATGGAACAGTGTGGACAGGAGATGTCGTTGTGAGTATCGCTTTGAGTCGACGGTTTGCTTTTCATATTATCAAAGGCGTCGTTCCACCTGTAAGCCTTTCTATTATGAATTGTTTTGTGTTCCGGCTGCCAGCAGCTAGCGGTGAAAGACTAACGATGGCTATATCCGTTCTGCTCTCCTACACAATTTACTTGTCCTTCATCAATGAATCTCTACCAGCAAACTCGGACTCTATCTGCATCTTCAGTGTCTATTTGACCTGCATGCTGTTGCTGAGCGTCGCGATTATTCTGGCTACGATTAAGAGCATATATTTGCACCACAAGACCCACAATAACCCTTTACCACCCATACTGAAACGGCTGAAAGATTCTAGGAAGATCCGCATCACCAGTGCGGATACTCAAGATGAGAAATTTGTCGTAGTCCGAAAAGCATCCACTGACTTCGACACGCTGGCATTTATGATGTTCTTAGGTATAAATTGTTTAGTAACGATTGTCTGTTTCGCGATTATGTTGTGCTGAACTGAAGTTCTTTTCAGAACTGTCTTTTAGCGAACCTTCGCTGACAGTTCTTATCCGGCCTTCTATAACTGCAGTATGAAACTACGGTAAAATATCGCTATTTCCAACCCCTGTTCTCAGGCTGTTTTAGAACCCTTACCGTCTATTTGTCACCACAACTCTTTATTTTCCACCAAAAGGAATCCTTTCTCACTATATTTGACACAAATTTATAATGATTCATCTCCATTTTCAAGTAGAATTTAGAGATGAAATAAACATGTGGTTTGCGCATGTCCGGGTCTCGTAATGTCTCTCAGTAAAACGTATTTGGTGTATTTATATAATCGCAGAATTCTACTTGAAAATAAATGTTGAATCTTTATAAATGTGTGTCAGCTGTGGCAAGAAATGATTCCTTTGGCGAATAGAGTAGAATCAAGGTGAAAAATAGTAGGTAAGGATTCCAAAATAGCCTCAGAACAGAGGTGGGGAAGAACGGTATTTTCATACTGCAGTAATAGAAGGCTGAAAGGAACTGTGTAGCGAATATATCGTTCGCTCAAGGACAGTTCCAAAAGGAACTAGCTGAACTGATATTATGCTATAGCTCCGGTTACAGCTTCAGCTTATATTTCCACACATCGTTTACCTTTGTGGTCAAAACGTCGGCCAATCACATTTATTAATTTTAATAGAATCGTATTTAATGTTATATTTCAATTTAAGATCGAGAGAGAGAGAGAGAAAAAAGGGTTTAACGTCCACTTAAAACAAACTAGGTCATATCGGGACTAACTTATGGTTTTATTTTATTTTATTCATTCGCTTGCTCGTTGTAGTCATTAGCAATCAAAGGACCCGGGGAATCCTCGTGATGTTGGAAATGTGGGTCTCTTCATTGCCCGTCTTCATTAGCCAAGGTTAGGAGCAGAACAGTAGGACGTTAAACCCCATTTCATTTTCCTCCTTATTGTCACGTTTAACCGGAACCGAGACTACGCGATTGGACTAAGTGAAGACAATTAACACCACTATTTTAGTTCAATATGTGTGCGTTCTTAATAGTGCGAAACTAGATAATAAATATTGTGAAAACTTCATTCAAATTACTTTATTCTGATCGGAGTTATGTGCGTTTTAGGGTTTTTGACTAGATATCGCGTAGATTGTTTATTATCGTAGCAAAGGCACTTGCCAAGTCTCAATTATCCATGTTATTGTAAAATTTGTAAATCTCCTGGGAGATCTCATCGATTTGTTCAAGAGACCGTGGGCCAGACTCAGCCCGCAACGGTTTAATTTTGACACGTGGCGCAAATTTCAACAAACTGACGTGTCGATAATTCTTATAAGCTATAGGTGGAAATCATTTATTATTGTTATCCTGTTTCATTAAGACTCTTACTCCCGTGTTGTATGTCATAGATATCTAAGTTCTCTTATTTGGTTCATTATAAAGTATTTTAATTCATTATAATATGGAACGATTTTAGTCAAATAAATCAATAAAATATTCTTTATCTCGATATTTTTATATATTCCCGGCCCACTTGATGTAAAGTTTGACACCCCTGTTCTAGAGAGAGATAACTTTTATGAACCGTTTAGGCTGATGAATTCAGACGCACATACGCCATCCAGTGTGCTGTGAGTGGATTGTTGCCCTGACAGTAGAGACTTTTGGCAAGCGTAAATTTCTGGTCCGTATCGCGTATCCGTATCGATTTTGTGTTTGACGTCAACAATGTTTGTGTATCTCTCATACGTGATACTGCACACGAATACGGCAGCACGTATAGAACAGCTTTCATACTAAAAAGGTCCGTATAACATCGTCGTCATTTTACCGTACTTTTTGCTACTTTTAGACGTTGAAATGTTGTGTCATGGTGATTTTATGAATCTACGTGTGTACCCTAAAACACGAAGGTGTATATTTGATCAGATTTTAACCATGATAAAGACAGGAATTTAGTGATTACTTTTGATGAGATTTTCGCAGAAATTTCATATTTTCTGAAATGATACATTAGTGAAACCCAAAAAAGATTCGACACTAAATTTCTTTTTAAATAGCTAAGCCACTGTCGAGTGACTTTATATTCCACTCAGGAATTTGTAGGCTAGGCACTTGACTAGTACTGGTGTTAATCTTGGTAGACAACTGCCACCATGCTGTATTAGAACTAAGCTCAGCTCAGCTACCCATATGTACACGACGCGAAGGTCTGCCAAAACTCTAAAACTACATTGACGCAACGTATCACGTGGCGATACGGATACGTGATACGGATGCGGAAAATTCCACTTGCCAAAAGTCTCTAGTGACTCTATTCGTATTTCTATCAAGGATTGTTCACGTGCACGCCAATGTATGTATAGGACTCATCTCTAATTGTCAATTGTTAATTGTCAGGCCCCACTCTACGTCGTAAACAGAAATGTATTGCTTTTCGGGAATAAAGAAATGTTTATTTGGAGACCATCTCAACAGATCTGTTCTTATAGAAACAAAATAATTGCTACTACATTTGCTGCATGGCTTACCTACGACAGAAGATAAACTACAGATTTTGTGTGCAAGTCAAATTGATAGAATTGATCACATCTTTAGTCAGCAAAACATAGATAGGTTCATATCATTTTCAGTTAGCTGTGGAATATTAACAAAAGAGAGAGATGGGGTTTAACGTCCACTCGACACAAACTAGGTCATTTTGGGACTAACATATGGTTTCAATTTTATTTCAATAATTCGCTTGCGCGTAGGGTCTTTTAGCAGTGGGAGGAAACCGGAGTGCCCGGAGGAAACCCACGAGGTTGAGAAGGCGCCCCTATCTCCATGCCACATACGCTCACACCAGGGATCGAAACCACAGCCGCAAGCCAGAGGTGACCGGCCAGCTAGAGGTCGAAGCGCGGCACTCTAGACCACTAGGCCATCCCACCCCCCGGAATATTAACAAAGCTTCATGGATCGCAAAGTTGTTTTGTGAAATGGAAACGCAATGCCACGTCGCCTTATTAAATAAATATTGTTTTCTCACATACGGATATGTTTTGGATTCTAGCTTCATTCAATAAATAGTAACACTATAAACACGATGAGTTAATGAAATGAAGAATTCGACTAAAGAACGGTTATTCCACCCTCATACGTTTCAAGAATATGAACAGACCCGTGTCAAGTGGCGGCTTGGTGGGGGGGGGGGGTAGGTCATGGCGGGCATGTTGGTCGTTGGTTTCGTATTGCATCCAATGGAAGGGGCACCAAAGACGCCCATTGAATAAAGAAGACATCCATTGGGTGTCCGATTTGCCCCCCCCCCACACACACACACACTAGCTGCGGGCCTGATGAACTGTATATTTTATGAACCGTGTATTATCAATCGTAATTACCGATTTCAGAAATAATATATAACCTGTAACCTCAGTTTACGGGCCTGGCACTTCATTTAAAACACCAGTATCCCTGCAATCTACCACATATTACATAAGGGAGGTCACAGTATTACACACACAAACGACTCGCCATTAATCCTTAGCATTTGTCCTCATAGTCTCAACACCCAGAATCTAGCAAATGTTTTCATAGTCTCGGGCACCCAGGATCTGCTACTCTTCAAATGTTACTGGATAATCAACCACATAAAACAAATGTCCGGCTACGCATGGACAGACTTTGCAAAGAGATTTTTCTGAAATGACAATACATTTTACATAAACTTAGGATTGGTCAATGGGCCTGCAACAGACAATGCAGATAGATTTTTTTTTTGAAATGACAATTTTTGAATTATTTTTAATGACGTCGACGTCGTGTTTTAGGTCTATTTATCTCTCTTAATACACACTCTGTCGGACCCCGCCCCTCTCCAACCCAGTAGATTTCGTACAATTTAACCTGATACTCTAGCCAATGAACTAATTTATCTCAAATGGTAACAACCCACTCAGTCTAGGAGACTAGTGTCGTTAAATACCACAATGCGTTTGGCATTAACCATATTTATATAGTGTTGTTAAATACCATAATGGGTGTGGCATTAATAACTATATGTTTGTAGCTAATTTACTCCTGACTATATTGTTTATAATAACTACTCTGATGAAATGAAATCATATATACTTGCTAAGCAACAAGAAATATTTTTCGACATATTCCTGAGTCTATTGATCAAGCTCATCAGTTAATGTAAATTCTAATGGAGTTGATCATGCAGGTGAGATTTGTGTTTATAATTTCAATACGCCCTATCAAGAAATATATTTTGACAGGATATCGCCACGCCCATCATCCATACATGCACGTGGGATGAACAAGAGCTGGTGTGAGATATAATCGTTAGATAAACCTGGACAACATACCTGATAAATGTATGCAATTTCAGACTGAATTTATTTTGTTAACCCTTTGGTCGTTTATTGGTCGTTATGTTCCATCCAATGCAATGACCACATTCTCCTTTTATTTTCAGAATACTTGCAAATACAATGATGTCTATATTATGCATTTGGTGTTTATGTGGCGTATGTTTAATAGAATACGCAAAGGGTGACTTTGATCGACGCGAATTTTTCAAAGAGTTATTTTCAAACTACCAGCCGAAGTTACATCCGACCCAGACAATATATGACAATGTGGAAATATTAGTTTCGTACGAGTTGATTAGCATCGAGCATGTTAGTGAAGTGAATCAGTACATAGAGACATCAACGAAACTGGTCATCACCTGGTATGACACGTTTCTCAAATGGAACGCAAGCGATGTGGATACACCAAATTATATCACTGTCTCTCCTGACGACATATGGATGCCTTCAATCGTTATTTTCAATGCTTTCGACAATAGCCGAAATATTAAAAAAGGTGATCACCTGATAATAAAAGCCAATGGACAAGTCTTTTGGACAACTCACAACCTGTTCAGAACTTCTTGCAAAATTGATATTACCAAATTTCCCTTTGATCATCAAATCTGTGAAACGATAATCAGTCCAGCATACCAGAGATATTCACCCTTTGTTTTAATAGCGAATGATGAACATGACCTACTAGTGGTGTATCGGGAGAGCAATGAATGGGCGTTACGGAACATCCTGGTTGTAAAGGAACCACTGAATGACACTAGATTGCTGGATGGAACAATGAATACCGCAGATCTGGTTGTGAGTATAACTTTGAGTCGGCGTTTTGCATTTCACGTAATTAAAGGCGTCGTTCCACCAGTGAGCCTTTCTATTATGAATTGTTTTGTGTTCCGGCTGCCAACAGCTAGCGGTGAAAGACTAACGATGGCTATATCAGTTCTACTCTCCTACACAATTTACTTGTCTTTTATCAATGAATCTCTACCAGCAAACTCAGACTCTATCTGCATCTTCAGTGTCTATTTGACCTGCATGCTGTTGCTGAGTGTGACGATTATTCTGGCTACGATTAAGAGCACATCCTTGTACCATGAGACAGATACCAATTCCTTACAAACCAGAGTGAAGCTGTTGATGAAGGATCATGGGAAGGTAAACAGCACTACGACCATCAATGTTGATACTAAAGATGGAGAAATTACCCCAGACACAAAAGCGGCTTTCATGTTTGACAAGCTTGCTTTTATTGTGTTCCTAAGTATAAACTGTCTTGTAACCATTACTTGTTTTGCTATTATGCTATGGTAAAACATCGTGCTAGTATTTATATCGCCATCCTATTTGTAACAATGTCGTCTATTATGTTAAAGCATACTACTAGAGTAACTATATCGTATATATACCGGAAAACACTATGTTATACTGAATACCGGAAAAACACTCAATACCGGAAAACACAATCAATACCGGAAAACAACCCAAATAGGTAACCCGGAGCCTTATCCTCTGTGTGTGGGGTTAAGATTAGGGATAGGGTTAGGTTTTTCCGTTGCCTATTTAGGGTGTTTCCAATATCCAGTGTATTTTCCTGTATTTAGTGTTTTTCCGGTGTTTGACGATATTCAGTATAACATAGTGTTATACTGGTGTTATCAGGTATATAGTATAGTCACATCTGTTGACACAACCTGCTAGTAACTGTCATCTTTTATGTTGAAACAACCTACTAGTAACTGTCGTCTATTATGTTGAAACATCTTGCTAGTAACTGTCGTCTATTATGTTGAAACATCCTGCTAGTAACTATCGTCTATTATGTTGAAAGAAAGGCTGGCACTGCCAGGCAGGATACGCCCACATTTTCGAGAGATGGATAGAGAACAAGCAATAACGAAAGTGATTTTTCCTACATCATTAAGTCCTGTATTTCATACTGTATTGGGAGCAGCCATTTTGTTGGTCAGTTCCAGTCTGATATTCATGAAATTCGAAGCCGACAATGATTATGGTGTGACGGTGCACAACCTAGAAATGTGACTTTTCGTCAAAATCGGATAAGAATTGTGACCTGTAGAGGGTCCACAACCATGATATACCATATTTTTACACTATTCGCGTACAAACGGCGACCATTTCGTCCGGCAATTTAATACGATTTTCACGAAATTCGAACTCAACCTTCCTTACGGTGTAACTGTAATATAATCAAACGGTTTTTTTTTAAATCGGATAATAATTGTGACCTCAAGCTAAAAAAAAAGGCGATTTTGCGTATAATCAGGGCCATAACTCAGGAAGTTACGATCCGGTATGTGCAAATATCGAAAGCAACCAAGACCGTTGGGTTATAACCATGCATTTCAAGTTTCATCAAAATCGAATTAAAATTGTGACCTCTACAGGGTCCACAACCATAATATACCATTTTTTTAACAGTATTCGCGTACAAGCGGCGGCCATTTTGTATAGCAATTTTGGTCCAATTTTCCCGAAATTCGAACTGAACCTTCCTTACGGTGTAACGGTAATATAATCAAACGTTTATTTAAATTGGATAATAATTGTGACCTCCAGGGGGACCACAATCTCAAAAAAGACGATTTTGCGTATAATCAGGGGCCATAATTCAGGAAGTTACGATCCGATATGCGCAAATATCGAAAGGAACCAAGATCTTTGGGTTATAACCATGAATTTCAAGTTTCATCAAAATCGAATTAAAATTGTGGCTAGGCTAAGCACAGATACGCAATGCGACGATTCGATGGATTTGTTTTTATAGATTAGATTATAAAATCTTAATAAATATTAACAATATATTTTTTGTTGATTATAATATTTTTGACATAGACGTATTTATTTAATTTATGAGTTCTTGTCGCAATATTTATAGTATCAATATGATAAAAACGAATTGGGATGTTTTTTTTTTATTACAGCACCTTATTACTCTTTGGCTATGTAAATTAATAAAGTTTTATAAATCTGTGTTTTGCGTAATATCGCTAAAAAGTATAATCATCAACATACGTTGAGCAGAAGATCGGATTGAAACCAATGTAAATCTTGCAGATAAGATGGACTCCAAAGTTGATTATGGTGTTTTTATGTTGTACAAGTTAACTTTTCAGGTCTAAAGAAAAATCTGCAATTATTTGATTTTGCTCTTGTATAATGTATGTTTCATATATAGATTGTCAAATTTCTAATTTTTATGCAAATGCTATTACCTGCTAGAAGAACAGAAATCATTCGCATAAAAATTAGATAATATTTTCCACTAAGTGTGCCTAATGTACGCAATCGATTATTGTATGGTGTGCTGGAGCCACAGTGGCTAAGTGATTAAAGGGGAAGAACAACGATTTTCAACAAGGTTTCCATAAATCTTAAATATATATTCAGAAATAATCCCCTCTGTAACATAAGTAGAAAAAGTTTTTGTAAACGAGTAATTAATTTTTTTATTAAAACCGGAAGTGACATAGTTGGTTTAACACGCTCACTGAGCTCTATAGTAAGCATACAGATTTGGCATAAGTTTAGTGCTGTATAGTGTTCACGCCTTGTCTTTGGGCCAAAAATCTGATCGAATGGGCTGTTTGTTAGGATATTATAAACACCTTCATTAATATAAATATTGTTTTAACCATTATATCGTTTAGTGCTTTATTTCCTAACATAACTCCAGATAAACAAATATGAGACAGTACGCGTATCAAACACACAAAACTATGTATTTAAGAGTATCTAGTTATCTACAATACTAAAACTGCATTAATGACGCACAATTGGGCGGTGTTATGCAAATGTGTCCTAACCATCAAATTTCCAAAAATGGTTTTAGTACATGTTTCGACTAAAGAATTCATGATGATTGATATGCAATATTGTTCTAACCGATATCTATTAATAGAACAAAGCTATTTATAGATTGTTCAATGGAACACCATTACAAAATAATTTAGCTCCTTCTGCTTGTTAAACAAGTCTGATCTAAGTGGGTTGGATCACTGTTGTCTCCAAAAATGCATTTTGCATAACAAAGCCATATGTGGGTTAGATCATTCTTCTGGTAATCATGTTGATGGTTAAATCTTTCTCTTCACACTGTTCATTTTTGGTTTAGGATATTGGGTCACAATTTTCATCCCAATGATTCTCGCAATTGACACCAATGCTATTACGGCTTCGTATAGTTCCTTCCACAGAAATTTCTTTTTTTAGGCCGTAGCGAAGTCGTGGTTTATGTGTGAAGTTTTAGCTCTCGAAGATGAAGCGCAGTATCTTCCCTACAGACCAAGAATCTGCTAATCAATGTGAAATCATTGTAATAATGGGGCAGAAGCGTTGTGTCTACGTGGCCTTCTGGATCGTGGCAGAAATGTGGTAGAGAGCGGTGATGACGTTTCTGTTCGACGCAAACGATGTGTGCAAAGAGTGTAGCGGGTGCATGGTGTACGCATTGTGAGAATGTGAAAACGCCTTAGCAGTTAACGGGGTTTTCTGCATTTCACCACCACCTCACCACACACTCTTTTTAATTTTTGTGTATAGGTTATCCAAAATTTGATGCACATTTTTCCTGGTGAGAGCACACAGTTTTATTCTGGCTTTGATGGTGACAAAAATATAAGAAAAGACAGTAATAGCTTTAATGGAATAATAAACTTTGAATTGGAGTTTAGTGATGAATAATTAGTTTAATCAGTTGTATTATTTTGTGGCGAAACTACGCAAATCAGGTTTATTTTGGCTAAAAGTTACGCAAAAATGACTTAATCACATTTCATGCGTTACCATGGTTACTATTCCATATTTCAACTATTATTTTAGTACATTTTAGTCCCATATTGTATTTCATGATGTTAAAGTAACAAAGGTTTTCTGGAACTTTGAAGTATTTTCTTTATTTGACTGGCTTCTATTTTCTATTTTCGGCGTTTTCTCAAAACTTCAAATTTGGGGTTAAATCACATTTGCATAACACCGTCCAATTATACGTTAATTAGCTGATGCATTATAAAGGGGGGTTAGGTGGCCGAATGGTGTGACAAAGTGATCTATACCTTTCATCAAATTGAACGATACTTTAGGTACATATACATAGAATTTTATGACCTCTGCTAGTTTTGATAATATATGATATTAAAGTTTCAACTCTGTATAAACTTCTGTTAAGGCACGATCTTATTAAACATCTTATTAATTCAATATATATTCTTTACAAGCTACACATGATCTGTGTACAGCACTCGGCGGAACTTCAAAGAGACTGTTGTTGTGGTCAGTGCATTATACCATGACCTGATAATGACTTTCAAGGAAATATGCAATGCAATTATAGAATCCATGATTTATAAATAAACAATACCATATCTAATGATCTCTCTTGTCCATCTTCCCTAATTGTTGGGCGCTATTTAAGCAGGAGTGTCTAGGCAACTAAAGACGACCACAGGCGGGCGGAGAAGAGACGCTTGGACGAGTGCAAGGACTCACCTGAGTCAATCTGCTGCCTTGGCTGAGGTGCGGAATTGTTAATAATTAAAACTGTTTAATTTGGTCCTGTTGTATCTATAGTTCCCGATATAGTGTAGTTTTGAATATTTGTAACTGTTTGATATTTTGTTCCCGTTGTAGATAGAGAAAGGGGGTTTAACGTCGCAGGCCGTACGTGACAAGGAGTAGGATCGCCTGCCAAACTTCGTCGTGTGTCTTCTTCAGGTCCCCCGGTTTCCTCCCACTGCTAAAGACCCCTACGAGCATGCGAGCGATTTATTGAACTAAAATGGAACCATATGTTAGTCCGAAAAGACCTAATTTGTGTCGAGTCGACGTTAAACCATCTCTCTCTCTCTCTCCCCTCTCTTATTGCGATACAGTAACACAGAGTGTTTATTTATCCCAATTCGCTTTCCAATATTTAACATTTATATTTGTATTCAATATAATCATTTCGACCGAAAACACGTCTATAACAAAGGGGTACATCTAATTGTAGAATTTAAAGGAAAACCAATAATGTCCATATTTATGAAACGTTAAATACGTAGATATTGGTAATCAAACACTGACGTATTTATTAAACTGTCTCTAATATTATACTAGCAATCCGTATTTATTTAAATCTATAAATACCAAATTTAGTATGTCATACAAGTAATCAAGCATTGGCGTAATTTATTGTCATACTTGTAACCCAACAGAGACCAATACAATGAAGTGCAAATACATTATACGAATTGGTTGGCAACAAAATCACGTTTCCCCAAGACGGGTTTACAAAGGGCATAATTATACAGCCGACTACATCACAATTACAAAGTTTACAGCTTGGCAAATATAACGCAAGTATTGTGGTACCTTGTGTCACGTCATATAACAATGTGTTATGAACATTTATACAGTAGAATCTGCATTAAGCAGCCACCCATGGGAATTTTTACGATTGGCCGCTTAACGGGAGTGGCCTCTTAATAAAATCTCGTGTTTTTTTGTGCTGACATCAATTAGTATTACGCTTGGGTACACTTGCATCGGTAAATTTGGCCGTCGTTGAATCTCGGACATAACTACCGTAAACTTGTCACGGGCGGTATGCGGAGGTGCATTATCCTGTTGGAAGTGCTGAAGATGTGGGTGCGCTCGAAACATCAGAGCAACAATTGGTTGCTGGTTGCAAGACATTATCACGGTAGGCTACAGCATTAACGCGACCCCTGCTAATGTGTAGGGGGTCCGGTGATGAAATGTGAAGCCTCCCCACACCATTACACTTCCCCCACTCCATCGATCCGTCTCGAAGACGCATCAGTCTCCAAGACGTTTTCCACATACGTTGACGGCCATCAGCGTGATAATGATGAAAGCAACATCAGAGCAACAATTGGTTGCCAGACATTATCACGGTAGGCTACAGCAATAACGCGACCCCTTCAAATGTGTAGGGGGTCCGGTGATGAAATGTGAAGCCTCCCCACACCATTACACTTCCCCCACTCCATCGATCCGTCTCGAAGACGCAGCAGTCTCCAAGACGTTTTCCACATACGTTGACGGCCATCAGCGTGATAAAGTGAAAGCGACTCTCATCATTGAAGAGCACACTTTGTCAGTCTACTCTTCTCCATGTCTGGTGTCCTTGAGCCCATATCAAACGCCGCTGACGGGGATGATCCCTGAGGATAGCTCCAACATAAGGTCGTCGTGCACGGAGTCCTACTTTTCTTAGACGACGTCTTACGTTGTTGGCACTTACTGGTCCATGTCTTCCGACGACTGCTTCACCTGTTCGTGTCGCTGGGCGGAATCTGTCATGCAGATGAGTGACCCGGACGTAGTGGTTTTGAGCCTGGGTTGTAACGCGTTGTGGACCAGGACGTTGACGGTCACGTGTTGATCCAGTAACTCGAACACGTTCCACCAACCTTACAATAGTGGACTGATGACAATTGAAGTGTCTGGCAATAGCACGTGTAAACATGCCAGCCTTGGACATCCCATGGCTTCATTCCGTTGATTTTCAGTAAGTCTCGGCTTTTCTACTCGATTCCGTCACCCGTACAACAACAAATTACGACAGGTTGACGTTTCAGAGTTCATGTACTGCACATTAAGTTGAAAACATGCTTTTAAAGGGCTCACACACAATGCTGCACGTGAATATTGGGTTTTTCATGTCCATCTCGTGCAAATGTTTTTTGTGCACACGGGCCGATATTTTTTGCCTTTGGGAGCATTGTGTGAAACTGCCGAACGCAACGTCGTGCAATGCATATCGTCTGGGTGTGATCCTAATGTTTCCCTAAATGCGAAGATCTCAGATAAGGAGGCATAACTCTGGAAAGGAATGTTCCTAAACGCCGACAATCGAGAGGGTGTGTCCTCCCATGATCACACAAATTTGAAATTGTTGACGTACGGACCGACGGACAGGGTAATGACTATAAAAGCCAAAATGTTTGAGCGTATAAAACTGTTTGATGTTAATGAATGTCCATCTTTTGAAATATTCAGACATATTTTTATATTGTAATATTCAATACAACATGATAGTGAAACATACCAAAGTTATTACACAATTAATTCCTAATGCGACAATAAAAGCAAACTTGTCGTATGACTTTGTAGCGTTGGTTCTTTGAGGAACTTCTTTATCTTTGGTTTCAGTGTTGGTAGTTGACTTCCCACAACTGTTCACCAAGGGCATCTCGTTGTGGTGCAGTGCTATCCCCTTTATAGTAGCGAGAACGATTGTGACACTCAGCATGAGCATGCAGGTCAAATAGACACTGAAGATGCAGATAGAGTCCGAGTTTGCTGGTAGGGATTCATTGATCAGGGACATATAAATTGTGTAGGATAGCAGAACTGATATAGCCATCGTCAGTCTTTCGCCGCTTGCTGCTGGCAACTGGAACACAAAACAGTTCAATATAGAAAGGCTTACTGGTGACACGACACCTTTGATAATATGAAAAACATAGCGTCGTTTCAAAAGCACACCAACTACGACATTCACGTTGGAAAGACTCCCAGACTCATTACTTGTGCCACTGTCAAATTCATCACCAATCGTTATGTTCAACATCGCCCATTCATTGCTTTGCTGGTATAATGAAAGAAACTCAAAAGACAAATTTGCAATCAATCTATAATTACTGTATGTCTTGTATGTTGGGCTTATTATTATGGTGCAAAATTGTTCATCAAATGGAAATTTTGTGATGTCAATTTTACAAGACGTTTTGAACACGCTGTAAGTTGTCCAAGCAACGTATCCATGTGCAGTAACTATTACTTTATTTCCAGTTTCAAGGAGTCGCTGCTTGTGAAAAGCGTTGTATAGAGAAATTGACGGCATCCATATCTGTTTTGGAGAAAGGGAAACATACTCTGGGGCGCCAACCTCACTTGCGTTCCATGTTAAAAATGTGTCGTACCACCTGATTATCAGTTTCGCAGAGCTTTCCATATACTGCTGCGTGTCGCTTAGTGCGTTGATGCTTATTAGACGATATCTAACGTCCACGTCCGCAGGAGCTAGAAGATTTTCTTTTGGGTGAAACATGGGCTCATAGTTTAAAAAAAGGCTCTCAAAAAAATCCTTTCTTGTAAAGTCGTCCATCGTGATTCCTATTAAAGATGCAACAAACCAAAGTGACATGTACAGTGCCGTCATTGTGATTATTTTCATCTGTAATATTTGATGCTAATTATTGCAAAACCATCACGGCATTCGTCACATTGGGATGAATTTCTGAAAATAGAACAAGGAGATTCGATGACTATTTTGATATGTCAAGGATTATATGTATACACTGTTAAAAATATTTTGGTTATTTTACCCTAAAATTACGGGCAGCAAAAGTTGCTCCTAAATCATAGGTAAAATTACACCATTAGTTATTTAACATTTTACTGTATAAGGACATACATGTTAATTTACATTTCTTGTAAAAAAAATACATAACAATGTTAATTTACATTTCTTGTAAAAGTACATAACACTGTTAATTTACACTTTTGTTAAAAATACTAAATATTGGTAATTTTACATGCAGGATTCGGGCAACTTTTTCTGAGAATTAGCAACCAGTGGCCTCGGTGTACAACATTTCGTATTAACATTACTTCAATATAATAATATTGAATATCAATAATCCTGTTTGGTAGACGAGAGCAGGGTTCCAGGCTTTATATTTTACAACATATACCACATTTACCAAATCTGATGTATTATAATATAAATCACATAACATGCATTCATATTTCCTTAATATGTGCTTTTAGACGCATTTTTTGTCGATTTCAAGGTTCCAAGAATAGAGACATAAGCCCTTTAACATCCAGTTATCTGTAACGACTAGCAATTTAACAAAGGCATACTGCATGCTATAACAGGAATTGAGATGAAATAAAATGAAATGGGGTTTAACGTCCTACTTTTCGGAATTAAGATAAAATCAAATGGAATTCAACGTTCTATACCTCTACACAAACTAAACTTATAAAGAAAAGCCTACGCCATGAAGTGTGATATGAGGTAAGATGTTTGTCATCCTAATTTTTTGTATCAACCTAAATTATGAAGATGGGCATACACTATGTTCCGTCTTCATTACCCGGGAACAGGTAAAGGTGCCGTTAACTTGTCGTTATATTTAACGGAGGTGTTGGCCTCCGTTATCTGTTGCTACTTTCTGTAGAACATTCCAGAGGGTTGGGGGCGGGGCTATTCCATATTTTATACGATGAAATTCTTTAGTATTCTACAGAATTTGGGGGGCATGTAGAAAATGATAGCCCCAAATGTTCTGTAGTGCACATCCTGTGAAATTTTCTACAGATTTGTGCTAGAATTTCTAAAGGAAAAATAAAGTATTTTGTTGTTGCATATACTAGACATTTCAGTATGGTATATGTGACAAAGTGATCTCTACATCATATTGAAATATACATATACAGATAGAACTTTCTGACCTCTGCTGTTTTTTGATCATTAATGATATTGACGTGCTCAACTCGACACGACTTCTTCAAGGCACGGACTTATTAAAACATCTAATGTGTCCAATATGTTATTTACGGACTACACTCGAATGGCCTTTGTTCGTTTTGACAAAAGGCACGATCTCATTAAATATGCAGTGCAGTTACAGATACTATAATCTCATAAATAAATAATGCCAAATATGTACATGTGTATCACTTTTCTTAATTAATTGTATGCTTTATAAGCCAGAGTTTACTGTTAGTTTCAGAAGACTTGGGATGATGCTTCTCCCGGAGTATGCCTATTCACGCTCTCAATAAAGGTCTATCAACTATGCTGATATTCTGTTATCTGTATGTAGTGTTACAAATACTGTCATATTTATTTCACACTATAAGATATAAATCGTAATACATAATTTAATTCATGAAATAAACCCTGTCGATCCTGAAAACAATAGGATTTATTTCAGCGACGAACCCTTAAAGGAGAATACTAACGAAAAAAGTTGTTTTAATATGAAAAATAACGTTAATATTACAATATTTTTGGCCCTGCGAAATATTGAAAGCCACTCTGAATTTTTTTTATAAAGGAAAAATATACCAAAAAACACCTATTTGGCATTTATGCATATCTGCAGCCTAGTTTTGATTTTTTTTCCGAGAATGACGTCAAAGACGAGAGACGCTGTGAATTTCCCTATAGACGGCTATTGCAACTGAGCACTGCGTGTCGTCAATTTGACTAACTGGATGCATAAACATAGTCAATTGCGTTGCTTGGGGATATACTAACAGCACCAACAATAAATCAGGAAGCGTGTGTCATTTTTTAAATGAAAATTCCAAGCGAAACAGCACGCAGAAAGGTCTGGACACAACGATGTTAACGAAACGATGTCAACAAAACACGCTTCTCTTTCTTGTTCGGAGAATTTCTAGTTATCTGCTTATGAACGTAATCAGTGCAATTTTCATAATATTATTATGCCGATCAAGATATAACAGTTATTTTATCTTTCTATGTTAAAACTGTGCATTATATGGCGAAAACCGACACACTTTCAAAATGTAGCAATAGAAATGACTGATGTAACCATCGCAACGAAATGTAAACAACACAGCTAGCTAGAGTAGGTATACCTAGCCTAAATACTTATGTTAATTAATATCCCCCTTTCGAATCGCCTGCTGTAGGCCTATGTCGACGATTTGGCAGTCGATCATAGATATGTGTAATTTGGTAAATGAGTGTGATAGTGATACTGATATAGGCCTAGTGATAGAATTTTTTAAAAAAATTTTCAGCGATAGGCCTAGCTACGATTTGAGGCGCTTTAGTTCTAAGTTGCAAACTCAATTTCTTTATTAATGCATATATAATATCTTTAAAATAAGATAAGTTAATACTATTATCACTAATTAAACTTACAAGGCCAATGTGGTGGCACAACTATCGCCTAACTCCAAATATTAGCATTTAAATTACTGAAGCGATATTTTTTGACATGTACGCCGCCATTGAAATCCATTCATAGTTACAGTGCCAAAGACATGCGCTAACACCACACGCCCCTTTTACCATATATGGGAAATGGGCGGAGTCTATATTTTGCTGTGTTGTTTTGCGGATAGAACACGAGGATGCCATTTTGTTTGTTTACGTGTTTCCACGTGCAATTGCGTTTTTGATTGGCTGTTATAAAGCTTTATATTTAGGCCCGCCTCCATAATGACAACCCCAGACGTCACTGGTCTCAAAAAGATGTCGGTCTTAGTAACGGCTTAACGCCTCGATTTAAAATACGATGATTTATACCCGTTTCAGGTAGGATGAAATGCTTAATTGTAGTTGGGTGTGGCGGAAATATTATAAATAACAATAATCAATCGTTGTTTTGATGGAAAATATTGTCAATTTTGTTTAATCGCAGCGGGAGTGAATCACGACGGTATGTGCTACGTTGGAGTCTATGGGCCAAAATCTTATCTCGAAACACGGAGTGTGGAGAGATAAGATTTGTTATCTACGATAGGACCTACTCCGAATGCGATGATACGGATAGTCCTATGATTCAGGCTATGATGTGACCTGTTTTTAGATAACGTTCTTGCATCTAGTATAGGGTATACAATACCATAATTAATATTTTTTATCGGATATATTTTTTCCGATAAAGCTTAAACACCAATAGGGTCTAAATAAAGCAAAAGGTTATCGAGAATCGAAGAATAGTGAAAGTGATAAGACAAGGTGTCTACGCCTATTTATTTATCATTCTTCGTTGCTAGAAATGGTAGAATGTTCGGAAAAATCATCGTCATTTTTGTTCCTTGAATTTCTAATTGGCCCGTACTGATACGGAAGAACATTCCGGGCGAAATAAAATGTCTGACAAGCTGACACTTTCTGCCGATACCACAATGAAATATGCATCGACTGCCATACGAGTCTCGACTTTGACGTCATGTGACGTGATTTCGCTTCAGCTCATTAATTGTCGGGTGTTTCCGTAATTAAGGAAATCCGAAAGTGTTTTTTAACGTTATTTGTTACTAAAACTCTTTTGAAAAAAAAAAAATTCTGCAATGTGTTACAATGAACTAAGTAAGTGATAAAAATTATACTTTTACTATAGCATTCTCCTTTAAGTAACTTGTATTCCATATAATTGTGTTATTCTTATTCAGTTACTAAATGCCACTTGAACAATAAATATTTTTTTGCCAAGCAATGGTCACTAGATTTCCGAAGGTAACTATCAAATTGTTGAGTGAGCGTTCATTTTGATAGGGTTCCTCCAGGTGTTTTGACAAACAAGGAGACGACCGTTTGTTGACATTTTCAATGTTTCAGAATGCTAATGGCATCGTTTAAAATGCAATTTTCAAAATATAAAGTACAATTATTAAGCTCGTACACTCTAAAGTTCATTCACACAATCTTAAGGATTAAACTACTTTGAATCATTTAGCTACTTTACACATTGCCTGAGATTTTGCCAAGGAGAACGTATATCTTATATATTGGAGCGTTGGTGTGATCAGCTACATACGGTAAATATGATATAAATCCTTAAATGAAATTTAACCTGGCTATAAGGTTTCTGTGACAGGGTGCTATCTCCAGGTAAACGGTCCATTCTTTAGACATATTCACTTTAACATATCAACTTATTAGTCTAGATGGATGTGATCTCAATACATTGTTTTAATAGTGTATACATTGGTCCTTTATTACATCAACTACTTAATCCCTAGAAACGGAAAAAATAGATCACAACGCATTTTCTAACGCAATATGAATGTATATAACCTGATTTACATTCAATCGTTTCTGTTTTTACTCTTATGTTTGGCGAAATTCTCCAAGAGTCAAAAGTTGAATGGTAGGCTTTGGCGTCTGGTTATTCCAGTCTACATCGAGAGGTGTTCTCCTCCGAGATTTGTATAATAGCATCGCTAATGGAGTAGCTTCATTACAAATGGTGCTCGAAAAGTGTGCCAATTTTAAGACTTTTCATTTGTCTTAAAATATTGGATATCAGAAGCCCATCTTTTCAATGTTGATTGAAACTGATCAATAAATCGTGTTGGCAAGGGTAAAGACTTGCTTTCTTTATAGTGGGGAGTCACGGTGGTGAAGTGAGTAAGATGCTCGCTAGCATGGACGTCGCTGGTTCGATCGCAGTGTTGGCCGAGGAAGTTCATCGGGATTTTCCTCTTGGGTTTAGCCGTGCCTGTTGTGAAGGACAGGGGCCTGACAAGAAGAGCTGCCTGGTTGTTCCAGTTGGACGAAAAATCGAGGACAAGTGCACACATTGGCGTGCACGTAAAAGATCCCTTGGCAATTGAAATTCGATGTAAGAGTAGGTCGTAGCGCCGCTGCACCTCATTGCACACTGTATGGCATAGTTCGCATTCATTACCACAGTAGGACGTTCAGTCCCATTTCATTTCATTGCCTTTGATAGTATATTGACAATAGCTTTTATTGTGTCAGCTATTTTCCTTACATTAATGTGAAACTATTATTTTTATTATATAAAAACCAATTAATGTACGCCTATATGTGAAATTAATATAAATGTTTTATAATATTCATATTTCCCCTTTTCACACGTCAGTTAATTACTGTATGTTAAAATCAACCCTTTTTCGTTATTATATCAACAAATTACTCTTTATGGTGTTGTGCTAATACATAGTTTTCGTGTTATTTGCAAAATTTCATTTTGTCCGGTATTCTTTTATAAAGATAGAGTTTATAAAAAGCTTAAATCGGACTGATACAATGATTGATTAAAACAATGTTTTTATTAGTAAATGCAACAGTAGCCATCTGATTAAAATACAGATGTATATTTAGTTTCTTTTTTTTTATGCTCTCGATGGCTTCCACAGCATGGAGATCTGACCGGTTGTCATGTAAGGTCGCGTCAGGAGTCCTGCGAGCTGCTTTTAAGCTCATAACGTCAGACATTGATTGTTTGAAATAGCTTTATTTAACGTCGGCTTGCACCGAAGTGATATCGCAATCAGCATTGATGTTTCGAGTCAAGAACTCGCCGTAACAGGCCGTTTCATTGGATAATCCCTTACCAGAATATGGGTTATATTAGGGGTTTCAGGTCACGTGCCTTCAGCGTGAAATCGGACAGCCAGTGGCTGAAATATAGCCAAGTTCACTCAACGATTCTGAATTACTACTTTATGTAAATGTATTACTTGCAATTGTTTAATGTCAATCTCGATATCTGCAAAGATTCAGGCTAAAACATTATCGAAATTTAAGCGAAATTACTGTTTGTTTACATGAGGTGCCAGCGGGAAAACACCGCTCTGACGTCACGCGACCTAGAATTTTCCATTGCTATGACCCACTTCATTGGATTTCCGCACCTTAGTTTCCGGTGGATTCTGATATATAACCAATCAAACGATAGATACCATTTTTCTGATTATTACGTCCTTTGATACCACGTGATCCGACAATTAGAATCGGAAGAAAACAAGATTTATCTGTTTGATGACTGAAATTTGCTAAATTTCGACTAAATATAGCCTACGTTTTTGTGGTATCACCCAGATTATAAATATTTGACATATTATCATTCAAATTATTGCGATTTTAATAAATCTTAGCTGACAATAACGTGCGGATTTCAGTTTAAAATTGGTACTAGCGATTCTGAAGGGAAAATACCCATTATGACGTCACTCATGATCAGATATGACTGAAAAGCACTTATTTTGGTGCCATCATAGATCGTATATAATATGGATCAAGAAGCTGTAATGACGTGGAGGCGGCATGACGTCATTTTGGTGAAGCCATTGATGTCATATTGGTTGACCAAAAACAGCGTCTTTCTGGGCCGGATTCCTAGAAAATTCTAAAAGTAAGCACAAAGTTATGCTTCACTTTTGCTTATGTAAGAAACTTTATAAAATACCGTCTCTAGAAAATTCTCAAGACCGTTCTTACGTAAGCACGAGTCAAGTATGAATCTAAGCACATTCTGACTGGTAAATTGAGACTCCGATGCTCTCTAACGTCATAAAAACAATTCTGGTATGCGAATTTCACCGTAAATTCGTCTGCATAGAGTTATAGATAGATCAATGAGATTTACTTTCCGGCAAATAGTTGATATAAATGTTTTTGCAAATGACATGAAATGAAATGAAATGAAATACGGTTTAACGCCCTAGTTTTTTGCTCCTAAACGGGCTAATGCAGACGGGCATACGCAATGCAGGGTGCTTTGGGGGAAATTTTGCCCGGGCAGCGGCGCTACGACCTTGTGTTATATCGAATTCCAACTGCCAAGGGATCTTTTACGTGAACGCCAATTTGTACATGGAACCTCATTTTTCGTCCCACCCGAACGAATAGGCAGCTGTCCTTGTCAGGCCCTCCGTCCTGCACCACTGACAAGGGGAAACCACGCCGGAAAATCTGGATGAACCTTCTTGACCATTGCAAGGATCGAACACCCGACACCAGGCCAGCGATCCAGCGCCTTATCCACTTAACCCCTGATGCCTTTGACATGTTCCCCATAGGCCTACACATTTAGAATGTGGCACAAGCTAAATAAAATGGAAGCACATGCAAACAAGACGGTTGAAGATATGAATAGCCAAGTGAACACACTTTAAGTTTGATTTGTGATTTATAACGCTGTAAAATGATCAATTTAACTACATTGGAGGGTGTATAATGATCAAATAAAGTCTCGTTGGTAATTAAAACGATGGGAAGTCTTAAAACTAGTGAGTATTGTGAGATGTTAGCAGACGAAATTTAGCCAACGAGTCATAACAAAGATGGCCTCTGAAATACTTCTACATATACTATACTATAGTCAAGCAGTAGTAAGAAGTTTTATTTTAATCCCTTCAAGTGCCTGTGTTAAAATCTAAGCACAAGAACGTTCTTAAGAATTTTCTGGGAACACAAAAAAAGAAAAGTTTACTTAATTGCAAAGTTTACTTAAAATCTAAACACGAGAACGTGCTTAAGAATTTTCTAGGAATCGGGCCCAGATTTCGTTGACGATATGTCAGGCTGATCTGGGTACCCGTCTAAAGTGAAAAAAAGAAAGAAATATTATTGGGGAGAAAATCCTTTTGCCTGCTAGTCAACAAAATAAACTGCATTATAGGATTGTTTTCGTGCTATTCATTTAATTAATTTTTCGAGAATTGATATCTTTAAATTGACTAATGGGTAAAACTAGTTAAAGATACATTATGTAAGATTTAGATAAAGAACTGTCCATTCTTGCTATAATAGTTCGGAAATAGATAATGTAAAATGAATAATTTGAAAATTTCACTCAAACTGCTCTATTGCGAGCCAAGGTATTAGCCTTTGAAGGTTTGACAAGACGTGCGCAATAATTTTAACCACGGTACTTGTTGTTCGAAGCTAAGTCTCGCCATTTTATTTAGCTTAAATCAAAATACAGCTGAACTGTTCCAATCTATTAAATATCGGAGAAATCCGTTGCCATCGAGAGTTGATTATGCCGGAATAAGTTAATTAATGTCTAATAAGGCTAATAAAGAAAGACTTGCAATAGGAAGATTTAGCTCTCATGTATAATGTATGTTTAAATTATTAAAAAAAACAATACATGTATGCAAGAAATTTTCGAGTCGTAAAGGATGCATGTTCCATGAACCGGCGACCGGGAGTTTACGACCGTGATATGATATAGCCTACGGAAAAAAGGAAGCGGCCTGCCTTGTCTTTTTTGTGACTGACCGCCCCCCCCCCCCTCAAAAAAAATAAAAAATTCTCGCTACGAGCGTGTCGAAGACCGCATATTTGGTAACACTTTCAAGCCATTATGTAAGGAAAATGAGTTTTTTACATTCTTTGTTGCAGTTTCATAATGTTCACGCAATTTAATATTTCCAACAAAGAGATGTAAGAAATGGAAACAGACAGGTTCAAAGCGGGGCGAACTCAGTAACTATATTTTAGGTCTTTGAAGCTTTATAATTACAAATATACTGTTCATGTTTAAAATAATAAACGATATCATATTTAATATATCTCATGAAATTTTATGTAATTGACACTCAGTTGTATGCATAAGAATTGCAAACGTGGAATCTAAACGGCCAATTATATGCCATCAAAAGATGAAATAGACACAATTTATGTTATATAATGACATGGCAAATGTCTACAATACTAAAAAATTCATACTCCTATTAAGGCCCCCGCACACGAGCCGAAAACTGCGTACGCAAATGGCGCAGCGTCATTTTCGGCTCGTGTGCGGGGGTATTTTCGAGCGCATTTTGACGTTCGCCAAATATCTGTCATGTTTGATATTTTTTGACGCAGCGCCAACTGCGCTCTCGTGTGCGGGCGACTCAGCGCTATTTGCGTTTCATTCGTCGTCAATGCGCATGCGTCATCACTACTGCAAAATGGCGGCACCCAGTGAGTTCGTCAGTGACGCAATTTTAGAGGATAGAATCGTCGATTTATGGCAAGAATATCCTTGCCTATATGATACAAAATGCGTAGAATTTCGAGACCGCTGCCATTTTCGGATGAGTGGTGGTCACGTGAACGACACACTTGCCGCAGTACCTTTCGCGCAGCGTCGTTTTCGGCTCGTGTGCGGACGCCGTATTTCTGCGTCAAATGCGTACGCATTTAGCGCGGCGCTAAATGCGTACGCAAAATGCGCTCGTGTGCGGGGGCCTTTAGTTTTGTTCTCCCTGATTACGCCTTTTGAATCCCAGGTTGGGAAACTCAGTTCTCAAACACAATGTCATGATTTTGTAATCTACTTACTGTAACCAGCCCCTTTCGTCAATGACAATAAAAACCTCTTTAATCAATGGTTATATGAAATCAGTGTTTCAAATTTTAAAACTTAATTTTAACCGTTGACGTAGAGAAATTCTAGTCTAAGATTAGCTAATCTGACTTTTGAGAATACCACTATTACCGATTAAACCTAAAAACTAATTAGTTTATATATTGTTTGAAAATATAGTCCCATTTTTAAAAAAAAAATTGTTTACTCCACCCACACAACCAATATTAATTCTAATGTTCTGGGTTAACCATTATGGCGTCACTGGCTTCAATCGTCATAATGATAAAATGAGGTCATGCCGTCTCCAGTTCATTAAAGCTTCTTGATATGGATAACTGACCCTGCAGTATCTGTCATTGGACGATGAATTATGTTGTACATAGCATTCGCAAAGTCAATAGACCCCAAGTTACTTCCGGTCGACGGCTTTGCTATTGTTTATAATGAAGCCGAGTCGTGTGAGCTGGTATTAATGTTATTATTTTGTAATAATTGTAATTGAGATAGCGACTGGAAATATAGAAGACAACATTCCTATATTCATGAAGTTAATAATAACACGAAGACCGTATATTTATACGCCCACATTTTCATGTGAACGTATATTGTCGTCGCCCCTGTTCGTCCGTCCGTCCGGACGTCCGTCCGTCCACAATTGTTTGTGAACAGTCTACAGGTCACAATTTTTATCCGATTTCAATGAAACTTAAAATATAGGTTTATCACCCTAAGATCTCGGTTCCTTTCGATATTGGCATGTATCGGACCGTAACTTCATGGGTTATGGCCCCTGATTGTACGAAAAATCACGTTTTTTAGCTTGTGAACAGTGTAAAGGTCACAATTTTGAACCGATTTGGATGAAACTTGAAACGCATGTTTATAACCCAAAGATCTGGGCTCCTTTTGATATTTGCGCCAATCGGATCGTAACTTCCTGAATTATGGCCCCTGATTCTCCATAAAATCGCCCTTTTTAGCTTGTGGTCCCTCTGGAGGTCAAAATTGTTATCCGATTTAAAAAAAAAACGTTTGATTATATCACCGTCCCATGGTTATGAACGTTGAGTTCGCATTTCGTGAAAATCGGACCAAAATTGACGGACAAAATGATTACTTAAAATGCAACAACTCTTGTTGACTGCCCGGACGATTTGGCTGCTGTGTGGGCGTATGTTTCGTTGCCTGGCAACCTATGTTTTTACTTCAGTATTTATATTTTTAAAAAGTACCTAAATATAGATCCCATACTATGGGCCATATAGCAGTAGATTGCAAAGCCTATGCGTGAACTGATATTTGATGTTATTATTTTGTAATAATTTTGAAATAGCGACTGGAAATTTTGAGACAACTTTCCTATATTTACTAAGTTAATAATAACATGAAGACTGTATTTTTTTACTTCATTTTTTATATTTTACAGATTTTCTTGATTTTTTTGTAAAAATGAAAATACTGTTTTGTTTTGGGTCCATTATTTAAGGATGTAAATACAATGCGTATTTTTGTAACCAAATTGATTCTTTAAATCTATTTCAAAAGAAAAAAAAAGATGCACTTAAAATATTTTCGTTTATACTGACAACTAATCGTATTGATACAAAATAACTTACACATGGTTAAACATTCATTTCGGATATATCTTGGTAATTGGAAGTTGTGCAGACGATGTTTTTTTCTTATTTTATTCCGAAGCTCACAGGACTCCTTACGTATTTCTTCAAAGTTTTGTTTAACTGGAAGTAACTTGGGGTCTATTGACTTCGCGCATGCGATGTATAACATAAACCACCAGTCGGACTTCCTTTCTAGTACAGTTCTATGGTGCCATTCCACGCATTGACTGGTATAGGGCGTTTTGATTACATTTTTGACGTCAATCTCGGATTTTAAAATTCCATAACTTCGGATCTAATTGGAATATTTTGATGAAATAAAAACAAATTTGGATAGCATTTTATGTGTATTTTCACAAAATATTTTTTTAAAATATTTTTCTGTTATTTGAAACTTTGACCTGAACCCCCTAGTTATATAACAACTCTTCCAGATCCCAGTGTAGTAAGGACACGTAAAACGAAATTATGAATTATGAAAATGGAAACGAAATAAGATCTGTACTTTAATCACATTGCAACAATAGGTATACCTTATGATAAATATTGGTTCAAATATCAAAATACAGAAATAAAATAATACAGGGTTTAACGCCCCACTGTGCAGTCCCCTTAACAGTCTTCAGGACTGGTGCTTTTAACAGGCATTTCGTTAATATCTGTTTAGTTGGATGACTATTGCCTGTGTTATTACAGTGACATGTTCAATACCCTATCCAAATGTTTTCCCATTACCACATTCTATAGTGTAGGTAACATTGCATCTATTCCGTTCAGGTCATCAATAGCAATAACACGTGACAGTAATTAAACACAACGTTTATAGCTAGTGGTCAATAGAGCCTGATGTTATTGTCAATAATATGTGTGTTCTAGTCTGAGTTTGATAAAAGTGATGGTGGCACACTTTGTCAAACAATTAAAGATACATTATGTAAGATTTGAATAAAGAGCTGGCCGTTCAAAATTAGTAATATGAATAATATTAAAAATTTCATTTACATTACCTTTTCCTGGGTCATTATATAACATTTAAGGCCAAACGAAAGACCTGCAGTAGGCAAATTTAGCTCTTGAATGATGTACGATTCACCTTTTCTGTACATTCTAATTAACCGCATTACATGAAAAACAATGTCATGCGTAGCGCGAAAACATTAAATATGACATAACCCAATAAGTAATAGTAGTGTAAGTGAATTATTCGGTACAATGCTGTCAGAAAAGATGTGTTTTGGAAGGAGGCCGGGGGGGGGGGGGGCATAGCGAATTGAACGAGGGAATAAGGGCGGCATTAGCCATGACACACTTGTTATACGTCATTTGTTAACCAGTGGAGATCGTGGAGAATTGGGTATAAAGGTAAATATAGGGACAATAATCATGTACATTGACAACATGAGATGCAGATACATTAATTTGAATCTCAAATTTCATACAAATACAATACTCAGTAGCATGATAATTATTGACACAATGACGCTAATTGAACAGACGTGTGTGACGTGATTAGGATCATTTAACTTCAGTTTTAAAGTAGAAGTATATTGATCATTAATGCTTGCATTATATACGATTATATAACTCTCTCATTTTCTATGTTTTGACAAAAAGGGCCCGGAAGATAAATTGCCGGAAGGGAGATAACTACCATACAGAGCACACATTTTTAATTTATCTATAATTTTCACTGTTTGCGTAATATCCCCGTCAGACCGGAGTTGCGTCCATACTGCGCTTCCACTGCGACAAAAAATAGTCTCAGAGCGAGTTAAGAACGCCATAAGCGTGGTAACAGCGCGGTGGAAACACTAGATATCGTGCTGTGGTCTCCATGGTCGCCAATGATCGCCGAGCCACGACGTTTGTTTTGAACATGCGCATATGATCTGGAAAGCTGCGAGAACGTGGTGTGGTCGCAAAAGTCCTTATTGCGCTGCTACGGCGACAAAAAATGTTTTCAGAGCGTGGCAAGATCACCCTGAGCGCTGTGGAAACGCGAGATATCGTTCTGTGGTCTCCATGGTCGCCAATGATCGCTGAGTCACGGCGTTTGTTTTGAGTATGTTCAAAGAAAACGCCAAGGTCCTGTCATATGACATTGGAATCCGAGAGAACGTGGTGGGTCGCGAGGGCCGCGCGATAAGCGTGGTAACATCTCTATGAACGTAGCACACGCGCAGTACACACGTAGAAAAGGCGCTGCGAAAATTGTAACATTTGCAACGGTGCCCTCATGGCGTCTTCACCACAACCCTCACGCGTTGACCGGGACCCCACCAAGCGCTCTTAGTCCTTATGGCGTTGTCATAGCGATGTTACGATGATTCCACCACTGTTGCGCGACTGCATTACGACCTCATGGGGCTACCTCTAAAGCATATGGCGATTTTATGAGGTTCCCACAACGTGTATGGAGTTCTTAATACGACCATGGCGCGGTTACCAAGCTTGCATTTTTCGCTTATAGCGACCATGCATTTCATGCACGACTTGCTTTGAAAACGGACGATTCAAAGGTCATCTTGAAATTTCGAAAAAAAATCAAACCAGCTTGCATAGTCGCCGTGATCACGTGGTGGAAACGCACGTGTAGTCCAGATAAGACGTGTGGTTGAGCGACGCGGGTTCGCGATGACCGCCGTTGCCAAGCTTATAGATCTCAATCGAAACGCCATAAGCGCAGAGAGATCGTGACGAACCCGCCGCGAGAATGCTATATAAACGCACAGGTCGCAGTAAGAACGCGCCTTTTTTAAGTTTGTAATTTTGGGACATTTTTCCGCGTTGTGTTCACGCTTGCGCAGTAGGGTCACCACTCCGGTCTGACGGGGGCTTAAGGAGGACTCCAAGAAAGGAAATAAAAATATAATTAAATAAAGCGCGGTCTACGAAATAAGTAAATGGCATAAAACTAGAAGATACAACAGGTCATTAAAACCAATATACAACAAACGTCATATCATGTATTTCCTTTCCTGTAGTGATTATGGAATGGGTTGAAGATTAGTTAGGGACAAATTGTTGACTGAGTGTCCTGTCGTTGCCCTACCATGAAATTTAATTATGTTAGTATCATTTTGCTTATGTGTGTGGTATCCAATGTATTTATGTAAATGTTATACGATACAGTTTAAATCCACAGACAAAGATTGTTAAATAACTATAAATATTTATAGTTGTATATTAATTAAGACAGTTTAATTAATGACATGAAATAATGCTTTATATTTACCCCCGAATAAAAAGTTTTAGACAGAGGCGGACAAAGGAAAGGTAGCTGCAGGAGTGTACCTCTTACTATTATAGCCTGATAGATAAAGTGCAAATATTGCGATTCATTTTAGGCTGCAAGGAATAGAAATATATCTCCTTTAAATATTTTTATTTATAGATCATACGTGATTGTAGGATTACAAGTTTACATCGTTTTTATTATAGATAAATATGGGCATTTTTTGTTTTGCTTTAATGTCTGAAATAATTAAGAATATTGTTGAGATAGACGTATTTACGATACTTTCCTTTAAATTATATCAGCTAATTCATCTATTTTTGTGGTGACATTATGCCTATTTGAATAATGTTTCCTTCACTATATCGGGGGGTCGGGATGGCCTAGTGGACTAGAGTGCCGCGCTTCGACCTCTAGCTGGCCGGTCACCTCTGGCTTGCGGCTGTGGTTTCGAGCCCTGGTGTGAGCGTATGCGGCATGGCACTCCGGTTTCCTCCCACTGCTAAAGACCCCTACGCGCAGGCGAATTATTGAAATAAAATTGAACCATGTGTTAGTCCCGAAATGACCTGGTTTGTGTTGAGTGGACGTTAAACCCCATTTCTCTCTCTCTCTCCCTTCACTATATCACCATCGTCTGTAGCCTAGTCTTTAGTTGCAGAAATGTAGGACGTTAATTCCGTTCGATAAAATAAATTTGTCTTGTATATTACCAATATCCAATTAACACATTAACGGTCCAGATAGCATAATAAACGGGTTTAACAAATAAACAACGACTGGTGTAAACTGTTTTCTGGTATATTCAGATACAGGATGAAGACCATCCATCACATCGGTTACATTCTTTATGATCATCCTCTTTGTGTTTCATTAACCGTTACCATTATAGTTACTAGTGTGAGGTTTTAACATCATAGTATAGTTACTAGTAGGTTGTTTCAACATCGCATAACAAGACGACATTTACTAGCAGGGCGTTTCACCAAAGCACAATTTGCGATACGGTTACTAACAAAAAGTTTCAAGATACTAGAATATTTCAACATAATATCAGACATAAATACTAGCAAAATGTTTCACCAGAGCACAATAGCAGATATAAATACTAGCACAATATTTTACCACAGCATAATAGCGAAACAAGTAATTGTTACAAGACCATTTATACTTAGGAACACAATAAAGGCAAGCTTATCGAATGCAGGAGCAGCTTTGGGAACTAGAACAGCGTCTTCATCTTTAGTATCAGTACTGGTTGAGAAGGTGGAGTCCATGGTTTGATCCATCAACATCCGTACTAGTATAGGATGTTGGTTGGTCTCATGGTGCAAGGATATGCTCTTAATCGTAGCCAGAATGATCGCTACGCTCAATAATAACATGCAGGTCAAATAGGCACTGAAGATGCAGATAGAGTCCGAGTTTGCTGGTAGAGATTCATTGATAAAGGACAAATAAATTGTGTAGGATAGTAGAACTGATATAGCCATCGTTAGTCTTTCACCGCTAGCTGCTGGCAGCTGGAACACAAAACAATTCAAAATAGAAAGGCTGATTGGTGGCACGACACCTTTGATAATATGAAAAGCAAACCGTCGACTCAAAGCGATACTCACAACGACATCTCCTGTCCACACTGTTCCATCCAGGAATCTAGTATCAATATCTTCCATTCATTACTCTCCTGGTAAAATTCTAGCACCTGACCATCTGTTAAATATTGAAACACAAACGGACTATATCTCTGATATGCTGGACTGATTATCGTTTTACAGATTTGGTAATCAAAGGGAAATTTGGTAATATCAATTTTACAGGAAGTTTTAAATAGATTATGAGTTGTCCAAATAACCCGCCCGTCAGCAGTTATTATTACGTCATCGCCCTTTTTAATATTTCGATTATTATCGAAAACATTGAAAATAACGACCGAAGGCATCCATATATCGTCAGGAGAGACAGTGATATAACAGGGTGTATCCACATCGCTTGCGTTCCACTTTAGAAACGTATCATACCAGGTGATGATCAGTTTCGTTGATGTCTCTATGTACTGGTTCACTTCGCTGACAAAATTTACACTAATTAATTGGTATTTAACAGTCACGTCCACATTATCGGATATTCTCTCCGTCGGATGTAACTTTGGTTGGTAATTTGATAAAAGATCTGTGAAAAAAACTTGTTTGTCAAAGTCACAGTTGGCGTATTGTATTAAACCAACCACAAACACCCACCGCATTGTAGTTAATGGATATTCTGAAAATAAAAATAATTTTTGATGTGTTGTTTCAGCATGCCGGATCTTTGATTGTGATAAAATATTGTTCTAGAAATATTAATTTCTTGCACAAACAGCAATAGTTGATGTTTCTATGTACTGGTTCACTTCACTCACAAAGTTGATGCTAATTAATTGGTATACCACTTTTATATCCACATTCTCCAATAATGTCTCCGTTGGTTGTAACTTCGGCTGGTAATTAGAAAAAAGATCAGTGAAAAAAGCCTGTCTATCGAATTCGCCCTGCGCCTTGTCTATGATCAAAACGCCAACACACAAACAAATACATAATGTTAACATCGTTACAGGAATTCTGAAAAAAGCCAATTTAAATGGAGATGAAATACACCGTAATTGGCCATAAAAGTATGAAATCACGGTTCCTCTGATTTTGGGGGCGAGATATCCTGTGCAGGGTGATCGTCAGAGTTCGATTCACACTTTAACATGCACGTAAAAGAAGCATTAACAGTTAGAAATCTAAATATTGCGTAGATCGTCTTCTTTATTGCAGTCTGTGTGGAAAAGTGGTGCGTTAAACACCATTTCATTTCATCCATGCTCTTGCGGATGACTATGATTTAACAAAATGTAATTTAGTCTGCGAAGTACTCGACGAACAGATATTTTAAAAGTATTGGTGGTGAGGTCCACAGTCATCAAACAACGCTGTCTCATTTAAACTCCAGCCACCGTCCCTACGAAAAGGCCATGGAATACTGTAAGTTTTTGTTGGCGAAGTCCACGTTTACCGAGCAACGGCAATGCCGGGAGAGAAGATTAATCCCAAATATTCTGTTTTCTAGAGGGTGATAATTCAAACTTATAACTTACCTGCGTGAAAATACCACCATGCCCACAAAAAAAGTTTAATCGTATTGTATCTGATCAATATTTTTATATACATACAAATATTCTGGTTGCGTGACAATTTAGAGCTGCGATGAAAGAAAATAATAAAATCGTCTCATCAAATTGGTTAACACGAACAAAAGGGCGAGACATAAAACATGTACAACAATATAGTTAATGATTCGACATCAAATAAGACGTGTGTCAAAAAGGGGGTGAGGCGAAAAAAAAATCTTTTATGTTTATGAAAAGATGATTATGTAGAATCATGACTGCTGGCTGAGGAGTTAATATACTTAATCTTTAATAGAACACAATTTTTATGGGAAACAATCACTGGTTTATTCTAAAAGCACGACGTTTCGACAAGTATCCTCTTATCGTTATCAAGCACAATGATAACGATAAGAGGATACTTGTCGAAACGTCGTGCTTTTAGAATAAACCAGTGATTGTTTCCCATAAAAATTGTGTTCTATTAATGTGTTTTCCAATCGCTAAATGCCACTTAAAGATTATACTTAATCTTGATATAACATTTTCATGTGGACGTATATTGTCGTCGTCCCTGTCCGTCTGCCCGTCCACAATTTGTTTGTGAACACTCTACAGGTCACAATTCTGGTTGACATGCTGAAAGTCACAATTTTCATCTGACTTTAATGAAACTTATTTCCTTGCGATATTTGGGCATATCGGATCGTCACTTCCTGGATTATGGCCCCTGATTGTACCAAAAATCGAGTTTTTACCTTGTGGTTCCTCCTCCAGAGGTCACAATTATTATCGTGGTTCCTGTCGCTTCGTGGATAATGCGACAAACATGTAATACGTTTGAAACCATATCAGTTTGCCAAGTCTCTGTATGCGTGTCCATCGTATTGTGGTTCGTGGTTAGATCAGCAACTGTTTTGCTTATGGCATTTCCTTGTGGCACTTTTCGTACAGAGGGAACTTTGAATAATAATCTGAAATAAGGAGGTATTCTCCATCGTTGAAATGGAATAAGTCTCTTCCGATGGTATGCCATGGAGTTAGTGGTATATCGGTTGGTTTTTGGATTGTTGTTGGGAATGTTTGGCAAGTGGCACTACTGTTTGTGATATTGATAAAATCGATGTTCAGACGTTCTGGCTCTCAGCATCATGGTTATTTTTGAGAATATTCTGTTTCAGTGAATAAGTCTTCTCTATATGTCCAATATGGCTTGATTGACATTGGGACATTTTTAATAGTGTGTCATAGTGGGTCATCCATGGTAAATCATCTCTTTCAGAATTGTTAGATCTTGATCTTGCTAAGTTGCAACTTCACCTTGTTAATCGTGTCGTTTGTGTAATTTGGCGATAACAGTGAGAGTGCAACAACTATTGGTACATCTTTATCAGGTACATATTTTATTTTAACATTGTATGACTGAAGGCGCAATAGCATGCATTGAAGACGCGGTTGTGCCGAAACTAGGTGTTCGAGATGTATGGATTCCAGTGGTTTATGGTCTGATTCTATTATTAAGTTTTACATATAGATACAATAATAACGAAATTGATATTGGCAACAATTCATTCATACTTGGGAATTCTCTAGGCGCTTGAAAGTGTTCACATTGGTTAATTATAGTACATAAACAGTCCGGTTTTGTCACTTGATTTGAAGATAGACTATGTTTCACATTTTCAAATTGAACTTGGAAGCGAATTCCATAGAATTGATGCATAATACTGAAAAGTCCTTGAACCAAATTTCTTCATCTTATAAACCGGGGCATTTAAAAATATGTTATTCTCCGATCTCTGCGACCTCTTTGGATAGTAGTGTGTCAAGAGGTTCTGGAGATATATTGGTGCTGTTATATTTAATGTGTTTAAGTTAATTCTCCCGCGCACTCGGAGCCAGTGAAGATTGTTTAACTTGGGAGTGATAAGTGATAACATAATTGGTGATAAAGATACAGGAAATTGCTTTTATTGAACAGTAGCACAGTAACATTATTTATGGAATAACAATTATTGATTTATTAACAGGCAACGCCTCGACGATGATACATATGGCCTGCACCTAGCCCAAAACTGGGGGCGCCGCGGTACCTACAATTGACAGTTCACGGCGAAAGGTACCGCGGATAAGCCGTCCTTCGGAGAAAAGTCTAGGGTGTTCTCCCTTTGAAGGGCAGTATAATAATTTATGAGAAAAACGAAAAGGTTGAAAACAGGTAAGAGTGCGATTTGTTTGAATTTTGAAGGTTATCATGCCTTTTTGCCCCGCCAAATTTAGTATAGGCGCCAAGGATTTTGTCTCATCATTATCGGATGAGGCACCCCCCAAAGCATGTCGTTTTGGGCGAACAACCAACCTACTTGGCATTTTGCAGGGTTAGGGTTAGGGGGCGCCTCATCTATAATTACAAGATTTGGCTGGAGGGGGGCGCCTAATCTATAATTACAAGATTAGGTGGGAGGGGGCGCCTCATCTATAACAACATGATTGGCGAGGCGCCCATAAAACCAACTTACATGGGGTTTAGCGTATGTCTAGATTAGGTATGAAGAACAGGCCCTTGAACGCCATTTCATTTCTATACATTTATCTAATAGCTATCTCACCTGAACACAAACCCTTGTTAACCATACATGCACTACGGTTGATATCGGTATCCGACAAACGCTATTATATAGCCAAAAGTCTCTTGATTATGGCGCTTCGGCTTCGAAGGGGGCGCGGTCGTTTATCCAAACGAACAAACGTTATAGTCTTGATTATTCAGATCGCCAAATCAAAAGCCCATAAAATGTTACATCTGTATGCCGTGGTATTTATCTACAAATGTGTCTTGTTGCGTGACAATTAAAAGCTGTGATCAAATAAATCATGGTTCCGGAAAATTAGTTAATACAAACACGTTAATTATGATATTGAATGCATGAACAGTTACGTAATAATGTCTATATAGTATATTACAATACAATACTGGCATGTTTATACGAAACATCAGTATATATACTTGGATAAAACAACCAAATATTTACTTTGCTTGGTGCAAAAATTAAATGAAATGGGGTTTAACGTCCTACTCCTAAACTTGGCTAATGAAGCCATACAGTGTGCCACGGGGGAAATTTGTCTTCGGCCTTATATTCTTATATTGAATTCCAACTGCCAAGGGATCTTTTACGTGCATTTCAATGTGTACACTAGACCTTGGTTTTTGCGACCCACCCCAACGATTAGACAGCTGTCCTTGTCTGACTCAAGCCTACCTGCACGTATGACACAGGGAAACCACACCGGAAAATCTTGATGAACTTTCTCGGCACATGCCGGGATCGAATGCTTGGTGCAGAAAAGTTAATATAATTCATTAGTATGCATACTTGGACAAAACAACCACACATTTACTTTGCTTGGCTCAGAAAATGAAGACATTTGAAATTGATTTCCATTTTCTGTACAAATGTTACTTAAACCCCACTTAACGAATCTCAATGAGAAGTGTTTGTGACTCCTATCAAATACTGCCTAGGAAGTCGACATCAGCTTCTGATCTCAGAGTTGGATACCATACACAATCAAGGACTTAGAATCAGTTTACGGACATTCTTCACATCTCAAGTGCACTATTTGTACTTCTGAGGTTATAAGATCTCTTTACACGACAGGCATACAATGCGGTATGTCATTTCTTTGCTGCGTATTCGGAATAAATCTCTTTTTTCTGTGTCTGGTATCATTAGTTCACCTAATACTGTATATCCTGCAAATATCGATTTTCATCTAACAAAGAAAAAGATACTTGCTCTACGACGTAGATCTATATCTGGGGTTTCGATTAACGAAATTTAAACACAGATTAAAAATTTGTATTAATTGCACATCAACATAGAGCAATTAGCGACTATAATAAAAGACAAATGTTGGCAGAATAATGTAAACACGGTCTGTTGACAAATTCCAATTTGTTTTTATCATACTGATAGTTGATATTATATTCCGTATAATATAAATATTGCGACAAGAACTCATAAAATTAAATAAACACGTCTATATCAAAAATATTGTAATTAACAAAGAAAAAAGAAAGTAAATATTTTCTTAAGATTTTATAATTCAATCTATAGAAAACAACCTATAAATACCACTTAGATTCAAGTCAGCATTTTGAAATATGCTAAATAATAATTAAAAATATTACGAAAATTTATATGTAATAAAGGATATGCCAATTGTGCCTTTGAGATTGTTTAACATTTATATAATGAAGGATATGCCAAATTTGATTTGGAAATTTATAACATTTAATATATAATATGGTGTACGTATATAGCGAATCTCCTTCGAGGAGAAGGGGATTTTATTTATCATCCAATCCTTTCTTATATGCACAGATAAATAAACATAATTCTTTGCTACATATTTCACTTTTACTGAACCTGATTACGGCGTAGTGATACATCAGTTTGCAAAGTCTATTATTGTGACCCAGTGTTTCCGTCAAGGTCAATTTAACAAAAAAGGAGTTATTTTTAATAAGAAATAAACTGTAGTTCCGTTTTAACTGACCAATAAAATTCATGTGAAGCGATATCTCCTTAAAGACATCTACCGTATGTACGTTGTGGCATGCTTAAGGGCGAATCTTGCTTTTGATTCGTTAATTATACACTGTCGATTGAACAATAACACCCCTCTGTTTTACTAAGGCTAACAACTGCGTATAAATATTACAGTGTACTTTTTTCATTTTTGTGCTCATTGATCTTCCTCAACTCAAATCTTTACTGACATATTTCTTTAAAAAAATTCTCCTCAAATGACCATCAAACTATTTTCAAACTTCATCCTTTATCCAAACACATCCCTGAAATAAATAAAAGAAAGGCAGAAACTCAGTCATAGATTAATTACAACCGTTTTCAGGAATCATAAATTATTCGTAACTAGAAAGTGTGGATATTTGTTTTTCTTTTCCTTTTTTTTTAAATCTGCAATGTTTAGGCTACTTGTGATGGGAACTTTAAATCAAGGTTAGATCAAATTCAGAATAACATGATCCACCTAATAATAAGTCATTAGGTTTGGAAATACAATAAAGGGAGCGAAATAGACTGGGGTAGGCATAATATGCACGCCAGAAAGGTATACATATCTACCACAGGAAACCTAGGCCTAACATTGGTTTTTTTGGGGGATGTAAGCAAGATCTGCTCTTCTCTAAAGAACAACTAACAATGCAATTGTTTTGGCGGTCTGCAAATAAAAAAATAAAGGCTAAACCCCCACTTCTATTACTAAAAACTTTGAAAGCGTAGCCATCATTGTTGCCAAGAGTTATCCCTGTCTAGTCTCGGTTAACAGGATTTAACTATTTCAATCACGACTGGCATTATGCCAACCGGTCACAAAGACCACACTAAGGATAATCTTTTTTAAATCCTGAGATGTTTCATAAGAACCAGCTACGCTAACTCGACTTCGGTCCTAATGATTCCAGGACATGTCTATTGGTCAATAACACCCCTTTAAATGTGTAGCCATAGCTTTATCTCAGGGATTTTCGGGTTATTAAGGAGCTGAAGCAGTACTGGTTTCAACAGTTTATTTACAGAATACCAAAGCAACAAACACAAAACCAAAAGAAAAGAACCAAAAACACTGAAAATATAAATACAAGGATATTACAAACATGCAAACAAGGCGGGCGGAACATAATCAAAATAGAAATAAATATACAAAAGAAAGATAAAACATAATTTGAACTAAATACATTTATAGATGTATGAACATTTAAAAAGAGAGCAGAGAAAATAGGGAAACTAAACATACCCTGGGAAAGGTGTTTTATAATTATCACAATGCCAGTAAGGACTATATTACAGAAGCTAAAATAAAACAAACACCACAATAAATAAATACCAATAAAAAGGGCGAAAATGGCGGGAAAACAAAAGGTATGAAATTGCAGATAAATTAGGGAAACTCCTATTACAAGAATGATTCATTTAAAATGCTTAGAACCATCCTGTACTAAATATATTTACTGATAAATTAAACTTATAAAATAACTAAAAACACGAAATATAAAATACCTGAAGTTGAAGAGAACACAAAGGTCTTGTCATTTGTCATGTCAAGAGAAAGGTGCAGTTTAAAACAAGGTGCAAGCCAGGTAAACTCATTAAAACAACTCACTAAACACAATACTACACACACACACACACACTGGACAGTACATCTTGGCTAAATTCCAAGGCACCAAACTGACATAAGGTACAACACCATATATTACATAAACTTTATTTACATGTAAACAACAAAACATTTACAAATTACACTCTACTACAAATGCGAAACAGGAAGTGTTTATCTCCTAAATGATGTAGAAAAAAATGTCCTAGTAGGTAGGGTGACCCATGCCCTTAAAATTTCTCTACAGAAAGTTGGTCTCGACACGGCGAATCTGCACGCTTTTCTCAACTGATGTGATCGCTCACTCCCCAGTATGTTAATTGTCGGCCGTGAAATCTATGATACTATAAATAGCCATTGCACGTGCACATCTCTACTAATTTATCAACTATTAAAATTGTAAAACAATCTATTGTTGACGATTTTAAATAGCCGTAGAATTTAGTTTCTTGGCTATTACATCACCTTTAGAAATTACGTTCGTTTTATTTTTTAAATTGCTTTATCATTAACTGTACCGTTGGGAGTGGCGTCTTTTGGTTTAGTACAAAAATTATCTCTGAATAACGTTCGTAAGCAAGAACATGATACTAGCAGTACTTTCATTTTCCTTTTACAAGGTTCTTAAAACAGTTATTATGTGCTGTCGGATGTGCGTGTTTCTAAATTCAATTTCTAGTTTCAACTTTCTGTTTCGTTTCGTAAAAAAGAAGTATTGATTATTCCAACCTATCAATTAGACGTAGAAAGTTGAGATATTTGGAGATATTCATTTATGTTTGGTCACCCTACTAAATGTATAATTGGGTGATCAGTGCAGTGAACGAGTTACGCTGCGCAGACTTGAAACAGGCTAAGGTTGTTAAGGTCGTTTTTAAACACGTTTGTACTCGATGAAAATGATATCATCGGTTGTATTTATAAACATGAGCTGTAACGCTTCGCAACGATGCCAAGTATTACGAATGGGAACTATCCGGTCGCCTAACAACAAGAGAAGAAAGATAGCTAATTCGCTGAGAATTTTAAGAAAAAAGAAAACTTTATGAATATGGTTCTCATAAAACGAGAAAATAAAGGTGATTCAAAATGTTTTACTATATGAATTAACCAAGAATCGAACTTCGTACATAAATCAGGGGGAACAACTCCTGTAAGATGAAATGAAATGAAATGTTGTTTAATGGCACGTCAGCTCCAACCGGGCTATATTGCGCCAAACATATGGTGAGATTTTGCGAGACAAACTAGAAACAATCACAATATTATCTATACATATACATAAATAAAAACAAATATCACAGTAAATATCAATTAAAAATAAATATCAACTTTATGTATATATATTTAAAATATGAAAGTGAAAATCAGCTATATACAATTAAAATTTTCGATAAAACTTTGTCTCTTTTAAAAAATCTAGCGCTTTACAATATAGCCCCGGTTGGGCAAACAACTGATGTAGTGATTGGCAACGGTAATGCCGTAATCTTGCATCTTTGAGATGCTTGCACTCAATCAAAATGTGCTTCACTGTCAAAGGAACATGACAGTGTTCACATTCTGGTTGAGGCTCTCGCTTTAAGATGAAAATATGTGTTAAAAAAGTATGACCTATGCGAGAGCGACACAAGACAACTTCATCTCTCCTGCTCGTACTATAGGAGCTTGGCCAGTCTCCTAAGAGAGGCTTGATGTGGTGAAGTTTATTTGTGTCTGCAAGATCCCAAGATCGTTGCCAGCGGTCATATATAAAACAGTGTATTGGTGATTTAAAATCTGTGAATGGTAGAAGGAATTTTGACATGGGAAGATTTAAAGCAGACTTAGCAGCTAAGTCTGCTTGGTCATTCCCCTTAATATCAACATGACTGGGGAGCCAGCAAAGGACTATGTCCCTGCCGTTAAACTCGTTTGATAGTAGCAGACGATAAATATCTGCTACTAATGGGTGTACAAGCTGTTTATTGTTAATTGCCTGTAAAGAGGACAAGGAATCAGTGAAAATAATATGTTTTGAAGATGAAGAGGATTGAATGAACTCCAGTGCCTGCAAGATTGCCTGGAGCTCAGCAGTAAATATGGAAGCAGCTGGTGGAAGTCTGACAGAAATGATTCCAGATGGCGTGACGGTAGCCGAAGCTACCCGATCACCATCTTTGGAACCATCTGTGTAAAAGGGAGCATAATCACCATATTTAGACTGCAACTCTCGAAAGAGAGACTGAAACACTGTGGAACTAGTATCTCTCTTTTTGTTTTTCGTTAGATCTAAATCGATCTTTGGAGAAGATATAGTCCATGGTGGTGTATCAACCAAAGGGGTATTCGCAATACTGTCATGACTGATGCCAGCCTCTGACAGAAGGGGTTGAATACGAATACCGAATGGTGGAATTGCGTTAGTTTTTAGCATATATAGATGTTCATGATATGGTCTAAATATGGTGTTATATGAAATATGATGAGGAAGAGATGCAATTTTTGTAGCATACTGCAGTGCCAGTTTATCACGTCTGTCGTGCAATGAGGGCTCGTGCGCCTCGACGTATAAACTCTGCACTGGAGATGTACGGAATGCTCCCAGGCTGATTCGAAGTCCTTGGTTGTGTATGGTGTCGAGCTCTTTGAGATAAGACTCGCGGGCAGACCCATACACAATACACCCATAATCGAGTTTTGATCTTATTAAAGCTCGATATAATCTGAGCAAGACCTTACGGTCTGCTCCCCAGTCAGTATTTGATAAGACTCTCAATATGTTGAGGGCTTTCAGACATTTCTTCTTGAGGGTTTTTATATGGGGGATAAATGATAATTTCTTATCAAATATCAAACCCAAGAATTTTGTTTCATCTACAACTGGGATGGGGATGCCATCCAGTGTAAGCTCTGGATCCGGATGTAAACCTCGTCGTTGACAGAAGTGCATGCAAACAGTCTTGGATTTCGAAAATCGAAATCCGTTGTCAGTTGCCCATCGTTGAATAGAATTCAAACAAAGCTGCAACTGACGTTCGATTGTCTGCATACTTGTCGATCCATAACACATCTGAAAGTCATCAACATATAGAGAGCCGTCGACCCCACGTTTAAGGCACGCGGGAATTGCATTAATTTTAATAGCAAATAAAGTGGGAGACAAAATACTTCCCTGAGGAACTCCCATTTCCTGAGGAAATGGATCAGAGAATATTGAACCCAAACGTACCTTAAACGACCTATCTTCTAAGAAACTTTTAATGAAGATAGGTAAGCGACCTCGCAGACCGAGGTTATGCAGGTCGCGCATGATACCATATTTCCATGTGGTATCATAAGCTTTCTCCAGATCAAAAAATATAGCAACTAAATGTTGTTTCTGGATGAAAGCGTCCCTGACGAACGTTTCAAATCGAACGAGATGATCAAGAGTGCTTCTTTGGGACCGAAATCCACATTGAAGGTCAGTAATGAGGTTGTTGGACTCAAGGTACCAAACAAGCCTTCGATTGATCAATCTCTCCATGGTTTTACAAATACAGCTAGTTAAAGCAATCGGACGATAATTAGTAGGATTCGTGGGATCTTTACCCGGTTTAGGGATGGGAATTATTGTGGCTTCATGCCACGAAGGAGGAAAATTCCCTTCAACCCAAATCCGGTTATATAGATCTAATAATATTAAGAGTGTTTGAAAAGGTAAATGTTTTAAAATTTGGTAGTGAATTTCATCTGGACCAGTTGCAGTGTCCCGAGCTCGCTTTAGCGAATCCCGAAGCTCTGCAATGGAAAAGGTATCATTGTAGCATTCATCATTGTGGGACTTGAAATTAAGTCGCCTTTTCTCCTGTTGCTGTTTAATGCCTAGAAAGGCATTGGAGGAGAAATTGGATGATGAATTAAATGAAAAGGTACTGGCCAGAGAATTAGCAATATCAGGGAATGTTGTTAAGGTGGTATTATCAACATTTAGATGGTTAACTGATAATGCACTACTTTTACCTTTAATTCTTCGAATCCTATCCCAAACCGATTTGGATGTTGTACGGGAATTGATCCTAGAGACATAACCTTGCCATGAAGACTTCTTTGCTTGGCGTATGGTTCTACGGGCCTTCGCCCGGACCATTTGGTAAGCTGCAATATTCTCCATGGAAGGATGGTTCTTTAATCGTCTCAGGATACGATCACGCTCTTTAAGAGCTGATTTGCAATCTTCATTATACCATGGTTTATTGAAACGCTTTGGTTCAGTCGTGGTTTTTGGAATCGCCTGCTCAGCTACATCTTGGAGAATTGAAGTAAATAAGGCCATAGGCTCATCTGCATCCTCTAACTCCTTTACATCAAAAGAGAAGAGACACAAAGATTCAAAAAGAGCCCAATCAGCCTTATGTAACTTCCACCTCTGCGGCCTTTCAACCGGGGAGGGTCCATTATTATCTATTAAAATAGGGAAGTGATCACTGCCGCACAGATCTTCATTGACTCTCCACGTAAAATCCTGATATAGGACCGGAGAGCAAATGGTGAGATCAAGAGCAGAAAAAGACGCTGTGGCAGGATGTAGATAAGTAGGCGAGTCATTATTTAATAAGCACAAATTATTAAGGTTAATGAAGTCAGCTATTTGATTACCTCTGAAATTATCATCAGGACTACCCCAGAGTGAATGATGACCATTGAAATCCCCCGTAAGGATAAACGGGGGAGGTAATTGCGTGATTAGGTCATCTAGATCCCTAGAGTTTAGATTTAAACTTGGTGGTAAGTACACAGAGCATAGAGTAACAGGAATATGTAAAGTCACCCTAGCAGCCACGGCCTGCAAAGGCGTGGTAAGGGGAACTTGGCTCTGTGGGACATCTCCATTAATAATAATGGAAACACCACCATGTGCTCTACCATCATTATTGGCAAAATGATGATATTCAACAAAATTTTTAAATGATAATTTATCAGATGTTTTAAGGTATGTTTCTTGTAAACAAATAGCTAATGGATTGATATTTTGTATTAGGATTTGGACTTCATTAAAATTTGGCTTAATACCACGACAATTCCATTGAATTATGGAATTAACCATTGTCAGAGATGTTTAATAGGACTTCTGGGATGCTGTTTGGGATTGGGGTCGTGAACATCCACAACAACATCCATCAGGTGGTCCTGATTCCCGAACCTGTTATAGGTCTGGACAGGATCATCTTCACCCTTCCTACTACGGAAGGATAGTAATTTAGATCCAGCCTTCGAAGTAGAAGGTTGGTTTTTGGGAGGTTTTGGTGGTTTTCCACCTTTCGGAGGTAGTTTGGGTGGTTTTCCACCATTTGAGAGAGGAGTGTCGGGCACAAACTCCTCTGCTGTCTCGGGCACTGAAGACAAACTCGTCTGGGTGCCGAGAGCTGTTTTGTCAGGTTTTTTGGGAATTGTAGGTTTTGGAGAAGGTGATCCTGTCTGCCCAGAAGCTGGCAGGGGCAACGTTGTCTGACAAGCAACAGAAACGGTTTTTGGCTTCGCTATATTTGCAAACGAATTTGCAAATACAGGCGATGGTGTGAGAAGCTCAACCAATTTCCGTGCTTCAGGGTAAGAAATGTTCTTTTCAGTTTTAATCTGTTGCACCTGCTTCTCTTTTTTCCATAAAGGGCACTCTCTTGAATAAGCAAAGTGTGACCCTTTACAATTGGCACAATGAAGATCAAGTTGGCAAATTTCACTTTCATGGCCATCTTGGCCACATCGTGCACAAATTGGTTTACCCTTACATACATTTTTACTATGCCCAAAGCGCTGGCATTGAAAGCAACGCAATGGGTTGGGTATGTACGGGGAAACTGGAATCGAGAGAAATCCAGCTTTAATCATTTTGGGCAATTCTGGTCTATTAAAGGTCAGGATGTAAGTGTTCGTTAAAATGATGTTACCATTTCGTCGTATAGATATACGTTTAACTACAGTAACACCTTGTGAGGAGAGTTCACTAAGCATCTCTTCCTCATTGCTGCCCTCTAAATCCTGTGATCTTATAACACCTCTAGAAAAATTCAGACTATTATGAGGTGTTACCTTAATTGGAATATTCGCTAAAGATGTTGATTTTAATAAAGATAATGAATGTTGTTCTCTAGCGCATTCAACCAGGAGAGTACCATTCCTCAATTTCTTAACGCTTTTGGGTTCACCAGATAATCCGGCGAGACCCTTAGCGATTAAGAAGGGGGATTGTTTGCTCAATGAGGTGTCATTGGTACTCTCAATGACCAGAAACCTATACCAAGTTCGGGAGATTTTATCGGATATTTCAAAAATATCGTCAGTCGGCCCGCGTTTCGGCGGGCGAAGTTTTTTAACTTGGGAAGCCATTTATAAGCTTTAGGAATTCATCACTGACAGTTCCCCAATCACCAAGGATTGCAACATCCGCACGGGCTATTGCGCGGGTATCCAGCGCTGACGCCCAACGAGAACAGCCAGTGATATACTCAGACAAAGGAAAGAGGAGATCTTTTACTTTACCCGATTGGCCCAAGCCGCTGTTTTTGAGAAGATGCTACAGGACACAAAGGTTAAACTGTACTAAGCTAATAACACAGTAATGGAAAAAAATCATCTTCTCATCAACTAACACGACCAAAGCCGATTGATCAGAGTGGGCCACTCTGACCTCCCGTCTAGGTGAACCATGGGCCAAAGTAATGTGTTGCAGAGAAAGGGCTCGCGAGCCAAATCTCCACTCAATTACCAGGATTCCACTCTCCACCGACACGGGTCGCAACGCACGGCAAACACGTTGCCCCATTACAGGGATCCTTTTAGTCGCCTCTTACGACACGCAGGACATACGAGGGGTATATTCTTATCACCCCCTACACCCCAGGGGGGTCCTGTAAGATGGTTTGATTCTATAAAGTTTCACCTAAACCGAACAGAAATTGTGGTGTCTTGTGGGTGCACAACTTTGGTATACGTATTACATGGTTTTACACTAATTGAGCAAGCGGGGAACCAAACCTAAGCCACTTTACTCAATGACGGAACTTGTGAACCTAATCGCACGCGTTATCTCCCCCTCCCTCCATTTACAAAGTTGTCGACAAACTTTAAAAATGAAAGCACACCCACAGTTATCATTATAGATGACGTCAACGATTTAATTGCTGATATCTGTCACAATAAAATATAATTTTATTCAAGTGATGCGTCAATATTTAATGTGATATCGGTACAATTGAATAAACACCTTTGTTTGGATTAATGATATATACATTTTGTATTTTTTCGTGATAAATTTAAGATACATTACACCACATTGTTAAAGGGACAATATCACTCTTGCTGGCTTGGCAGCTCCAGAAAATAAATAATAGTGTTATTCTAAGTACCGTATGTTTAAGTGTCCTACCTGTTGTGTAAATTATCAATTACATCATATTTTACTTGTCCAGAGGGGTCGAAAATATCTTAAAATCCAAGTCACAATTGAAAAGGTTTACGTTAGGCTTTTCAAATCATTAAGTTCAATTTTTCCATTTGTTTTTAAATTAGGTGTGTTAAGATGAAATTTGTATCATCGATTAATTGGAATATTGTAAAATAATACAATTTGTTGACCAGAATAAGGATTGGGACATATTATTCAGTTGCAACAAGAGTGGTATTGGTGTAGTAATATGGGTGACAGGGATTTGTGCTAAAGAAACTAAAGAAAACATATTCAAAATAATATTAGGATTATTTATTCACCATTGTCAAAATATGCTATGGTATGAGTTTATTTGAAACACAAATTAAATTAGTTATGAAATATGGCGAGGAAAACAGAAGGGAAGTCTGTACTGATATGATTCATGATTTGAACTGTAGGTTAATAAACACATTTGTCATATGGTCAAGAATGGAATGTCTATAGGGTCTAAAAACACGTGATGGGCTTTTTAAAATAATTAATTACGTAATATTTGGCCAATTGCATAATCAGTAGCAGAAATCCAGGCATACACAATAATTGGATTTGGGCGCTTGGTAGTTCTTGAAGGGAGGAGATGTAGTAGTTCTCTATCAGCAGACTCGCAGAGTCTGACTGGATGGGGTTTAAGAGAACGACTTTATTGTAATGTGTTATGCATTGTACCATATGTAAACAGCTTGATATATAAAACTGTAGAACCAAAATGTGGTATTTGTTGTTCCTGTGGATGAAATTATTGAAGATGCAATATTATATTGAAACACAAGGTGAAGTCTTCATTAATGGGGAATGTCAGAATGGCATTTAAAGATACTTTATAACCAGTTAAGAAATTACATATGCGGCCAGAGACAATACTAGACGATCATGGGCTGTTCCAGAATATGTAGTAAGAAACGATGCATGGGTTACACGCCGGATGTGCGCTCTCCACGTCTGACAAACGACTCATAGTGCTACATTGGGGCTTTAATGTTTAACATATCCATAATTTTGTCAATTTTTTTTATGAAATCATTTAAGAGTTAAATTTGTCTATTGTACAGCTTACTCTTCCGGACACCTGTTGCCACTATTTGTCGTGTTTTGTACACGGGGAGCAGTCCATTTGCTGTTTACACTATTTTGCCTATAACGTTTTTTGGGGGGACTGTCTTATGGTTTTATTGTTCGTACTTGGTTTTATTTTATCGAAACTATTATTTAGATATTACTGAACTTATCCAGACGATAATCACATCTTGATGGCATCACTAGCCTGTGATATTTACTGGATTAGGATCCGATTTGCTGCTCAATTTTCATTTATGATTTAATTATGAAATATATAATCCAGACAATAGTTTTTCATCGTAGAGACTTTGGTAATGATCATTGCTCGGTTGAGAGTGAATGGATTTGACTGGAAGTTTCAGCAAATTTCCTTTACATTATCTAGTTTTCCACTATTACAGCGAGAACCGTGTCAGCTTTGTATCTAATCTTCACTAATGTATCTTTCAATTTTGTATATGATGTGTACAATATGGATATTTATCACCCAATATCTTATTTGACAGGAGATATCGCTTGTATGATAAATTACATAATATACTGCGGAGATATCGCTTTACATGAATTTGATTGGTCAATCAAAAGGGAACTACTTTCTTTTATTTTAAAGAAACCACTTATTTTAAATAAAAAGTGACTGTGTTTATTTAATTGGCCTTGAAGGATATACTGGGTCAATATATTGGACTTTGCAATAGCTAAACTGGTGTCAAAAAACTTTACGCTGTAAAGTAATTAAGATTCAGTAAAAGTGAAATCTATACCAAAGAATCATATTTATTTATTTATTTGTGCATGTAAGAAAGGATTGGGTGATAAATAAAATCTCCAACTCGGGTTTTTTTGATATCAAAAAATATCAACACTCGTTGATAAAGTAAAAAAAAATCGGCAGAGCCCCTTTTTTTTTTACATTATCAACTTGTGTTGATATTTTTTTATATCAAAAAACACTCGTAGGAGATTCTCTCTATATATAATATAATATTCCTTCTCGGTCACTTTATGCAAAACTGTGGATGCTTTTAACAAAAGAACGATCTTGCCTATGATGAGTAAAAGGCTACCACTATTGTTGTTGAACATTCGAAAATGAAGTTAAAGGAGCTAAATCGCTAATATTTGAGACCTAGAAATTGCCACAAATGGGTCGCAACGCATATAATAATGTAATATGAATGTATACAAACTGATTTACATTCAATCGTTTTCGTTTGTACTCTAATTTCAAATTAGTTATGTTCGGCGAAATACGCCAGAAGTTTCAATCGAGTGGCTATTTCGAGTGTCTGGTTATTCCAGTCTACATACGCCGTTTGATTTGGTACAATGATTCTAGCCTCGTTCCTCGAGTCTCTTGCTAGAACTGGGGCTGAAACGCATTATGGTACACGATTCGTGTACCAATGGTAAAATGTTTATTTTGTTTTAAATATTGGATATCAAAAGCCCATCTATTCCCGGTAAAATGACAACATCAGTGTTGATTTAAATTGACAAATAATTCGTGTTTTGAATGCCGAAGATTTTGGACGATATTGAGTTAGAGACTTAGCTACTTTAAAACTTTGAATTTTAAAAGTGTGTTGGACAGTTGGGGATGAATAAGATGCCATCCTTGCACTACGGCGGAGGAGATATTTTAGCCTACCTTTTCTGAATTAAAACATGACTGATACAGCACAGCTATTTTCATATGTTATCTCAGCTGACGGGTATGTGCATTCTAGCTATAATAGTTCACAAATAGAAATATTAAATTAAAATGAATATCTTGAACATTTCTGTCGAAATTATTTTATTCTGAGCGACGTTACGACTGAAGGTTAAATTATATACACTGCTACGATAATATAGACAGTCTCGATTATCAATTTGTAAATAAAATGGCAATTTTAATCTATTTAAATGATAACCATCTAGTGGGTTATTTCTGTGCTTGCGATGTGCATTAATGCCTAATTGATAATTTAAAAAAAAATTGAAGCGCGTAAAGGGACCTGCTTAAGGCCGGTGCAGCACTTGCATATAGCCTATTTAATGTAAAACAATAAGGTCCGGAGGGTACAGTTTTCATCTAATCGGACGTGTGTATCTTAATAGTAATATTTATGTACATATTTTATGCGATGTCTTTTATTTGCCAAGGCTTTTAATTGCTACGCAACAATAAATATTTATAGATATATACCATTGTCTATTGAAGACAAACACATTGACTAGGTAATATCCGTGTAAAATAAGTATTATCAGCAGTTGATTCTGATGGTTTGGAACAGGTATGGTTTATGTTTGATTTTCATGGCATCCATAACGAAAAAAGTCGTTATCCATAACGATAAACTCGAACATCTCTGTCATTCATATTATCAGTCATGCACAGCTGCTGTTCAACCTCTATGACGTGTATCTGGCATGTCCTTTGCAGGCTACCCATTACGAGATTAAGTCTGTTAAGATGAGGTACTTACATGAAAATACAAAATGTATTATAAGACGTTACTCCTTCATCGTTTGTTGATTGTACTGCTATTGCTGTTTGTGCAAGAAAGATCCTGCATGCTCAAACAACTCATCAAAAATTATTTTTATTTTCAGAATATCCATTAACTACAATGCCTACTTCCGGTATTTGGTGGGTGTTTGTGGTTGGTTTACTACAATACGCCAACTGTGACTTTGATAAACAAGTTTTTTTCACAGATCTGTTATCAAATTACCAACCAAAGTTACATCCGACGAAGAGAATTTCCGATTATGTGGACGTCACTGTTAAATACCAATTAATTAGTGTAAATTTTGTGAGTGAAGTTAACCAGTACATAGAAACATCAACGAAACTGATCATCATCTGGTATGACACGCTTCTAAAGTGGAACGCAAGCGATGTGGATACACCCAGTTATATCACTGTATCTCCTGACGACATATGGATGCCTTCGGTCGTTATTTTCAATGCTTTCGATAATAATCGAAAAGTTCAAAAGGGTGATAATGTGATAATTACTGCTGAGGGACGGGTTATTTGGACAACTCACAATCTATTTAAAACTTCCTGTAAAATTGATATTACCAAATTTCCCTTTGATTACCAAATCTGTAAAACGATAATCAGCCCAGCATATCAGAGATACAGTCCGTTTGTGTTTCAATATTTAACAGATAGTCAGGTGCTGGAATTTTACCAGGAGAGTAATGAATGGAAGATATTGAACATTGTGATTCAAAAAGAGCCAGTGAATGATACTAGATTCCTGAATGGAACAGTGTGGACAGGAGATGTCGTTGTGAGTATCGCTTTGAGTCGACGGTTTGCTTTTCATATTATCAAAGGCGTCGTTCCACCTGTAAGCCTTTCTATTATGAATTGTTTTGTATTCCGGCTGCCAGCAGCTAGCGGTGAAAGACTAACGATGGCTATATCCGTTCTGCTCTCCTACACAATTTACTTGTCCTTCATCAATGAATCTCTACCAGCAAACTCGGACTCTATCTGCATCTTCAGTGTCTATTTGACCTGCATGCTGTTGCTGAGCGTAGCGATTATTCTGGCTACGATTAAGAGCATATATTTGCACCACAAGACCCACAATAACCCTTTACCACCCATACTGAAACGGCTGAAAGATTCTAGGAAGATCAGCATGACCAGTGCGGATACTCAAGATGAGAAATTTGTCGTAGTCCGAAAAGCATCCACTGACTTCGACACGCTGGCATTTATGATGTTCTTAGGTATAAATTGTGTAGTAACGATTGTCTGTTTCGCGATTATGTTATGTTGAACTGGTATTATGCTATAGCTCCGGTTACAGCTTCAGCTCATATTTACACGCATCTTTATCCTTTGTGGTCAAAACGTCGGCCTATCTCATTTATTAATTTTAATAGAATCGTATTTAATGTTATATTTCAATTTAAGATTGAGAGAGAGAAAAAAAGAGGGTTTAACGTCAACTTAACACAAACTAGGTCATATCAGGACGAACGTATTGTTCTATTGTATTTCATTAATTCGCTCGCTTGCGCGTAGTGGTCATTAGCAATCGGAGCACCCAGAGAACCCTCACAAGTGGAAAGTTGGGCCTTTTCATTGACAAGTTTAAAGGGAATCGAAACTCCGCGATTTGACTAAGTGAAGACACTCAACATCACTTTTAGTTTTAGTTTATTAAATCAATATCTGATATTATTTTCAAAGTTTACTTTAAAACTGCATTGTACAAGATTTAAATACCGAGCTATCCGTGTGTAGTAATTCGAAACTAGATTATGAAATGAAATGGAGTTTTCCGTCCTACTCTTCTGCATCTAACCTGGGCTAATGGAAGACTATGAAGGAAATTTTGTCCGGGCAGCGGCGCTACGGCCCACTCTTATATCGAATTCCAACGGCCAAGGGATCTTTTATGTGCACGCCAATGTGTGCACGGGACCTTGGTTTTCCGTCCCATCCGAAAGACTAGACAGCTGTCCTTGTCAGGCCCTCCGTTCTGCATCACTGACAAGGGGAAACCACGCCGGAAAATCGAGATGAACTTTCTCGGCCAATGCAGGGATCGAGCCAGCGCGAAACTGGATTATGAATGTATTGAATACTTCATTCAAATTACTTTAATCTGAGCGGAGTTACGTGAGTTTGAGGGGTTTTGACTAGATATATCCTAGACAATCCATGTTATCGTAGAAATTTTAAATCTCGTGGATGGTCTCATCGATTTGTTCCAAGAGTCCGTGGGCCAGACCCGGTCGCAAGGGTTTAATTGTGACACGTGTTACAAATTTCAACAAACTGACGTATCGATAATTCTTATAAACTACCGTATAGGTGGAATTCATTTATTATGTTTTCTCGTTTCATTAAAACTCTTACTCCCGTGTTATATGTCAAAGATATCTAAGTTCTCTTATTTGGTTCATTATAAAGTATTTTAATTCATTATAATATGGAACGATTTTAGTCAAATAAATCAATAAAATATTCTTTATCTCGATATTTTTATATATCCCCGGTCCACTTGATGTAAAGTTTGACATCCCTGTTCTAGAGAGAGGTAACTTTTATGTACCGTCTAGGCTGATGAATTCAAACGTACATACGCCATCCAGTGTGCTGTGAGTGGATTGTTGCCCTGAAAGTGACTCTACTCGTATTTTTATCAAGTATTGTTCACGTGCACGCCGATGTGTATACGGGACTCACCCCAATGACTAAACAATGCCGGAAACAGAGATGTATTACTTTTCGGGACTAAAGAAAGTTTATTTGGAGACCATCGCAACATAATTGCTACTACACCTAGACGTACATTTGCTGCACGGCTTACCTACGACAGAAGATAAACTAAAGATTTTGTGTGCAAGTCAAATGGATAGACTTTAACATATCTTTAGTCATCAAAACATAGATAGGTTCATATCATTTTCAGTTAGCTCTGGAATATTAACACAGCTTCATGGATCGCAAAGTTGTTTTGTGAAATGGAAACGCAATGCCACGTCGCCTTATTAAATAAATATTGTTTTCTCACACCCGTTTATGTTTTGGATTCTAGCTTCATTCAACAACTAGTAACACTATAAACACGATGCGTTAATGAAATAAAGAATTCAACTAATGAACGGTTATTCCACCCTCATACGTTTCAAAAATATGAACAGGACCGTAGCTAGTGGCGCCGGGGGGGGGGGGGTCAAGACTGGCATGTTGGTCGTTGGTTTCGTATTGCATCCAATGGAAAGGGCACCAAAGACGCCCATTGAATAAAGACGACATCCGTTGGGTATCCGATTTGTCCCCCCCTCACACACACACTAGCTGCGGGCCTGATGAACTGTATATTTTATGAACTGTGTATTATCAATCGTAATTACCGATTTCAGAAATAATATAACCTGTAACCTCAGCTTACGGGCCTGGCACTTCATTTAAAACAGCAATATCCCAGCAATCTTCCACATATTACATAAGGGCATACTCCGCGCAGCGTTTCGTTTGATTAGAGGTAATCCTACTACACACTGCTATTATGAGTGGATACTGTTGTTTTAAATTTTGATTGGTCAGTAGTCCGTCTACCAACCAATCACTAGCTGCCCTACAAAAGCTTTACATTTAAAACGAGTGCCAATATTGGACCAAATATGTTTACATAACGTTACGTCATGGCTCACGATTTTATCATGCCTAATTAACCCGTGCATAGCAGAATACTGCAGTAAAACTACTTGCGTGACAAACCAGGCTATCAAGTCAAATGAAATGTAAACAATACTGTTTGGAAACGAACATACTTTCACCGTTTTTAATACCTTAAATCACTGTCCAAAGACCCAGATTAAACGAAGGACTGTTATGTTCCTTTACTTAAATTATAGCTTTCATTGAACGGAAAGAATAGACACACTCCCGCATAAGTTCAAGAAACAGACGCTATTCCAGCAATGGCCAGAAAGGGATTTCTGGGGCCATTGCTTCAGGAATATGCATAAGGGAGGTCACAGTGTTTCACACACAAGCGACTCCCCATTAATCCTTAGCATTTGTTGTCATAGTCTCAAACACCCAGAATCTAGCAAATGTTTTCATTGTCTCGGGCACCCAGAATCTGCTAGTCTTCAACGTGCGGAAGGTCTGGGTCAGTTGTCCACATTTGACAAATGTTACTAGATAATCAACCACATAAAACAAATGCCCGGCTACGCATGGACAGACTTTGCAAATAGATCTTTCTGAAAATGACAATACATTTCACATAAACTTAGGATTGGTGGATGGGCCTGCAACAGACAATGCAAATAGATTTTTATTGAAATTACAATTTTTATATTAATTTTAATGACGTCGTGTTTTAGGGCTATTTATCTCTCTGAATACACACTCTGTCGAACCCCGCCCCTCCCCAACCCAGTAGATTTCGTACAATTTAACCTGATACTCTAGCCAATGAACTAATTTATCTCAAATGTTGACAACCTACTCAGTCTAGGAGACTAGTGTTGTTAAATACCAAAATGGGTTTGGCATTAACCATATTCATATAGTGTTGTTAAATACCATAATGGGTGTGGCATTAATAACTATATGTTTGTAGTTAATTTACTTCTGGCTAAATTGTTTATAATAACTACTCTGATGACACGAAATGATATATACTTTTGTTGCTAAGCAACAAGAAATATTTTCGACATATACCTGAGTCTATTGATCAAGCTCATCAGTTAATGTAAATTCTAATGGGATTGATGCAGGTGAGATTTGTGTTTATAATTTTAATACACCCCATCAAGAAATATATTTGGACAGGATACCAACGCCACGCCCATCACCCATACATACACGTGGGATGAACAAGAACTGGGGTGCGATATAACGGTTAGATAAACCTGGACAACATACCTGGTAAATGTATGAAATTTCAGACTGAATTTATTTTGATAACCCTTTGATCGTTTATTGGTCGTTATGTTCCATCCAATGCAATGACCACATTCTCATTTTATTTTCAGAATACTTGCAAATACAATGATGTCTATATTATGCATTTGGTGTTTATGTGGCGTGTGTTTAATAGAATACTCAAAGGGTGACTTTGATCGACGCAAATTTTTCAAAGAGTTATTTTCAAACTACCAGCCGAAGTTACATCCGACCCAGACAATATTTGACAATGTGGAAGTATTAGTTTCGTACCAGTTGATTAGCATCGAGCATGTTAGTGAAGTGAATCAGTACCTAGAAACATCAACGAAGCTGATCATCACCTGGTATGACACGTTTCTCAAGTGGAACGCAAGCGATGTGGATACACCAAATTATATCACTGTCTCTCCTGACGACCTATGGATGCCTTCAGTCGTTATTTTCAATGCTTTCGACAATAGCCGAAATATTAAAAAAGGTGATCACCTGATAATAAAAGCCAATGGACACGTCTTTTGGACAACTCACAACCTGTTCAGAACTTCTTGCAAAATTGATATTACCAAATTTCCCTTTGATCATCAAATCTGTGAAACGATAATCAGTCCAGCATACCGGAGATATTCACCCTTTGTTTTAATAGCGAATGATGAACTTGACCTACTAGAGGTGTATCGGGAGAGCAATGAATGGGCGTTACGGAACATCCTGGTTGTAAAGGAACCACTGAATGACACTAGATTGCTGGATGGAACAATGAATACCGCAGATCTGGTTGTGAGTATAACTTTGAGTCGGCGTTTTGCATTTCACGTAATTAAAGGCGTCGTTCCACCAGTGAGCCTTTCTATTATGAATTGTTTTGTGTTCCGGCTGCCAACAGCTAGCGGTGAAAGACTAACGATGGCTATATCAGTTCTACTCTCCTACACAATTTACTTGTCTTTTATCAATGAATCTCTACCAGCAAACTCAGACTCTATCTGCATCTTCAGTGTCTATTTGACCTGCATGCTGTTGCTGAGTGTGGCGATTATTCTGGCTACGATTAAGAGCACATCCTTGTACCATGAGACAGATACCAATTCCTTACAAACCAGAGTGAAGCTGTTGATGAAGGATCATGGGAAGGTAAACAGCACTACGACCATCAATGTTGATACTAAAGATGGAGAAATTACCCCAGACACAAAAGCGGCTTTCGTGTTTGACAAGCTTGCTTTTATTGTGTTCCTAAGTATAAACTGTCTTGTAACCATTACTTGTTTTGCCATTATGCTATGGTAAAACATCGTGCTAGTATTTATATCGCCATCCTATTTGTAACTATGTCTTCTATTATGTTAAAGCATACTACTAGAGTAACTATATCGTATATATACCGGAAAACACTATGTTATACTGAATACCGGAAAAACACTCAATACCGGAAACACAATCAATACCGGAAAACAACCCAAATAGGTAACCCGGAGCCTTATCCTCTGTGTGTGGGGGTTAAGATTAGGGATAGGGTTAGGGTTTTCCGTTGCCTATTTAGGGTGTTTCCAATATCCAGTGTATTTTCCTGTATTTAGTGTTTTTCCGGTGTTTGACGGTATTCAGTATAACATAGTGTTATACTGCTGTTATCAGGTATATAGTATAGTCACATCTGTTGACACAACCTGCTAGTAACGCATCTTTTATGTTGAAACAACCTACTAGTAACTGTCGTCTATTATGTTGAAACATCCTGCTAGTAACTGTCGTCTATTATGTTGAAACATCCTGCTAGTAACTGTCGTCTATTATGTTGTGACATCCTGCTAGTAACTATCGTCTATTATGTTGAAAGAAAGGCTGGCACTGCCAGGCAGGATACGCCCACATTTTCGAGAGATGGATAGAGAACAAGCAATAACGAAAGTGATTTTTCCTACATCATTAAGTTCTGTATTTCATACTGTATTGGGAGCAGCCATTTTGTTGGTCAGTTCCAGTCTGATATTCATGAAATTCGAAGCCGACAATGATTATGGTGTGACGGTGCACAACCTAGAAATGTGACTTTTCGTCAAAATCGGATAAGAATTGTGACCTGTAGAGGGTCCACAACCATGAAATACCATATTTTTACACTATTCGCGTACAAACGGCGACCATTTCGTCCGGCAATTTAATACGATTTTCACGAAATTCGAACTCAACCTTCCTTACAGTGTAACTGTAATATAATCAAACGTTTTTTTTAAAAATCGGATAATAATTGTGACCTCCAGAGGGACCACAAGCTAAAAAAAAAGGCGATTTTGCGTATAATCAGGGCCATAACTCAGGAAGTTACGATCCGGTATGTGCAAATATCGAAAGGAACCAAGACCTTTGGGTTATAACTATGCATTTCAAGTTTCATCAAAATCGAATTAAAATTGTGACCTCTACATGGTCCACAACCATAATATACCATTTTTTAACAGTATTCGCGTACAAACGGCGGCCATTTTGTATAGCAATTTTGGTCCAATTTTCCCGAAATTCGAACTCAACCTTCCTTACGGTGTAACGGTAATATAATCAAACGTTTTTTTTTTAAATTGGATAATAATTGTGACCTCCAGGGGGACCACAATCTCAAAAAAGACGATTTTGCGTATAATCAGGGGCCACAATTCAGGAAGTTACGATCCGATATGCGCAAATATCGAAAGGAACCAAGATCTTTGGGTTATAACCATGAATTTCAAGTTTCATCAAAATCGAATTAAAATTGTGGCCAGGCTAAGCACAGATACGCAATGTGACGATTCGATGGATTTGTTTTTATAGATTAGATTATAAAATCTTAAATATTAACAATATATTTTTTGTTGATTATAATATTTTTGACATAGACGTATTTATTTAATTTATGAGTTCTTGTCGCAATATTTATAGTATCAATATGATAAAAACGAATTGGGATGGTTTTTTTTTATTACAGCACCTTATTACTCTTTGGCTATGTAAATTAATAAAGTTTTATAAATCTTTGTTTTGCGTAATATCGCTAAAAAGTATAATCATCAACATACGTTGAGCAGAAGATCGGATTGAAACCAATGTAAATCTTGCAGATAAGATGGACTCCAAAGTTGATTATGGTGTTTTTATGTTGTACAAGTTAACTATTCAGGTCTAAAGAACAATCTGCAATTATTTGATTTTGCTCTTGTATAATGTATGTTTCATATATAGATTGTCAAATTTCTAATTTTTATGCAAATGCTATTACCTGCTAGAAGAACAGAAATCATTCGCATAAAAATTAGATAATATTTTCCACTAAGTGTGCCTAATGTACGCAATCGATTATTGTATGGTGTGCTGGAGCCACAGTGGCTAAGTGATTAAAGGGGAAGAACAACGATTTTCAACAAGGTATCCATAAATCTTAAATATATATTCAGAAATAATCCCCTCTGTAACATAAGTAGAAAAAGTTTTTGTAAACGAGTAATTAATTTTTTTATTAAAACCGGAAGTGACATAGTTGGTTTAACACGCTCACTGAGCTCTATAGTAAACATACAGATTTGGCATAAGTTTAGTGCTGTATAGTGTTCACGCCTTGTCTTTTGGCCAAAAATCTGATCGAATGGGCTGTTTGTTAGGATATTATAAACAACTTCATTAATATAAATATTGTTTTAACCATTATATCGTTTAGTGCTTTATTTCCTAACATAACTCCAGATAAACAAATATGAGACAGTACGCGTATCAAACACACAAAACTATGTATTTAAGAGTATCTAGTTATCTACAATACTAAAACTGCATTAATGACGCACAATTATACGTTAATTAGCTGATGCATTATAAAGGGGGGTTAGATGGCCGAATGGTGTGACAAAGTGATCTATACCTTTCATCAAATTGAACGATAATTTAGGTAAATATACATAGAATTTTATGACCTCTGCTAGTTTTGATAATATATGATATTAAAGTTTCAACTCTGTATAAACTTCTGTTAAGGCACTATCTTATTAAACATCTTATTAATTCAATATATATTCTTTACAAGCTACACATGATCTGTGTACAGCACTCGGTGGAACTTCAAAGAGACTGTTGTTGTGGTCAGTGCATTATACCATGACCTGATAATGACTTTCAAGGAAATATGCAATGCAATTATAGAATCCATGATTTATAAATAAACAATACCATATCTAATGATCTCTCTTGTCCATCTTCCCTAATTGTTGGGCGCTATTTAAGCAGGAGTTTCTAGGCAACTAGAGACGCGGAGAAGAGACGCTTGGACGAGTGCAAGGACTCACCTGAGTCAAGCTGCTGTCTTGGCAGAGGTGCGGAATTGTTTATAATTAAAACTGTTTAATTTGGTCCTGTTGTATCTATAGTTTCCGATATAGTGTAGTTTTGAATATTTGTAACTGTTTGATATTTTGTTCCCGTTGTAGATAGAGAAAGGGGGTTTAACGTCGGGGTAGGATCGCCTGTCAAACCTCGTCGTGGGTCTTCTCCAGGTCCCCCGGTTTCCTCCCACTGCTAAAGACCCCTACGAGCATGCGAGCGATTTATTGAACTAAAATGGAACCATATGTTAGTCCGAAATGACCTAATTTGTGTCGAGTCGACGTTAAACCATCTCTCTCTCTCTCTACCCACTCCCATTGCGATACAATAACACGGAGTGTTTACCTATCCCAATTCGCTTTCCAATATTTAACATTTATATTTGTATTCAATATAATCATTTCGACCGAAAACACGTCTATATCAAAAGGGTACATCTAATTGTAGAATTTAAAGGAAAACCAATAATGTCCATATTTATGAAACGTTAAATACGTAGATATTGGTAATCAAACACTGACGTATTTATTAAACTGTGTCTAATATTATACTAGCAATCCAGAAGTGTCGTATTTATTTAAATCTATAAATACCAAATTTAGTATGTCATACAAGTAATCAAGCATTGGCGTATTTTATTGTCATACTTGTAACCCAACAGAGACCAATATAATGAAGTGCAAATACATTATACGAATTGGTTGGCAACAAAATCACGTTTCCCCAAGACGGGTTTACAAAAGGCATAATTATACAGCCGACTACATCACAATTACAAAGTTTACAGCTTGGCAAATATAACGCAAGTATTGTGGTACCTTGTGTCACGTCATATAACAATGTGTTATGAACATTTATACAGTAGAATCTGCATTAAGCAGCCACCCATGGGAATTTTTACGATTGGCCGCTTAACGGGAGTGGCCTCTTAATAAAATCTCGTGTTTTTTTGTGCTGACATCAATTAGTATTACGCTTGGGTACACTTGCATCGGTAAATTTGGCCGTCGTTCTACTCGATTCCGTCACACGTACAACAACAAATTACGACAGATTGACGTTTCACAGTTTATGTACTGCACATTAAGTTGAAAACATGCTTTTAAAGGGCTCACACACAATGCTGCACGTGAATATTGGGTTTTTCATGTCCATCTCGTGCAAATGTTTTTTGTGCACACGGGCCGATATTTTTTGCCTTTGGGCGCATTGTGTGAAACTGCCGAACGCAACGTCGTGCAATGCATATTGTCTGCTCGTGATCCTAACGTTTCCCTAAATGTGAAGATCTCAGATAAGGAGGCATAACTCTGGAAAGGAATGTTCCTAAACGCCGACAATCGAGAGGGTGAGTCCTCCCATGATCACACAAATTTGAAATTGTTGACGTACGGACCGACGGACAGGGTAATGACTATAAAATCCAAAATGTTGGAGCGTATAAAACTGTTTGATGTTAGTGAATGTCCATCTTTTGAAATATTCAGACATATTTTTATATTGTAATATTCAATACAACATGATAGTGAAACATACCAAAGTTATTACACAATTAATTCCCAATGCGACAATAAAAGCAAACTTGTCGTATGACTTTGTAGCGTTGGTTCTTTGAGGAACTTGTTTATCTTTGGTTTCAGTGTTGGTAGTTGACTTCCCACAACTGTTCACCAAGGGCATCTCGTTGTGGTGCAGTGCTATCCCCTTTATAGTAGCGAGAACGATCGTGACACTCAGCATGAGCATGCAGGTCAAATAGACACTGAAGATGCAGATAGAGTCCGAGTTTGCTGGTAGGGATTCATTGATCAAGGACATATAAATTGTGTAGGATAGCAGAACAGATATAGCCATCGTCAGTCTTTCGCCGCTTGCTGCTGGCAACTGGAACACAAAACAGTTCAATATAGAAAGGCTTACTGGTGGCACGACACCTTTGATAATATGAAAAACATAGCGTCGTTTCAAAAGAACACCAACTACGACATTCACGTTGGAAAGACTCCCAGACTCATTACTTGTGCCATTGTCAAATTCATCACCAATCGTTATGTTCAACATCGCCCATTCATTGCTTTGCTGGTATAATGAAAGAAACTCAAAAGACAAATTTGCAATCAATCTATAATTACTGTATGTCTCGTATGTTGGGCTTATTATTATGGTGCAAAATTGTTCATCAAATGGAAATTTGGTGATGTCAATTTTACAAGACGTTTTGAACACGCTGTAAGTTGTCCAAGCAACGTATCCATGTGCAGTAACTATTACTTTATTTCCAGTTTCAAGGAGTCGCTGCTTGTGAAAAGCGTTGTATAGAGAAATTGACGGCATCCATATCTGTTTTGGAGAAAGGGAAACATACTCTGGGGCGCCAACCTCACTTGCGTTCCATGTTAAAAATGTGTCGTACCACCTGATTATCAGTTTCGCAGAGCTTTCCATATACTGCTGCGTGTCGCTTAGTGCGTTGATGCTTATTAGACGATATCTAACGTCCACGTCCGCAGGAGCTAGAAGATTTTCTTTTGGGTGAAACATGGGCTCATAGTTTAAAAAAAGGCTCTCAAAAAAATCCTTTCTTGTAAAGTCGCCCATCGTGATTCCTATTAAAGTTGCAACAAAGCAAAGTGACATGTACAGTGCCGTCATTGTGATTATTTTCATCTGTAATATTTGATGCTAATTATTACAAAACCATCACGGCATTCGTCACATTGGGATGAATTTCTGAAAATAGAACAAGGAGATTCGATGACTATTTTGATATGTCAAGGATTATATGTATACACTGTTAAAAATATTTTGGTTATTTTACCCTAAAATTACGGGCAGCAAAAGTTGCTCCTAAATCATAAGTAAAATTACACCATTAGTTATTTAACATTTTACTGTATAAGGACATACATGTTAATTTACATTTCTTGTAAAAAAAATACATAACAATGTTAATTTACATTTCTTGTAAAAGTACATAACACTGTTAATTTACACTTTTGTTAAAAATACTAAATATTGGTAATTTTACATGCAGGATTCGGGCAACTTTTACTGAGAATTAGCAACCAGTGGCCTCGGTGTAAAACATTTCGTATTAACATTACTTCAATATAATAATATTGAATATCAATAATCCTGTTTGGTAGACGAGAGCAGGGTTCCAGGCTTTATATTTTACAACATATACCACATTTACCAAATCTGATGTATTATAATATAAATCACATAACATGCATTCATATTTCCTTAATATGTGCTTTTAGACGCATTTTTTGTCGATTTCAAGGTTCCAAGAATAGAGACATAAGCCCTTTAACACCCAGTTATCTGTAACGACCAGCTATTTAACAAAGGCATACTGCATGCTATAACAGGAATTGAGATGAAATAAAATGAAATGGGGTTTAACGTCCTACTTTTCGGAATTAAGATAAAATCAAATGGAATTCAACGTTCTATACCTCTACACAAACTAAACTTATAAAGAAAAGCCTACGCCATGAAGTGTGATATGAGGTAAGATGTTTGAAAATGAGTTTGTGAATTATGAAGATGGGCATACACTATGTTCCGTCTTCATTACCCAGGAACAGGTAAAGGCGCCGTTAACTTGTCGTTATATTTAACGGAGGTGTTGGCCTCCGTTATCTGTTGCTACTTTCTGTAGAACATTCCAGAGGGTTGGGGGGCGGGGCTATTCCATATTTTATACGATGAAATTCTTTAGTATTCTACAGAATTTGGGGGGCATGTAGAAAATGATAGCCCCAAATGTTCTGTAGTGCACATCCAGTGATATTTTCTACAGATTTGTGCTAGAATTTCTAAAGGGAAAATATAGTATTTTGTTGTTTTTTCTGTAGTAAATTATCTTTGTGTCTTTATTCAAGTTTTGTGAATAGACTGTACAGTTGTCGCACTGTTTTGTTTTATACTAACTTTTTATGAAGTTGTTATAAATGTAGAATTTAAAAATGAATGAACTGTTTTCTCTTGCATTAACTTTAAACTATCAGTTAGCCAACGGATATGAAATTGACTTTCCAGGAACAGAAATTTAATATACCATTAACAAATGACACGTTAGCAAGATTACGATCTTTTAGAATTAACGGATCGTTAAAACAACTTAGTTTTGAGCACGAGAGTAGGGCGCCCAGGTCGATTTCATTGCTACGGGAGAAATTAAGATGATGTCCCACTGTTCTGCATAAACTGAGCCATTGAAGATGGTTAGTTAATAAATTGTTGGGGATGGGAGGGAGTCAGTATTTCTATAATCTATAAACAATATCAGGTAATGATGAAAATAGAGCTTACCTGTCTCAGAATCCAATCTTTCCAGCGACTGGTCGATGTTCTATTATGGTGTAAAATAATCCAGTAATGATATACTAGTTCTGGTCTAATGTATAATTGTTGAAATAAGAACATAAGCATATTGACGATTGTTGCCAATAGCAAAGGGCTTTTATCTCTATTCAGGTCGCGTGTTCGATCCTTGACCGCGAAAGTTCATTCGGGGAGAGAGAGAGAAATGGGGTTTAACGTCCACTCGATACAAACTAGGTCATTTGGGACTAACATATGGTTTCAATTCTATTTCAATAATTCGTTTGCGCGTAGGGGGCTTTAGCAGTGGGAGGAAACCGGAGTGCCCGGAGGAAATCCACGAGGTTGCGAAGGCGCCCCCTCTCCATGCCACATACGCTCACACCAGGGATCGAAACCACAGTCGCAAACCAGAGGTGACCGGCCAGCAAGAGGTCGAAGCGCGGCACTCTAGACCACTAGGCCATCCCAACCCCCGAAAGTTCATTGGGACGTCCCGATGTGGTTTTCTCTTGTCGGTGATGCAGGCCGGAGGGAGGGCCTGACAAGGGCAGCTGTCTAGTTGTTCAGATGAAACGAAAAATCGAGATCCTATGTACACATAGGCGTGCACGTGAAGAGCCCTTGGGGTTGGAATACGATACAAGAGTAGACTGGAGCGCTGCTGTCCGGGAAAAATCCCTCCATATCACCCTGCTATTAGCCCAGTCAGAGCAGAACAGTAAGACGTTAAACCGAATTTTATTCAATTTTATTACTGATTTAATTAAAGTACCCTCGGGTATTTGACAGCTTTGTATAAAAGATTTTGAAAGATGAATTTAATTTTAGTGTTTTTCCCTTCACACCTTTGGCATGGTGACTTTTTTGTGTAGATACAAGAGTTAGGTTGAAATGTAGAGCGAAAAAAATGCACGTTTTCTTGTCACGACTTCCAGCTTGTGTATCTCAAATTTTTCATTATGAACAACGGAAATGTTGGGAAAAAGTAAGAGCAAGTCTAAAAGACGAGAATGAACATAAAAGTCAATGGGTGATCCGTGGCTGTGTGGTTATGAAAGGGCAATAACTCCATTTTTCACTCTCTACGTTTAATGATTTTTCTAAATTTAAATTTTATCTCAATTCAGAGCTCAATTTTTTCAGATATTGTATCGCGCGAGGTCAAGTGACTGTAGGGATTTTCCCTATTGCGACTATGTCTGTTGCTAAATTATTCATAATTATCTGAAACTACTGTCGTTAATTCGTAACCAAAACAATCAACGAAATAAGAGAAAGGTGGAAATTGACAGCAGATTTTTACAGAAGTGTTTATTAAAGTGTCATACGATGTACATTTACATAATGTGTTTCTTCTGATTACAATAGTTCAGTTAAAATTTAATTAAAGAGAACATCGTCCGGCCATGATGGCCTATAGGAACTGGGCATCTTTATATTTAAAAATACAGATTAATATTAGATAAATATCATATAATTATAAAATGATATTACATATCTTTTAAAATCCTGGATATCCTTTAAAACATGTCAAATATAAAATTGCATATCATACTGGGGTTGTTATCATTAGAAAAAATACTAGAAACTTTTCTCTAACATACATTTTATAGAATAATACGCCTATCTTGTGCATTTCTCTGGAAGGCCCATAACGAAGGTCGGAGTACATTTTGCATTCTATTAAAAAATGTGATTCTGTCTCAATCGACATAATCGACAAATGAGAGGGGTGGGGGTGATTGAATCTTAGTTTTACAGTAAAGTTGTCGCGTTAACTAGGCGTTGAAGAACAGCGCGGGAATTAATGGGGAAAATTTATGGTGCCTGATCTTGACATTTTGAAAGACGTTAAACCTCATTTCAAGTTTGTCATACCATGGATTATATGTTAGCACGCATATACAGCTCTACAATAGATCAAAAATAGATAATGAAAAATTAGCATTACGAAAATTTCATTCAAATTACTTTATTCTGAGCAAAGCTATGATTGTTGGGGGATATAACACGGATTGCTTACTATCGTAGCAGTGGTACTGGGCAATCGCGAGTTAATTCGTTTGTCCATTTTTAAACTTTGTGTGTTTCCAGTCCATTCAATGTGCTGCCATCCAATGCTTTAGATGGTTACTTCTTCTCGTGGTAATAAATGTTTAAATAATGGTTAATATTAATGTCATCCTGTGAGTGTATGAATCCGTACCTGCAGATCTACGATAATGACTTTAAAAACTGGCAAGAATAACTTTCCAGCTGCAATCACTTTTTCCCCTTAGATGTGCAAAGCCTGTTACATTCCATTACCACCCTTTAATAAATGGAATGTAAATAAATGGAGAACGCGCGGCAGACAGATTGGCACAGACGGGACCAAACTGTTAATGGCCACTAAAAACGTGTAGGCCAATATATCTCTCTGTTCCGCTTGTATAGACTGACTGTGATATGATCCAGTGCCATGAAGAAGACAAATGGTTATTTACAATCAAACCATGTAATATCAGTATTTAGTATAAAGAGCTAATGGAGTAATGCGTTTTGTATGATTGTTAATTATGTATTATGCTTTCTGGTACTCACCATCCACCATCCATTAGATTACTGACTTCTTTTAGTGAAGGTTACGTTATTTGGCAGACAAGTGTATAGTTTTAATAGATACCATTCATTAGTATGTTTTTATTATGCTAGGTTCATGCTGACGCCCGATGCGTTGCAATAAGAATGTCCCTTTACTCCACGAACTGGTACGTTCGGATACATGTACCATTCATTAAATTGTATCATTTCATATCGACGTCCGATGCGTTATGATATGATTGCCCCAATTGAGTCCACGATCTGGTGTGAGAAATGGGGTTTAACGTCCACTCAATACAAACTAGGTCATTTCGGGACTAACACATGGTTCAATTTTATTTCAATAATTCGCTTGCGCGTAGGGGTCTTTAGCCGTGGGATGAAACCGGAGTACCTTGCCACGTACAACCGGGGATTTGAAACCACGACAGTTGACTCAATGGCAGACCGTATGATACAACGCGTGCACGATAACCATTCGCCCTCCCCCCTCGATCTGGTAGGTGCAGATACAATCGGATACGACTCAACACCATTGCTACAACTGATCTCAATATATGATAAGACCTGATACGATCCCTTCGAGACAGAGAGAGAGAGAGAGAGAGAGAGAGAGATGGGGTTTAACGTCCACTCGACATAAACTAGGTCATTTTGGGACTAACATATGGTTCAATTTTATTTCAATAATTTGCTTGCGCGTAGGGGTCTTTAGCAGTGTGAGGAAACCGGAGTGCCCGGAGGAAACCCACGAGGTTGAGAAGGCGCCCCTATCTCCATGCCACATACGCTCACACCAGGGATCGAAACCACAGCCGCAAGCCAGAGGTGGCCGGCCAGCTAGAGGTCGAAACGCGGCACTCTAGACCACTAGGCCATCCAAACCCCCCGGATCACCACGAATAATCCACGATTAAAACCACGAACCGTGAAAGTGGGGACCTAGTATAACCCAGCACTAAAATACGTAGATTGAAATTTGTTCATTTGAAATGAGTAAACATTACCTCGCCCAGGGTTTCTGTTATTATATATTAAGGTTGTTCAACCCACGAAGGAGTTGAACGAGCCCCAAATCTTGTGTTCGACTACAGCTTTCCCTTTTCTCGAATGCGTTTATATTCCGTATTTCCCCTAAAACAATATCATATTAAAGGGTACATACCGATGAAGGGTTGCTATATTGATTATTAGTTAAATATGGTTTAATGGTCGAGAGCTAGACATGTAATATATTGATAATACACCAGGTGTAAGCCGAGTGTTCTTTCAATATTACGCAATGTCTTTAGCTCGAGACCATTAAACAACTTAAAATATAGACACTATACCGCACGTGCTTTTTCAATATAAACTGTCAATAGTAGTTGTTAAACGTGCACGCCAATCAGTACAAGGGACCTTATAGTTTTACGCCCTATCCGTAAGACTGGACAGTATTTGGTAGGTCCTCCGTCCTGCATCGCTAACAAGGGGCGAAGTACGTTAACATTCGAGCGGTTAGGCTACTGGCTCCCGACAAGTAGATTCCCTGAAGTTAATTTTTTTCTGTTCAGACCTTACAGAATTAACGATGTTAATGGAATAGTAGTCTCATTATGTGACATGTAAGGATTGAATTTAGACAAGAAAAATCTACGGACCGTTGATATTTGTAAGGCAGGGGATGATGGTCTTGTTTTTGTTTTGTCTTAAATGGAACAATGTATAATTTTATGTAGTTTAATCACGAACACCTGTAGTTTTATAACACGACCCCGATTGATAATAATATCATATCTGCGGGGCTGTGGTCCAGAATAAAAGATCAATGAAATCAGCGTTACTTTCTGTATGCGAAATAAAAACAATAAACTTAATCAAAAACATCCTACATCAGGATACCATTTCATACACGTTGAAGATGCTATATATATAACACCTATAGAGGTGTAGTGTAGTGTTATATATATATTTGTTTTTATACAAGCCCATCCTATATATGTTTACTGTTATCGCATGAGTCATCATCTCTCTATATATATATATTTATATTCTATATTCTAACATATTGGACCCACTGTATAATAACTTTGGTTAGGGTTGATGAAGGCTGGCATATTATATGCAGTGCATTAAGAGGGGCATCCGCCTGTGCGAAGTCGTTTCCCATAACTGTCAAAGGTTCTCTTACGTGAACGACAACGTCTTTTGGTCGCTGTGGCTTCTTGCTGGCGATTAGGAGAACCGTCATTCCTATATGTTATTCGTTGATTTGTTCACATGTGTTGAGTGGAACATCGCAAAATAAAACGTATTTTGTCACTGAGATATGAAACCCTAAATACCTGGGTGTCCACAAAGTTAAAAGTTGACATTGTATATCCGTATCCAAAGTATAGGCGTAACGCTAAAACGAGACCTTTACCCCAGCCCATGTAGGTTTACCTGGGTGTACCCAAAGTTAAAACATTATTCTTTGATAGCCTATATATTTGAATGAAAGGTGTTTTATATACAGACATCTGTCCTTGTCAGGCCCACATCTCTGACAAGGGGAAACCACGCCGGAAAATCTGGGTGAACTTTCTCGGCCAATGCAGGGATCGAACACCCGACCTCCAGGCTAGCGAAACAGCGACTTACCCACTTAGCCACGTGATCCCTGTCTGAATCAAAGGTGCACTATAGGCGTACCGTACAAATAAGACCTTAAACCCAATTCCTTTATGTGAAAGTCTCTTTTTTAAATCAAAAGTGTACTATGAGACGCTTAACCTTATTTCGTCATAAACAAAGGTTATGTCAGAGACGGTAAACCCAATTTCGTCATAAACAAAGGCTGTGTCAGAGTCGGTATACCCCGTTTCGTCAGAAACTTAAGCTGTATCAGAGACGGTAAACTAAACACAATTTCGTAATTAACAAAAGTTGTATCAAAGTTAATGCAGTATGAGACGGTAAACCTCATTTCCTCATTAAATATAGGTGTATGAAAGGTATACAGTTTAGTAAATAAAGCAGGTATTGTGGTGAATCGTATTCAAGATAAGCAACAGGGAATATAAACACGACGTTCTTAACCTTTACCTGCATATTTATTACTCGATTGCAATCTAAAAGATTCGCTAGAAATTATTTCTTTCATTCACTTATTTCCCAAGATACGATACATTGTAACGCTACATCAAACACCTCTCTAAACCAGATCAGATTTCTTACTTTTGGTCAAAGTATGTTTTGCGAACGTATTTTTCATCCCGTGTACGCCTTCGGAACCTTTTTTAACGGCAGAAATAGATTCTATTTGAAGATGGTACCGGTCGAGTTCATTATTACCCGCAGAGGGTAACAGGTGTACACGACGTCGTGATTATTTCACACTAAGAACTAATCGTAATAATTAACAGATTCAAATTTGAGTAAAGGGAGTGGTTTTAATTAATGATATTATTTAATCGAAAAAGATAATATTTCAGCATTACTATAACCAATATTGTAACCCTTACACCCCTACTGATTGTCTGTAAGGTGCCGCCTATTTGACCAGATGGTGTGTTTTGTACGTCAGAAATCTGACTAGCCATTCCGTGTGTATATATCTTATAACTAACAGTTTACTAGTGTTGGGCTGAAAACAGCGGATAAAATGCCACCAAAGGTAAGTTGGTTTGTTATTCATGCCAGACACTTGTTAATTATTCGTTTTGAATTGGGTATGTACAATAGACTGAATACATAGATTAACCTTGTATTTTGCCGAGCCGAAAAACTAGACATTTGCCAGACCCTTCACCCTGCGCCTCTAACGGGGGGGGGGGGGTGTACCAAACTTGAAAATCAAGAGAACCAAGGACCTCCATGTTAGGAAGCCATGTCATTGCTCACTGGGCTCCCCAAGAGTGCTATGCTGAAGACAAGAAAATTATGAATTCGAAAACGGGCTTCATCGGACAAAAAATCTTTTAGGTTAGTTAAAGGTTCATAATTGTCAAGACTACCACTGGGGATACTATAACCGTGATGGTTGTAGTTGTTCTATGTTAGATTATACTTTAATTTTAAAATAAAATACGCAATTTAAATCTTATTAATCAAAATATACACTACCACAATACTCCCACTTATAACCAGCACGGTTATAATATAACAGAATTATTTCCGTTCCAGTTCCTACCAATATAGACACTAAGCTGATTTTAGTTTGTAATTTGTGTCCCATGCCACGTGGGTGGATCTGTACATTGTCAAAGATCTTAATCAATGCACATTTGCGTGATTACGAAATAAATGCATCAGAGAACATGTCGACTGTTTTGAACCAGCGAACCCATTAAACCAATTGTTCGTGGCAGGGGTTAATAGGCTGAACACGCTCGGTGCCATTGTTTCGAGGATATTTTATAGTACATTTGGATCGACTGTACAATTAAAGTCAATTAAAGATAAGTTACATAAGAGTTAATTGTGTCAATTGCAGGACAATTTTTGCTCGTTTCAAATCTTATATAAATGAATATTTAGACATGTATTCATATGAAAAGCCTGTACTCTACTCTCTAGAGCATCGACTTGCTGGGATCTAAATGGATTTGAATACCCATGAGATTTTAAAATCTAACGATAATACAAGCCGTTGTCCAATTAATGCTGGTAAACTGGACTACTGCAAGATTAGGGGTGACGCGGTCCTAAGGAGATGAGGGAACCCCGTCCTTGAATAGAATATCAGGCGTAGGTCGAGAACATGTAGATTGTTAAAGTATGGCTGCCACTATTCAAGGGTAGCCACTAGGGGCTGACATGTACAATGCTGACTAGTTGTTAATTTGGTACGCAATAGAAACCGTTGGCTGTTTCATTTTGTTGACGAGTTTCGAAGCGTTTTTGGCCTAATCTGAGAGAGAGAGAAATGGGGTTTAACGTGCATTCGACACAAACTAGGTCATTTCAGGCCTAATGGAATCCCACTCCCGTTAGAATGTCCTGTGTAGTTCGAAAACCTTGGGGGGATTTCAAAGCCAAGTTTCCACTGGTCGTGGGTAGCTCCTGTTCAATGCTGACAAGCCGTTCAGATAGCATGCGGAAACTCGTCTGAATGAAACTGTTTCAGATTCCTGGAGTTCCTCTTGTGACCATAGAAACATCAACCTTGTGCTAGTCTCACAATGACATGTGTTGATGAGACTTTAAACCCTATTCTGTTTCTTTCTCGGGGGATGGCTCAAACACAGCATGATACATTATCTCAATAATTCAATACTTATCTCAACAATTCAAGACTATTTAAAGTAGCTAAGTCTCTAACTCAATATTACCCAAAGTCTTCGACAATGAAAACACAAATTATTTGTCAATTTAATTCAATATTGTTGTGGTCTTTCCAGAAAAGGTGGGCTTCTGATGTCCAATATTTAAGACAAAATAAAAAAATTATCAGTGATACACGAATCGTCTACCAAAATCCTTTTCAGGCCCACTTTTAACAAGGGACTTGGAGAACGAGGCTAGACGGTGGTGCATGGAGAACATACACAATAATGTAGACTGGAATAACCAGACACCTGGAGATTTGCATGGTATTGAGACTTCGGGCGTATTTCGCCGAAAATAAGTGATTTGAAATTAGAGTAAAGACGGAAATTAATGAATGTAAATCAGTTTATATACATTCATATAGGATTATTTTATGCGTTGCGGCCCATTTGGATAAATTTCTAGGCCCCAAATGTTAGCGATTTAGCTCCTTTAAACAATTAAATTGGTCATTGATGGCCGAATGGTTAGCACGTGTGCGCTGTATCATAAGATCTGTCATTGAGTCAACTGTCTTGGTTTTGATTCCCCGGTCACTATGTGTCAAAGAGGTTGTGGGTTTTCTCCAGGTTGTCAGGTTTCATCCCGCGGTTATAAAGACCCCTACGCCCAATTATTGTAATAACATTGGACCATATGTTAGTCTCGAAATTACCTAGTTTGTGTCAAGTGGACATTTTAAATCTCTCTCTCTCTCTCTCTCTCTCTCTCTCTCTCTCCATCATTTATAATTTGACAAGAGCACGGTTTCCGTCCAAGCTTCATTATTAGATCTGGGTGATTTAATCCCATCAGGTTAGTACCCTGACGAAATGATATAATAACGCAATACGAATATATTGTAATTTATTTGATGGGCTGCCAATCGGAAAAAGGTTATTCTAAATATATAATGATAATAATATGTGAGTGCAAAATATTGTTTGAATTGAGCAAAGTTGACCTTCTCAGAAATGCCAATGATCCTTTTTGGCCCGAAGTAATTTCGTAGTTTTTATCATGTTGACTAAGCACAGCAAAGCATCCCCCATACCAGCAAATTGATGCGTTTTGGCTCAGTTTTCATTATTGAATTATGTAACTATCACATAGTATCAATAGCTTGAAACCTGACCAAATTCTGAAGTGACGCTAGTGTGGTTTATATTGATAAGAAACAAGGTCTTACAGAAAGATAGTTTGATATTCTGGAAACCTTATATGCGTCGTCTACAGATCTTCATTTGGCTCGTTATTCCATGAGAGAGAGAGAAATGGGGCTTAACGTCCACACGACACAAACTAGGTCATTTTGGGACTAACATATGGTTCAATTTTATTTCAATAATTCGCTTGCGCGTTGGGGTCTTTAGCAGTGGGGGGAAACCGGAGGACCCGGCGAAAAGTCACGAGGTTGGACAGACGACCCTACTCCTTGTCACGTACATTCGAGAATTCGAAACCACACAAGTAAACTCAATGACAGGCTTTATAATACAGCACACGCGTGGTAACCAATCGGACATCCCCCCCCCCCCGTTATTCCCAGTAGGGTATCCGCTGATCGATGTGAAATTAAAGACTGTTGAATACACCCCCGAATATTGGTTATTTAATGGATATCGATGTGAAATTAAAGACTGATGAATACACCCCCGAATATTGGTTATTTAATGGATATCGATGTGAAATTAAAGACTGTTGAATACACCCCCGAATATTGGTTATTTAATGGATATGTATACCCATAACATGCTTTCATATACATGTATCTCTGTTCGTTGATCCCTTGTATGTCATTCTAGAATTCTCTGGCAGGTGTAGTCGAAATGTTAAAATACACCCCGCAAACAAGGGATTGTTTGTTAAAATACGTATCATGCCCACGTAAGATGTTACTCACTGATTTATAGATGAATGTGTTTATGCAGCAACTTACTGATTTATTTTTAACTCTGTGTCTGATTATATTTAGACATACGTCAGACGATGTCGATGGCAAGGCCCAAAATTAGTTCAGGTTTTATGAAGGCCATCGAAAGTCTAAAAAAAAAAACGAAACGAAATATATATCTTCATGTATATTTGAATAAGGATGATCAACTATTTATCCAACCAGGACTATATTGTAATACAAGTCTTTGTTGTTAATTTTTCAATATATTAGGCGTTTCCTTGTAGTCAATTGACGACACCACTAAAATTCTGTTTAAATGATTCCACAAAGTAAAGCTTTGTGTCTTAAAGTACAATGTATAAGTTCAACTCCAGTAAAATTCATAGATAACGGTTTTTGATTAATTTTTCTTGGTAAATTTATGAATTGTGTTAGCTAATTGCTAAAGAGTAGGCCTGTTTTCACTATTCCGCTTTGATGCTTTACAGTACATTTCGTTCACAGACATTCCATTCTACTGACAGACATGCCATTTAATTTTGACCAACGTATTTTGAGTACGTTTACTCAGTTAATTTATTATTTGTGTTTCTAGTGCATTTGACCATCTGTCGAATTTAAGATGGATCAGGTGTCCATGTTGATGCAGCCTTCTCCTTATTATTCTGATAAAAAGTCTGTAAATACCTCGTCATTATCTCCCTCCAGTCTATATATACCACGTGATAGGTTTAACAGATGTACACAAAGTTCATCAATTACCCGTTAACCTTCACACTTCTGTTAATATAAAGGTCAAACGATATTGCTACACTGATTGATTAGCCTCATACACAATAAGCATACCAAGCATCATGTACGTCACCCACTGGGGGAGGGGGCGAATGGTTAGCGCGTGTGCGTGGATCAGTGGGTCTGTCATTGAGTCAACTGGAGTGGTTTCGATTCCCCGCTTGATTAGGGGTAGGGTCGCGTCAGCTATTGATTAGCCACGTAAGGCGGGCTACAAGAATTGGCATACCACGTTGCGTGCAGTGGGGTAATGGTTGTTAGATCCTTTCACAATTGGGAGCCATGGTGTCTAACCTGTTGATTCAATGTTCGACCCCTGTGTTGGGCGAAAGAGTCCATTGCAATTTGTGATATTCCCGCGGGGTTTCCCTTATCGGTGGTGCAAGACTGAGGTTCTGGCAAGGGTCAACGTATAGTCTTTCGCGTGGGACGAAAACCCGAGGCTCCAGGTACACATTGGCGTGCACGTAAAAGATCCCTTGACAGTTGTAATTTGATATAAGAATGTCAGTCGGAGCAGAACAGTAGGGCGTTGAGCCCTACTTCAATTCATTTCATTTCGTTTGTGATACCGCGAGTACGGTTGCTGTTCCCTTGGTAAGCGATAACACTTCTCTGGTTTTCTGGTGTGTTTTCTACTAGTGCAGACTGAAAGGGTCTGGCGAGGAAAAGTGTCTAATCGGACAAATCGGACGCAAACCCATTTACTCGTCTTCATTGACCGGGTTGGCACAGAAGATTAGGGGCTAAACTCCATTTCCATTTCCTAGTTTATAAACTAGATCTTTCATAGGCTGTTAACACTTTATGCATCCTTCTTAATCCAACAACAGCAGCAGCAACAAACAATGGGAACAACGCCACACCCCTCCAGATATAAGTCAGGATAGACCCAACATGTTAATTAATACTGATATAAAGCGTGTGATAACGAGTGAGTGCTGTACTGTTATCTGTCCAGTTATCTGGTATATATCATACAGAGATGGTAATTAACCATTTAATAACCAGTTGATTTAACCAGCATGTGTTAGGTTATCTCTGTCATTAATATCACTACATATATACGTGTTTATTTATATATGCTACTAGAGATGTAAATAAATAGTCGTATATTCATTACACATTTACAGCCATGGTAGTTTAGTGATTAAGGCGTTAGCTCGCTAACCACGAAGTCTCGGGTTCACCCGATAAAGAACCGAAGATTTTCCGGCGTGGTTCTTTATTCAAGTTTTTTTTAAAGGAAATTCTTGCTATTCATAAAAATGTTGAAAAGTACTGCGAATGTGTGACAACTTCTGAAAGTGATAATAATTACATCAAGTCGCCGATGCATAATTTTGAAACCGACTGCAGTGACCTCACATTTTAATTCTAAAATGAATAATTATACCAGGTAATAAAACGAATATAGCTTCAAATTATTCACGTTTTCAATTTGTGTGAAATAATTATATTCGACATTTTCCCATAACCTTGTTGAAATAATTTGTGGTTTATCTGAAATAACCATAAGGTTTTATTTTTTCTGTTCAATGAGTCATTTAGTATAAATACATACGGCTATCTCGTGTAGTAATCAGGAACACCGTTATCCCGAGTTGCTGTTTAATGTACAGTCTACTGATAAAACAGTTCTCTGAAGATTCAAGGTTTCTTTAATAGATTAGTTTAAGTTTAAGAGCATATTGAATTACGTACAGTTTTGTGTAAAATAACTCATCTGCAGCTTCGGTAGACTACCTTGGTATAAGAATATACATGTATATGTATAGGTGTGTGTGTGAGAGAGAGAGAGAGAGAGGGAGAGGGGAAAGACAGATGGGGTTTAACGTCCACTCGACACAAACAAGGCCATTTTGGGACTAACATGGTTTAATTCGCTTGCGTAGGGGTCTTTAGCATTGGGAGGAAATCGGAGGACCCGGAGAAAACCCACGAGGCTGGACAGGCATGTATAGATGTACAACAAGCCTTGTTTAACAAGAGGTCATGGTTGCTCTGTGAGTAAGACGCTGACTCCATAAGCAAAAGGCCCCATAACCAAAAGGCCCGGACATCTTCATTAGCCCTGGTCTTCCTCGTTTTCTTGTAATGAAATAAGTTTGTTCCAGGAATGTAAAACCAGACAGACAGACAGACAACCAGATAAAATTCCTCGAGATAATGGAACTAGGCATCAGCTAGTAATTCTAAATCCAAAAGACTGGTGGAGTTTTCATCTTAAAGGAATCTGTATAATATACATACACATTAAATTACCCTGTTCAGATTAGAATATATGGTCATAGGCCTATACGTTGGCCCTTTCCCCTTGTCCGTGGTGCAGGACAGGGGGCTAGCAAGTGAGAAGGTGCAGTCATTCGGAGGTAACAAAAAACCGAGATCACATGTACTTTTTAGTGTGCACGTAACAGAACACTGACAATTGGAATTCGATATAGTTTTAGGCCGCAGCGCCGCTGTTCGGCCAGGATTTCCATCACAGCACACTGCTTAGCGTATGCCCACCTTCATCAGTCGGGGCAAAACAGTGAAACATTGAACCCCATGTGATTTAGATTTATTAGGGAAGTAGGGAACCACAGTGGTTCAGCCAGTAAGACATTAACCATGAGGTCTTGGGTTAACATTCGGCCTATGGAAATCTGTTCATGTATATACAATAAGTCTAGAAACACCTGGTCTATATCACCACACCCAGCAGTTGCCATCAATTGATGACCATCAGGCGTTACTACTAGATCAAAAGGTGCTAGAAATGTTGGTTAGTGAGAGAAAGGTATGTAATGTGAGAAATGTCAGCACCAAATGAAGAACATCTTCCTGTACAGTTGTTATTTATATCGTATACTATATTATAATGGCACCGTGTAGTATGATACTATGGCTGCTCTACCTACAGGGTTATTAACATTTCAATTCCATCTTCATATCTATTCATCTAAACCCTATAGTCTTTACTTCCCCAAATAACAGTTTAGGTAGCGTTGCGTATTATAATGGTGTAAGACGTTTCTGTAATCGTTTTTACAAATGTCGTATACGCTTCCATGTTACCCTTTTAGTTAGGGTAACACTATATTTTAATGTGGTATGATACGGCTGGTTAATAGTATTCTGCTCCGCCAGGAAGTTGGACCCTACAATTTGTCTGAACTTATTCTAAAACATCATTCAAATGTCTTCTAATAACCCTTCATTAGTAATACCACATTTTAATTGCATGAAATGATTGGATACGACGGGTTATTAGCAGCCACCCCACCCACCCAATATTGGTATAAATTACAAATACTTTCCAGTAGCCAATTCTCTGAACGAAGACTATCCATAATCGTCGACATTAATTTGATATTGGTTCATTTCATTTCAATCAATATTGGTGCTGTGTTGTGTTCGTTCGATAAAACACCAGGCTCCTGATATTGAACATTTTGAAATCCGAAAGCGACGTTGTTGTAATGTGGTGTCTTGACGAACGAGGTAAAACGACACTCCCGGTGTAGACTCGACTAATCAGGATACGATAATAAACGGGCTATAGGCCACATTGTTTTAATCTCGAATAGAAAATTGAAATGTTACATAATGGATCTTTAATAGACTCTCCTTCCAACAGTTCAACTGGATCTAAACATTCTCTACTTCAACAAATAACACCTCAGTTGATTTAAAACGTAGAATATTGGTATCTGATAGTTACATACATACATGTTTTATATTCGAAATTTGAGTAGCTGTTTTCCATAAACATTGTTATAGTTTATCAAATAATAAATGATGACGTCTGCTATATCAACTGTTCGAAATATTCTAATATCAATAAATATTTCTTTCCACATTCTGATCAAGTTACAGTGATGAAGTTTTGCCAAACTATTTTTACAATAACTGAAATACGTCGAATGGTTTGTTTAACATTGTTATATAATATATACTAATATTTGTAATATTGTTTAAACCAAATACGTACAATGGTTTGTCTTTGTATCAGTGTCGATTGAAATAACATGTACTACACTATATTGTTTAAACTAAATACGTACTATAACCTGTTTAAACTAAATACGTACTATAACCTGTTTGTGTATCCCTATCAATTGTTTAAACCATGTACGCACAACTTGCTTGTTTTTGTATCGGTGTCAATTGTTTTATTAATTATGTACAAATAGCGCCTAGTGAATACATAACGTTTAAACCAAATAGTACCCTACTTGTTATGATACTAAATTAAACCAAAGACGTACTACATCATGTTGTAAAAATATACATTAACAACAGACTGTCATATCTGACGTCAGTACTAGATTATATTCCGTATTTCTTGTAAGTATAAGAAAAAATATGTATGGTACACCGCCCACAATATCTCGTCTGCCAAGAGATTGGGTAATAGTACACGTGTGAATAAGTCTATAAGTCAGAGTTTGTTTGATGTTCAGAAATTGAGGCTCATGAGTGGGTAAGATGGCTCGCTAGCCTGGAGGTCCGTGCATTGGCCGAGAAAGTTCATCGGGATTTTCCGTCGGGGTTTCCCCTTATCAGTGGCGTAGGGCAGAGCCCTTGACAAAGACAGTTGTTCGGGTGGGCCAAAAACCACCGAGGTCCCGTCTACAGATGGGCGTGTACGTAAAAGATCCCTTGGCAGTTAGAATTCAATATACGAGTAGGCTGCTGCCAGGACAAAATTTCCCTCATAACACATTTCGATTCATTTCATTTCATGTTATATAAGAACTACATTGGATCCTAGCTGGTGTTGGGGTTTAATTCCTTAACCGATTGCGCTCGGTTCTTTGTGAAATGAAATGAAATGTGGTTTCGCGTCCTACTGGGCTAATGAAGACGGGCATATATCGAATTTCAACTGTCAAGGGATTATTAACGTGACACTGACAGACGGTTATTTGTAGAATGGACGCTGGTGAAATGAAATGGGACTTAACGTCTTACATTTTACCCGGACATATACTACGACATATACTCGTAATTCGTATTTCATATATGAAAGGTTATGTACACTGGACCTAGGTTTTCCGTTCCATCCGAACAACCAGCCGTTGATAGGTATGTACACTGGACCTAGGTTTTCCGTTCCATCCGAACAACCAGCCGTTGATAGGCTCCCCCGTCCGACATTGCTTCCTGGACCTCTTGGTTAATGACCCACCAACCCTCTCCTGCTTCAATGAACACTCTGCTTGGAAAATCATTCGTCATCATTTAGGCAATATAGCCTCATCTCTATTACCAACGTACCTTACAGTACGTGAGTAAATGGACCGACAAGATATTATAACAATGTTACCAGTAATAATTGCTAAACCATGCACCACAACGACCTTCTTCAATTTACATGACATTGAAATAACTTGGCGAATTTTCAATTACTGGTTTAAAATTGCTTCTCAACTGTTGTAACAGACATATAGTTGTATTTCGGGTAGTCATGGTTACCTGTAAACGATACGCACGGGTAATAGGGCTGATCCACTGTAATATGTAATATACATGTAGTGCGGTTATATTAAATATCAATCTACACCATTATCATCCTCGTAGTCATCAACAGTAACGTAATTCTAATTTAGCAATGTGAACTAACAGATTCTGATCGTCATTACGTCACAATTATTTGGCTCAACCAGCGGATCAGAGATTCCACAAATAAACCCCAGGCTGTTCGACACAATACACAATGTCTTGGGCTTAATTCCCCCAACCGTCTAATGATATAAATATATCGTGTTTTGTGGCCACGGTGGATCTTGTTCCTCGTGCAAAAACAGCACGGTCACCAAATGACGTCCTACCGTTCTGTTCTGAATGGGCTATACATGACGACGGACCTACGCCATACAGTATGCTATGAGGGAAGTTTTGCCCGGCGCTACGGCCTATTCTTATGTCTAATTCCAACTGCCAGGGGTCGTTTACGTGCACAACAATGTGTACACGGGACCTCAGTTTCTGTCTCGTCCCTTGCCAGTCCTATGGTCCTGCCCCACTGACAAGGAGAAACTACGTCGGAAAATCCCGATGAACTTTCTCGGCTAACGCAGGATCGAGAACGGGACCCTTAGGTTAGCGAAGCAACGTCTCACACACGGAACAACTGTGGCTTTCCACTACTGTAAGATACAGAAAGGAGTGTGATGATCTTAAAATATTATAAGTGTTTATTCGTATTGCACTGTGTCTAATTATAATGTGATTAACTGCCGGCGCTCGGCGGTGAGATACCTGGGAATTACAAGGAATCATTGACCCGTTGTTTATTTTTCTTCAGAGGGACCCCGAGTTGGAGACACAGGCTCTGGACTGGATGGAAGAAATCATGGGTGAGAAAATTGATAGAAGTAAACCATATGAAGATGTTTTAAAGGATGGAATTATTCTCTGCAAGTGAGTCCGAAAATGTGTTTTATTTTTTCAAAGTTCCTGTAAATTTCGCAATTTAAATTGGACCAATACACAAATGTTTTGCCATCTGTTGTGGCGAACGTTCAGCCCAACGACAATTTAAGAAAGACCTAGACCCAGACAAAGAGACAACATTAACATTATGGTTAGCGGAAGAATATTTGGTGGTCTGCATCCTCCTAATAACGTGGTGTTGTAATTCAATAGTTACCCCCCCTTGAATTTATGACATTTACGCTTAATGCTTTTGCTTGTCTTTGGTTTAAACGGCGATTTGTTTTGTAGTAATTTCGTTTGGGACCAGGACGAGAACGAACGTCGCCTATTAGCGGGGCGTTTTTCTTGGAATATTTAAACATTTATTTTGTTCACACGGAAATATTCTTATTAACTCTTTGGTTATCAGATGACGTCACTTAGAGAGACCGCAAATTAAACGCCCGGCAGTGTCAATGTTCGTTTTGAGGTTGGTTTTATTTTTAAAAACAAATCAATGTACGCTCTATTTTCCTATTTTGCAGTTTTATGAATAAAATGACGCCTGGGTGTATCAAAAAGATTGACAAAAAAGGTGGAGGTTTTGCTTTGATGCAGAATATCGAACGATTCAGTGATGCAGCCAGGAAGTATGGTGTTCCCCCTAATGAACTTTTCCAGACAGTTGATTTATGGGAACGAAAGAACATTCCCCAAGTGACGTTATGTATTCACGCACTAGGCAGAATCGTAAGTGCATTTTCTCATCGCCAAATAACTATTTTAGATCTTTAACGTCTGGAGATTGGACAGTCGACGATACTCTTTGCCATGTGCAAGTGGGGAATCATAACAACGCTAGCGAAAATTATTGTAGTAAAATTGAACAATTTACTAGTCTCTTATATATATATATATGCATTTCAGTATTTAGTACATCACATATATTCACCATCTGAACTTAAAATTTGATTTGGCCAAACTGGAAGCGGGCACACGCAGAACCAAACTACCTTCGTGACAAAGTAGTTCTCTTAGCGACATAATTTGCCATTGTTATATATGGGCCTTTGAATTTCGCCCTTTTGGAGTGATGGTGCTATAATTTTTATTTTACTCTTATTAAATATCCAAGCACTTATCTACGAGCATTCACGAAACATCTTGAAATAGATTAAGAAAGTAACCTAACCAGATTTGTTTGATGTTACATTCCCCAGCATCACTTCTATTCAGTGTGTATGTATATGCTTTAACAATAAGATGACTAAACTGGCTTCAAAATTTAACATATTATGAAGGCAGTTGATACGCTGTTGACATTTTATTAGCCATTTACGCTCAAAAACCCGGATAAGTTTACGCTCTTAACGTTTATGACAAAGTTCTCAATAACTTTCATCAAATTGAACGATCATTTAGGTGTTTAGAACCTAATTACCTCAGCTGTTTTTTTTTATAATATATGATATTGACTTTTCAACTCTGTTAAGGCACGAACTATCTATGATCTAATTTAACATGTTTTAAGCACCTCACCTAAATGACCGTTCAATTGTCACACTTTTGAGAAGAACATTTTAACTCGATAGAAAGTGGTTTTCATTGAACGCTATCCATGTTAAGTCATACAAACCCAGAACTTCAAAATCGTAAAAATCTTCGACATTTTAGACTTAGTATTTTGACCAACGTTCAATGTCTCAACACAATCTTTAATTAATATAGTTTACTAAGACGTATGAACTGCTAATCTTTTGTAAACATCTCTCGATCAATTAAAATACAGAGATATTCTTATACTGATCAAATATCCATTACCTTCAATTGCATTGCTATCGGCAGCAGCAGATACTTCATAATATGTTCTTTACACAATATTAAAAGAGTTTCAATCCCGAGTAAAACTCTTTCAAATTTAATTAAAAGAAATCAACACGGTGGCTGTACAATTTAGTGGATAAAATCGATCGAAACATTTTTGTGGTGTATTTACCTACAGTAATGTGTTGACAAATGCATTTTATGATAACAATAGCAGATAGTTTTGTCTATACACATTGGCCAACAGTCACACTGTTGACGTCCTAGGTGTTATTTGGATTTTCTCGCCAAAAGGTATTGTTGTTCTGCACGGTTTAAAACTACTTTAACTCCGAATCATTAATAAAATGAAACAATCTGCACTGATATGCCCCATAAATAAAGAACTACTTTTAAAAACCCAAGAGTAGACCCATTATAAAACTGGGTTATTCTGCTTTGAGAAGTATGCACGTAACTACAGTTGTTCGGGCCATACGAAGCACTAGACAGTGGTCCTGGTCATATCCTCAGCCCTGCGCCCCCGACAAGGCGAAAGCAGATGGGAAAATACCGCAGCATCACTTGGATAGTTACAATAATGTAAACATGTTAACTCTGACTTAAAACAAAAGACATACGTTTACCCATGTTCTATGGCTATTATATAGAAATGTGTGCGAATGTAATCAATGGACGTAGTTGTTAATTGGATTATTAATATTGTCTGGTTTCCTGCTGTGTACGCCTTCCGTATGTCACCAATGGGTGTGCTGTTTTTAGCTGATTATAAATATTGTCTGATTTCCTGTTTTTCAAGCCTTTCTATGTAATCAATGGACGTTCTTGTTATTTGATTATTTATATAGTCTGGTATCCGGTTTTGAAAGCCTCTCCTTGAAGATTAACCAACAACGGTATGGTAGCCTATATTGTTGTTCACGACAATTCAATTACAAATCGATTCAATATAAAAAGTAAATAAAAAGAGAAATCAAACAATAAAAAAAAATTACAGATCGAATCGGTGTTAAAAGTAAACCCAAGACCAACTAAATAAAAATTATATTACATGCCTATGTTCGACCAATTATGCATATATATATTCAAGCCACAAGCTGTATATTTCAAGAGTTGAAACAGAGCAAGGGAGATAGAGCTGGAGAGAGGGATGTGTGTGTGTGTTAATGTCTACTCGACACAAATTAGATCGTTTCGGGACTATCATATGGTTCAATTTTATTCAATAATTTGCTTGACGTCTTTAACAGTGGGAGGATCCCAGAGGACCCGAACAAAATCCACCAGATTATCTTATTTGAAGGTTAGGGTTAGGTTTTTTTAGGGCTTCGAATTTTGCATTATGGTTTTGATTGTTCAACTGGTTTTATTTTATTTGACTACTATAATATAATATAATTATCAAATGACCATTTACATACATCAGCTGTACTGATTGTATGTGAATGGTCAAGTTAGACAGAAACTTGTCTGCGATATCACTTCGGTGGAAGCGGGTGTTAAATAAAGCTATTTCACACACAGACAGAAACCCCAGCTGCTTTAAACCCATTAAAGTCTACACATAGTGCCATGCTAATACAACTACGGTTTGTGTGACGTACATAAGCAGAAAATGGACTGGCACTTGTTTTGCATTAGAAAAACAGAGACCGGAAATAATGAACCTAAGTAACTTCCCATTGTAATTCGAGATATGCCCACAATTATCGTTCCATGACCGACATGATTCGCACAAAAAAACTATATTCTAATGTGTTCTATTTTGTAGGCCCAGACGAAACCTGATTGGACAGGACCTGTACTGGGACCAAAGATGGCTGAAGGACACAAGAGGGAGTTTACTCAGGAACAGCTAGATGCCGGAAAATATATACACAGCTTACAAATGGGTTCTAATGAAGGGGCTAGTCAAGCTGGTATGAACCTCGGAAAACCAAGATCCATCAACGATTAAATTATTGTACATTGATTATCATGATCTATAAAATATTGTAATTAGGTGTGATATATTGTTATATACGCTGTAGTGTATGTATGTATAGGTTATCATGAATGTAGATTTAGACGTCACTGGAACACTTGATACCATTTCCCAAGTAGGGCATCGGTAGCCCCAACTTACTCTTCTTGGAGAAAGTCCATATTATTACGAGTCACGGTTTGATTTTGGGAGTTTTAATTGTAACGTTAAACCTTTGCTGACCACACCAAAATACTCCATTAACCTTTGAAAGTGTGAGTGCGGTTTACAATCCAAATGGCATCAGTAAAATTTGTCGGCATTGTATTTCGAAACTAATAGAAATAACACATTAGTTCTCTATTGTTTTCAATGTGCATACAATGGATATACGAACTTAGAATAACTATGTTTCTTTGAATTTGTTGAACAGAAACGAAAGTACAGTCGATTTAACCGTATGTTATATGAGCGATATTACCGCAGTGGAAGCGGACGTATATTCTGTTTTCATTCTCATTGGCGAAGGTTTAAGTAGACTGAGTAAGTACATCAGTATTTAGAAACAGTTTAAATTAAATGGATTTTACCTCTTAAAGAAACAGCACACCAAGTAAACCCAAATCGATGGGGTTTTTCTATGGTGTAAATTGATCTGATGTTTTGGAATGAACAGATAATAACTGTCTTAAATCAGTGTTCTACTTTATATTATGTTTTCATTGTTCTTCACGATTCTGTTTGTTCTTTTGTCTATCGGTAGATTAAATTTAAACATATCAACATATTGATGGGATTTGTTTTCTATTTCTTAGCAATGGTTTTGAAGTTTAGCAAATGGTATTCGATCGCTACTGGCATCGAAGTAGGGTTGGGTAAGGAGGAAGTTGGTCGGAAGGGGGGGGGGGGTCAAATTGCAGGAACCTCGACACTATTCTTAAATGTATCTGTACCAAAGGACGGAAAAAACATGTAAACATGTCCATCTGTCCATTTAGAGAACACGATTTTATTTGGTTAAATGTTGGAAGTCGCTCCCATAGTATATCACTGGTATAATGTTGGATTCGATCTGACTGTTAGCCGATGGCTTTCTTAATGGAATCCTCTATATAAACCAAGCAATTAATGAAACCGTTGCATAGTGAAAAAAGCTAGCTCACGAATGACGCATGTTATGATTTACCCACCATGACACTATCCACGTACTTTACCGAAGGGACAAATGAAATCAATACCGACGGAAGTACACATAATACAAAAACTTAAATATTGCTCGACATTTCCAGACTATAATACATCAATAATAAATTGAACAGAACCGGTTTCGACAGAATCTGATTAAAAGCACGGTTCTTGTATGGTGACAGTATATGGAAAGGGGACTATAGGCTTCTGCTTGTTCTCCAATCCAGTTTCTGTGAATAAATATTGTTAAAAACAAAAATTGTAAACGGATTTAAGAAAGATCTAGCAACTTATTCAAAGGAAAAAACACATTAAAAGCATACAGTTTGTTATCCAAGAGACGCAATACCAGGTCTGAGTTCATAAAGCATTCGCAGGCTTAAGTAAAGAATTTACTTAAAATTGTTCGAATTATTTTACTAAAATGTTGCCTTTTATAAAACTTTCCACAAAGCATTATCAGGTTTAAGTAAAGAATTTACTTAAAATTGTTCGAATTATTTCAACTAAAATGTTGCCTTTTATAAAACTTTCGTTGGTTTACTGTATCAAATACATCAATAAGAGATTATGTTGAAAGTTTTGTGTTTTTGGATTACAGATATTTCTCATAAACAGTAATTGAAAGTTGAGTAAATTCTAAATTTAGTTCTTTGAATGCTTTGTTAACTCGGGGCCACGTATCTAAAAAAAAGTGTAAGCGTGTCTTACCTTGCTTTCGACAGGCATCTGTGCTTACAGTGAGGGAGAGAGGGAGAAATGGGGTTAAACGTCCACTCCATACAAACTAGGTCATTTCGGGACTAACATGGTTTAATTTTAATTCAATAACTCGCTTGTGCGTTGGGGTCTTTAGCAGTGGGAGGAAACCGGAGAAAACCCAGGGGATTGGACAGGCGACCCTACTCCTTGTCACGTACAACCGGGGATTTGAAACCACGCTAGGCTTTATGATACAGCACGCACGTGCTAACCATTCAGCCATCCAACCTCGATGTTTAAAGTCCGCCACAGATCTACCCTGTGGTTTAAAGTAACGGTATTTTAACTTGGATTCTAGATGCTGGAGGATTCTGGTTAAAATATAACACAAGTTAAGTCACTAGCGTGGCTGTTAGTTCATGTACACATATCAAAAACGAATACAACATACTTTTACTAACCCTTGTGCGTATACAAGAGGTATTTTGGACCCCAACGACCATATCCTTAACGTTTGTGAGAAAGTGGTTCATAATTATCTAGCGAGAATTTTATACATTGTCAGCTACTTGATGTCGAGTATAATGCTGCAAACAGAATGGACGTGAGGCGGTGGCAACAATCATCATTTGATAAGAAACTACGAATATTACGTTATCGGATACCAGGGGTCTTGTGGACCCCCCCCCCTTCCCTTTCATTTCAACATTTTGATGGTTAGAGGTGTTAAATCTGTCCTGCAATCGGCGCTAGCTTTGTATTAGGAATCTTTCTTACTGATGACATTGCTTTGGTTATTCCAGTAATCTAGATCTGAAAACAAATCAAGGTACCCTACCAACCCCACCAAAAGACGATTTTTCATGGAACGTGACAATTACGATATTTTAAGATTTATACGGTTTCAGAAAAATCTTATAATTCTTATAATCACTGATAATACCTGACATATTTTGTTTTAGCCTGATTTATTATTGTTCAGTCTTGATATGAAGCTGTAGTTTGATGGTATTTGAATAAAATTATTCACCCCAAAACCTATTTATGTCTGGGGTCTTACATTACCCCTAGTAGCCGACAACGTTTTCCGTGCGACGTGTAGGCACAAGGGTTAATGTTATTTTTGCGCCTGCACCACACTAACGGCACTGGGTAGAAATTTATACGAACCCAATACATAAACTGTTAATTTGTTAGACAGCGTTTGAAAGTGCTATGATATGGAAACCAGATTATATGTTATGAGGAATATATTTTTGCTGATTCATTCTAGCTCTATTCAACCAGACAGATCACTGGAGACAATATTGACCTGTAAGCACTAAAATATAAGTAGACTTGTCAAAGTATTGATGAAATGAAACACGTGTATGACCTGAGAGTTAGCGAAACTGGGCTGATCATAATATCGGCGATATCATGATTTACAGGTTTGTTTGTGTCGTTAGTCCAAACTGCAATCTGTGGGGCAGTCTAGGAGGAGAGACGATCCATTCTTGAATTTTCGCCCCACTTCACACGTTTTACTCCGTTTTGTTCACTGTTCCGACCACCTAAAATTTAAATTCTAACCATATAAGGGCGCCAGTATGAATCAGTTTGTAAGCCATTGTCTCACCAACGTAGATGTTCGGTGTTGGCCAAGAAAATTGCCCCTGAATTTTCCATTGTGGTTTCCACTTGTCAGTGCTACAGTAGGGGAACGATGAACTCTAGTTGTGTTGACATGGCGAAAGCATTAGCCCCATGGACACGTAAACGTAGCCTCGACAGTTACAATTCGAAATAAGAATAGCCTGTAACGCCACTATCCGGGCACAATTTCCCTCATAGCAAACTGCGTGGAGTACCAAGCCAGTCGCTACAGAAAGTAGGGAGGGAGTTCAATCTTTATTTGGCATTTAGTAATTAATAGTGTTAATACATTGATCTTTATAAATAATCGGAGTCCTCTCCTTTTAATCCCCGTACGTGTTTTGGTTGTGTACGTTTAGTTGTAAATGGTCCCCTAATCAAACGTGTTAAGCTCTAATTTCATTCTTATCTTTGTTGCATATTCTGTATATATTTGCCTACTATTCACATTCTTGGATCAATGCCTTGATATAGACAAGAGTATCCACGTCCAAACGTCGTTTAGTATTAAACCCAGTAATTTTGTATCTATAAAATTGTACTTTTTGTTAGGATTTCAACTTATTTTTTTCCAATTCGATCTTCAGGCCAATCTATTGAAAAAAAGATTGTATGCACAAACGAAGAAGAAATAAATCTAAAAAACGTTTGAACCGTTGATCAATATTTCTAATGTCTGATGTTCCAAGCTCACCCGATATCCTTGTATAATGTATTGTTTACGGGCTAAAAAAAAGGAAGAGATAACAAAAAGTGTTCAAAAATCTATAATCATTAAATTACAGTGGGGAGGAGGGCTCGCCAAATGGTTAACGCATGCGTGTTGGATCATAAGGTATGTCATTAAGTCAAAGGGCGTGGCTTCGATTCAACGTTTTTACGTGGCAATGAGTGGGATCACTGGGGCCCGGTTGTTTAACCACTGCTTAAAAAAAACCTACGCGCCAACCGAAGTATTGAAATAATGACCCAGTTGATATCGAGTGGACTTTAAGCCCCATCTCTCCCTCTTGAATCAATTCAACAGGAACATTTAAGGCGCATTCGGTCATTAAAGTGATACGTGACAATTGTATTCATCTTCCCCACGCTGCGATTTATTGAAATAACATAGTTTGGTGGAGTGGACGCTAAACCCAACTGCACAACATATGAGTATCAAAAGGTGCTAAACGCTTTGACAAGGTCAACAGTTAACGTCAAAACGTCAAGATAAAATTGATCCGCCAAACTAAGCCTAGCCTTAACCAGTGGACTAGGAAACTAACAAGGCTACGTGTAAACATCCTGAAAGAAATATATCATAAGGCTTAACATTGGGTCAAGTGGTGTGGGTTTTGTTCCTCGGTTTTCTCCGACTCCTAAAGACTCCTATGAGCAAGTGAAGTATTAAAATCATATTGAACCACATGTTAGTCCCGAAATGACTTATTTGTGTTGTACCTACTCTCTTGTCCAACTTTGTACAGCATATGGGTATCACGCAAACCAGTATGATCTACTAAGATACTAAATATTTCGACAAGGTTAACGTCAACAATCAAAAGATCTGGGGACCCCTGAACCGTCGAACTAAACGTAACTTGAACCCACAGACTAGTAAACCGATGGGCCTCCCTCCCAATTTCTATCGCATGGACAAAATTTCATACAATTATGATTTTATATAAGCCCCAACATTTTTTTGGTTTCAGATCGGATCAATATTATATATTTTGTATCTTTATAGTATGCAAATGTTTACTGAATAAAGAACAAAACTACCAAGCCTATTGAAACATGTCCGTAATGTCTTGCACAAATATAATTAATGTCATATATTTAATCTCGTAATTTTGGTTAATAGGATTTTAATTATTAAAATAAATAAAGACTCAACAATGGCTGTGCCTGCTGGTAATTTATTTCCAGAATATAATGAGCTGTTTATCCCTGTCTTATAAACGGGGGTAATAAAACAAATGTGATAATTTTCCGTTAAGCACATTAATATTGATCCGTAAAGATTTAGAGGAAGTTTACCATCCAATCAAGATACTCAAGGTCATTTCGGGACTAATATAAGGTGCAATTTTATTACTATAATTCTCTTGTGCCTTGGGGTTTTGTTTTGCTTTGTGGAGAGAGGGTTGGATGGCCAAATGTACCATAAAGCCTGTCGTTGAGTCAAATGGCGTGGATTCCCATCCCTGGTTGTACGTGGCAAGGAGTTGGGTCGCCTGTCCAACCTCGTGGTTTTTTTCCGCATCCTCCGGTTTCCTCCCACTGCTAGAGACCCCTACACTCAAGCGATTTATTGAAATAAAATTTATGACCTAGTTTGTGCCCCATTTCTCTCTATCTCGCTTTGTGGATAAACCGGATGCGGATGATGCGGAAAAAAACCAAGAGGTTGGAGAAGCGACCCTGCCCAATATCAGATGCAAGCGGGGAATCGGTACCACGTCACTTGACTGAATGACGGACCGTTTGATCTAATACACACGTGTTACCCCCTCCCCCAGCCCCGCAACCGATGAAATAGAACAAACGTTATGTAAATGGAATGAATGGCTATGAACATGGAAGAAAGAAGTTTAGATTTCTGTCCATTACAAATTCTTCAAACAATTCCACCACCCTTGTACTAAATCTACATTATAAGACAAAGGTGGGCGTGTATTTTACCGGAAATCCTCCTTGTGGCTACTACAGCACTTATATGAAACTATCTAGACAATTCCAGTGCCATGTTTCCCTTGCTAATGGCATCGGTGTACGTCACACTTTCATTACATTAAGTTTTTCGAGTTGGCGCAGAGACTGAGGTTCCTTAACGACCAGTTTCAGAAAATACAGATCCATGATAGTTACTGATCGAACGGTCCCTCTTGTCCCACTCTCAGTTTTCATTAAAATTACTGCGTTTATATAATGTTGCAAAAAAATGGGTTCTGTTTATTCATCCGATCGATATCGAAATGGGTCTTTGTTAACTTATAATTAATTATTCTGGCGTTGATTAAAATATCGGATGAGTATCAATTGACTATCGTGGGATAACACAGAGGATTATTGAGGCGCCGTGATGTGGGTGTATCTGGTAATAGTATTGGTAAGTGTTCGAAATTCAAGTTCTGGAAAACATGGACACTATTCTCGGACGTCTGTAGTACATAATACATGCGACTTAACGACTAAAATCCGAAGTCAAATAACAAAAAGTCGACTGGCCTGTGCCGCATTATGTACAGGTGAACCAGAATGCAGACGATTTTTGTTTTGTTCACCATCTTTGTCTTGTGAACTGTACGTGGATGGTACCAACTGCACTGTAACTGGTGATATTACTGGATGTTCGTGTTCTAGAAGGGTAAGTAACTGATCATATTACTGGATGTTCTTGCTCTAGAAGGGTAAGTAACTGGAATGCCTTGTCCGGATCATGTCAATCGGCCGCGCTGATTAAATACCTCACGTTTTTCTTTCCCTTTTTGATGAACGGTGTGGTTTAGCGGTTAAATGGGTGTGCTTAAACGGGAGCGGGCGGGGGCGTTACATCATGTATTATTGCATAACACAATTCTACTCGAAATGTGCCTTAAAATTTCTGAAATGTTTCTGTATCGACGTGTGCCTCCCGTTTTAGCAGATTTGCCTTTCAAGTTTTCACGTAGTCGCAGTTAAATGTTCCTAAAGTCCCGGTCCCACTGCAAAGAGGAAGTAAAACGGGGGAAAAACGTGCCCTACGTTTGAAAACGCCATGCATCCGCTGTGTACGCATTGCATACGTGTTTCATGCGCTCTATCCATTGAGCATCCGTTCACTTTGATTTCATCCGCGCAAAAAGTTTTGAGCTGTACAAAACTTTTATAACGGATGAACTTTCTGCCGTGTACGATGTAAATGCGCGACATATACGAGCAAAGAACGTTCCATGTCCGTTATCATCCGTTAAACGTACACTGTATCCTCTCTGCATCCTCTGCATCTGCATCGTACACGACAGAAAGTTCATCCGTTATAAAAGTTTAATGCAACTCAAAACGTTTTGAGCGGATGAAATCAAGGTGAACGGATACTCGATGGATACAGCAGATGAAACGCGTATGCAATGAGTACACAACGGATGCCTGGCGTTTTCAAACGGAGGGCACGTCTTTTTCCCCGTTTTACATCTTCTTTGCATCCGTAAGTGCATTGGAACGGGCCTTTACTCACATCCGCTCCAGCTAAAAACGGAAAGAGGGAGGAAAGATAAGATGCGTGGAACGTCTATACATCGTTAGTGGCACGGAAATAGAAAATATGTAAGCGTATGCATTTCGTATATAAAGAATGCATCCGCTTCACCCGCTATGCTTTCACTCTTTTCGCTATGCGTAAGCATCGAAATTATCCCCAATAACCCCTTCGGAGCTTTTATCCACTTCCATCCGCTAGGCTTCCGATGAACATCCATTTAGCATCCCCGCTACATATTCCCACGTTCGTTCTTTTCCGTTCTCTTTTCGCCCATTTCTGGAGCGGATGAAAACGCATGGAGCCACCCCCGAAAGTTTGCTCGTACGCTGTGTCCTTTTTGTATACGGTTTGTGTCCATCGGCCACAGGGACCGGGCCTTTAGGAATGCATTGTCAAATGAAATATAATTTGTTTTTAACAACCAACAGTACTTTTGCTTATGACGAAAATGGATCTAATGCGCATAATAATGAAATATAAAGTGATTTATATTCAATTTTTAAAAACCTTGTCGTAATGCCTAATCAATTATGTTCCCCGAAATACATGAGCAGATGAAGTGAAATGATATGAAAAGCAGTTTAACTTTTTATTTTTCTGCAACGAAATAGGCAAATGATGACGGGCATACACCATACAGTGTGCTATGAGGGACATTTGCCCGGACAGTGGCCTACTTTTACATCGAATTTCAAATATCAAACGATTTTTTACGTGCACCTTGGTTTTTCGTCCTTCGCGGGCCCTCCTTCCTGCGCTAATGACAAGAGGGGACCACGCTGGAAATTCTGGATGAACTTCTCGGCTGATGTAGGGATCGAACACCCGATCTCCGAGCTAGGGTCTTACCCACTTAGCCATCGTGACCCCCACCCCTCCGTCAACAGATGAAACTGAACGACAGTAGTCGTTTACGCCTGCTTTGTCTACTTTTAATTGTCGTTTATAGTTACTTCCGATTTGTCTTGTAGAATATCGTTTCTCTGCTCATAACAACTGGCGCCGGAAACCATATAATACACGATTCGTTTACTGATCATCAAATGTTTACTGTGTTTTAAATATTGGGTATTAGGATCCCATATTTTCACAACCAAAGAACATTATCAAATTTATTGAATTGAACCAATATTGAATGCTAATTTGTGTTGTTGCCTTTGAATGCTGTGGAAAATATTGAGCATTTATGTTAACAGAACATTTATATTAACAAAACATTTTAAATAGAGTATTTATCAGAACATTTAGATTAACAAAACATTTTAAATAGAGTATTTATCTGAGCTTTTATAGTAACAAAACATTTATATTAACAGAACATTGTATGTGATGGTGGTAATTGTATATGTCCATTGGGTTACTATGGTAACACATGTGAAAATATAATAATAGGTAAGTTATTATAAGATATAATTTATAAATATTTAACCTATTTTCAATTAGGGGGATTCGATGGCCGACAGGAATAGAGCTTTCTCCGGGTCCTCCGGTTTCCTCCCACTGCTAAAGACCCATACGCGCAAGCGAATCATTGAAATAAAAATTAAACCATATGTTAGTCCCGAAATGACCAAGTTTGTGTCGAGTGGACGTTGAACCCCATCTCTCTCTATGGTTAGATTTAAATATTAAGGCCACCTACCACACAATTCTCGACAGGTCATAATATATGATCTTGACGAAATAGACAGACGGCCTTAATACTTAGATCTAATCTCAGGGATCAAGTATGGGTGACCTCGATGATATAACAATTTAGAAAAAAAGAGTAACGATTCACTGCAATTCACCAATTTGTAATGGTGTCGTATACAAACATACTAAGATCTGGGAATTAGCTGATGAATGTTTGTAGATTCACTACCTGACCGGAGGATCAATCTGAGTAAAATATAGATCTATATTTCGTTTTGTTTTGTATACTTTAGATGGCCCAAACTACACGAAGATCTGGGAGTTGACACCGGAAAACATACGAGCGCCTTTAGACCCTATGACGTCATACATTTGAAGAACGTGTCCGCGAGAATGCAAAAATTGAAAAAAAAGCTAACCCTGGGGGTCAGCAATTTTCAATTACACTTCGTCTATGGGGACCCCTAGGCGACAGAAGTCTTTTGTAACAAAATTGGACTTTCACGATCATCGTATGGAAGGGGTGTAACTGATGTACAATATTTACGGAATCAGACAACTATTATTCTCATTTGTATTCTGTAGTTAGTAGCAGGGAAGTGTATAAATGTATGGGCTCGCATGGCAACCTCTTATATCAGCACAATCTAACCAAAGCAACGCTTTTTCAACAATGACCAATGATTATTTTTAAATGACCACTGATCATAACCATTAATACTGTATCTTTTGTTATTTGAACATGCCTGTCAAATGGGTTATTTTGGTCAAAAATCATAACGTTTTCGCTTGTTAGTAAGCTCATGAACCGTATATAGATGGACAGGCAACGAGTCCCTTTGGTTAAATTCCCTGCCGCTCGGGTGAGACACAATCAAGGATAATTCTGACTACACATGCCAACCTCCGGCATATACCTATGTTTAAGCAGAAGTGTTCACTTACTTTGATTATGTTTTATTTCATTACTATATCATATTCATATAAGATTTAGTCTGTGTAAATTTTATTGGACATTCGTTAAACTTTTCCCTTGGTTAAGTCAAAAATGGTTTAAAACATGCGCTTTAGATCATAAGGTATGTCATAGAGTTAAGTGGCGTGGTTTCCATTACAAGCTTGTATGTAACATGGTCTAGTGTTGTCTATCCAATCTCACGGATTCTCTCTTTTCGCGCACGCGAATTATTGAAATAAAACTGTGTCATATGTTAGTCCCAAAATGACCTAGTTTGTGTCGAGTGGACCTTAAACCCCATTTCTCTCTCAAGTCAAAGGCATCCTTGACGACGACTGAATGGATTATATAAACTTTGTAAAGATGACCAAACATGTGCATCACCATATGTTCGTCTCAAAATGACCTAGTTTGTGTCCAGTGGACGTTAAACCCATTTTTCTTCTCCCTCTCAAGTCTAAATCATTCTTGCTGATGATTAAATGGAATGTATTACATTTGTAAAGACATCCATACATATTCTTCATCTGGTGTATTGATAAACGGGACATTTTATCCCAATTTTTGGTGTTTTTAATTTATTTCCACTTTTTTAATTATGACTGTGCCGGCCATTTTTATTTTTTAATTTGTAAGTAGGAGGGTTGCTAGCTAGTCTGCGATATCACCTTTGGTGGAAGTGGACGTTAAACTCCCAGTAACGAACGAAGGGTTGCTAGTTGTGGGTAACAATCAAATTTGATCGTAGTCCCTCCCAAGAACGAACTATAGCCTCTCAAACTTTGGTTTTCGTTAAATTCAATTTTCAGAGCGAGTTGAGTATCTGGCCAGTACCAAAATATCATTGGCAGTAAAACTTAAAACTATGTCCGTAAAAGGCGCCGGAGTGGTTTTACTAATACCAAACATTTCGTCTGTCCAAATCAATTTTTGTCCGAATAACAGGTCATACAATTCCAAATTAGAGCATTTTTGAGTATTTTTCTATTAAAAAAATATTTTTCCAATTTGTCAGGTTGGTAATATCTCACATCATTCAGAACAAGACAATGATAAATCTTCCCGATACTAGTGGGGGTGGGATGGCCTAGTGGTCTAGAGTGCTGCGCTTCGACCTTTAGCTGGCCGGTCACCTCTGGCTTGCGGCTATGGTTTCGATCCCTGGTGTGAGCGTATGTGGCATGGAGATAGGGGCGCCTTCTCAACCGGTTTCCTCCCACTACTAAAGACCCCTACGCGCAAGCGAATTATTGAAATAAAATTGAAACCATATGTTAGTCCCAAAACGACCTAGTTTGTGTCGAGTGGACGTTAAACCCAATTTCTCTCTCTCTCTCTACCGATACTAGTGTGGTGAATACGGAATAGGATCTGTGTTTTAACCAGAATGGGCCACATCAAATGTGCTGAAAACTCTAAATTTCTTTTGTTCTACATTGCGTAGAATGCGATGCTGAGTGTCAATCGTCGTACAAACTAGGTTGATCATATCCGATAGAGAGTGATGAAACTTAGTTTATAGTTGATAAACAGTTTGATTCCTCGATACTTTTGAAAAAGAAAAACGTGCAATTAATTAATACGTGTCCTCTATTTATTTCGGAATGTCACTGTTGGCTTGGGTTTTTTTTAATATGTTACGCTGACATGTGTTGCGTTAAATCTTCCTGGAGTAAACACCGAACAATTTGACATTTTGACCGCCGGGTCACTAAGAACAAGGGTGAATTATTATTTTAAATGAGAGTGATAAGTTACGCAACGAATCACTATAGAAAAGTTTGGTCTGGACACTGAACTTCCAGGCTATATTTATTTACTGAATGTGTATTTATATGGTTTTGATTTCAGACTGTCAGGATGGTGCAGTGAGACCAAACCTCCGCTTTCCACCCTACAGAGTCCTCGTTAACATCAGACCCACCACGGCGACTAACCCATTTGAAGTACGCTGTTTCATTGAACAGCACGGATGGACGAACGTATTGGAGAGGAATAGGGATTGTTTATTTGAAAATTTCAACCGATCTTTCGTTGAGTATGAAGAAGGTTTTGGCAGTGTTCCTGCAAATCGATTTATCGGCTTAAAGAACGTCAAACACATCTTAAATAATGCTGGAAGGAAAACAACACTTGATATTAATCTAGTTGAGGATAATGTTAAAGAATGTAACTTGTATTATGATAAATTGGAACTGTTGGGATCACGTTACGCCTTGTCTCTAGGTGGGTTTATTGCAGGTACTTCTCGAAATTGTAATAATTCATTGCTAGGTGGAGTGGATTTGAATGGAACTAATTTCTCTACTTTCGATTCCGATTTCACAGGTTCTAACCAATGCGCCAAGAGAATGGGGGGCGGATGGTGGTTTGCAAATAATGTCGAATGTACCAGAGGTTTCCTAACTGGCACGATGGATGGCTCTGGGACAGATAATTTCTGGAAAGATAATTTTGGTGAAGCAACAATGAAATCGATCGCTGTTGATCTTCGCAGAGTGACGTAGGCGCCGCGCTCTGTATTAATGGCTTTGTTGTGTACCCAATCAGACTAGCAGTTGTGGGACCAAAGTATTTGATAATCATGAAAAGAAATATGTTAAGAAATTTAAAATAATTATCTCACTAGAGTAATATTTTAACCCCTCGTACTTTAGTGTTTTCCAAAATTCGCTCCGGATTATCGACGAAACCTGTATCATTATAGGCCTGACAGCGCAGTTCTATTCACTTGAATTAATTTTTGTGGTTTATTTGTTGCACTGATTGTGTAGTTGTTCTTGTCATCGTGTTTGGGCTGCCTGTAGTGCAGTTCTTATTATGATTGAGTCATTTTGATAGGCTATTATTATGCACATAATCTTGTAGAAAGACGCCATTCCACATTTTAATAACATCAAAATAGAAATCAAGTTTAGTTCATCAAATCAGCCGAAAATTTTCTAAACATCTTTACGTCTTATTTGCCAAAAGAACAAATCTGGCGATTATTTTGAAATAAACTCGCGGTCGATAAATAGACACATAGGTATTTTTAGATCCTGAAAGAACGAGTTTGTAAGGGTAAGACGCTGGCTCGCTAGCCTGGAGGTCGGGTGTTCGATCCCTGCATTGGCCGAGAAAGTTAATCGAGATTTTGCGGCGTGGTTCTCCCTTGTCTGTGATGCAGGGACGAAAAACCGAGACTCCGTGTACACATTGGCGTGCACGTAAAAGATCCCTTGACAGTTGGAATTCGAATTAAGAGTAAGCCAAAGTGCCGCTGTCCGGGCAAAGTTTCCCTTATACCACAATTTATGGCGTATGCCCGTCTTCATTAGCCCAGTTTAGGAGTAAAACAGTGGGACAATAAACCCCATTCCATTTCATTCATGCTTTAACCATGCAGCCGCCCAAGTAGCTCTGTTAATTTATTTCAGGAATTGAAATGGGGTTTAACGCCCTGCTGTTCTGCTCCTTAACCGGGCTAATGAAGCCGGAATTTCATTTATAAAGCTTTAAAAGAAGTTTAAATCCAACAAAGTCCGACATGACCTTGGGTTGCTATACAAATTTTGAAGAATGGCTTTAATTATAGTTGTGTAGCATATCTATAAGAGTGTGCCTTGTAGCTCCGCGGAGATGAAAACTTGTTTCATATTTCCCTAAGTTACAAATTTCAAAATAATTATTGTTTGGTTTTTCATTCATCTTTGTTTCCGTTTCATTATCTAGTGTTTGATTGAATATTATAGCTAAAACCGTCAGCTCTTTATCTTATTCTTATATCATGCATGGTTTTGTTATTTTGTCCTTTGGCGATCTTATTGAATGCAGAGTTATTTTTGCCTGAAAGGCAACATTCTGAATGAAGTTCCTACAAGAAAAACCTAATTATTTTGCGTCCATTTGTGATTGTTTGAGATTAGTCTTTGTTTTCCTATCTTGTAGTATTTCATTTGATGTTTTGTTCGAATTCCAACTTTGTTTTCACGTCTTGTGTATTGCATTGTGTACTACAGCAATTAATTTTAATACTTTACTGGGATAATTGTTGATTCATGGCGATGTACAAAAGCTCGACAGATCTCCATTAAGGCATTATTTCGTTTAGCCAACATCCTGTACGCACCAGGATTAAATGATGGAAATGCTTTTAAGCTAACATTAATAAATATTTAATGTTTTTGTGTTAATTCCCTACGTATTGTATTTATCATGTGATTGACCCGTCTAATCGTAACCTGCAGTCAACTTTAGGTTAACATACCCTACCATTGACACTCACATCTAGAGATAACCGCAGGATGTACTACATTCAACGTGGTCCCATTTTTTGTAAGAGTTGAATTTTTGAAGGGGAATAACTCAACACATTTCTTATCTGCCTCTTCATTGTTTAGAGATTATTGTAGTCGTAATGCTGTAATGCTTCGCTTCCTATTGTTATGCTTCTAGAGAAACGAATAAAATATTCCTTTCATTACAAAGTTTTAGTTTGTTGAGAATTTACATTACATTACAATACCTGGCAATGTGTTGATCGAGTCTAAGAGAGAGAGAGAGAGATGGGGTTTAACGTCCACTCGACACAAAATAGGTCATTTCGGGACTAATATATGGTTTGATTTTATTTCAACAATTCGCTTGCGAGTAGGGGTCTTTAACTGTGGGAGGAAACCGGAGAAAACCCGGGAGGTTGGACAGGCGACCCTACTCCTTGTCACGTACAACCGTGGATTCGAAACCACGCAAGTTGACTGAATGACAGGTTTTATGATACAGCCCGCACGTGCTAACCATTCGGCCATCCACCCCACTCTCCAGCCCGTAAATTTAAAAAAGGTTTCGTAACAAATAACGATGGAAAACAATTTCGGATTTCTACAATACGGAAACAACCGACAATTAATGAGCTGAAGCTAAATCACATGACATTAGGTAATAGTCGAATCTCGCGTAGGCGTCGATGTATATTTTGATATGGTACTGGCAGAAAATTAGTTTGTAAGACATTGATTTCGCCCCAAATGTTCTTCCCCATTATCATTACGAGCCAATTAGAAATGCAAGGACGATGATGATGATGGTTCGGAGCATCCTATCATCTCTAGCGACTAAAATATGGCCAATAAAAAAAGCGTAGCGTAGATGGGCCTACCATAAATAATACAGTAAATTAATATCCCTTTTTCGAAGTTTCTTCCGCGTCAGTAGTTGTAGGCATATATCGATGATTTTGCAGTCGATCATACATTTTGGAAGCGCGTCGGTTTCGCCATAGGATACACAGTTTAAACATAGAAAGATAACATAACTGTAACAACTTGCTCTGGTCTCGTTGGTAATGAAGCAGAAACTCGAAATTCTCAGAACAAGAAAGAGAAGTATGTTTTGACCTCGCCTTGTCGTAGCCGTTGACATCGCTGTGTCTGGACATTTATGTGTGTTGTCTCGCTTGGAAATTTAAAAAAGAATGACACATGCAACGCAATTGGCCATGGTTATTCTTCCAGTTCGTCAAAATGATGGCATGCATTGCTGAGTTACAAAAGCCTTCGATAGGGAAATTCGCAACGCCTGTCGGCTATGACGTCATTTACGAAAAAAATCAATACGCGGCTTCAAATATGCACAATATCAATCCGGTGTTTTTTGGTATATTTTTCCTTTGTAAGAATACTCAGGGTGACTTTTAAAATTTCGCAGAGCCAAAAATATTCTAATATTAACGTTATTTTTGTATTAACACAACGTGATGGTAAAAGAATTCTAAAACAAGGTAAGCCTTAGTGCCAGTGCCCGGACAAAATATCTCTCATAGCAGAAAGTATTTATATTTCTGTAAATAATCATATATGGGGATGAATAAAAATGAAAATAAATGGGTTTAACGTCCTAATATTCTGCACCTAACCTGGGCTAATGGGAGACGGGCATACCCCAAAGTGTGCTATGAGGGAAATTTTGCCCGGGCAGCGGCGCTACTGCCTACACATACATTGAATTCCTTTTACGTGCACGCCAATGTGTACACCGAACCTCGGTTTTTCGTCCCATCCGGACGACTAGACAGCCGACCTTGTCAGGCCCTCCGTCAGTGACAAGGGGGATATGATTAAACAATGCAAGTAAAGCAAGTTTAACTAAATCAATATAAACTAAACTCAGTATATTCAAGATAGACATAGATATTGAACTACAAGAAATTAATAAGCATAATATAGAACACAATTGCTGATGTAATTAAAGCGACGTTTCGTTAGGGATTCTCGCAACGTGATCAAGATTTAAATACAAGAAACAACCGATAGATCAATAATCAATTGGGAAACCATGTAAATATACTAAGGAAAGTCGTCGATCAATACATAGAATTAAATACTGAATCAATACAAACCTCGACAAAAGAAGCGAGAAACCGGTATCAGTTTAATAAGAAAAACATACTCAGATCCGTTTTTCACTATCATCCTACATTAGAAAATAGTGTAACTATGACCGGTTTGTGGCAAATATTTTCATTTATAAAATTCATCATGAATTAATAACAATTACCCAGTAAACTGTACACCGTGTATAGGGGTATTTTTGGTTATTCAATTCATATCCCTTTCGATCTCCTATTTATTATCAAAATTTGTCGAGGATTTGTTGCTTGTAACGTATTCAGATTTCATGAAAGCAGAGTTTTATTTGCTTCACAGACAACATAATAACTTAAATGAAGTTTCCACAAGATACTTTCTTAATTAATTTGTGTCCATTAATCTGATGCTTTGATTGAGAAAACCATCTTTGATTTCTAGCCTCTGTTTATTCCATTGTGGTCCGCTGAAATTACTTTTAATTTGTTATTCAAATAATATTGATTCCACGCAGATTAAAAAAAATAACACAAGCTCGGTAAACATCACCGATACATTCTTGTCATTATTCAGCTAACATCCTCAAAGGTTAAACTGTGTTGATTTGTTTTATCAGCTTTAAATCTACTTATATTAAAATGATGTTCGTATTAACCACTTTTCCTCCAAACCGAAACGCAAACAAAGCTAACCCAGAACCAACAGAAGTTGGTAAAAACGTTAATTGGATACCCGTTCCAGCACCGTTTTAAAGCAGATGTATAATTTTTATTGATCGACGCTGAGTTTTATTTACCATCGGTTGATTGGTGATACTGATCGTGTCACGCTGGGTTTTATTCACCATGAATTGATTGGTAATACTGATCATGTCACGCTGGGTTTTATTTACCATGAATTGATTGGTGATACTGATCGTGTCACGCTGGGATTTATTTACCATGACTTGATTGATACTGATCGTGTCACGCCGGGTTTTATTTACCATGAATTGATTGGTGATACTGATCGTGTCACGCCGGGTTTTATTTACCATGAATTGATTGGTGATACTGATCGTGCCACGCTGGGTTTTATTTACCATGAATTGATTGGTAATACTGATCGTGTCACGCTGGGTTTTATTTACCATGAATTGATTGGTAATACTGATCGTGTCACGCTGGGTTTTATTTACCATGAATTGATTGATGATATTGATCCTGTCACGCTGGGTTTTATTTACCATGAATTGATTGGTGATACTGATCCTGTCACGCTGGGGTTATTTACCATGAATTGATTGGTGATACTGATCCTGTCACGCTGGATTTTATTTACCATGAATTGATTGGTGATACTGATCGTGTTTTTAACATAAATTGATTGGTAATACTGATCGTGTCACGCTTGGTTTTATTTACCATGAATTGATTGGTGATACTGACCCTGTCACGCTGGGTTTTATTTACCATGAACTGATTGGTGATACTGACCCTGTCACGCTGGATTTTTTTTACCATGAATTGATTGGCGATACTGATCGTGTCAAACTGGGTTTTACTTGCCATGGGTTGGTTGTTGATATTGATAGGCTTAATTTACCACATGTTCTGATTGATGATATGCGTCTTGTCAAGATGGGTTTACCTTAGCGTCTCCAGATTAGTGGATTAAAAAATTATACGAATCATTTCCCATCTGGACTAAACTTACCGTCTCCACATTGGTAAATTATACGAATCATTTCCCAGCAGGACTTAACTTACCGTCTCCATATTGGTTAATTATACCGATCTCGTCTTAACTGGACTTAAACTTACCGTCTCCACATTGGTAATTTATATGAATCTGTGCGTCTTTGCTTACCATATCGATATTGATGATACGTGGCGTGTAATAGTGGGTTTTAATCGTGTTTATGATTAACATTTTATTATATTTATATCATTTTCAGGCCTTTTATTGAAACAATGTCTTCAAACATCAACGGGAACTGATATCAATATGTTCTCGAGAGACATTGATATTGAACTACATGCAATTAAATATTAATTCAATGAAAAAACCCCATCAATATGTTGATTTGAAAAACTTCATCAATATATATGTTCATTTTTTAAAACTATATCAATGATTCTTTTACTTAGCTGTCCAGCCTGTGGAGTCGGGTTGTTCGGACTGAACGGAAAACTAATTTCGATTCCACCCCAAGGGGGTCCTCTTTATTAAGCCGATTATGTGAGATGAAAGTGTGGTCTTTAGAAATGGGAGAAAACCGGATGACACGGAGAAAACCCACGAGGCTGGACAGGCGACCCGACTCCTTGTCACGTACAAGGCAATGAACATAAATTTATTCAGTATCTTAGGCTGTGTTTGTATCTTATCCTCATCAGCCCAATCGCAGCAGAACAATTTGTGATTGTATCATTGGTGAAATAAAGGTTTTTTTTTACCAGGGTCTTATCATTTGCATAGCTTAGTAACTTCCAGTCGATTAAGGTAAGGGTATGCGCACTGTATTATAAAGTCTATCATTGAGTCAACTGGCGTGGTTTCGATTCCTCGGTTGTACGTGACAAGGAGTAAGGTCGCCTGTCAAACCTCGTCGGTTTTCTCCCACTGCTAAAGACCCCTACGCACAAGCGAATCATTGAAATAAAATTAAACCACATGTTCGTCCAGAAATGACCTTGTCGAGTGAACGTTAAACCCAATTTCCTTCTCTCCAGTCGATTAAAGTGTGTTGGAGTATTCAAACCAAACATACCATTTAGTTGGTATATCATCTACTCAGCGCATGTACTTGGATCTAAGATTTCATATTCCTAATCCTGAAACTTCTATACAAGAACCTCATCATGAAGACATCCGTGCATCTATCTGGCCAATAACGTGAAGAACCTAGCCCTGGGGTGAATTTTGGTTGGTATGGATTTTCATCAAGCGATATTCTGTCAACAATGGATCCACACACCTGTTACAATTATATGGCATACAATTACCGAGAGCGTTAGGTCAGACAAATGGTTAATGTTATTTAAATTTAATGCCCCTAATAGTTCAAAGCATATCATTTAAATAACCTGTTTTAGCAGAGTGGAATATCCCATTCCCTTTAAATAGATGGATGCTATGATTTAAATCGAATCTGCAGGAATCGCTATAGCATCAAACCATTGTCAATAACAAGTCGCCATTATTTTTTGTTATTTGAATAAGATCGTTGTTTCGATAAATCTCACTTGTTTTTAATGCCATTATGTAAAGATGAAAGAAATTCATTATTGGTTTTAAAGATTGGGTCAATAATTCTGGTCATACTTTTTTTCCGAAATTTGTTTTCGCAAGAGTTTAACAACTTTGCGAGCTATTCTTTAAAATCCGGGGTTCTCGATTCCCAAATCAGTTGTACCACAAACCAAGTGATGCCACATCTGAACGTTACTCGTCGGTTAAATGTATGTAGGTGAATCCCAGACAGATGTAGCCAAGGCCGCCTTCGGCTTGTCCAAATGATCGACCATAGTTCAACTCGGTCTCGACCATGTACACCCGAACTTGAAATGGTTAGACTATAGTCGCGACCATGCTTAACCAACCTTTTGAGGTCGGTTGAGGCTGGTCAAGTTAGATTAAAAATGGCGGCTGGTCACAAAAGATGTGTTGTGTTGGAATTGTTATTTGAAGAAAGAACGTATACTACTAATGTTGCTCCAGAACCTGAAAGTTATTTAAATCCATATAACATATTTAAGTAGTTTCTATATTATATAAAGTGGATAATCATTTTTTGTCAATCAATTCGACCACAAGGCTGATGTCAGACTGAAATTGTGACAGTACTGAAAGTGACGGTATCATAGTAAAAAACATTCAACTATTTGTGAATTTTATTTGGAAAAACAGTAAAATAAACAAACGATTTTGTTCATTGAATACATGCGTTTGATATACATTGTAAATATAAATTATGTAACAGTAAAAAAACTCTGGATATTTGGTTGATTTGTTTATTTTATTGTCTGGGGATAACTGTGAGTAGATTTCTTGAAATCGTCGTTATCATATTCTACCTCAAGTACAGCTTTGCAGTATAGTCAGAAACTTTTGGCAAACGTTCCGGAAATTTGCATCCGAAGAATGATGTGGTCATATCAAAGTTTTCATTAAGCAAACTTGCGTTTTCGTTAGGTAAAAGATTCTGTAGCAGTTCATTGAAGGTAATGGCGTCCATTTTGACGACCATGGTCGAACTAGCTTTCGTTCGGGTGTAGTGAACTATACTCTGTCGTTTAGTCGTGACCATACAAGCGCACCCGAAGGTTGCCCTGGCTGCTGAATGTTTCCCCGAGTACCATTTCTCGCTTTTGGGATAGGTACCGCCCAACCTCAGGCCAAACAAGAAGGAAGTTGATTGTCACTTCCGGTTACAGTTAAGTTATATATCAACTATATTATTACTCTTCACAGATAACTTTTAATGAAAGTACAAATTGATATATTTGTATTAATATATCAACTGAAAAATATTTAAGATGTACGTAAATGAGTGTGTAATAGTGTGTGTGTGTGTGGGGGGGGGCGTATATGTATAGGATATCAACCTATTCGGGGTTGATATCAATCCGTTGTAGTGCAGGTTTATATCCGACATATACAACGCCATTCAACCCTTAAATTTAATGGGCTCTTTCAAAGAGGAAACAGTGATTGTATAATTGCTCGATACTTTCCGCCAAATAGCGGAAATCACCGAAGTAATCACGTGCTTGTTTTTGTTTATACGTTGCCATTATGCAGTAATTGAATTGAGAGCAAAAACTAAATGGATAGCAATACGAAGTAAGATGAATACTCAATCCTTTTTAGTCAACATATTGACGATGGAATAGATGTGAATGCAAATATGATGAGGATCTATCCAAAGCCTGAAGAAAATTTGGATCAAAAGGCAATCTTTTCCGATAATTTTGACAGTGAACCGGTATGTTCAGAGAAGGATTTAACTGACTGTTTTAAGTGGACTGTACCCAACAATACTTTACAAAGGAACTCTTGGGCGACAAATACTTTCAAGTCCTGTAGTGTGTGGCGAAATAATCGAAATGTGAATGGGGAGAAAATTCTGAAAGTTATCTTGGACATGGAGTATATATAACCGATTTAAATATGCCGATAAATACGCCGTAATGCTACAATCTGTACCATAGCAATTTTTAATTGTCAAAAGAATAAAAAATTATTTCTGTGTTCTTTGTATTATTTCGATCATCTACGTCATCAGCGGTTGATATGAGCCGAATATATCAACTTATGATGACGTCATGACAGGTTGTCATGACATATAACTGCTATGGACATTAAAGAACAAACTACCGCCAGTTGTATATTTATATATACAATTTTTAAACTGTACATATCCTGTGAAATTTTTCTTGTACAATGGAAATAGAATGATGTATGTTGTGTGAATAAAGAGAGAGAGAGAGAGAAATGGGGTTTAACGTCCACTCAAAAAAACGGGTCATTTCGGGACTAACATGGTTTCAATTTTTTATTTCAATAATTCGCTTGCGCGTAGGGGTCTTTAGCCGTGGGAGGAAACCGGAGGTTGAGAAGGCGCCCCTATATCCATGCCACATACGCTCACACCAGGGCTCGAAACCACAGCCGAAAGCCAGAGGGGACCGGCCAGCTAGAGGTCGAAGCGCGGCACTCTAGACCACTAGGCCATCCCACCCCCCCGTTGTGTGAATAAACATACCTACAAGTTTTCTCCGGGTCCCCCGATTTCCTCCCACTGCTAACGCCCCCTGCGCGCAAGCGAATTATTGGAATAAAATCAAAACCATGTTAGTCCCGGAATGACCTAGTTTGTGTTGAGTGGACGTTATACCCAATCTCTCTAATATCATTTAATTAGTTCATCGTGAAACACATTTCAGAATTATATTTTTGAAAAAAAGAAGAAAAAAGTTTTAGTAACCAATAACGTTAACAAACACTTTCGGATTTCCATAATTACGGAAACACTCGACAATTAATGAGTTGAAGCTAAATCATGTGACATGACGAAATAGTCGAATCTCCCGTAGAAGTCGATGTATATTTTAATGTGGCATCGGCAGAATGTGAGTTTGTCAGACATTGATTTCGCTAGGAATGTTCTTCCCTATTAGTACGGGTCAATTAGAAATGAGAGGAGCAACGGTGACGAATTGGTTCGGAACATTTTAACATTTCTTGCGACTATGTTTTAACATAGTAAGATAAAATAACTGTTATATCTGGTCACGTTCATAAGCAGATAACTCGAAATTCTCCGAACAAGAAAGATATATATTGTATTGATAAACGTGTTTTCTTGACATCATTTCATTGACACAGCTGTGTCCAGACCTTTCTGCGTGTTGTCTCGCTTGCAAGTTAAAACAAATGACACACGCTTGCTGAATTCTTGTTGGTGCTATTAGTATAACCACAAGTAACGCATGATTATGCATTCAGTTAGTCAAATTGACGGCATGCAGTGCTCAGTTGCAATAGCCTTCTTAGGGAAATTCACAGCTCTTTCGTCTTTGACGTCATTCACGGTAAAAACCAAAACGAGGCTGCAGATATGCATAAATGTCGATTCGTTGTTTTTGGGTATATTTTTCCATTGTAAAAAATATTCAGGGTGACTTTTAAAATATCGCAGGGCCAAAAATGTTCTAATATTAACTTTTTGTGTTAGTATTCTCCTTTAAGCATGATAAGGTCATTGACGTACATTTTTAAATTAAAGATAGTATATATGGTGTTTTCATGTCGCGTTTGTCATTAGAGAGAGAGAGAGAGGAATCGGTTTAACGTCCACTCGACACAACTAGGTCATTTCGGGACTAACATATGGTTTTTAATTTTATTTCAATAATTCGCTTGCGCTTAGGGGTCTTTAGCAGTGGGAGGAAACCGGAGTGCCCGGAGGAAACCCACGACGTTGCGAAGGCGCCCCTATCTCCATGCCACATACGCTCACACCAGGGCTCGAAACCACAGCCGCAAGCCAGAGGTGACCGGCCAGCTAGAGGTCGAAGCGCGGCACTCTAGACCATTCGGTTTCCCCCCATATCTAAAACCAAATATAACTTCGTCCCAGACTAATTCTACAAATGTGACCAAGAAAACACATTGATTTTTACAGTGTTGACATCAACAATGCATCATTATTGTGTATTTATAAGCCACGGCTGAACTATTGGACATTTATATCGTCTCTATATCACCTTCGATCAGATCATTGCCAATTGTGAAAGCAAGGGTTTCTATTGTTTTTATTTTTCATGGAGAGACAAATGTTAATTGTGTAATAGTGGGTTACTGAAAATAAATCAGAATTCGAATTCGTACTGATTTGATTTGTCCAGTGTTTTAATGGCGTGCAAAATATTCGGTATGATTTGGAGGTTGTTTTTACTCTTGTTATTAATTTTATATATTTGTGAAGCTCGGAAGTATGGACATTTTTTCAAGACAGCTGTTATACAGAGTACATGTGATCTGTCACATAAGCTATCAAGTCAAGTCAAGAAAAGTCGATTAGCTTGTGCCGAATTCTGTACAAGTGAAACTAAATGTACAAGATATTTGTATTGCCCAGAAACGTTAACTTGTGAATTATATTTAGATGGTACTGACTGTGTGGTACATGAAAACACTACTGGATGTTCGTGTGCTAAACGGGTGAGTAATATTAATACATTTCAAATTGGAGCTCCTATTATATAGTTCCAGATTCCAGCGATATTCTTCGACGATGTCCCAGGTAGATAGACTATTAATTGCACATAATCGGACTAGGCCCGAGTATCAGTGACATACCTGAACGATTTCGCAGGTGGATTTAATATCAATATTACATGGGAGATCTTGGCTAGACCCGGGTGTCAGTGACATTCGTGAACGATTTCGCAGGTGGATTTAATATTACTTTCTAATGGGTGCTCTGTTTAGTCGCGAATACCTGCGATATTCCTGAACCATGTTCCCAGGTGGTTTAAATATAAATTAGGCTAATCGGTGCCGGAATGTAGGATGATGCTAAATCCCATTTGATTTCATTTCTTGTGTGCTGAACGATATCCTCCATGTAAGCGTACGGAATTTTCTAATATATTGGATAATTTCCGCGAATTTCATATGAATAATTTTGAGGCCTAATTTCTTTGCTTCTTAAAAAACAAAAAACAAAAAAACAGCGGCATTCAGGCAGGATACGCCAACATGCAAGAGGTGGATTGAGAAGCTAAAATCAAACGCCATATTTTGTACAATCAGGGGCAATGATCCAGAAAGTTCTGGCCTGAAATGTGCAAATATCAAAAAGGACTGATAAATCTTTTGGATTTAAAGATATGTATTAAGTTTCATCCACATCGAATAGAAACTGTGACCTCTAGAGGGTCCACAACCTTCGTATTAGTATTACACACTTCTTAACAATTTGCGTAACCAGAGCCGACATTTTGTCACGCAGTTCATTTTGATCTTCTCGAAATACGAATTCAACCTTCATAATGGTGCAATGGTGATGTTTTTAAAACGGAAAGAATGTAACATCTAGAAAATTCGCAACCTAAAAATGCGATTTTTCGAACAATAAGATGCCACATTTGAGGAGGATGTTAGTGTGTAATAGTGATATATTCACACGTTTTTTTTATTCAATCGGATAAAAATTGTGACCTCTACAGGGACCACAAGCTAAAAACGTGATTTGTTGTTAAATCAAGGGCCATAATTCAGGAAGTTACGATCCGACATGCGCGAATATCGAAAGGAACCAATATCTTTGGGTTATAATTGATTTACCAAATGTTTACACTATTTGCGTATGAGGGGTGGCAGATTTGCACGAAATAAGAGCTCAACAAACATTACGGTTTAACGGTGATAGATAAAACGTTTTGTTGTTTTTTCTAATCGGAGCTCGAGATGGACCACAAGCTAGAAACGTGATTTTTCGTACAATTACGATCCGATCTGCGCGAACATTGCCGGGAACCTAGTTCGTTGAGTTATTAACTTGCGTTTCAAGTTTCATAAAACTCGGATCAACATTGTGGCCCCTAGGGGGTCCACAACTTTGATATACCATTTTGTCCGATTTTCATGAAATTCGAACTCCACCATTCTAATGGTGTGACGGCGATATATCCAACGTTTTAGAAGTGGGGTCCACATGCTAACTGTCAGGTCATTGATCAAGGTCCATACAAGTACGGCGCGCCCAAGAAAATTGACAACCGCAAACTCCTTTTCAAAGCATTACAGATCAATTCTTCCTATCTTTTCTTACTCCTGCCCTGTGTCCTTCCTTCTTTCTTTCCCCCCCTTTTCTTTCTCTTTTTTCTTTATAGGCTTAGACCCACCTCTCACTGACAGGTGTACCCAGTCCGGCACTGATGCTAACAAGTAATTTTTCGTACTATCAGGGGCCACAATTTAGGATGATATATTCCATATGCTCGAATATCAAATGGAACTGAGATCATTGGGTAATAAACATATATTTTAAGTTTAAACCAAATCGGATAAAAGTTTTGATGTCCACCGTGTTCACAAGCTAAAACGTGATTTTTCGTATAACCCATGAAGTTATAGTCCGATACTGGCCAATATTGAAAGGAACCGAGATAAACCCATACATGTATTTCAAGGTTCATTCGAATCAGGTAAAATTTGTGTTCACAAACAATTGCTGACGAACGGACAGACGGGGGCAACGACAATATACGTTTACATGATTGATTTTTTATTTAATTTGTGCACATTTTTATAGGGTCTTTTTTAAAAAATTGGTCTGAAGCATTGGTGTCGTCGTGAGGAAAACCTTTATTAGTATTCAACGTCCAGCTACCTTGTGAACGCAATAGGGTCAACAGCTTAAACCCATTCGTTGCTATGCGCCCACATTTTCTAGCGGACGCATATTTTTGTTGCCCCTGTCCCTACGAACGTCCGCTCGTCAACAATTTTGTTTATGGACACTCTACAGGTCACAGTTTTTATCCAATTTTGACGATACTTGAAATATAGGCTTATCCGCCATGTCTCTGCATGTGTTTAGTTTGTATTTTGTAAGGACTACCTTATGCATGAATACACCAAATATGCCTTTAATTAAATAATGCAACTGTACATTATAAATGAAATGAAATGCGCTATATATTGTGCTATGAGGGAAATTTTTCCCGGGCAGCGGCGCTACCTTCTACTCTTATATCGAATTCCAATTGCCAAGGGATCTTTTACGTGCACTCCAATGTATACACGGGACCTCGGTTTTTTGTCCCATCCAAACGACTAGACAGCTGTCATTGTCAGGCCCTCCTTCTGCATCACTGACAAGGGGGAACCTTAGTTAATTTGCTCTGGTGATTGAATGTAAGGAAGATAAGGTCCTCTTTAGAAACGGAAATAATCACATCCTACCCTGGAAAATTAACAGGAGAAGGGTTGACCAAAACTCTGATGGAACCCGAACTGGCGAAATTACAAATAGGCATGTCACGCATAAGGGTCTAGGTAATACGGATATATGTGGGTGCCGAATGCCAATGCATTTATCTCAAGTGAACACTAATCATTTCAGTGTATATTATACCCAAAAGAAAAAGGACCCGTGTAGATTTAGTATAGGGGCAGCAAACATTGAAATATTTTTACAAATGTGCCGGCCCGCGGACCAAATAGATATTAATGCCGCCCAGCGAACCAGTTTCCATTCAGTTGTCTACCATTTCCACATGAATATAAACGGCCACACCTAACTGTGTTTCTTTTTTGTTTATTACAAGAATATAGCATGTGATGGGGGAACATGTATATGTCCATTTGGTTACTATGGCAGTTCATGTGAAAATATTTTGATAGGTAAGTTATTATTCTCCTGTGACTATCGCCTGCCAAGAAACTCCATTCAGCAGATGACCTCCACCACGACCGGTATCATGTGCTAATATTGTGAACATTTTGCACTGATTACTAAGATTTTCTGTTTTATTTTCTTTATAAATGATGCTTGTATCAATTCGCTCACTATAGCATTCCCTACCATCAAGGTAGAGGGACTTTACTCGGTATAGCATCTAGCATTCCCTACCTTCAAGGTTGAGGTAATGATGGGGCTACACTGGCGTGGCAGGGATATATTAAGCGGCATTACATCTCTGTATTAATTTTGTTTCAGATTGTAAGGAGGGTGCAGTACTAGGGATGTCCTTTCCGAACACCCCGATTCTTGTTACTGTTCAACCAACGACTGCTCCTGCATCTTTTGAAATTCGTTGTTACATCGCTGGAAATGGTTGGTCGACAGTTTTTACGAGGAATAATGCTTGCATGTTCGAAAACTTTAACCGATCTTTAGTGGAATATGAGGACGGATTCGGTACCGTCGAGAATGGTTTTATCGGCTTGAAGAACCTTAAACATCTTTTGAATAATGCAGCATCGAGTACAAATCTAGACATCAAACTGTTCATGGACGACGGGTCAGACTGTGGCGTGTTTTATAGCAATTTTGATATGATAGGTGGAAATTATGCCCTATCTCTTGGGGGCTTCGCTGGCACCACGCCATCAGCCCAATGCACCGACTCGTTAATTGGTAGCATGTCACTGAACGGCAACAGCTTCTCAACGTATGATGCCGATTTCACAGGTTCTAACCAATGCGCCAGGAGATTGGGAGGCGGGTGGTGGTTTGAAAGTAATGTCGATTGTACCAGAAGCTTCCTTACTGGCACCATGGACGGTTCTGGGACGGATATTTTCTGGAAGGATAGATCGGTGGGGCCCACAATCGTGCAAGTCAGAGTAACCTTACTTAGAATTGATTAAAATAAAATTAGAAACGGTTAACAACGATGACTGATATGAAAAGACTAGATACAGCATATTTTGCTTCAGACACACAAAACATGTTGTCACAAATATTGCCAATGTCATTACCGAATTGTATTTAATACTATACCTATGGTGAAAAGCCCATATGTGGTAAGTTAACTACCCTGGAAAGGGAACAAGGAGACTTAAATTTTGGAATTGGAAAAGTAGACTGCGGCTTTCGGTACGTGCAAAATGTCCCGCCTAGCCCTCTGTGTGGCAGGTCGTCGTTAGCCAGAATATGACAGCGATCAGTGCCGGACTTGGCCCGCCTGTCCACCTGTTCGTGGCCTAAGCTAATAAAGAAAAAAGAGAAAGAATAAAGAAAACAGAGAAAGAATAAACAAAACAGAGAAAGAATAGAGAAAGAAAGGGGAGTGGGAAAAACAAAAGAAAGAAGAAATGAGAGGACAGGACATAGGACAGGAGAAAAAAAAGATAGGAAGCTTGGGAGTGAAATGCTTAGGAAATAGGTTTGAGGTTGTCAATTTTCAAACTTTTCCTGGAGGAAAAAACGCCCCCCCCCCTCCAAACCACCCTTTACCGCGTACCTGTGTTGGCTTTTGTCAATGACCGGACAGGTGGGCCTTTGACCTACCAGTCCGGCACTGACAGCGATCAATGCTACCAATAAAGTATTTAATTAGTAACAACATTCTCTAGTCAATGGTATTTGAATTTTGTAACAAAATATGTTTCTATTGTAACCAACCTGTTTAACTCTCAGACAAGATGTCTTTGTTTAATAAACATTCATCAATAATTTAGATTTGTGTGTATTATGTTTGTATCAGCGTACTGGTACGTTCCTAATAGAGATTCTTGTTAATGGGAATTCAATACGGGTTAACAATGGTTTATTTAATAAAGATGTATATCTAAGAGTTCGTGATGTATTCACCCCAGTGCACATGTTTATACCCTTTAGATAACTGGGAGCGACATGTATGTCAACGCAGAAATCTTTGTATTAAGTCATGCGGTTAATAACCCATGTGAATGGTGATGGAAATCATTCTAGACGGAAATGAAATGGGGTTTAACGTCTCACTGTTCTGTTGCGACTCGGTTGACAAAGACAGGCATACGCCATACACAGTGCTATATGGAGAAATTGTGCCAGGAGAGCGGCGCTAAGACCTGCTCTTTCATGTGCACACAAATGTGCACACGGGACCCCGATTTTGGTTCCAACCGAAAAATGATGAGCTACCCTTTACCAGGCCCACTCACCCGGTTAACTTTTTCGACCAACGCTTTGATCGAAAAAAGCCCCCCCTCCCCCCGTTAGCCAACCAAAGCATTACGAGCGAAGCCGCCGTGGGTGCTGTTTTAGACAGAGTCAAACACCTACGTTCAAACGCTGAATTATCCGCTGCATTCAGATGTTAGAAAGTGTCACAAATCGCTTGATAGTCTATTGATCAGCGGTATAAATGATTTGCATCTCGTGGTGACTCATCAGCAAGTTTACACTTGTGCAATGAATTATGAAAAACATTTAGTTATCAAATGACTTAATAAACCACAAGCTACAATACAATGAAATAAGGGGGTGGAAGTGGACGTTAAATAAAGCTTTATCTCACACACCAGTCAGTAGGCTTAAATTACACTTCCGGTCATATGAGTGGTGCGTTCTGGGTAGATGTTAAGGCAGGAATGAGGTTCAACGCGTTTAGGGTATTTTGGGAGGTTGCCTGGGCAGCAAATAAACATATTTAGAATATAATCACGCTATTGCCTAATGCACATTGTGCATATTAACAGTCGCCATTAGTAAAACAAACCTATTTTCCACCCATACTCTGAAACTCTTTGTCATAGCTTCACGAAAGCAATATCTACGCCGATACTTTCAGGGTCAAGGGTGAACATAGAACAACATAGTCATATTGCATGATATATAATATGCAAATTAGACACATAAGCCATAACTGAAAAATACACTTGTAGTCCAAACACTCAAAGCATTTGCAATAACCTGAAAAATCAAGTTCCCACACCCTTTTTAGTATGGCCAAAGAGAGCAATAAAAGTATATGTACCTTATTAAGGAGAACATTTGACTGATTCCATTAGTACCACAGCATTGTTGTCATGAGGTGGCGGGTGTGGTGGAGTCGCATATCCTTGATGGAAACAAACAAATTATCAAAACTTTATCACCTGAATTGTCGAAAACTGGTTTCGGAGGTGCTGCAGGTATGTACTTTGAAGTCTCCGCAAGTATATCAGTGCCGTCCCTGCCACACCTAGTTTTACAATTACACCTGAACAGTCACCGGAACTCTTTAGGTATTAAGAAACCTTAGACGTTTTCCACCACCATTATATGTAATCATTATAAAAACATAACTGCTAATCGAATGAAATTTCCGCTTAGCCTCGGTCATCATTACTGGAGTCGGTAAGACAAACCCAGCAGTCTCGGTTATCCATTTTTATTGGTAAATCACCAAGGAAAATACTTCAGCGAACCGAACTACAATCCGACAAAAATCTCATACTGGCCTCGACATCGAGAGTTGATTATGGTCTGAATAGGTTAATTAATGTCTAATTAATAGTTTTTTTATAACATTTCAGGCCTAAAGAAAGACCTACAATAGGCAGATTTTGCTTTTGCATAATTAATTTAACATTCGACAACCGAGCCATTGTCGCGATTGTCATGTACCCTTACTACTATAATAAACAATCTGTGTTTCAGCTTCAAACTGTGCTCCTAATCACGTATTTTGAATGAAAAATGTACTAATTGTCTATGTAAACAACATGTCGTTATATTTGAAGTACCAGCTCTAACATCATGTATGATACATGTCATCCACCCTCTATATCTTTTAACCTTTGGGTCGTTTTAATATATAATACATATCTTACCACATACACTTTGAAACCAATATTAGGTCGAGGCCATAATATTGGTACATTATTCTGGTAGGTATCCGCTTGTTTAACTTGTAATAACATCTAAATAAAAAAAAACTCTAATTAATGCAATGGGTTTCCCGTCTGCTCTCCTACAACGACATACTATGTGTATGATTGAAAAGTTGCCCACTAAATATGTACTCGTATTAATAAAATAAAATTTAAATTAAATAAAAAACAAGGCTATACAACCTCCAGACTTGGGTTCAATCGCATGTAATATAGGTCTGTCCGGTTTGTACCAAACCGCTACAAATAAAAGATGGCCACAAGAAACGGTAACAATTAGCCTATTATAATTTCAAAATGGGCACTCAAGAGACGTCTATATTCCATTAATTAACTGACCAATAAAAACGTATATATTTGTAAATACTGGACCGTAATTTCTATTATAGATCTACTGTATCACGTATGCCTTTATTCCGAAGCTCAGTCCTATTATATTTTGATCATATTTGTTAACTAGAGAGATTCACCGCTTTACAACGATGCCAATTATTATGCCAGAGGAATGACCGGTCGTCCCACAGCGAGCGAAGTTATCAGAAATAGGAGAGATGTAAGAATACAATACTCTTACAAATTTTGATCTTTTGTGTCGATAGATAGTATATTTATAGACTCATTTTTGTGAAAATCTCAATTTCGGTCAAAATCCATATTTTCACTAATTGTGTCTCTAGTCCAATATTAGATTTTGCGCATTCCGATTCAAGATGCCGTGTTCAGTCACATATTGCAATGTGCAATTGATTCCTTCCGTACTAAATGTCGCATCGAGCTCTTCGCTATTATACAGCCTATCTAATGCACAATCGAAGTAAAACGCGCTTAACAAACTACTTGCGGTCACACACCATTTATTACAATTGTTAGTAACTTTTTCATAAGACATTGTTAAAGACGGTTTTTTTTCATTCCTTTCTAAATCGGTTGAGTTAGAATGTACCTTTTAAATGGCTTTAATAAATGTCGATACAGTCTTGTGAATGAAAAGATATATCTGTTTTATAAGGCATTGTTTAAGGGCTTTTTTTTTCATTCATTTTATTTTAAATGATTTTAATAATTGTCGATACAGTTTTATGTTTTAAACATACATCTTTTTAGTGTTAGCAACCTGTTATTCACCATGATAATCATTATGTTTTTGTTTTTCAAATCATAGATCGTTGGGTTCGTTTTGCACCAAGAACAAATTACATATATCACATTGAAACACAATTTTTAAGTTATAGTGAAGTTTCATCCAAATCGGAAACAAAATATTCAGTTTTCTAGATTGTCCAAAAGATATACCCGCGATTTGTCATACAATCAGGGAGTTACAGTCCGATGTCGAAATGAACAAAGATCTTTGCGATACCAACATATATTTAAAAGTTTCATCATATTCGAATATAAATTGTCTCTTCTTGAGGGTCTACAGCCTTGGTATGACACATTTATTCTATGTGCTTATTCTATAGCTATTTTATCGGACAGTCTAACAACCGTAATAAGGGTGTAACAGTGGTATATTTGGTCCGATCACAGGAATCTGACCTTCTATCCGCGTATACATGCATACACCATACCGAACTAGACAATATACAATATCAGTTGAAGCCTCGATTTTACCTGCTCTCGCTTCGGCTCGTTATCTTTCAACAATTCAATCTAAAACCTAACCTCTGCCAATTCGCTCAGATATGTTTTTTCTTCAAATCAAATTTGTGATTTGTAGAGTGTCAACAAATGTGAATGGGCATACGAACGGACAGACAGGGGCGACGACAACATACTTCCATATGAAACCCCTCGTGATGTGTAATAAATGTTAATGTTTGGAGATCAACATATATGCATATAAACCTATATTAATAAATAAATTATTAAATTCAAAATTAGCAAAGGAAACAATTGCTATAATACTAATATTTGTGCAAAGTTTCTATCTCTCCAGTAGTATGAGGGCCTGTCAGTAGTATGACCCCCTGCGTGACCCCTTGCACGTGCATGACGTACGAAGAGGGGCGCGCGGGAAAAGAGAGAGAGAGAGAAAAGAAGAAGAAGAAGAAGGGGGAAGAGGAGAAGCAGGAAGGGGGAACAACTCTTTTACATTGATTAAGTTGGCCCTGAAAAGGGCCGTTGGTCCTCTCAATGAGAGGGTTAGCAGGAGCACTTCGGCTGCTCCCTCCGATTGGGTTTCTTTGTGCATTTGACCAAATGCTTGCTCCGTCTATGACAGGTGTTGCCAATTTCGGTCCCGCACCAAAAACAAATCAAGTAATCGGCATCGGGTCGATTCCCCTTAAACAAGTGGCGCAATATCGATAATCTTTACGATCCATTTTGTTTGTGACTTCTTTTGGCTTCGACACTCCTATTTATGGCTGGAGTCGGGACGAGTCTAATGTGTTGGGACGACATCATTTTCCAACCAACCAGAATAGCATGACGTCACAAAAAACAGACACGTAATATGTTGCTGACAGAGCATTTTATTGAACAAAACTTTTTATGGTTACAAAAGAAATCAAAGAAACAAACACAAGAAAAAACACACTTAAAGATACCGTCAGGGTAATCACTGAAAAAGTATTAACCTGAGAAACACGAAGTTGTCCGCGTTGTGGTTTTCTTCGAGGCGTATGATTGGCGCACCGTCAGCCATTCTGATGAGAGACAAATGGTGTTTCTTTTTATAAATGTATGGACGAATCCATTTGAGGAAAGGGTGTATGGCGTCACATACAGATCTATTCACATGGTGTACCTTTGAGACTAAAAATAGACGTGATGCAACGTTTCCTGTTTGTTCGATGACGTCATGAATGATAGAAGTTGCGCGCCGCCAAAGATTTGGTCAGTTTTACCCCATCACCACACAAAGCCTATACAAGTACAGAAGACAAAACTGCAACAAAAATATAATCTAGTAACTTATAACAGGGAAGGTGCATAGAAATTAAACACTTCTGTTTTATATAAAATGTACTTAAATAACACGGATGGTGTACAGAAATTAAGATGGAATATTATGTGTAGTCAATTCTTTTACATATGTGTATGGCTCTATTGAACTTTAATCCTTAGCAACATAATACATTAGGCTATTACATACCTATCTGAACACGGAATCGCCCTTGGAATAAGAACGTCTTTTAAAATAGCAAAAATAAAGATGTAAATAGTTTATCGCGAGTGTTTATAAATCTCACAAGTGTGTAGTGCAGTGCCTTTAGAAGGCCTACTGGTACTTACCGTATATGCAGAAGGAAATATGCTGTATATAATCGTTTTAAATCCAAAGTGAAAACGTGGTTATTTAGACACCATCATTAACACTCCCTAACACCTAGTGCATTCCCTAGTGGATTGAATAGTTGTGCGATACAAATACCATTAGTATTATTATAATTACACAGTGTGTACGGAGCGGTAACGGTACAGGATTGCTTTTTTTGTACATTTGTCATAATTGGAACGCGATCCTCGTCTCGAAGTGCAATTGGTGCATTGTTAGGCGATGCTCGACAACACCCCTCATTGTTACATTCAGTTTCACCTCGAAATTGTTAAGGTCCAATCTCCCAAACCGAGTTGTCTTCCCTTGCAGTTTACGTTAACCTCTGCTAAGATTCTTGGTATCGACGGACAATGATAAACAATACAATGGAAACCAAATAAATGACAAATATAAATTATTTCGAATTACTATACTAAAATAGAAATGGGGTCATAAAATAATAAAGTATTTACAAATATACAGGGAACTTGTTTCGCGAAAGATTATGGGGTTAAAGGGTCGTTACTACGAACTGCGCATGTCACCGTGCTAATATTTGAATATTAAAAGTTTAACTTTATAACGCGATTCTAAGGCCTAATACATTTACACACGACGAAGCGTGCAAATTAGTTTTTTAGGGAGGGGTAGTAATTGGTGACATTTTCAGCTAAAACTGACTAAAACTCATTAAATGTTTATAACGCCAGGATTTTTTTCTGATAGATGTCATTTTCATCACGTAGTTAATCACGTGACCAACGACCTCTATGTCAACGGGCGCAGTGCGCAAGACGATGACAGAGCCTAATAATGCTGGATAGCGAAATTTGTGTAAAGAATGGTCAAGGTCGTACTCGTACATGGAGAACCAATTGGACTATAACACGCATGCGCTGATTTACCATTACCAGGGTCACTGAAAGTCTTATTCTAGAATCCGATTTGGTAATGAAATGTCATTTATGTTACGATTCTGATTTGGTTGATCAAGGAATTTTTGGTCACAATTCCAAAACAAACAAAACAACAGGAGGATTTAGTCTGTTTAATCGATATTCTTTTGGTTTCCAGGTATCACTTAGCGCCAGATTTGTTGTCTTTGCTGTAGATATACAAAATACTTTTATTGTTGAAACTATTAGAAAGTATAAATTTGATTTCATTATCGTTAATTCCTACATCTCGCCAAAAAATTCAAAATTGAAGACGACACATACTATGTAACGCGCCCATTATTTAATGCTTTGAACAAAAATTTAAAATGTTTCCGCTATCTATGATTAAAGGGTGTAAAGCTTTAACATAATATTATCTAGAGTCTTAGACCTTTACACACACGAATTATTGACCAATTCAATTCAATAGTGATCGTTTAAAGCCCATGGTGGAGGTGTGTATATAATATTGACTAGAGTGTATTGTGGTCACGTGACCCCCATTGGTTTAACGTTGTGGTAATTAATGACGGAAGTGCCCGGGTGAACGCGTTGTAAACAACAGGAAATAGACTGACGGAGAGGCCCATTAAAAATACAGTGCTAATTCCACAATGTCAACCAAAAAAAATACTGATTGAAAGGTCTTACTAAAAACAAAATCGTTTTGGTAAACTGGTATCTTTTGGGGGGTTTATTATTTAGAATAACTCTATCATAATGAAGGTGATGCATATGATTTAGGGTAGAACTGACGAAATGATGCTTATTTTATTAATTGAGCAAAGTGGTCGTCCTCGAAAATGTCCAGATCCATAAGTTTTGAAACATGACTCCTCGTAGTTCACATAAAACTTTATTTTGGATAGATCAATTTGTTGGACGATTTGAAAGGACTACGTGATTGAGAACTATAACGTCACCCTGATGAAAAATAAAGAAATAACATAAATTTTAAAAATAAATAAATAATCTGCTTCTGTCATCAACCAAGAGAATATTATTGGATGTGAAAAAAGGAAAAACTCGAATTCACATTTATGCATATCTGCAGCCTCGTTTTGAATTTTTCCGTGAGTGACGTCAGACGTTGTGCATTTCCCCATAGCACTACTACATCCCGTAATAATTTTGACTTACTGGAAGCATAAACATGGTCAATTGCGTTGGTTGGGCTAAACTAATATCACCAACAATAAATCAGGAAGCACGTGACATTTCTTTTTAATTTCCAAGCGAGGTAACGTACAGAACGCTACGGACACAGCGGTGTCAACGAAGCGAGAAGGGCTGGTCTCTAATAATTAATATCTCTGTAAAAGATGATTGCCTTCATTACGTGACGTCACATCACGCGACGTCAATCATTGGTTTAATTGTACGTGCATTGTTAACATAAGACGTTACTGAATCGGGAGGTATATTGAATTTTAGAAGAAAATAAGATTAACGTAATGAGATTTTTGCAGGAGCATCGATTAAAAAATATCAGGCCCTTTTTTCACAAAATTTAACTGTGAATGAACTAATGAAGTTTTAAACCATTTTTTTGAAAAACTAGTTCGGAGTTTTGACGCGGGAATCTGAAGAAGAAAATGAAGCATAAGCTTATATTGCAAGAAACTTTCACTTTAATACATCTATTTGATACACTTCGTTTTCAATAATTACTTTTGGTATTTACTGGCACTGTTTTAAGCCTAATTAATCAAATCCGGGGAGTAAAACTAACCGATAAGAAGCTACTAATGGCCAGTTAGTGCATGTCTGTAACTTAAAAACGCCACTCCAATAAGCAGACTTATACTCCAAAGATATTTTCCGTACAATACCAGATGTGTATGCAGATATAATACGCAATTTCCACAATAATTAAGTATACATGATAAAAGTATCGAGTGTTCGGACGCCGTGTTTATTAAATTATTTTACACTATTATCATCATTATACTAATCTAATACTATTTCACTTATAACATATCTTACTTATGAAATGATAATCCACCCTCATTTTGTCCGACATTGAAATAACCAAAACAACAACTCTTTGGCATATTGATATTATATGGCGACGTAGGCTAAATCTTCCCGGTTGTAAAATGGCGTCCAAGCTCCATAGTCGACATGCGATCATGACCACCATACACTCTATAGTCAATTACACCTCTATCAGTTATAGTGACACCCTTCCTTTGCGCGTAACGTTGGTGTTTTTCATGGAATCCAGTACTTTTCTAGTGAGATTGGTTGTCTTTTCTTTCAACATAAATTTAATGACGTGATCTGTTTTGAGAAGATATTCGACAACAATATACTCTATTGCCAGAAATTAATATTATGCTAACATCTGCTCGGGTGACGTTATCACAGCTTCGTATGTGTTCATCGAATGGCTAGCGACTGTTAAAAAACCCATCGAGACTTAAACTTCGAATTGGCTCTGCATTTGAAAATGAAGTTGTCACATGATAAGCCAGGCCTCTCAAATTCAAGTCACGTGACAAGCAAGTCCCGTTTGTGTACTGGAAAGCATCATTTTTAAGCTACCGTAAACTCCACTGATTGCTAATGAAACTGGATCTTTATGTAGTTGTATTTTACTATTTAGCGGTATATATAATATGATGTATTATATATAACTCTCATTAAACTCGTGTTTAGAGTAATTAATTTTTCATTGATATCAATGTTAGATTGTGTCATGTCTGGTTTTGGGACATGCTAGGGTATTTAAAAACTGTATTCCAGTAATGAGGCCAAATATCTGATCGAAATTTTGAAGAGGGATAACCGAAAGAGTACGTGTACAATTATTCACTCTTTGATTTAGTCTCGGTCACCCAGAACCCCCTTAGTCTTTGACGAAAAGTTCCATTGCTCATGCGTAACCGGGTTTGTTTTTTATGTGGTTTATTATCCAGTATTTTTCGCCAAGTCAAGTAAGAGTTACGCCCCTTACCACAATAAATCCCACAATTCCTGCATAATTATAAACAAACATGAATCGTGACGACGAAATAATTAAAAAACATAAACATGACCCACGAAGAGGGAAATTTGGCATTAAAAAATTAAGTGTAGATTTTCTGGAATGACATTCTTAAATTAATTTCATGGGCGTCGAAATCTTGGTTTATGACTAGTTCAGTCTCTTAGACTTTGTTTATGATAATGTAAAAGACCAAATAATCTAGCCAATGGTAGGGTGTCCCATGTGCCGAAAATTTTCCCGCGCGCGAAATTCTCTACATATCTATCAACTATTAGAGCCGTAGAAAATCAATTGCTGACGATTCTGAATAGCAATAATATTTAGCTGTTTGGTTATTACAACAGCTTTAGAAATTACGTTCGTTTTATTTTTTAAATTGATTTATCATTAACTATACCTTTAGGAGCGAAATCTTTGGGTTTAGTACAAGTGATATCTCTGAAACATTCGGGTTAGGCGGGAACATGATACTAACAGTAGTTTCATTTAACTTTCTGTCATATTTCGTTAAAACAAAGTAGGCTTGTTTGTCAATCAGACAGAGAATGGTCGTTACACTGGTTAAGCGAGACTAATTGCAAAACACCCGATCTTATGACTGAGACTCGTTACCATCTTTCAGTATATTGTTTATGGATGGTTAAATGTTCATAGCATAATCGTTTATTTAGTGACTATAAATGTGCGAAACTGATTTAAGGCTTGGTATACAATATAAATATTGTGGTGTAATTGTTGAGCTATTTAGAGATATTTATTTATGGTGGGGCACCCTACCAATGCAATGGCCTGTTATTCTCAAATGTTGACAACGCATCCAGACTAATATTCGTAGAATATTTTTCTGGGTGATAGAGACTATCTTTGATTCTACAGTGTACAGTTTATTTATCATACTCCATCTTACAACAATATTATCACCATGACTCACATTATTTTAGAATTCGGATCGTTTAAGTGTTTCGAGTAATGAAATCTAGTGTACGTGTATGGCATATGTACAATCAACCCTGGTGTCTGTGCCACCAATCATTCTATAACACGACTTCGAACCAGCTGTCAAATCTCAATCCGGGGTTCATTGTGTAACGCATTTCAGAATTATAGATAACAACTAACGTTTAAAACCACTTTTGGATTTCCGCAATTACGGAACACTCGACAATTAATGAGCTACAGCTAAATCACGTAACATGACATAAGAGGAGGCGAGCTACAGCTAAATTACGTGACATGACATAAGAGGAGGCGACACACGATGACATAAGAGGCTACACACGATGACATAAGGCGACACACGTGTAGCAATCAATGTATATTTCAATACATGTTCCTTACGCAACGTTCGCGAGTTTTACAACATCTAAAAACCGTTGCTTCAATACTGAGAAACCCCCGAACTTTGCACCCGTTGTTTTTACATGTGACTTATTAGCATTGTCCAATGTGTGGCACATAACACACTATGAACAAACAAGGTTTTTTAAATTGAGAAACTCGTGGAAAACCAGCAACCTTGACATTGATCGATCTTTGAACTTTGCAACTCGATTGTCACATGTAGGCATTTTAGCTAAAAGCACGAGACTTGGTATTCACGACGACCGATGAATCTGATAGGTTCCCAAGCTGGGCTTGTGCCAATCGAACTTAGTGGCGAAATATGCAGGGTATTATGTGAAGGGCTTGATAAGATGTATGTAGTTAAGGCGAGATCAAGCCTTCTATTGAAGATGATTTCAATATGGCATCCGCAGAAAGTGACCATTTGTCAGACTTTGATTCCACCCAAATGTTCTTCCAGGCTATCAGTACGAGCCAATTGGAGAGAAAGAGAGTGAAATGGGGTATACGGTTCACTTGACACAAACTAGGTCATTTCGAGACTGGAGAGAATTAAATGGGGTTTAACGTCCACTCGACACAAACTAGGTCATTTTGGGACTAACATTTCGAGACTAACACATGGTTTAATTTTATTTCAATTATTCGCTTGAACGTAGGTGTCTTTAGCAGTGGGAGGAAACCGGAGAAAACTCGTGAAGTTGGACGAGTCAATTAGACAAGCAAGCAACAATAATGGTGACGATGATGGTTCGGAATATTGTACCATTTCTAGCGAAGAACAACACTCGCTACAGGCTGCTGCTGATGATAATATTTTACCGTTATGATTATTTGTTTACGTCGTATTCCGATCGTATTGATGAATAACAATATAAAGGGAAAACAATCATGTTGTATTATTCTTTTACACCGAATTTGAATTGTGGGCCTAGCATATTTTATTGATGACAATTGATGAATAGGCCTAAAAACAGCTTTATGTAGCTAAAAAAAAAAGTTGAAGACATAAAATATATAGATCTATGTATTGTAGTACGCTATTTTTTTGTTGCGTGTTTTGTTATTCATCGGCGGAAATGTGTCAGAAAAAAACTATGAATTCCAACAAGTTTACTTTAGCCGTAAGGTAATACGGTATTATATGTCCTAGCCTACTTTTTTGTGAAACAAATGAAAACGAGGGTGACGTATAGGCCTATCGCTGAAAAAAAATCTATCACTCATTTACCCACACTAATCAGCAGTGATAAGGATGACATCAATGCGACTTGATGAGCCAAAAATGTTAATTTTTTTCCTTCCGACAAATTAAATTCTAAAAACCCCCTTTTTTTTTTTATTTACTAGAAAAATAAAGACGTTTGAAGTAATTGTAAGTAAAAATTATTTCCTATTTAGTGTAAATGGGTATTAAAATGAGTAAAGGGCATCATTCTGTCCGATTCAGTAACGTCTTATGTTAACAATGCACGTACAATTAAACCAATGATTGACGTCGCGTGATGTGACGTCACGTAATGAAGGCAATCATCTTTTACAGAGATATTAATTATTAGAGACCAGCCCTTCTCGCTTCGTTGACACCGCTGTGTCCGTAGCGTTCTGTACGTTACCTCGCTTGGAAATTAAAAAGAAATGTCACGTGCTTCCTGATTTATTGTTGGTGATATTAGTTTAGCCCAACCAACGCAATTGACCATGTTTATGCTTCCAGTAAGTCAAAATTATTACGGGATGTAGTAGTGCTATGGGGAAATGCACAACGTCTGACGTCACTCACGGAAAAATTCAAAACGAGGCTGCAGATATGCATAAATGTGAATTCGAGTTTTTCCTTTTTTCACATCCAATAATATTCTCTTGGTTGATGACAGAAGCAGATTATTTATTTATTTTTAAAATTTATGTTATTTCTTTATTTTTCATCAGGGTGACGTTATAGTTCTCAATCACGTAGTCCTTTCAAATCGTCCAACAAATTGATCTATCCAAAATAAAGTTTTACGTGAACTACGAGGAGTCATGTTTCAAAACTTATGGATCTGGACATTTTCGAGGACGACCACTTTGCTCAATTAATAAAATAAGCATCATTTCGTCAGTTCTACCCTAAATCATATGCATCACCTTCATTATGATAGAGTTATTCTAAATAATAAACCCCCCAAAAGATACCAGTTTACCAAAACGATTTTGTTTTTAGTAAGACCTTTCAATCAGTATTTTTGTTGGTTGACATTGTGGAATTAGCACTGTATTTTTAATGGGCCTCTCCGTCAGTCTATTTCCTGTTGTTTACAACGCGTTCACCCGGGCACTTCCGTCATTAATTACCACAACGTTAAACCAATGGGGGTCACGTGACCACAATACACTCTAGTCAATATTATATACACACCTCCACCATGGGCTTTAAACGATCACTATTGAATTGAATTGGTCAATAATTCGTGTGTGTAAAGGTCTAAGACTCTAGATAATATTATGTTAAAGCTTTACACCCTTTAATCATAGATAGCGGAAACATTTTAAATTTTTGTTCAAAGCATTAAATAATGGGCGCGTTACATAGTATGTGTCGTCTTCAATTTTGAATTTTTTGGCGAGATGTAGGAATTAACGATAATGAAATCAAATTTATACTTTCAAATAGTTTCAACAATAAAAGTATTTTGTATATCTACAGCAAAGACAACAAATCTGGCGTTTAGTGATACCTGGAAACCAAAAGAATATCGATTAAACAGACTAAATCCTCCTGTTGTTTTGTTTGTTTTGGAATTGTGACCAAAAATTCCTTGATCAACCAAATCAGAATCGTAACATAAATGACATTTCATTACCAAATCGGATTCTAGAATAAGACTTTCAGTGACCCTGGTAATGGTAAATCAGCGCATGCGTGTTATAGTCCAATTGGTTCTCCATGTACGAGTACGACCTTGACCATTCTTTACACAAATTTCGCTATCCAGCATTATTAGGCTCTGTCATCGTCTTGCGCACTGCGCCCGTTGACATAGAGGTCGTTGGTCACGTGATTAACTACGTGATGAAAATGACATCTATCAGAAAAAAATCCTGGCGTTATAAACATTTAATGAGTTTTAGTCAGTTTTAGCTGAAAATGTCACCAATTACTACCCCTCCCTAAAAAACTAATTTGCACGCTTCGTCGTGTGTAAATGTATTAGGCCTTAGAATCGCGTTATAAAGTTAAACTTTTAATATTCAAATATTAGCACGGTGACATGCGCAGTTCGTAGTAACGACCCTTTAACCCCATAATCTTTCGCGAAACAAGTTCCCTGTATATTTGTAAATACTTTATTATTTTATGACCCCATTTCTATTTTAGTATAGTAATTCGAAATAATTTATATTTGTCATTTATTTGGTTTCCATTGTATTGTTTATCATTGTCCATCGATACCAAGAATCTTAGCAGAGGTTAACGTAAACTGCAAGGGAAGACAACTCGGTTTGGGAGATTGGACCTTAACAATTTCGAGGTGAAACTGAATGTAACAATGAGGGGTGTTGTCGAGCATCGCCTAACAATGCACCAATTGCACTTCGAGACGAGGATCGCGTTCCAATTATGACAAATGTACAAAAAAAGCAATCCTGTACCGTTACCGCTCCGTACACACTGTGTAATTATAATAATACTAATGGTATTTGTATCGCACAACTATTCAATCCACTAGGGAATGCACTAGGTGTTAGGGAGTGTTAATGATGGTGTCTAAATAACCACGTTTTCACTTTGGATTTAAAACGATTATATACAGCATATTTCCTTCTGCATATACGGTAAGTACCAGTAGGCCTTCTAAAGGCACTGCACTACACACTTGTGAGATTTATAAACACTCGCGATAAACTATTTACATCTTTATTTTTGCTATTTTAAAAGACGTTCTTATTCCAAGGGCGATTCCGTGTTCAGATAGGTATGTAATAGCCTAATGTATTATGTTGCTAAGGATTAAAGTTCAATAGAGCCATACACATATGTAAAAGAATTGACTACACATAATATTCCATCTTAATTTCTGTACACCATCCGTGTTATTTAAGTACATTTTATATAAAACAGAAGTGTTTAATTTCTATGCACCTTCCCTGTTATAAGTTACTAGATTATATTTTTGTTGCAGTGTTGTCTTCTGTACTTGTATAGGCTTTGTGTGGTGATGGGGTAAAACTGACCAAATCTTTGGCGGCGCGCAACTTCTATCATTCATGACGTCATCGAACAAACAGGAAACGTTGCATCACGTCTATTTTTAGTCTCAAAGGTACACCATGTGAATAGATCTGTATGTGACGCCATACACCCTTTCCTCAAATGGATTCGTCCATACATTTATAAAAAGAAACACCATTTGTCTCTCATCAGAATGGCTGACGGTGCGCCAATCATACGCCTCGAAGAAAACCACAACGCGGACAACTTCGTGTTTCTCAGGTTAATACTTTTTCAGTGATTACCCTGACGGTATCTTTAAGTGTGTTTTTTCTTGTGTTTGTTTCTTTGATTTCTTTTGTAACCATAAAAAGTTTTGTTCAATAAAATGCTCTGTCAGCAACATATTACGTGTCTGTTTTTCGTGACGTCATGTGACGTCATGCTATTCTGGTTGGTTGGAAAATGATGTCGTCCCAACACATTAGACTCGTCCCGACTCCAGCCATAAATAGGAGTGTCGAAGCCAAAAGAAGTCACAAACAAAATGGATCGTAAAGATTATCGATATTGCGCCACTTGTTTAAGGGGAATCGACCCGATGCCGATTACTTGATTTGTTTTTGGTGCGGGACCGAAATTGGCAACACCTGTCATAGACGGAGCAAGCATTTGGTCAAATGCACAAAGAAACCCAATCGGAGGGAGCAGCCGAAGTGCTCCTGCTAACCCTCTCATTGAGAGGACCAACGGCCCTTTTCAGGGCCAACTTAATCAATGTAAAAGAGTTGTTCCCCCTTCTTCTTTTCTCTCTCTCTCTTCCCGCGCGCGCCCCTCTTCGTACGTCATGCACGTGCAAGGGGTCACGCACGTGCCCGGGGTCATCTAGGTCACGCACGTGCAAGGGTCACGCGCATGCGCGCACGTGCGTCCCTCGACAGGCCCTCATACTACTTCTCCCGACAAAAACTTGTAACCAAAACCAAAAAGGAGTCAAATTTGTTTTATGAACTTTCAGAATTAATGGACCATTACCCTTTTCTGCCTTTAAGGTTATCCGAGTCACTCGGAACCTCCTACTGGTAAATTTTAAACGGATTTCTTCGATTTTGATCAAACTACTTAACTTTGGTTAATGATTAATATAAACTTACCTGTGTGTTTCAAATCAACTCCCGTTAAAAAAAATTATATCCGAACCATCAGTATCTTTAACCAAGTCAAGCAAGAGTTGCATCCCTTTCCGCAATAAATCCCATAATTCTTGCAGAACTACAAACAATCACGAAGAGAATTTATATAGGCCTTTGCCTGTTGTTCAATCCATTTCAGTTTACTGAATAAAATATTGTTTAAACTAACCATGAATCGTGACGACGAATTAAGATTAATTTAGAAAACATATTATGGACAATGAAGAGAGAAATTTAACTATAGAAAAATAAGAGTGTTGGGTATGGAACTGGCGATGCAATCAAATGGAATTTTTGAATTGGCGTCAACATCCTGTTTAAGGGACTGTTACCTACCGCTCTTAGACTTTGTCCATGACAAATCTAGCCGATGACCTATGTTAATAAAAGCATTAATTTCAGCTTAAGCCTAGGGTTTAATGAATTGGTATGTAAAGTTCCCAGAGGATCTGTCAAGAATTGCGGCATGTATGTGCCTCTGCGCCTGTGTATCGGGCTTGTAACCTAAATAATAGACGACCCATGAAGACAACACACATACAGACGGGCGACGGCCATATACATCCACTTTTACATAGACAACCTCTTTTGTTAAAAGTACAGAATGAAGGCAACTATCGGCACATGGGTCTTTGTCCGGGTTATCAATGGAAAATACCGATGCTTATTAGGAATTCATATTGGAATCCCATTTACGTTTCCAGACCAAATCTCGTCAACCATTCAAGATATCTTTCTGAAACATATTTTAGTACTTCGCTGATCCAATTCCCATCTCCATTAGCCCTGAATAGTAGGAGGGTTCAATTTATGCTCATCAATGTCAAGAGCTGATAACATGGTTTATATGTGTGTGTACTCCAGGGTTCAGTTTAAGCGGTATGGCATAGCAAAAAGCCATTCAAATCGCGGTAAAAATGATAGAATTATTTTATTCGTCAGCCAAAAATTGCATTCAAACTTGTGAAGTGCGATTATTATATATTGGATGAAAATACTTCATTTGGGTATAAGTATCACGACTAATCAATTAATAAATCGGTAAATAAGGGAAAACCGCCGTTAAAAAAAACATCTTGTCTTGTTCATCCCGACTTTAACTTTAGTTAATTATTTTGTATATGCCGCGACGCGATCAAAAGTCATCTATGATTGCGAATTTCTAGGCGAACATGTTTAATGCGTTCAATATAGAAAAACTGTCTAGTTAATCCAAGGTAAATCACTGCGGGTTGCTGTAAGAAAATAGTCCCGCAGGTCCAAATTATCCAGTATGCAATTAAGCACAGTTATAGACTGGATAACCTGCTCTAACTGACGTCAGACTGGTTCCTACGTCACTGCGCTATTCTGACTTCACTATAGACAGGTAGCGGGCATCCATCTTGCCAGGAGGAATTCCTCCCGGCAATGCGCACATTATAAATGTAAACAAAAACGTGATCGAACGCTGAAGTATGCAATAAAGATGCCAACAAACTGATTTTAAACTGTGGCATTGTTTTGGTTTAAAATAAGAGGTTGCACGATCAACGTTTAATTCATACTCCGCGCAGCGTTTCGTTTGATTACAGGTAATGCCACTACACACTGCTATTATGAGTGGATATTGTTGTTTTAAATTTTGATTCGTCAGTAGTCCGTCTACCAACCAATCACTAGCTGCCCTACAAAAGCTTTACATTTAAAACGAGTGCCAATATTGGACCAAATATGTTTACATGACGTTACGTCATGGCTCGCGATTTTATTATGCCTAATTAACCCGTGCAAAGCAGAAAACTGCAGTAAAACTAATTGCGTGACAAACGAGGCTATCAAGTCGAATGAAATGTAAACAAAACTGTTTGGAAACGAACATACTTTCAACGTTTTTAATACCTTAAATCACTGTCCAAAGTTTTCGGGAAGACCCAGATAAAACGAAGGACTGTCATGTTGCTGTACTTAAGTGATAGCTTTCATTGAACGGAAAGAATAGACACACCCCGCATAAGTTCAAGAAACAGACGCTATTCCAGAGGGATTTCTCGGACCATTGCTTCAGGAATATGCGTTTAATTTGGCTAGGTCAATCTTAGATATTAAAGGAAAGCTTAAATTGTCTAGCTTACTCATTTCAACGCTGAACGCCCTCATTAGGGATACGTCAAACCATGGCTGCCCACTACCTGTCTCTATATGCAAGTCAGACAAGGAGTGACGGCGAGTCTGACGTATTACAGCAGGTTATCAAATCTAGCGCAGTTAGCAAAGTTTTTTCCGTCAGGTTATTCAAGACTACCGTGGGCGTGTGCTAAGATAAAATGGCGTCGTCCGCTGGCTCGAAAAGACAAACAAATGGAATAAAATTAGCCACGGTACATACCGTGGATACAAAAATATGATAAAGACCATACAAAACTATGAACCTGCAACGTCCGGTACACTAAATAAACTTTCCTGCAAACTGTGTGCTAAGTAATAAGTATGAACATTAAATAAACTGCTCGAGGAATTTCAGTAGGACATTCATTGTCGGAGCCACAGGTTTGGCACTCAAGGCAGACAATCTACGCAAACATATCATATCTGATCAACAGATTAATATGGCGGTATATTAGATTCTGAATCTAATATTCCGCCATATCTGCCTAGCAACCGTCATTATGAAGTCGTTGGGTGTCGCCACTGCGTTCTCATTTGGTAATTGCGCACCTGGTCGGGACCATTATGTTAATATAAACGACTCGCTCTTCCTCTGGTTGAAGGTTGGACTGGGGGCTGAAATTTGGAGAGAGAGAGAGATGGGCTTGATAAAGACGAAAGCGTCCTCTTTTTGCGGCGTGGTTCCCCCTTGTCAGTGATGCAGGGTGGAGGGCCTGACCAGGACAGCTGTCTAGTCGTTCGGATGGGACGAAAAACCGAGGTCCTGTGTACACATTGGCGTGCACGTAAAAGATCCCTTGGCAGTTGGAATTCGATATAAGAGTAGGCCGTTATGCCGCCGCGCGGGCAAAATTTCCCTCATAGCACACTGTATGGTGTATGGCCGTCTTCATTGGCCCAGTTTAGGAGGAGAACAGTAGGACGTTAAAACACATCTCATTTCATTTTGTCGAAAAGCCGTTTAGTATTAAACTCAGTAATTGTGTATCCATAAAATTGTACCCTGTGTTAATATAGACCAACATTAATAGGCTCAACTCAAATTAAATTCTCTAAATCCTACACGTTCGATGTTGTTTGCGGGTTGGGTGGCCGAATGGTTAGCACTTGCTGCTTTATCATAAGGTCTGTCATTGAGTCAACTGGTGAGGTATCGATTCCGCGGTTGTTACGTGACAAGTAAAAGGGTCGCCTGACCAACCTCGTGGTTTTCTCCCGGCCATCATATCCGGTCCATTGCTAAAGTCCCCTACCTAGTTTTGTGTCAAGTGGACATTACACCCCCCGCCTTCTCTCTCTGTGTTGTTTTCAATTTTAACACTCCGCCAAACCATTCCGGAGGCACGGTGGTTAAATGGGTAATGCGCTAGCTCGTTAGTCTGGAGGTCGCTTGTTTGATCTCTGCATTGGCCGAGAAAGTTCATCGCGATTTCCGGTGTGGTTTCCCCGAGTCAGTGGTGCTGGACGGAGGGCCTGACAAGGACTGCTATCTAGTCGTTCGGATTGGACGCAAAACCGAAGACCCGTATATTATACATTGGCCTGCACGTAAAAGATCCCATGGCAGTTGGAATTTCCCCTCATAGCACACCGTATGGCGATAGCCTGTCTTTAAAAGCCCAGTATAGGAGCAGAACAGTAGGACGTTTAACCCCCTTTCATTTCATCTCGCCAACCCATTCAACCTGACGAAGAGCGCGTCGTTTGTATCAACCTAATGGTCCCGATCAGGTGCTCAATCGCCAAATTGAGTACACGGTGGCGACACCAAACGATGTCATAATGATGGTTGCAAGGTAGAAGGAAATAATGCTATTTGTTTGACGTTCATGTTTAACATGTAAAGCGACAACAGATAGACATTTTTGTCTTAATAATAGAAATAAGATGAAAAAGAATTAAGATTTACACTGAACAAATACAGAAATTGGATTATACAGTGTCTTAATTTAGAAATTACATGAATGAATGTTATAAATTACATGAATTAAAATTTAAAGATATCAGTGCAACAGCATCACTAATAGACTAGATAGTTGAGAAGATTTATTGGCACAGCGTTTCGGGTAGAAATGCCCTTCATCAAGTAATGATTTTAAAGATCCTGCGACGCCTTTATATAAGAATAATCGGGGTGACTTCACAGAATTTATAAATTTATTTGTGATTGGTAGATATAAATAGAAATATACAAAGGATCGTTAAATTTAGTTTGACATGTTGATTGTAGTATATACAAAAAAGGGTATTTATTAAAATGAATTACCTATATCATTAATAAAAATTTAGTTTTTAATTTAGGTAAAAATTGATAATTAATAATCACAAATAAAATTATTTTTTTTTGAGAATTAATTTAGTTGTTTTTGATCTTGAAAATATTTAATAAATCTTTGGTGCTGTCTTTAATCATCGCGTAGATTCGGTGGTGGTGAATTTTTCATTATCTTCTATTGTTGATGGGTGCGTTGATGGATTAGTCTGATGCGGGATTTCTTCAATAGCTGTTGTTATGAAACATTGCTTTTCGACAGTTAGTTCATGTTTACAGCCATTAATGTAGATGGTTCTCGGTCTGGATTCGAAAGGACGAATCCATTCTGTTGGAGGCAGTGCCTCTTCTACTAGATTTTTCTTATCTGCTATGGTAGCTGTTTTACGAGATTTCTCTGGATTTGTTGAAACTGTGGCTGGTTTCGAAGTCCTGTATTTCAATCCGGATTTTCTGGGTTTTTTGATGGTGCCGTTTTCCGTTACTGGCGTTGCTGAAATTATCTTCGCAAAATGGACATGTAAACAACAAGAAAACTAACGGGAACGCCCACTCAATGACGTATAACGGTGATGACATATTTACGTTGTATATCGCATGCGCGAAGTCAATGGGGCACAAGTAACTTCCGGCCGTTTGTCAACATGGCAGAAGCGTACGACGTCCTGGAATTTCAAGTACTTGACGGTGTCATAGATGTAAGTTATTTCATATTTTGAAGGAATGTTATTTAAATTAGTTGAATAATATACCATCGGGATTATAAACCATTCATTTTCAGACATTAAATTATCCTCACACACGTGTGTGTCTGCATCATTTTCCCTCACACACGTGTGTGTCTGCATCATTTTCTACTAGGCCTAGTAGTAAGTTAAGTAGTACCGTACCTAGACATTCACATATATTTATGCCATGAGTCTATTTTTATTTATTGTTAGCTTTTGGCTTTGGATTACCCGTGTGAGTTTTGGCTGGTTTCCCCTTGCGCCCTTATTTTGTTTATAACATTACACTTATGTTTATTCTTCACCATAGGCGTAGGAGCTCAAAGTAATTCAGGGGGGGGGGGGCATAAGAGAAAATTGCCCGAAATCAATATAATATAATCAATATAGTATATATATCGAAATCAACATACTCAATATATAGTATAATTTTTCGGGGATACCTATCATAAAAAAGCTTCGGACATATTTTCGGACATGCAGTGGACAAGAAAAAGTCGAGAAAATACTTTTCGGGCAGTGTGGATCTCATAGAAATAAGTTAGTTATATTTTTTCTCTAAAAGTTAAAGGCTCCTACGCCTATGTTCTTCACAGCTTTTCTTTGCTGAAGATTTGTTTGGGACATCTCAACCTGTCGTTTCAGTAGCATCAGTAAGTTTTCTACCATACGTATACTTAGTCAGCAAATGGACAAGTTTTAAAACTCATCATCTCAAGACACGATATGTTTAACTTTTTTATACCTGACGGTTGTCTCGACCATGTCTGTATGTTTTTTCCCTTCTAAAACGATCAAATTGTTTCCAGTTTCTTTTATATTGTATAATAATATTTATCACCCAATAACACATTTGACAGTAGATATCGCTTGTGTGATAAAATACATAATCTACTGCGGAGATATCGCTTTACATGAATTTGATTGGTCAATCAAAAAGGAACTACTTTCTTTTATTTTAAAGAAATCACTTTTTTTAAATAAAAGGTTAACTTATTTTTTCTTTAAAAGAAACTGTTTTTTTTATTCAATTGACCTTGAAAGAAATACTGGGCCAATATATAGGACTTTGCAATAGTTAAACTGCTGTTAAAAAATGATGTATCACTACGCTTCAGATTCAGTAAAAGTGAAATTAATACCACAGAATTATGCACAATTTATTTGTGCATGTAAGAAAGGATTGGGTGATAAATAAAATCTCCAACTCGTCTTTTTTGATATCAAAAAATATCAACAACACTCGTAGGAGATTCTCTATTTGTCAGCCTTTAAAGAACTGTATGGATGTGGTATCAAGCTCCCAATTAGATGAAATTGTAAGGAAAATTAAAACCCCCAACCCTTTCTTTGGTATGGTAATTTTAATTCATAGCTATTGGTTTTGTTTGGTTTTTATTTTGTATTTTTTCCAGTGTTATTTATTTTCTTTTAAAGGTTCAAACTAATCCAGTTAAAATTAAAGGGAAAGTTCAAGTAGTTGTTATATGGAAAATGATCTGATGTTCACTTGATCTCAAAGATTTGCTGAATCTCAATCAAGTTTAACCCCAACGTGGAATATTATACATCAAAACTGTTCACCAATACATACATCTACCTGTGCATTTTCTAGTATAAGTTTATCATCATTTGTAACAAATAGTTAAATAACTATTCAAGATAACTAATTTATGGTTTCAAGAGAATCGTATCCGTTTACTGAAGTGGCCTGGTAACTCACCCGATATGAACCCCATCGAAAATTTATGGGAGATCGTCAAAGAAGAAATACACAAGGTACTAATCACCACAAAAGTGGATTTGATTGATCAAGGTGTGGTTCCACTCCGAGAAAATCGCGACTCAGTGCCGAAACTTGATCCGATCAATGCCAAGACGAGTCGAAGCTCTACTGAAGGCCAAAGGTGGTCAGACGAAATACTAATGGAACGGACTAACGGATGAAATAAATGGACGATGCATTAAATAATAAGTTGAATAGCCTCCTGTAATTGTACATGAAATTTCTATATTTATGAAATATAATTTCTATTAATTTAAAATCCTTTTTAGTCATTTTTGGGACGCACAACTGTCCAGGTCTGGTGCTCCTGGGCCCAACGTAGACGGGCTTTCTTCATTTCGTTTGTCAAATGAGGCTTTTTCCTCGGACGGTAAGGCCGTAGTCCGGCATCTAACAGACATCTGTTGACAGTCCTTCGACTGATTTCAAATCCATCTTTTGCAAATATTGTCGACAACTTCCGGCAGGATGCTCGGCCTTTCAATGAATTGGAAACAATCTTCCTATCTAACCTTGGTGATGTCTTCCATCGGAACGACAAGACACTAATAAGGGGGAACCACGCCAGAAAATCTGGATGAACTTTTTTCGACAAATGCAGGTATCGAACTCCCGACCCTTAGCCTAGCGAGCCTGCGTCTTACCCACGGTATTCGAAATAATATTTGCAAACCATACATTTATATCACGTTCAATGTTGTTTAGAGGGTAAGATGGCCGAATGGTTAGCGCGTGCACGCTGTAACATAAGGTCTGTCATTGAATAAACTGGCGTGGTTTCGATTTCCCGTTTTTACGTGACATGGAGCATAGCCGCCTTTCCAGCCTCGTGGGTTTTCTCCGGGTCCTCCGGTTTCCTCCCACTGCTAAACACTCCCACGCGCAAGCGAATTATTGAAATACAATTGAACGGTGTTAATACCGAAATGACCTGGTTGGTGTCGAGTGGATGTTAAACCCCATGTCCCCATCTCCCTCTTCCGATGTTGTTTTCAATTTTAACACTCAGGCAAGCCACTCAATCTGACGAAGAGCGAGTCGTTTATATCAATAGAATGGTCCCGATCAGGTGCTCAATCGCCAAACTGAGCACACGGTGGCGACACCAAACGATGTCATAATGATGGTTGCTAGGTAGAAGTATCAAAATTCTAAATTTGTTTGCCGTTCATGCTTAACATGTAATACCACAATGAAGTAGACATTTTTCGCCTCAATAATAGAAATAAGATGAATAGAATTGATATTTACACTGAACAAATAAAGAAGTTGAATTATACATTGTCTTAAATTAGAAATTACATGAATGGAAGTTAGAAGTTACATGAATGGAGGTTAGAAGTTACATAAATGGAGGTTAGAAATTAGACGATAGCATGTTAGAATTTTGGCACTAATATACCGCCATATAAGCCTAGGGTTTAAAGTGGTATGTAAAGTTCCAAGAGGATCTTTCAAGAATTGCGGCATGTATGTGATACACAGACACAAAAATTAGGCGTGCCTCTGAGCCTGGGGATCGGGCTTGCAACCAAGATAATAGACGACCATTGAAGACAACACACATACAGACTGGCGATGGCAATATACGTCCACTTTTAAACAGATAACCTCTTTTGTTAAAAGTACAGAATGAAGGCAACAATCGGCACATGGGTCTTTGTTCGGGTTATCAATGGAAAATACCGATATTTATTAGGAATTCACATTGGAATCCCATTTATGTTTCCAGACCAAATCTCGTCAACCATTGAAGATATCTTTCTGAAACTTTTAACACATATTTTAGTACTTCGCTGAACCAATTCCCATCTCCATCAGCCCTGATTTTACCTTAACAGAATAGTAGGAGGGTTCAATTTATGCTCATCAATGTCAAGAGCTGATAACATGGTTTCTATGTGTGTGCACTCCAGGGTTCAGTTTAAGCGGCATCGCAAACAGCCATCCAACTCGCGGTAAACACGATAGAATTATTTCATTCATCATCCAAACATTGCATTCAAACTTGTGAAGTGCGAATCATTATTATATATTGGATGAAAATACTTCATTTGGATACAAGTATCACGACTAATTTAATTAATAAATCGGTAAATAAGGGAAAACCTCCGATAAAATACACCCATCTTGTCTTGTTCATGCTGATTTTAACTGTAGTTAATTATTTTGTATATGACGCGATCACAAGTCAGTTATGACCACCATCGCCATACTTATCTACTATCAATTATAACCATTTTTCATAGTGCAGTCACTTAAATATGTTGTAAAAAATATGGTGTAGGTCGTCTAAGTTATATTCTCGTAGTCGTCTACCTTCATTTATTTGAAAACCGCATTCAGCTTCATATACTTATTTCTTTCCAGCATTTGTTACTCGCATGTGGAGATATTCATTCAAATCCAGGACCGAAAAAAAATCTTTCCTTGGTTCATTTAAATACCAGAAGTCTTAAACACAAGTTAGATCAAATATCCTGTGAACTAAACGGTCATGATATTCTAACTTTCTCAGAAACATGGTTCGCTACTACAACCTCCCCCTCAGATGTTAGTATAAGTGGTTATCATCCCCCTGTGTTAGTGAACAGGGAAGGCTGTAGAGGTGGTGGTGTGGCAGTATATGTTAAAGAAAGTTTGTTCTTTAAAGCACGCCAAGACCTCACAATTAATAAACTTGAAGCTGTGTGGATCGAATTCATACTTAACAGTAATAAGTTTCTTGTGGGCACATTCTATCGCCCTCCTGCAGCAAACACAGAGTATTGGAATCTAATTGAAGAGAGTTTTATCTCTGTGTCTGACCTTACAGATTATAACATCATAATACTGGGTGATTTTAATCAAGATTTCCTTCCATCATCAAGGGTAAGTAAGTTACACAGAATAATAAATGGCTTAAACTTAGTTCAATTAGTCAAGGATCCCACTCGCATTCAGCCAAATTCTTCATCATTAATTGACCTGGCTATTGTTAGTTGCACTGATGACATAAGAGAAGTTCAGGTTTTGAAATCTGGTATCAGCGACCACTGTCCTATAGTTCTCCAGTTACATGCCAGTAAACCGAATTCAAACTGTTTTCTGAGAAAGGTTTGGAGATATGAAGAAATAAATGCTGTAGACTTCAACAATTTCATTGTCTCCAACGATTGGAATTCTTTATTCGAGACAGAATCGTGTCCCCATAAGCTTACTGAAAACGTAACTGAAGTTATCTTATCTGGAATTCGCCAATTTGTGCCAAATAAAGTCGTAACAGTGAGACAAAGCGATCCCAAATGGATGAATGGAAATATTCGTAGACTTATTCGTTATCGTAACAGGGCCCATAAAAAAGCTAAAAGATCAAATTGTCCATACGATTGGCTTGAATTCAGACAAAAACGAAACCACGTGATTAGTGAAATATGAAAATCGAAAAGTCAGTATTACTCAAAGCTTGATAATAAAATAAACGAAAATAAATTCGGTGATACAAATTGGTGGTCTTTGCTAAAAAAATATTTCTTTCAAGAAAGATAACTTATCAACGGAAATTCCTCCATTAAATTCGAATAATACGATATATTTTGAAAATGCAGAGAAAGCGAACGCTCTAAATGATTATTTCATTTCACTGTGTACTGACACGTTTAGCCCACATTCGTTGCCAAATTTATCTCGACGGAAATCGGAAATTTCCAACTTGGTGATCTCGTTAGTTGATGTCGAAGATACACTTCTTTCAGTTAAAAGCAAAAAATCTAGTGGGCCGGACAGCATTAACAATTTTATTCTGAAATGTATAGCGCCTTCTTTGAAATATCCTCTTCATCGACTGTTTCAAACACTTTATGATGCATCTATATATCCGGATTGCTGGAAAAGGGCCAATATTGTCCCTATCTACAAAAAAGGTGATATTCATGACTGTTCCAACTACAGACCTATCTCGTTGCTAAGCTCTCTGGGTAAGGTCTTTGAATCACTTCTACGGAAACATATCCATAACTTCATTTAAAAAGAAGGAATTATTACCCCCTTTCAATCAGGTTTTCAACCTCAAAATTCATCTGTATATCAACTGATTGAGATGTACGACTACATATGTAAGTCTCTTGATAAGGGACTAGAAGTGAAAGCAATCTTTTTCGACATAAGTAAAGCCTTCGACAGAGTTTGGCACCAAGGCCTACTACATAAAATCTCATCAATAGGTATTAGAGGGAAAACTTACAAACTTATTGTTAGTTACTTACAAAATCGCTCTCAGAAAGTCGTCTTAGAAGGTAAATGTTCATTATCAAAAATTGTTACCTCTGGAGTTCCCCAAGGCCCCATCTTAGGCCCTCTCCTTTTCCTTGTTTACATAAACGATATTGTGGATGATATCAGCTCCAACATACGCATCTTCGCTGACGATACCTCTCTTTTCCTCGTAATCGATAATCCTCTTCTTACCCAGCAAATTCTTAATGATGATATCAAACGAATCTGTAATTGGTCAATCAAATGGAAAGTAGATTTCAACCCTTCGAAAACCAAAAGCCTGACCTTTTCAAGGAAGCTGTCTGCATCGACATTCAATCTTTCATATAATAACTATGATATAACAGACGATTCTAGTCATAAACATCTGGGCGTTTTCTTAAATAACCGAGCTACCTGGGATACACATATCGACTATTTAACAAGCAAAATAAGTACCATGGTAAATTGTTTCCGGTCTCTCAAATACAGATTAAATCGTAAAACTCTCGAGATATTATATAAATCTTATATACTTCCAATATTTGACTACGCGGATGTTGTCTGGAACAACTGCACAAATGAAAAGTCTGAACAGTTAGAAAAACTCCATCTGGATGCAATTCGAACAATCACCGGATTGCCAAGAGGCACCTCTCACCAGGTATTACTTAAAGAATCTGGCTTCACTTCCCTTTCTTCTAGGCGTTTTTAACATAAATTAGTACTTTTCTATAAGATAATGAATAATCAAGTTCCCATTTCCCTCTCAAATCCTGTACCAACTCAAATTTCATCACATCAATCATATCAATTGAGAAACTCTGACAATATTAAACAAATAAATTGTAGAACCTCACATTATCAAAACTCTTTTTTCCCGTCAGTTATCAAAGATTGGAATAATCTTGCAAGCGCAATACGAAATTCACGAACACTATCACAATTTAAATCAAATCTAAGGCAAAAAAATTCGGTACAGCCAGCACCCGAACTCTATTGTATAGGAAAAAGACAAAATCAAATTATTCACTGTAAATTAAGAAATCTCAAAAGTGATCTTAAATTTCACAAAACGTTAATGCATATATCAGATGACCCTCTTTGCCATTGTGGAAATGCTATAGAGGATTGTGAACACTTTTTCTTTCATTGCCCATTATTTCTAAAAGCTAGAAAAGAAACAATTGATAAACTTCTGACGAAAAACCAAAACAGTCAATCCTTACTTTTCGGGCAAAAAAGTAATACATATGATGAAAACGCTAAAATTTTCAAAACTGTCCATACGTACTTGGATATTACAAAACGTTTCTGTTCGTAATCATATAAAATTTTACATTTAAATGACGCCAGTACCGTGTAAATGCCATTGAGTATCGTTCTTTTTCTTCTTTTATCTGTATTAAATGAAGCTAAAAATGTCAAAATTAGTAAATGGTTACCTTCTTTCCGACTGACATTAGCCTAACAACGGTTTATGTATATGCGGTTCATTTTCAATTAAATTTAATAGGATGAAGACGACAAACAAATAAAAATAGTAAAAGAAAACAAAAACCATTTGTCGTGTGGTGTTGATAGCCTCCCCCCCCCCCCTTATTATTATTTTTTTTTCTTATTGTGTGTGCCCCTAAAGGGACATTCGTACGTATCTGATCTGAAAATAACTTTACTGAACCAAAGCAACCAAAGCATATATTGAACATATCTAAATAAAAGTAAAAAGCACAACATATGAAAACAAAACAACTCGACGTTAACAAAATATCAAGATGTAATCATTAAATAAAATATAATTTTTAGTATTCCTCTCGTGAGAATGTCCCTTTAAGAAACCCAAAATTATCATCCAAATTGTACATAATATATGTTTTATACTAATATCTGTGTAAATATTATGACTGCCAGTTGTAAATCTGTTAAAGATCCGTTTTAGGAAGCGATTTTATATAAGCTGATAAAGCTTGTTATCGTATCCTATATTCTTTATATCAATTTTGTAGATTTAAATGAATAAAATATTGTTTAAATAAATGATTGCAAATTTTTAGGCGGACATGTATAATGCGTTCAATATAGAAAAAACTGTCTAGTTAATCCAAGGTAAATCACTGCCGGTTGCTAAAAGAAAATAGTTCCGCAGGTCCAAATTATCCAGTATGCAATTCAGCAGTTATAGACTGGATAACCTGCTCTAAATGACGTCAGACTGGTTCCTACGTTACTACGCTATTCTGACTTCACTATAGAGACAGGTAGCGGGCAGCCATCTTGCCAGGAGGAATTCCTCCCGGCAATGCGCATCTCTTTCTGCGCACATTACCAATGTAAACAAAAACATGATCGAACGCTGAAGTATGCAATAAAGATGTCAACAAACTGATTTTAAACTGTGGCATTGTTTTGGTTAAAAATAACAGTAAGAGGTCGCACGATCAACGTTTAATTTGGCTAGATCAATCTTAGACATTAAAGGAAAGCTTAAATTGTCTAGCTTACTCATTTTAACGCTGAACGCCATCATTAGGGATACGTCAAAACATGGCTGCCCACTACCGGTCTCTATATGCAAGTCAGACAAGGAGTGACGGCGAGTCTGACGTATTACAGCAGGTTATCAAATCTGGCGCAGTTACCAAAGTTTTTTCCGTCAGGTTATTCAAGACTAACGTGAGCGTGTGCTAAGATAAAATGGCGTCGTCTGCTAGCTCGAAAAGACAAACGAATGGAATAAAATTAGCCACGGTACATTCATGGATACACAAATATGATAAAGACCATACATGGTTAAACTATGAACCCGCAACGTCCGGTATACTAAGTGCCTCTTCTCCTAGATTTTTCTTATCTGCTATGGTAGCTGTTTTACGAGATTTCTCTGGATTTGTTGAAACTGTGGCTGGTTTCGAAGTCGAAACGGTGACTGGTTTCGGAGTCCTCTGTTTTAATCCGGATTTTCAGGGTTTTTTTTGATGGTGTTGATTTTATGGACATTTCTGATGTGCCGTTTTCCGTTGCTGAAATTATCTTCGCAAAATGGACATGTAAACATTTTGCTAAGTTTGTTCAATTTAACATGGAACTAGAATACTAACGGGAACGCCCACTCAATGACGTATAACGGTGATTATATATTTATGTTGTACATCGCATGCGCGAAGTCAATGTGGCACACGTAACTTCCGGCCGTTTGTTAACATGGCAGAAGGGTACGACCTCCTGGAATTTCAAGAACTTGACGATGTCATAGATGTAAGTTATTTCATATTTTTAAGGAATTTTATTTAAATTAGTTGTGTAATATACCATCGGGATTATAAACCATTCATTTTCGGACATTAAATTATCCTCACACACGTGTGTGTCTGCATCATTTTCTACTACTACAACTAGGCCTGGTAGTAAGTTAAGTAGTACCGTACCTAGACATTCACATATATATGCCATGAGCCCTTTTTATTTATTGTTAGGCTTTGGATTACCCGTGGGAGTTTTGGCTGGTTTCCCCTTGCGCCCTTATTTTGTTTATAACATTACACCTATGATTATTCTTTACAGATTTTCTTTGCTGAAGATTTGTTTGGGACATCTCAAGCTGTCGTTCCAGTAGCATCAGTAAGTTTTCTACCATACGTATACTTAGTCACATAACTGACATACTTTTCGTAGCAAATGGACAAGTTTTAAAACTCATCATCTCAAGACACGATATGTTTAACTTTTTTATATCTGACGGTTGTCTCGACCATGTCTATATATTTATTTCCTTCTAAAACGATCAAATTGTTTCCAAACAGTTTCTTTTATATGGTATAATATTATTTGTCAGCCTTTAAAGAACTGGATTAATTTGGTATCAAGCTCCCAATTAGATGAAATTGTAAGGAAAATTAAAACCACCAACCCTTTCTTCGGTTGTGTACAGATTTACAATGGTAATTTTAATTCATAGCTATTTTTTGTTTGGTTTTAATTTAAGTTTTTTTCCATTGTTATTTTTTGTTTGTTTTATTTTTATTTAAGGTTTTTTCCATTGTTATTTATTTTCTTATTAGGTTCCAACTAATCCAGGTAAAATTAAAGGAAAAGTTCGAGTAGTTGTTATATGGCAAATGATCTGATGTTCACTTGATCTCAAGGATTTGCTGAATCTCAATCAAGTTTAACCCCAACATGGAATATTATACATCAAAACTGTTCATCAATACATACATCTACCTGTGCATTTTCTAGTATTAATTTATCATCACTTAGAACAAATAGTTAAATAACTATTCAAGATAACTAATTTAAAAAACAAAAACAACAATATGTGGTTGCTATGATCCAAGACTCTGTTCAAAGATATTTTATTCACATGACAGTGATGCTTGTTAAAGAAAACTTGTGAATTTAACAGATAATGACCATTAATAAACACTAAAGGCATATAGAAAACCACAAAAAATCCATAAGCTTATGATAATAATAATTAAGAATAATTTGATACATTTATAATATAAAGCTCACACATTACAAGTAGAGCACCTGTATAAAATATGTGTAAATTTTGTTATCATTGTTATTATTTCATACTGAGATGCAATAAAAAAATACATCAATTTTAAAAAAAAATGGATGAATGTAAATAACCAGAATGTTGATTTTAGCGGCTTTTGTGCAATTGTGGAAGGTGCAAAATTATGCCATGTGTCATATAAGAGGTGCTATTTCATTGCATTTCGGTATATTTTGTTTACAGTTATCAACCTGGCCCCAAGTTCACAAAGTATTCACTTATAGGTTCAATACGACTCTAGTTATAACTGAATAATATGTCCCAATCTTTATTCTGGTCAACAAATTGTATTATTTTACAATATTCCAATAAATTGATAATACTAATTTCATCTTAACACACCTAATTTAAAAAATTGGAAAAATTCAACTAAATGATTTGAAAGCATAATATAAACCTTTTCAAATGTGACCAGGATTTTAAAATATTTTCAAACAAAATTGTATTATTTTACAATATTTCAATTAATTGATAATACACATTTTCTCTTAATACACCAGGTAGGCCACTTAAACATCTAGTACTTAGAATAAGGCTATTATTTATTTTCTGGAGCTGCCAAAAGTGTTATTGTCCCTTTACGAACTTACTCAACTGTCAATCACTGTTTAAGAGAAATATCTTTGATCCAGAAACACAAAAATTTGCACATAGTTTCTTATTGATGTATTTCATACTTTAACACAAAAGTTTTACAAAGGGCTATATTTTAGTCCAAATAAGACAAACAATTTTGAGTAAATTCTTAACTTAATTCTCAGAATGCTTTGTGAACTCGGCCTTGATTTTTTTCATTACTTCTTAACTACAGTAATAACATGAAATAAAAAATCTGTAGAACACAGCTGATTTAAATTTTAGATTCAATTATCTGTATAATCAACCAAATCTAAACCAAGCTTTACTCCAAACCTACCGACTCCTTCTTTTATCTACATTACTCTAGTTGTCAACCTACGCATACTCGCAATAACCTACTTTTCAACTTAGCTCTAAGAAACAGACGAATATTCAGCATCCCAATGATCAAAAGGAATGCCTTAATCTACTCAAACACAGATTAAAACGCAGAGGTTATCCCTACAATACTATACACCAAGGATTTATGAAAGCTTTACAGACACCGCTATCTACTCACTCCAGTCAGAATAATAGTAAACCAGTAATACCCACGTTCACCAGTAACTTCATACCAAAAATCAACCTAAAATCTAACATCACCACGAATCAGAAACTTTTATAAATTCACGGAGACGTCGAACTACTACACAACTGCCAAATTCGTATCTGCTACAAAAAGAACTTAAATATTAGGAACCTACTCATCAGATCCGATATACCGAACAAAGATAGCATCTTACCTAGGGGTTGCTATAAATGCAAAAGGAAATGCAAAGTAAAATCTAGCTACAATGGTACGACTCACAAAATTAGGAACTATTTAGATTGTAACATCAAATTTATCATCTATTTAATCACCTGTAAAAACTGTTTTATACAGTATGTAGGTCAATAGGAACTATTTAGATTGTAACATCAAATTTATCATCTATTTAATCACCTGTAAAAACTGTTTTATACAGTATGTAGGTCAATCCAGTAACTATTAGAACCCGCATATACGGACATGCTAATGATATTTAAAAATTTAACGACAAACTCGTAGCCAACCATTTTAACAATACGGGACACCAGTTCCCGGTCCAGATTATCGCGAAAACGTCACGCAATACCAACATTCGATTACGTCACGAAGAGATCTCCTAGCAACCCAAGCGCCAGGAGGTTTAAATGAACAAACTTAGCAAAATGTTTACATGTCCATTTTGCGCAGATAATTTCAGCAACGCCAGTAACGGAAAACGGCACATCAGAAATGTCCATAAAATCAACGCCATCAAAAAACCCCAGAAGAGGCACTGCCTCCATCAGAATGGATTCGTCCTTTCGAATCCAGACCGAGATTCATCAATGTTACATTAATGGCTTGAAACATGAACTAACTGCGGAAAAGCAATGGTTTATATCAACAACTATTGAAGAAATCCCGCACCAGACCAATCCATCAACGCACCCATCAACAATAGAGAGAGAGAAATTGGATTTAACGTCCACTCGACACAAACTAGGTCATTTTGGGACCAACATATTGTTTCAATTTTATTTCAATAATTCGCATACGCGTAGGGGTCTTTAGCAGTGGGAGGAAACCGGAGAAACCCACGAGGTTAAGAAGGCGCCAGAGGTGACCGGCCAGCCAGAGGTCGAAGCGCGGCACTCTAGACCACCAAGACACTCCCCCCCCCCCCCAAATCAACAATAGAAAATAATGAAAAATTCACCACCACCGAATCTACCCGATGATTAAAGACAGCACCAAAGATTTATTAAATTTTAAGATCAAAAACAACTAAATTAATTCTAAAAAATTTAATTTAATTTTTTTATTATCAATTTTTACCTAAATTAAAAACTAATTTTTTTTATTAATAATAGATAATTCATTTTAATAAATAATACCTTTTGTATATACTACAATCAACATGTCAATCAATTTAAATTTAACGATCCTTTGTATATATTTCTATTTATAACTACCAATTATTTTACAAATAAATTTATAAATCCTGTGACGTCACCCCGATTATTCTTATATAAAGGTTTCGCAGCATCTTTAAAATCATCACTTGATAAACGGTATTTCTACCCGAAACGTTGTGCCAATAAAACTTCTCAACTACCTACAGTCTATTTGTGATGCTGTTGCTCGGGGATCTTTACATTTTACTCCTACCGCCCCGCCGGTATCAGTCTTTGATCCAGTATCCAGATAGATGTCCAAGCCTGTCCAGCTTTAATACAGTTTTAAGGGAGTGTTCGCAGTCCACTGTGTCTTCCTCTAAATTACATGAATAAAAGTTAGAAATTAGACGATAGCCTGTTAGAATTTTGAATCTAATATACCGCCATATATTAGAGCTGTCCAATACGAAAATAGAATTGGGGTTCCTGCTATAGACATAATAAGAAAGACTCCAATTTTTCAGTCATTTTCTAATGAAAGCAAGAGGTCGAGTGACAAAATTGTTTGACATACCGGTAGGCAAATGTTACATTTAAATGAATTATAAAACAAGACTAAAGATTATAATATTGTTTATTTATCAGAATTGCACATTTTTGTGATGTACGGTTAACAGCTCCTCATGATCAAAACTAAGCAAATGCTATTTAAGTTCTGAATTGATCAGCCAATATGTGAATCTGTAACAAAAAAATTGCTACTCATTGGTTTTAGGCTAAATTGAACCCTGGTGTACACTTTTCAGTGCCGGACTGGACTGGGCCCACCTGTCACGGACTTTAGAAACAAAAATGGGCTTAAGCCTAAAGAAAAAGGAAGAAAGGAGAGGGTGAGGAAAGAAGTAAGGAGAGGACAGGACACGAGAAAGAAAAGCTTTGGTCTGAAATGCTTTGAAAATGGGTTTGCGGTTGTCAATTTTCCAAATTTTCCTGGGGGCAGATCCCCAATCCAGTCTCGGACGCCCGCGCGACTTCCAGTGCGTACTTGTTTGGGCCTCGGTCGATTAAAAAGATTTGCGAAACAGGATTAAAACAGATTTGCGAAAAACGATGCACTGATTACCGAGTTTGCGTCCAATTTATTGGTTAAGTTGGGTACAGACGAACAGTGAAGGAAAGATAATGACAACATTAGAACAAATGTTAGAAGTGTTGCAAGCTCACTTAAAAAGCTCAACCGAAATCAGTTCCCCTTTTTTAATGTCTTTCATATATGACAAAGAGTTTACAAATGTTAATGACAAAGTAAAAGAGCTGTCACTTTCATTAAATTGGCCCATAAAGCAGGCCATTATTATGAACAAATATGCCTTTTAACTAGGGCTGCAACGATACGTCGATGAACCGCGATTTTGTAAAGATCCACGATACAATCAATGTCCCTATCGCGATTCATTATCCAAAAAATCCACAAAAAAAGACCAGCGTTCTGTCGTTTAAATATCCTAACATGCAATGCGTAAATAATTCCATAAGCAAAATTACTTTTTTTACTGTAAGCGAGTACGTGTTATCACACTCTCGACACATGGACTTTAGTTATTTCGCCAAGAATAAATAATATCAGTCTGGATAAGCAAGTCGAGCTTGAAATAAAGTAACTTGCAAATTACGCACTTGAATAATATACGGAAAAACATAGAGCATATTATTATAAATACGTCAGTAATATGCGAATTGTGCTAAGATTAATGCACGAGATTGGCGATTGGTGCATACATTGGTCAGCACAATTATCATTTCTATATTTCTAATGTATAATAATATTTTGACATTCAAAATTCCGTACTGTTATTTTCCTCGCCATTGCCACATCTGCTTTTCATTGGCTGAACTTGTTGTGGCAATACGAGCCAGTCATATTGATTCTGCAGCTGAATTTTTATAATAATAATGCATTCGTCAACAAATTCAATGTGCCAAAGTCAAAGCCCAGCTAAGGCATGGGCCCCAGGGCCCCGCGGTTCATGGCAAAAAGAAAAAATATCAGATGACAGTTTCACAGTAATCGATCTAGCGGCGCGAAGTGTCGAGTCGGAGCTATCCACCAACCTTCAACTACCTTCTCTGTGTAGTTCCACTCGGTTATCGGCCTAGGCTGCTAGACTTTGTATGTCGTTCGGAATTGAATAGATTTCCTATTTGATCAGATATTATGTAATTATTTTTGTATTGCAAACCGTTTAACTTTGTGTTACCGAGTCATGCTATTCAGAGGGATATGAAATTATCTTTTCGTCACGCTAAGGGCCCCGCTCCGGTTAAGCTAGGCTTTGGCCAAAGTTGATAATTATCATCCATAGTAATAGTAGTAATTATTGATATATAATGCAAGTATGTGATAAAGGGTTTATTACACACATTTAAATCTATACAAACCTTTGAAAATATTATGTTTAACGTAAAAAAAATAAAGACTTTTAAAATTTAACAGTAGTTTTTAAATTTATTTCCTGCATCGCGATATTAATCGTATCGTAGGGTATGATTTGAGATGCGCATCGTATCGTGACCTGGCGTATCGTTGCAGCCCTACTTTTAACGATAAGCCTAGCGACCCAGCCACAAAGCAAGAATCAAATGATTTTAAATATCTATATAACGCCCACTGGAATGCGAAACTTTTAATGCAGATTAATAAATGTGCCAATAAATGTGTCTCTATCATATAGTCGTGGTGCTTGTTTTGCACCTAGAGGAGTCCTGAAGGCAACATGATGCAATTGGAGTTCGAAAAACCCTATATCTGGCTGCCAATACTCCAAAGGCATTTTCTAATACTCGTGCACCGCTCCAGAGATAATTGAACAGTACAAAATGAAATGGGGTTTTTAAACGTCCTACTCTTCTGCACCTAACCTGGGCTAATGGAAGACGGGCATACGCCATAAAGTATGCTGTGCGAGAAATTTTGCCCGGGCAACGGTTCTACGTCATACTCTTAAATCGAATTTCAACTGCCAGGGGATCTTTACTTGCACGACAATGTGTACACGAGATCTCGGTTTTACGTCCCATCCGAACGACTAGACAGCTGTCCTTGTCAGGCCCTCCGTTCTGCATCACTGCCAAGGGGAAACCCAAGCCAATATCCTTAGCCAAGTATCTATGGGGATATGGCTTCATCATGTTTATCGTAAAGGGAAATAATCGTTCCCGACTATATGATAGTGACACAATTTTGCCAGCAACTGTTATTTTAAACAAGTTTTTATCCAGTCCAACTTTCAATATTGAATCCCCATAAACACTTGCATCATCATGTCTTCCAGGTGCACCCGCAGATATATAAATACATTTATAGTTCGCATCCACTAATGCTAGAAGTAAAATACTGTAAAAGTTCTTATAATTTTAAGATCGAGCCGGCGTTTGCTGGGTGTTTATCCTCACGTGTTTTCCGTCGAGGGCCACCATGCAGTATGGGTATTCCACTTAGTTTCAAAGCTTGTGGCAATTTCTTTCCATTAATCTTCTGTATCTGGTATCGGGAACGTTATTATCGTGATAATTGTTACACGTGTATAGAAGTCAAAATTTGAATACTTGTGATGGTCTTGACCCCCATCTTGTGTGCATACTGTATCCAATATAGAACAGATATGTTGTTTTTATTATTTTATTAATATCAACCTTGGCAATCCCCTGTAAATAACAAGAACATTCAATCAACAAAAAATTAAAGTTGTTGCCTAAATTATTTGAAATTCTTTGTCACTAATCAGTCACAGAAAAACAAAATAAACAGTTCGGTTTTAATTAAACCACACATTTCATAGAATACACTGCGGTATAAACTGTAAAACAATTCAGGATTTGAGTTTGACAATATAACACATCATTATGATATAGATCCTACACACAAATGTTTTAATTTCTTGCCAAAAACACTAACATATTGACATTTTCTGAATTCATTCTGGTTCTTTTGCAAGAGACAATGTTCCCGCTGGTCGAAAATGTACGTTCTGATGCCGAACTTGAAGCCTGGACACAGGGGTATTTCTTGGCAAGTTTAGACAACCTAGGAAAGAAAACAAAATGATCTTTCCACCATTCAAGAGGATCACTTTCAGAGTCTAGTAACGACAAACACTGATAATGGTTCAACTCTTTTTTCTACCGTACTTTGGGTACTGGTACTTGATGAAGCTCTGTTTTTGAAAAACTTTCCAAGTTTCATGACTTTTGGATGGGTTGGTAAAAAGTAATTCTGTTCCTTATCAATTTCAATCTCTGGTTCATTATCATGCAGCTGTTCAATTTGTTCAGCTTCTTCATGGATCCAAATAAGAAGACCTGATTAAAATTCTTCGACAGTTTTCATCTTTATATTTATTGTTCATGTAGTCTAAGATCTTTTTTTAATGTCAATACTTAAGGTAGGTTCGGTTATTTCTTCATTTTCTTTGTTTGGGGCAAGTATTTCTTTGTTTAATACATCAAACATAGGAAGAACTGATGAAATACTAACAAATTTTTCACCATCAGTTAGTTAAGCCAAGAGCTTTAATGTTTTATTCATGACCTCTAACACTTCAAGATCTTGCCATTTAGGGACCAGGAATGAACTTTTACGATCATTCATCAATACAGGTCAAACTGCTTTTTCCTGTTCTAGAAATCTGCCAACCATTTCCTGAAAGAAGCCCCATCTGGTGTCACAATCTGTAACAAGAGGGTGTACTGGAAGACCCATTTCACCCTGTAGTTTTGTAAGTTCTCGTCTTTTCTTCCAACTATATGAAAACGAGGAGACAATCTTCTTACATACCACTCTAGCACGAACTATTCTATCGTCATTTAAGGCAAGGTGTAGTCGGTGTCCAAAACACTGGACCCTTGGCCATCCATTTAATGTACATGCTTTTACGACATTAGCTCCATTATCTGTTGTTATACAGGTCTGCTTCTTCTCATCCAGATTCCAAGACTGGAGTGTATCTCTCAACCCTTCACTTATGTTTTCCCCTGTGTGATCTTGCGGGAAGAATAATGTATGTAGGCAAACTGTTTGTAGCTCCCAATCATCATTGATTAAGTGAACAGTGTAACTGTAATAAGGCTCCATAGATCGAGAAGACCATATGTCAGTTGTGGAAGAAAAATAATCAGTATGTGACAGTAGGCTTGAAACTTGGCGGTGTACTTTATTGTACAGTTCTGGAATAGCCACAGTTGAAAAGAATTTCCTGCTTGGTAAGTTATACCTGGGCTCTAGGGTTTTCAGTAGGGAAATAAATCCCCCTTTATCCACCGTGTTAATCGGAACCATTTCAAATGTTAGGTATTTTGTTACCGCCTCTGTTATCTTTATCCACCTATTTGTAGTCTTTTCCAAAGGAAACCAATCAGTGGCTGGTCTAGTTGACAAAGATTTTGATGTTGCAGCTCGACATTTGTTAGTCGGGGCCCTCGTAGAACTCAAGCTTTTGAACTGACGTGGGTGTCGTGTTCGCAAATCGTGATAGATGTTGGTTGTGTTGCCACCTTTGGCCATTACTGGTTTTGTGCAAACTTTGCAGATTACTGGAGTCTGGTCTACGTCATTTGGCTTAAACCCAAAGAAATCCCAAACGGACTGGAGGAATTTTTTTTAGGCAACAAATCGTCGCTTGTTATGACTGTTATATCATTGCTAACGGTGCTAGACGCCATGATAGAAATACGTAATAATGCTATTTTTAGACTTGAAGATGAATTAAATTCTGTCAATAGAATGGTATACTAGCCTAGTTAGTCGAACTAGAATATTAAATGTAACCAGAATTGGTAGGATTCTAAAATCGCTTCTTAATAATCAGAACATTGTTGACAGTTGCGACTGGGGTAAAAAAAGCTTTCCTCCCTTTTTACGAGTCCAAGCGACGATGTATTATCACACTCCGTGGTATTATCATCGATATTGGTACACGATAATTATCATAATCGCGATAAAATATTTTTATCATGATATACCGGTTTTTCGATATTTTTAAGGAAGTCCGATGTGATAAAATCGCCGATGATTTTATCACGGTATACCGGTATATCGCCCAACCCTAAGATAACATAAAGAAAGACCTGCAATAGGCGGATTTAGCTCTTGCCCAATGCATGTTCAATTGTAGAGCATATTGGAAATTGTCACTGAATCCAAATTAATGGTTTGATTTCATGTTGTTAGTTTTACAAGAGCATTAAATTCCTTGTTCAGAGTATACTACCGTGTTTCATAATTACCCTTTGAGCAAGATATTAAGGTTGTTGAATTTACGGTGAGTTACTCCTCATACACAGAATCGAGGGTGGTGTCCCGCGCCGAAATCACAAAATAAATAGCGAAACATTGATTAATCGCACATTCACTTTTTATACGTCCACATTCATAATGTGAACGTATTATGCCGTCGCCCCTGTCTGTCTGTGTGTGTGTATGTGTGTCTGTTGTTCGCCTACAGGGCGCAATTCTTCATGGATTTTCTTCAAACTTGGTATACTTATTCCTTATACCCCCAGGAAGATCCCTATTGTTTTGGGGGCATGCCCGACCCCCAGGGGCCGAGCCACGCCCATTTCTAGTATTTGTTTGTTTGTCGTCTACAGGCAACATTTCTTAACTTATAATCGTGAAACTTTGCATACACATTCTTTGTACTCTAAGGAGCATCCCTATCATTTGGGGTGCATGCCCGACCCCCAGGGGCAGAGCCACGCCCATTTTCTTTTGTCTTTGTGTCTCCTACAGGGCGCAATTCTTACTGGATTTTCTTCAAACTTGGTATACTTATTCCTTATACTTGGTATACTTATTCCTTATACCCCAAGGAAGATCCCTATTGTTTTTGGTGCATGCCCGACCCCAAGAGGCATAGCCACGCCCATTTCTAGTATTTGTTTGTCGTCTACAAGCCACATTTGTTAACGTATAATCTTGAAACTTTGCATACACATTCTTTGTACCCTAAGAAACATTCCTATGGTTTGGGGTGCAAGCCCAACCCCCAGGGGCAGAGCCACGCCCATTTTCTTTTCTTGTGGCTTTGTGTCGCCTACAGGGCGCAATTCTTACTGGATTTTCTTCAAACTTGGTATACTTATTCCTTATACTTGGTATACTTATTTCTTATACCCCAAGGAAGATCCCTATTGTTTTTGGTGCATGCCCGACCCCCAGTGGCATAGCCACGCCCATTTCTAGTATTTGTTTCTTTGTCGTCTACAGGCCACATTTCTTAACTTATAATCTTGAAACTTTGCATACACATTCATACAAAAGCCACATTTGTTAACGTATAATCTTGAAACTTTGCATACACATTCTTTGTACCCTCAGAAACATCCCTATGGTTTGGGGTGCAAGCCCAACCCCCAGGGGCAGAGCCACGCCCATTTTCTTTTCGTGTGTCTTTGTGTCGCCTACAGGGTGCAATTCTTACTGGATTTTCTTCAAACTTGGTATACTTACTCTTTATACTCTAAGGATGATCCCTATCGTTTGGGGTGCATGCCCAACCCCCAGGGGCAATGCCACGCCCATTTTTTTTGTTGTGTGTGTCGCCTACAGGCCGCAATTCTAACTGGATTTTCTTAAAACTTTGTATACTTACTCTTTACACCCTAAGGATGATCCCTATTGTTTTTTGGTGCATGCCCGACCCCCAATGGACAGAGCCACGCCCATTCCTTGTATTTATTTGTTTGTCGTCTACAAGCCACATTTGTTGACGTATCATCTTGAAACTTTGAATGCTTATTCTTTGTACCCTAAGGAACATTCCTATCATTTGGGGTGCATGCTCAACCCCCAGGGGCAGAGCCACGCCCATTTTCTTTTTGTGTGTCGCCTACAGGGCGCAATTCGTACTGGATTTTTTTCAAACTTTGTATACTTACTCTTTATACTCTAAGGATGATCCCTATCATTTGGGGTGCATGCCCAACTCCCAGGGGCAGAGCCACGCCTATTTTCTTTTTGTGTGTCTGTCGCCTACAGGCCGCAATTCTAACTGGATTTTCTTAAAACTTTGTATACTTACTCTTTACACCCTAAGGATGATCCCTATTGTTTTTTGGTGCATGTCCGACCCCCAATGGCAAAGACACACGCCCGTTCCTTGTATTTATTTGTCGTCTACAAGCCACATTTCTTAACGTATCATCTTGAAACTTTGAATGCTTATTCTTTGTACCCTAAGGAACATTCCTATCATTTGGGGTGCATGCCCAACCCCCAGGGGCAAAGTCATGCCCATTTTCTTTTTGTGTGTCGCCTACAGGCCACAATTCTTAATTGGTCATCTTGAAACTTAAAATACTTATTCCTTATACCCTAAGGATGATCCCTTTTGTTTTGGGTGCATGCCCGACCCCCGTGGGACAGCAACATCCATTTCTTGTATTTGTTTGTCTGTCGTCTACAGGCTGCATTTCTTAATGTATCATCTTGAAACTTTGAATGCTCATTCTTGGTACCTTAAGGAAGATCTCTATAGTTTTTGGTGCATGCCCGACCCCCAGGGACAGTGCCACGCCCATTTTCTTTTTGTCTGTCTGTGTGTCAGCTACAGGCCACAATTCTTAATCGATCGTCTTGAAAACTTTTTTTTATACTTATTCCTTATACCCTAAGGCTGACCACTATTATTTTTGGTGCATGCCGGACCCCCTGGGACAGAGCCACGCCCAATGCTTTTGTGTCGTGTGTTCGCCTACAGGATGCAATTCTTAACAGATCCTTTTAAAACTTTACATACCTATTCCTTATACCCTAAAGATGACCCGTATTGTTTTTGGTGATTTCCTATGCCCATTTTTACTTCGTGTCTGTGTGTGTTGTCTACAGGCCACGATTCTTAATGGATCGTCTTTAAACTTGGGATATGTATTCCTTATAGCCTAAGGACGTCAACTGCATGTCCCGACTCCCACAGGCAAGACACGCCCAATTTTTGTGTTTGTCGTTTACAGGCCGCAATTCTGAATGAAGCAGCTTGGTACTTGTATTCCTTATAGCCTGAGGGCGTCCACTATTGATTTTGATGAATGTCCCGACCCCCAGGGGCAGGGCCACGCCCACTTTTTGCCTTTAGCGTTAGGAAGGCACAATTCTGAATGGATTATCTTGGTATACTTATTCCTTATACTCTAAGGACGGCAACTATTGATGTTGAGGCACGACCCTCAACGCTAAACAAACCAAACGCCTAGCCTTCTTGACAAAGTACCATATCAATCAAAGCAGGAATGTGGACGTATATTGTAGCGTTAGCGTTATGTTTCAAAATATCGAGCAATCAACCATATTATGGAACACAATTACTATTTTAATGAAAGCGAGGTTCGATGAGAGAACTTTAATTAAAATAGTAATTGTGTCCCATAATGTGGTTTTGTGTTTATTACGTATGTCAGTTGCTAAATGCCACTCAAAGAAGATAATCAAACTGTATAGTAAGTTTCATCACTGTCTATCAGATAGAATCGACCAATGAAATAGCTTAGCTTTAGCTCGAAATGTTAATCATTGACTCGGCCAAGACATTCACCTCATGAACATCTACATCAAGTTTAACCATTCTACTTCAACTAAAAGCAGAGTTCTAATGTTCCCGAGTGACCAGTCAAAATGCGATGCTAAAAACTACATGTAACACAAAGCAACTATGTTTGTCCAATCAGAAACCGAATCCCAGCTCTACAGCCTCTTTCGATACGTGTCTACGTGCATTTGGGTTCAGAAGTCTGTTGAAAAACTTCAAAAAACACTGTACCGAAGACAAGTTTTTTTGTTTCTTTCAACTACTTTTAGATATTTTACCGTTAGCGCAATCAAAATTTTGTAAAAAAAAACTACACATGCTTTAATTTTCCAATTGACTTTGATTTCTCCATGATTTTTGCTAGATTTCTTTGATTGTGTTGCAATTGCTAATAATTATATACAGCTTATATAATTGAGGCTTATTGAAGTACATGTACTTATATTTGTTGTTCTTTGTCAGGTCAATTGACGAGAATGCCTTTTACGAAAAGAAATCGTCGACTGTTTAATAGTCAACCAACTACTAGGAAAGCAGCACTTCACGTCAGTGACTACTACAGCTTACTGCCATCAGCCATCACGGATTTTAAGAAGGGACACCTCTTCCATCTCTTGATCAGAAATCAGCGACATGTTGGTTCAGTTCAGAAGATACTAGAAGCACTATCTGGTGTTCCTGTTTCTTACTATTGTATATCAAAAGTCTTAGAATCCTTGGAAAAGTACAGGGAGCTTACAGATCTGGTGGAGTTTGAGACATTTGAGAAAGATTGTAAAGAGGATTTTGTTTATGGAACCTTGAAGCCTAAATCCTGTGTTGCCACACGCCCATCGAACTCGTATGTGTCAACATGCTGTGTCTCATCCTTTACCATCTCCCGTACCATCTCCAGTCAAAACAAGACGGCCAAGCGGTAACTACAATATACTTAAGAAGAGTCTTCGGAAGTGTATTGCTGAAAAACTAGCATTGAAGAGCAAGAAGCGTAGACCGGTTGTGAGAATAACTGAACCACTACCAACTCCTGACATAGGCCCTGGGAGGACACAGCTTAATTACCAACACCCCCCCCCCCCCCCTCAAAACAAAAGACTCCGGGAATACCTTCATCGACGAGATGAGACAATCAGAAGACTCCACCAAAACAAAGGTTGTTTTTTCACCTGATGACATTGACATTCAGTTACTTCAAGACAAGATCAGAAAGCTTAAAAAGACGAAGACAAGATATCATGTTAGAAAATGATTTGAAAAACATCAAGAAAGTTATTAGGGGGAAATTTGAAAGATTTTACCAAAATAGATATTTAGAATTACAGGAAGAGTTAGACAGTCACCCAGAAGCCGAAGTAGAATTAGATTTTAGAAAAGACGGCAAATGTTACAACTTCAGAATGAGAATTTTAGTTTACGAGTGCCTCATGGCGAATGTACCAACAGACCGAATCACAGCCTTGATAGAAGCCTGTAAAGAGTTCAGTGGAAATCCGGTATGAGACTGCAAACACCACTATCAGCATGGATGCTACAACACAAGAACGAGATCCACACGACCACAGAAGATCAATGTTTGGTAGTCGCGCTTGGTGAACTTCCTGGAGGTACAGCTAAAGACTATGCACACCATGTGATCAAGTCCGTAGAGCATCTAGCTTCTGTTTACTGTACCTTCAACAAAAATTCTGAAGAAACCATGCCAATCAAAGATGTCTGCAAAACTATATCATATTTCTTGTTTTTAAACAGACAGGGCTGCAGCTAACCATGCAGCAATTCGCAAAGTCAACGAGGAATTCGGACCCACCCTTGTAGAAGTGAACTGTCATCTACATCCCCTGGATAGCATTGCCAGCAAGTGTAAGAGCACCCTAAAATCACTTGAAACTTCCAAGAGCAAGTTTTGCTGAGAAAAGTCATTCTAGCAATGAACAAAATGCGGTTTAAAGATTCCAAGGGAGATACCCACAGGTTCAGAGTATTTCTCAATGATAACAATTTGCCAGTCCCTGATTGTCAGATACATTTTCATTTTCTTCTATATCCATATCTTTTACCAAATAATTATCCAAAAACCTACTTAGCGCGACTGTTACATGGAGATCCCACGGGAATCCCCACCCGTGTACCACCGTGAAGCCACCACCAAGCTCCAACTGAGAGTTTTGGCAATCATTGGAAAGATCCTGTCTGGACCATGGTTCAAACGCTTCTATCGCAGCCAAGACAAACAAGTTCATCACCTGGACGCCTTCACAGCAATCAAGGAATGTTATTCTCGTATGGAGGAAATGGCAGCAAAGGACCTGATCCTGTTGGAGAACACCATTAATGACTTCGTTGGAGACCCCCTTGATCGCAGTGATACGATCCTTTGGACATTGGATGCTGACTCTGCATTTGAATTCTCAAATATGCTGAAAGCTGTCATCGCTGCTATCATGACCGTTGTTCAAAGACAATATAAGAACTATTATTCAGTGGAGATAACAGATGACCTTCGTTCCAAGCTTGCTAGTGCCCGTACGCACAACATGGATTCAGAAGAAGTGATGGGCATGTTCAGCGCGTCACAAGCCTGACCTCCCCATGCAACACTTCTCTTCATATCTTCAAAGATTATGGCTAAGAAAAACAAGACTCTTGACTACATTCTATCGCACCGTGATGCTGAAAGGGTAGTTAACACTAGTGTTGCAGCCGCAGCAAAGTTGAAGCGCTGGGCAGAGGTATCGGCTACCGAACTAAAAAAAAAAGAACTCTCGAGAAGGATCGCGGCGGATAAAATGCAAAAGAAAGATGCAGACAGAAGAAAGATGGAGACGAAGATTAAGGAACTTATAAGAAATGGTGACACAGACTATGCATCAGCATTTCCATCACTGGGAATGGAGACGAAGATTAGGGAACTTATAAGAAATGATGACACAGACTATGCATCAGCATTTCCATCAATGGTCGAAAAACTCAAAGGAACAACCTACACGATCTGCTACTGGGGACAGGACAAAGACTATGAACAGGATGGTGAAGACTTTAAGGTACAGCTCCATGAACTGCTGTGGATTTCATTTGTGGAGATGTCTTTTTCTAGTTTAATAAACTTTGGTACAGCCTTTAGCATTCTATAAATTCTACTTATGTCCTCTTTTCGACCGATGTCAAGGTTAGGTGCATAATGACCCCTAGCAAGTCCCAGGTAAAAAGTGTGTCTGAATGTAAAGTGTTTTGAAAGGACATTAACATACTTTTAAAGTCATGCATTAGTCCAGGTTAGGTGCAGAAGAGTAGGACGTCAAACCCCATTTCATTTCATTGTCTCTTAAAGTCCCGAAAATATGGTGGTGATAGCATGAACAATAAGAAAGTTATGGCAGTTTGTGTTACGATTTCCATCAAAACACCTGAAAGAGTCCTTACTTTTTAACGATTGTCTTAGCTGAAGTCAACGAAATGCGGCTTAAAAGGGTGTCTGACATTCTTTTGCCTGAAAGTAGAGTGATTTGAAGGGACATTAACAGAATCTTGAAGTCCTGAAAATGTGGTGGTGATAGCATGAAAAATAAGAAAGGTATTTGGAATCGTCTTTCCATTGTTATGTAAATCATTAGCATCCAAAGAGTTTAAAATTTCCATTGTCCTCCCTACATCGGTACCTGCAGGATAAATTAAATTTTATGTAGCCGAGGCCCAAGTGTTACTGTTACATGAATATTTACATGGTAGGCCTTCTAGTGTAGGCAAGTAAATTAAATGTCTACATTACATACGAACGCCGTTACCGTACCAATTACCCTAGCGAGTGTGCAATTATTTATTTACTTGTCATTCTAATTTTGGAATATGTTGTACGCATTTCAGTCATTTCTTTTCTGAAACTGATGGCCGTGAGTGGCAAAATGTAAAGAAAAAATATTACAACATAAAAGTCGGGTATGTTGTAAACTGATTGAATGCTCGTTACCGGTAGACCTACATCTAATTCTTGATCAATGATATGTTCGATTGTTTGTAAACAACAAAATAATTTGTATTAGATCTTAATCCTGAATATTTTATCTTAAAAGCCAAAGTATTGGTTAAGTTTTAGTTATGTAGCCTAAAAAACTGAAATATGAAACCTATTTGGAAAAACAATCATTTTTAAAAATTTACCATACCAATGTGCAGATCAACAAGTGAAGTCAGTTTATTTCCCTTAATAATAGTAAACCTACCGGTCGTACATATATTTCTCAATTACATATAGCCACTTTCTAAACATCCACCAACTGGCAATGTGCCGCATTTCGTCATCTTCACTGAAGAAGAGGAGACATACCTAAAGAATAATGATGGGGCTTCGTCTATTGAAGGAATACATGGTGGTATAGAAACAATTAGTGTCAACCTTGAAGGTACCATACTTTTGGATGTATAGAGGTGGGGACGCCGGGGCGAATCCAGGGATTTTTGCAGTAGGGGGTTCCTTTTAAGGAAATTTGACAATGCATGATGCCATTACGTAGGCATACATGCACACTGAGCTTTTGGAAGAGAAAAATCAATCACCCCGTTTGACGTCAATTTGTATAATGAATTAATAGGATCACACTGTGATTCAATTTCATCGACACAAAACATTAATTTCGACCCCCCTGGACAACGCATTATACTTATACCATAAGTTATAATAACTAGTAGTAATCTAACTGACTGTTCTACTAATCGCCGACAATAGCGTTTTGTTTTTTGTCAATAGCAACCAAAGTATTTTATGCAATCGTCAAAATATAAATTACGCGTGTGATTTAAGTATACAGTGAATTCCAACTTCTTTTTATAGAACCTGTTATTGGTGACATAGATCTGTCACTTACACAAGCAGGGAAGGAAGAATCAACTGTGCCTCCACCACCGAGAAAAGGAAATGTAAGGCAAAAGTCTAAGAGACAATCGGATTTGGGGGTTGAAATTTTGTCTCTAGATAACGAGGTCCAGGAGTTAACAATTCAAAAACTAAAATTAGAAATCGAAATACTCAAACTGAAAAAACAAAAATTGCTGAACAATCAATAAAACTACATTTGTATTGAAATGAAATGGGTTTTAACGTCCTACTCTTCTGCATACGCCATACAGTGTGCTATAAGGGAAATTTTGCCCGGGCAGCGGGGCTACGGCCCACTCTTATATCGAATTCCCACTGCCAAGGGATCTTTTACGTGCACGCCAACGGGATCTCGGTTTTTCGTCCCATCCGAACGACTAGGCAGCTGTCCTTGACAGACCCTCCTTCTGCATCACTGACAAAGGGAAACCACGCCGGAAACATTTGTATTAATTACAGAATTAAATTAATTTATTACTGTTAGCAAATATATTTGCAGCCACTTGTTGTCTTATAGTCTGTCCAGCCTTACGTTTTGCTCCTTCTACCCCACTGACATGTTGACTCCCATTATCATCTTCACTATTATCGCCATCCTCATCATCATCTTCCATAATCCTGTTGACTTTACCAATATTATATAAAACTGCACAAGCAGCTATTATTTTACATTTCTTGGCCAGCTGTAATCTTTGGCCCTATATCCATAGGCTGTTCCCTTGTGGCCTTGTGACGCGGCACAAGGACATTGAACCTTTGTTTTTTAATGTGCCTGTTCCCATAGGTTGTGCCCAGGGAACATGTGGCCGTGTGACCGGGAACAAAGACAACGAACTTGCTAATTCTTTTGCAGGGAACACGCAATTACGAGTACGATCTTGTATGGAGATACATCTACCAGTCTGTTTCAAGGTCAGGAAACTTGTGTGAAATTCCCCCAGTTCATTGCCAGTTCCATAGGATGTTCCCCTGTGGCATGTTCCCTTGTGGCATTGTGACCTGACCATGTACCCGGGCGGGCGGGTACATGCCTTAAGGCCCTGTATCCATAGGATGTTCCCCTGTGGCGTGTTCCCTTGTGGCGTTGTGACCTTATGACCTGACCATGTACCCGCCCGTATCCATGGACTGTTCCCTTGTGGCGTGTGTAATGTACGATGGAAAGATAGATAAAAGAAAAGTCTACACACGAACGTTGGTGAGAAAGCAAATAAACACAAGACACAACTATCATCCGAACAGTTGTTTTATTGATGGCTCGACGGTGAACTCAACTACTGAAAATCGGAAGGATGAGGAGGATGCCGCTAATTGTATTTACTTTCCTCACTGGTGCTCATCTCGGAAGACAACATGTCTTCAAACAACGCTGGGTCTGGTCATTTTTTGGAACTCGCAATGAACTGGGGAAATTTCACACAAGTTTCCCGACCTTGAAACAGACTGTTAGATGTATCTCCATACAATATCGTACTCGTAATTGCGTGTTCCCTGCAAAAGAATTAGCAAGTTCGTTGTCTTTGTTTCCGGTCACACGGCCACATGTTCCCTGGGCACAACCTATGGGAACAGGCACATTAAAAAACAAAGGTTCAATGTCCTTGTGGCGCGTCACAAGGGAACACACCACAAGGGAACAGCCTATGGATACAGGGCCTTAGAGTGCTCGAGTCAGCGATATTTCAATGTTAACGTTTCCTATTCCGAATGTCTTTGTAAAATTTTAAGTAGAAAATTTATTTTCAACACATACCAGTGGCCAAAAATCTGAGGGCTATTGCCAGTCTTTGCTGAGAGCTTACAGCCCATCTGAATCTTGTGTTCTTCGTTATTGACGGGCCAAGCATAGCCAACATCTGGTTAAAATTAGCTGGCTACATCCACACATATAGGAAACATAACCGCCAATGTCTTCCTCCTCCAATTCTCGAACTATGGATCCGGGTCTTTACCCAGTCACCACCATTCTCCCACCTCTTTCGACACGTCGAGTACGGCGTAAATTTTTAAAACAAATCCCAACGCTGCAGCTTTTTTCCCCCTTTTCTTGGTCGCGGCCATGGGTAATCATATGAATTATCACACGAAAGATGAATCGGGCGTAGCATTCGACAAGTGGGTCTCTCATTCGGCCGAATCGGCTGGTGTGTCTACCGCTTTAGGTAAAGTACAGTAGGTCTCCGAAAGATGTTTATTTAATTAGGATCAGATGATTAGATAAATAGATTTTTTGTTGATTACAAGAGTGTACTTTGGTATTATTCCTCTAAATAAGTTTGTGATTGGAATATTCACCCTGCTAGGTTTTTGTTTACGGCATATTCTCGTCAACATACTTATTCGAAAATTGGGGAACAGGCAAAATGCCCATGTCAGACCCCTATCACTATTTACAATACAACTTACATACTAATTATAATGAAAAGAAGTAAAATATACACTGTATGCCAACCGTACGTAGCTGAATACACCTAAAGTGTTATAGTATGTAATAATGATAATTTAAAACCGTTTAGTTTAGATAAGGTTATTACCTTCGTTAGTGGAGTCATTCAGGTATTATAGAAATTGGTTTTCGTCGAAAATTATTGACGTTTGGGCGGTGTAAAAAATATTTTGCGCTATCCTCGAAAGGGTGGCCATTATTGCAAGCTGGATTTTCAGCTTACTCTGGATTTGAAACTTAAGATCTACTCTGCTAATGGTTACTTAGCAACTTCACAGGTGAGATATTCGATTTTGCATTTTTGAAATCCAACAATGGAACTCTCGATGCCATCGGATGCCTGCGATATTTAGTTGATTTAAATAGGCTTTGTGAAAATGGATATCTTAACCCCGGCATTAATGACAATCAAGACTAGCCTACAATTTGATCGATTTGGCTAAAATGCAATTTATTTGTTTCTTAATTCAGAAATTATGTGGACACCCAAGAGATACATGTAGAATGTATCATGACCGGAAGCGGTATTAGAGGAAATATGTATTTGTATTGAATGTCCTTTCAAGAAAATGTCATGTGTATCTTTTTTTCACAATTACCTTTTTCCAGAAGGTAAAGCTATTTTCGCCACAATTACCTTTTTCCAGATGGTAGAAATATTAGATTTTTGGACATGGGAGGTCGGGGCATGCACCAAAACAAAACGTTGCTGTTGATAATCGCGATTATCGGAACGTAACTTCCTGGATTTTGTTGTTTCTCGATCAGAATAAAATAATTTGACTGAAGCTTCAAATATATCACTTTTTATTATCTTTTTTAATTGCCAGTTCTTTATTCGAGTCTATGTATTGCACCGTTATAGTTCTCCGAACTTTAAATGCAGTGAAAGCTCATTCAATTTTAATACGTAAGCGTGCCCTGTGATAACCCTTACCATTGCTTGTGGGCACCCAGAAATTACCAGTGTCAGTGTTGTCCATTGTTCCTGTTAAAAAGCTTCTGCTACAGTCAATGCTCGCATCAAACCACCAACCGCCCCCATATCGTCGACTACATTCACTGTTTCCTGTAAAATCCAAATCGTACGTAGAAAATCTATTTCCTGTTAAATCAATATCTCCCATGATTCCGTCCAAACAGTTAGCGACATTGTTAATAGAACTCGGCGCGGTGCAATAAATCTGATAATTCGAACTTTCATTGCCCATTTCAAAATTTCTGTAAGTTGTTTGACAATGAGTGCCATTAGCCAGTACCAAATATACATTCAGTAGACGCTCCGTGCTTGGATTCGCCATTATTTGTAAAATTTTGTTGAAACCCAGCCACATGTTCCAAGGAACCTGACCAAAGCCAACTTTATATTGATCCAGTGTTACATTAAAATTATCAATGTCACACTTCGAAAACCGATCCAAGATGGTTGTCCAGCCATCGTTATTTAATTGACATGATACTTCAAATGGTTCGACAGCAACGGTTGGTTTGATGAACGCTAAAACTGGTTGTTTATAAGTCATACCTTTCTGTCTAGCATCCGAACAATCTGAAAAACAAGAAAGTACACAATCAAAACACGAAAGATCAAAATCAAAGCATCGATAATTCCTGTAGGACGTCAACCCCTATTTAGATTAGAGGGGGGGGGAGCAGGCCCCGAGTTCGCAAAGCATTCTCAGACTTAAGTTGAGAATTTACTCAAACTTGTTCGCCCTATTGTAGCTAAACTATAGCCCTTGATAATAATTGCTGTTATAATGTATCAAATTCATAATTTTGAGCAAAGTTTGGTATTTCTGGATAAAATATGTTTCTCATCAAAGTCGGGGCCTGGAGGGCCGAATGGTTAGATGTATCATGGAGTCAACTGGCGTGGTTTCGGTTGTACGCCGGAAGGAGTGGGGTCGGTTGTCCCAACCTCGTGGGTTTTATTACCCCCCCCCCCTGCCAACGGCCCCTACGCGCAAGCAAAAAAGTGAAATATAATTGAATCTTGTTAGTTCCGAAATCAAACATCATCTCTCATAATACGATGAACGAGTGTCGATCGGTAAAAACTAAGGTAAACCCTTTTGTCCACACGACATGACGTATGTTGTATTAAAAGAGCTAAATCGCTAACCTTTGGGACCTAGGAAATGACACAAGTGGGTCGCAACGCACATAATACCTTAATATGAATGTATACAAACTGATTTACGTTCAATGGTTTCCGTTTTTACTCTAATTTAAAATCAGTTATGTTCGGCGAAATAAGCCAGAAGTGGCAATCAATTGCAAATTTCTAGCGTCTGGTTCTTCCAGTCTCCATACGCCGTTTGATTTGGTGAAATGCGTCACGATTCGTGCACCAATTGTAAAATGTTTATTTTGTCTTAAATATTGGATATCAGAAGCCCATCTTTTTCCGGTAAGATCCTAGCATCAATGTTGATTTAAATTGAAAAAAAATGTTGAAGATATTGAGTTAGTGACTTAAATGCCCCCGTCAGACCCCACTGCGCTCTGAGACCGAACGGCGGCCTGGAAATACACAAGGTCGTCGGCAAGCGTGAACACAAAGCGGAAAAATGTCCCAAAATTACAAACTTAAAAAAAAGTCGCGTTCTTACTGCGACCTGTGCGTTTATACAGCATTCTCGCGGCGAGTTCGTCACGATCTCTCCAAGGCTGATGGCGTTTCTATTGAGATCTATAAGCTTGGCAACGGCGGTCATCGAAAACCCGCGTCGCTCAACCACACGTCTTATCTCTGGACTACACGTGCGTTTCCACCGCGTCATCAGCGCGACTATATAAGCTGGTTAGATTTTTTTTTCGAAATTTCAAGAGGACCTTTGAATCGCCCGTTTTCAAAGCAAGTCGTACATGAAAAGCATAGTCGCCATAGGCGAGTAATACAAGCTTGGTAACCGCGCCACAATCGTATTAAGAACTCCATACACGTAGTGGGAACCTCATAACATCGCCATATGCTTAGAGGTAGCCCCATGCGGTCGTAGTGCAATCGCGCGACAGTGGTGGAATCATCGTAACATCGCCATGACAATGCCATAAGGACTCCGATCTCTTGGTGGGGTCGCGGCCGACAGGTGGAGGTTGTGGTGAAGACGCCATGAATGCACCATTGCAAATGTTACAATTTTCGCAGCGTCTTTGCCACGTCTGTACGGCGCGTGTACTACGTTCATAGAGATGTTTCCACGCTTATCTCGCGACCCACCACGTTCTCTCAGCTTTCCAAGTCATATGACAGAACCTCGGCGTTTGCTTTGAACATACTCAAAACAAACGCCGTGACTCAGCGATTATGTGCGACCATGGAGACCACAGCACGATATCGCGCGTTTCCACCACGCTCATGGTGATCTTGGCACGCTCTGAAACCAATTTTTGTCGCCGTAGCAGCGCAGTAAGGACCTTTGTGACACCACTACGTGCTTGCAGCTTTCCAGATAATTATGGGCATGTTCAAAACAAAAGTCGTGGCTCGGCGACCATGGAGACCACAGCACGATATCTAGCGTTTCCATCACGCTTTTACTACGCTTATGGCGATCTTGTCTCGCTCTGAGACCATCTTGTCGCAGTAGAAGCTCAGTAAGGACGCAACCCCGGTCTGACGGGGGTCTTAGTTACTTAAGGTATAGCTGACCATCCGCCGTATGTGCTACTACGGACAGTCAATGGGGGACATTAACCGTGTGTTGGGTACCGTAGAAGATCGTAAACTTTAGTGCAGTACATACAAAATTATTACCCAGTTTCTTGCAGCTGGTCTGTGAGCTACCAAACCCTACGACCCGTGGTTGTCACAACACGAACGGCGGGCTGTGAACTAGGCGCTTTATCAAGGACGTATTCTACCCTTACCTTTGACAACGTACTCACACTGGCTACCATAATATCCTAGTGGGCATGTACAATTACCCGTACCACCACATCCAATTTTCTACAATTTAAACACATGTTTGTATCATCTACATTACCTATAACGTTAAAGGAGCTGGAACTATATAGTTCTTTAAAGTCATTCTATAACACCATATTTTATTTTCGTTTTTATTATAAAATCACAGCCCATTCATGGATATATAGCCCATGTCTATATAACAAACAGGTCGTCCGCATTTATGGCAAGGTTTTGGGGCATTTGTGTGGAGCTTTTCACCACAACAATTCCACAAGATATTGGACTTAGAAAAAAAAAATGTTTTCTCCAAAATTATTTCTCAGACCCTCTATATGCCTGTGTGGTACCACATTCCACAAGATTTTCGACTTAGAAAAAAAAAGTGTTATGGGTCTGTGGTGTTTTTTACCACAAGAGTTCCACAAGATATTGGACTTAGAAAAAAATCAATTTTTTTCTCCAAAATTTCTTCTCAGACCCTCTATATGCCTGTGTGGTACCACATTCCACAAGATTTCGACTTAGAATAATTTTGATAGTGTTATTTGTCTGTGGTGTTGTTTACCACAAGAGTTCCACAAGATATTGGACTAATAAAAAAATCTTTTTTTTTTTCCAAAATTTCTTCTCAGACCCTCTATATGCCTGTGTGCCACAAGATATTGGACTTAATTAGAAAAAATCTTTTTTTTTTGTCCAAAATTTTTTCTCAGACCCTCTATATGCCTGTGTGGTACCACATTCCACAAGATTTTCGACTTAGAAAAAAAAGTGTTATGGGTCTGTGGTGTTTTTTACCACAAGAGTTCCACAAGATATTGGACTGGTAAAAAACACCACAGACCCATAACACTATCAAAATTATTCGAAGTCGAAAATCTTGTGGAATGTGGTACCACACAGGCATATAGAGGGTCTGAGAAATAATTTTGGAAAAAAAAAAGATTTTTTTCTAAGTCCAATATCTTGTGGCACTCTTGTGGTAAAAAACACCACAGACCCATAACACTATCAAAATTATTCTAAGTCGAAACTCTTGTGGAATGTGGTACCACACAGACATATAAGGGGTCTGACAAGAAATTTTGGAAACATTTTTTTGTGGAATGTGGTACCACACAGGCATATAGAGGGTCTGAGAAAAAATTTTGGACAAAAAAAAAAGATTTTTTCTAATTAAGTCCAATATCTTGTGGCACACAGGCATATAGAGGGTCTGAAAAGAAATTTTGGAAAAAAAAAATGATTTTTTTATTGTGGAATGTGGTACCACACAGGTATATAAGGGGTCTGAGAAGAAATTAATGATTTTTTTTTTGATTTTTTACTAAGTCTAATACCTTTGGATCTCAGGGGGTCTGAGATGAAATGTTTGAGAGGACACAACAGAATAAAATTTTGTAGAATATATTTTCCCCACATTTTACATTATTAGTGTTCAAGCAAATTTTTCATGGTCCACTTTTCAAAACGCCCCCAAACCTTGCCATGTCTACGTCCGTTGTTGTATGATGACATAAGTTTATAAAACAGCCCGTCCATGGTTATATAACTCATGCGCAGTTTAACAGCCCTCATCTCTCAACCCTGTGTTTCGGGGCAATAGATGATACTATTCATCTGAAAAACTCCGTCGCCGATCGTGCTTTCAATAAGCAAACCGGGCATTTTTTTTCAAAACAATGCTGGATTGTTATTACTTATAACATTTTGCCACATCCTTTTGCCACTACAATTATGCCTGGTACGTGCACAAGCCACTTTTTTTTAAATCGAAGCGATAATGGTTTGTTTTTTTCCAACATTTTGAATTTGACATCTTATGCCATGGAGGCGGGGCTAATATTTATAACGATTATAGCAGCCAATCAAAGTACTAATGCACTGTAATGGCGAAATAAAGTTTGCGAGATGAAACTAAAGGCACATCAGTATATCTCAAAGTTTATAGCTACGTTCTCGTAGTTAGTAACCTATGTATCCTGATTTGACATTGTAACCATGTAGTTATTTGTTTAAAATACGCACACGCAACGATGGAAATTAAAGCCAAAGCCAGATCCTAACCAAAGAGAATTATTATAAGATCCACGCCAGAGAGAAACATAGATGTGTGACAGAATATATCAGACGTCGGATGTGGCATCCTTTTTGTCGGTTTCGCTTGTCATATTTGACTGAGGTACAGTGCGACTAAATAGAAACATAAATCATAATAATTAAAATATTTTATGAATATTTCAACCATTGAATCATAGAATTTAAAAGAGCAAAATATTTCACTCAGTATTATCAACGGCCTTTTGTATATAAGGATCAAGGCGCCACAGTGGGTAAGACACTGGCTCGCTAGTCTGGAGGTGTTCGATCTGCATTAGCCGCGAAAATTCGTTAGATTTTTCTGACGTGGTTTCCCTGTTTAAGGCTCTGCTGTTCCGCTCCGACTGAGCTAATGAAGGCGGGCATATGCCATACAGTGTGCGATAGGGACGATTTTGCTCGGAAAGCGGCGCTACACTTACATCGAATTCCAACTTCCATTGGATCTTTTACGTGCACACCAAAGTATACTTACCTTTCTGTAACAAGAACAGCCAATCGAATTACCAGCCATTATACAATCCTTTCCATCGAAATATAATTTACACAATGAATTCGAAGGACAAAACACGTATCGTCTACATTCTGCATTTTCTGTACAAAATCTGGCACAGTCCATTCGATTCTTGACATTATCCTTGTCTATTCTAGTAGATTTATCACAAGAATTTTTGATAATTGATGTTTTAGTGTAAAGGGCAAATCGGGAACAGTCCACTTTATTTATAACCAATATTAATACTGTTATTAAACGTTTCATGGTGTCGACAAACATGACTCTCTCACAGAAAACAACGCAGCATCAACAAGATTTAGCGACAATGATCTTATATATTGATTATCGTTTTGATTGTTACACGTTTAAATTCGGACTTTTAATTTATTTAAATCTCTTTTAGCACGGGCGCTTTAAACGTTAGCGTCGTACTGTTCTGCACCAACTGGGCTACTGCTGACGGAGGAATGAAATAAGGATTTAACGCCCACTGATCTGCATCAACCGAATTAACGAAGACGGGCTATTGAACTGCCACAACATATGCCAATCATTACACGAGAAAGGGACACTGTATCTCTAAACTTTCATTCCAGTTAACTAAGTGTCGTACACGCGATACAATAGGCACAAGGCTATACCGTAAACGAGACAGGGTATGTTCAAGTCACTCAAGCACCACTTCGTCCTTGCGAATTTGTACAACTAACAATTATAACAAGCAATGACACAACCTTATAAGCTTCACCGAACTTCCTAAAGCAATACAATGATCGGCAAGTGAATAGTGTCGAAGCTGTTTTATTACTTCGACACCAGGCCAATGATTTTTCCTTTCATTTCCGGCCAATTGACTTGCGATGAATGACGAAAATCTGAACATTGATGACAAGTTTTTAATTCTATAGACGTCATCGACTCGACCATGTTTTATGGAATATCGATATGGATTCAATTATAAACAGTAAAAACATCGCCGGCTTTTATAATTGAAAACCACAATACATCTTTAACAAGATGGCTGGCATATATTGTTTGTTACATTGTATATAAAATGAAGTATTTTGTCTGCTTTCAGACGATTAAGGCAAATCTTCAATCTGAGGTTCGGGTGACATGATTGATAGGGCTTAACAATCACATTTATTTCCAAGTGACACCCTCCCGCACTTCCAGTACGTTTTGAAAATTCAGTGGCTATACTGTTTCAGTTTTTTTTATGGAGAGCAGGAGAAGAAATGGGGTTTAACGTCCACAAACTAGGTCATTTCAAGCTAATTTCAATAATTCGCTTGCGCGTTAGAATCTTCAGCCGTAAGAGTGAAGACCCTGAGAAACCCCATGCCTAACCAAAGCACTTTGAGGTTCAATTGTGGTAGGAAGTAAAACCGGGATCCCGTGTACACACTGAAAAGCACTTAAAATACCTCTTGGCTGTTGGAATTCGATATAAAAGTAGGCAGCGTCGCTATCCGGACATGATTTGCCTCATAGCACACTGTCGGAACTGAAAAATAGGACGTTAAGCCTCATTTCATTTCAACTGCCGAATTAATGTCATTTACGTCAAAAATCCGAAATGTGTCTTAGCATGGTGGTTTTCCCGCAGTTATTGAATCCTCTCAATCATAATAACACACATAGATGGATATACGACTTTTTAATATATTACACAAAATATTTCAATACACTTACAGCTATATTTAACAAACAATGATCAACAAATTGGTTCCATACATTCAAAGAACACACACGATTAAAACGACAATACAAACACATTTAATCAAGATATAACAAGAACCGATTTCATTTTCCTCATTTATTATCATAGTTAGACCCCGTTTATAATAATATGGTATAGTAAAACCCTGTCTTGGAAAATTTCGGCCACTAACTAACAGTTCACCAGACGCGAGGGGTTGGGGGGGGGGGGGTCAAATTCAAAACAAGTGATGACTATTAACTATATGCATGAGTTACCACAGACATTTCTACGTTGGCATAGTTCTCAATTATTTATCCCAAGAATACAAAAAGGTCCACAATGTGCATTGGGGTGAATACACCATGAACTCTTAGATATACATCTTTATTTAATAAACCATTGTTAACCCGTATTGAATTCCCATTAAGAAGAATCTCTATTATGAACTTACCAGTACGCTGATACAGACATAATACACACAAATTTAAATTATTGATGGATGTTTATTAAACAAAGACATCCTGTCTGAGAGTTAACCAGGTTGGTTACAATATAAACACATTTTGTTACAAAATTTAAATACCGTTTGCAACAAAATGTAAAACTTTTTGTTATAAAATATTAAAACTTTTTGTTACAAAATATATAACATTGTGCTTTAAAATATAAAAACTTTGTGCTTAAAAAACTATTTGTTGAAATATAAAAAAAAAATTGTTACAAAATATAAACACAATTGGTTGTAAAATGTTGTTGATACAGACCTAAATGAATGGGTTAATAAAAACTGTGTGCTACAAAATATAGAAAAACGTTTTGTTACAAAATATAAAAACGTTTTGTTACAAAATATAAAAACCATTGGTTACAAAATGTTTTTACAAATCTAAATGAATGGATGGGTGATTATCAAGCAAAGTCATTTGGTTACTATATAAAACCTTTTTGTTACAATATGGAAATAGCATTGCGTGATTACAAAATGTTGTTAAAAGTTAAAAACTACATTCAACAAGAAAACAAACTCACAATAAAACAGTGAAAATCCTTTACATGGAAACAAGAAAGTCGGAATAGAAAGAGATGCGAGTGTTCGAGATCATTGTCGTCCACTGAGTTTTTTGGACGGCGAAAGTTAGCCATTTGACATGTTTTTGACGGCGAAAGTCGGTCATTTGACAATATAAGAGATTAAGAACTTACCTATCAAAATGTTTTCACATGAACTGCCATTGTTACCAAATGGGCATCATGTTCCTCCATCGCAAGCTATATTCTGTTAGAAAAAGAGATAGAATAACCGTTAGCGATAAAGTGAGTCCGGTGCCATTTTATTGAAGAAAAAACAAAATCGGGCCGACTTGCAGGGCCGGAAGTACCTACTTTGGGCACCCAAGGCAAAAACCCATCTTTGGGCCACCACATTTATAGTTAGGTGTTTTGCTTCTCGGTCGTATTTTATCTCTACAGGGGTACTATATATCCCGTATAAAGCAAAGGTCAGTGCACCCACTGCAAACAAGCTTATGCACAGGCACCAAAAACCGGACACATGGTATTTCCCACAGACCACACATATATGCATTCACAGACATGTTATTCCAACAAACTGCTAGCAGGACTGGGGTAATGGTAATGGAATGTAATCATTACATTTTTTAAGTAATGGCCATGTAATGAGTAATGGAAGATTTCCAAAGTAATGGAAATGTAATCCAACAATCATGTAATGGTCAATTACATTTCAATTACGTTACAATTACATTTATGGCACATATAAATATTTCCATTTGACAAACTTCAAATTTTATAGCACCAAAGAAGAAAAATAAGTGTATCTGACACTCCCATTCTTAAGAACTTACATTGGCTTTCAATTCGTGCTCGAATAAATTTCAAGTTATTATTAACTTTTGTTTTCAAAGCAATCGGACCAGTTTATTTTCAAGATCTGTTCTCCTTTTAACAACCATCGCGTGCTTTAAGGTCAGCCGAACAACTACAGTTAGCAGTGCCATCAAAATCAAGAACCAAACATGGAGATCGTGCTTTTCTGCGATGTGGTGTAGTTTTGTGGAACAGACTTCCCATGGACATCAAACGATCCGAAACACTGAACACTTTTAAATCACAGTTAAAGACATCAATCTGCAAGCAAATATATGATTAGCGCTCTTGAGCAGTTCACTGGAAAGAATTGCGCTCTACAAATTCATAATTTATATATATTATAAATCCAATTTATTATAATTTATTTTTTTTAAAAAAAGATTTAAATAATTTTAACCACTATAATAAGGCATTCAACATTTTCATTTATGACTTTTTTAGTTGGACACTTCTTTAGACATGTAACCTATAAAGTGGATCTTTGAAAAGAAGTATACTTTACAGTCAATCACTCGATCAATCAATCAGTTAGATTAAAAGACAATATTCTTGCTACACTTTAATCTTAATCTCAAGGAAACAAGTGACAAACTAAACAATAGCTTTCGAGTATCTCATCATGTTATGGTTACTTAATATAAATAATAATAATATATTTCGTTTTAGAGTCATGCTGAATAATTTACCAGTTATACAATATAACACAAAATCACTTAAAGGAGCTAAATCGCTTATTTTCTGGGCACAGAAATTGACACAAATGGTTCGCAGCGCATATAATAATGTAATATGAGAGAGAGAGAAATGGGGTTTAACGTCCACTCAACACAACCAGGTCATTTCGGGACTAACATGGTTTCAATTTTATTTCAATAATTCGCTTGCGCGTAGGGGTCTTTAGCCGTGGGAGGAAACCGGAGTGCCCGGAGGAAACCCACGAGGTTGAGAAGGCGCCCCTATCTCCATGCCACATACGCTCACACCAGGGCTCGAAACCACAGCCGCAAGCCAAAGGTGACCGGCCAGCTAGAGGTCGAAGTGCGGCACTCTAGACCACTAGGCCATCCCAACCGCCTAATGTAATATGAATGTATATAAACTGATTTACATTCATGTAATAATGTAATATGAATGTATATAAACTGATTTACATTCAGTCGTTTCTGTTTTTACTGTAATTTCTAATCAGTTAAGTACATCAGTTTTTGTCACCATTGCCCTTCACTTGATCATTTATGTTATAGTTTATAGATATAACAAGTGAATCAAGGATTATTTGGTGTTGTAGACTCTTCATGGCAGAAAATAATGTCTTTATAATTTCTATGTGAAAAATGATTGTTATTTATATAGTCATAAAGTAATGGTAATTAATTACATTGTACTATCAATGTAATGGGTAATGGTAATTAATTACATTGCTGAAAATGAGAAATTAATTGTAATGATTATGTTTAAAAAGTAATGGTAATGTAATTAATTACATTGGCACAACCTGCACGCTTTCACAAGCAGTCGCATACAATTTACGGAACAACAAACCCCACGGTCACAGACAACGTATTAAAAACAATTAATTGAAATGCTCATTAGTAACCCTTTTTTATTTATCCCTAATGAGATGTCGATGTTAGTTTGTATGCATTAATGTGGTTCACTGGGCGGATTGCGAAGCGAAATTTCCTCAAATAATATTAGTGCATGCATAACAAATCCACCAATAGCCACGCTTATACGCCTACACAGCCATTAAATAACAGCTCATCCGCAAATCGTCCAGGAATATCAATTGTACTCGGGACTACAAACAACCTCCAAATCATACTTAATATTTTAACATTCAATTTCTGATTTGTCAGAAACCCGCAACGACACATTAAATCTTTATCTATTCATTAAGTTTCTAGACAACTAAAAATTTCAACATTAAATTTTGAAACTCTTCATTTACCAATTGGATGCAATCTGATCGACGATGGAAAAGGGTCCATTTGTTCACGAACTGCTTCCAGGAAAGTCGTGATGACAAAATTCCTGATGTTAACACTATAAAAAGCAATGTGTTTGTGTCTCAGCTAATTCGTTACGCGAGAGCTTGTTCCTTTTATTCTGATTTATTTAAGTAGATCGAGGCATTTGTCATCTAAGCTTCAACTACAAGGATACGTGCGCACTAAATTTATTAAAACCTTTAAAAAGTTTTATAGCCGTCATATTGACTTGATTGGTAAATATAACGTGTCTCTCTCGGCTATTATTCTAGATATATTTTATTGACACGTATACTAATACTATCTCCCTGGTTATGTCTACTACATGGTTAACACAGTTCATCACGTGCATTTTGCATACCGATAGTTCATTGGCCAATCACGCTATTCTATTGACATTTTGCCTAATAGTTTGGATGCAGCTATGGCGGGTGTGGCGCGCCAGGCAGGGTAAGCTTACTCTTCCGGGCACCTGTTACCACTGTTTGTCGTGTATTTTGTACACGGGGAGCAGTCCATTTGCTGATTACACTATTTTGCCTATAACGTTTTTTTAGGACTTCGAATTCTGTCTAATGGTTTGGATTGTTCGTACTTGGTTTTATTTTATTTTTTTAACATTCCGAGAATTTTAATTTTGTTAATGATTTGTTTACTATCTGGGAGATTCTAGTTTACTATCTGAGAGATGCTACCACAAACCTGGCTGAAACAGTTTTTAATTTGGATTAATTAGTGTACGTTGCATGTGCATTGAAATAAGGATAAGCGACATTTAAAATGACAATGGGCCATTGTCTAAATTTTCGCATAAATATAACCATTTTCACGCCTTAACCCAAGCTAATAGGATTATTTACCATTTTAAGATGAAAACAAAATAAAAATAACAACACCAGATGATCCCCGGCTCAGATTCAATCGGATTAAAAGGCCCATCAGTACATTTTCGCGGATAACAAAATAACGATGGGCTTATTACATAGCGATATTACAATTCCACACATCTATATATCTAGTACTTCCGGTCTAACACTTCCGGCAGTTGAGCATTCCGTCTAACCCACTGTATACTTATTGAGAAGGAACCATTATTGGACAGATACTAGAGTTTCATATTTCACAATGTTTACAAGATATGCACGTGGCACTAAAATAACGTATCGCGACTTTAAAGAAACTACACCAGGCTAAACACATTGATCAATAAACCAAACTAAATCGCTATTCTTTGGCACCTAGAAATGGACATAAATGGGCCGCAACGTATAAAATAAAGTAATATTAATATGAATGTGTATATAAAGTAATTTACACCCAATCGATACTCTTTTTACAGTAATTTCTAATCAGTTATGTAAGGTGAAATATGCGAAGAGTCCTAATTGGGTAGTATTTTTTTTTTTTTTTTTTTTTTTGGCGTTTGGTTATTCCTGTCTACATCGGTAGCATTCTACGCGTTGGGTTGCGTCATTTCAAATGGCGCTGAAAAGCCTTGTGACACGCGATTTGTGGGTCTCTAATACTGGAAAGCAGGCGGTCATCTTTTCACCGTCAGATAAAAACACCCTTGTTTGCATTGTGTGGGCGTTTGGAAATTTAAAACACATCTCTCTCTCTCTTTTTCGCTCTCTCTCTCTCTCTCTCTCTCTCTCTCTTGCGTGAGTGCAATGTCGAAGAATGTGGATGATATTGAGTTGAAGACGTAGCTACTTTAAATTTACAGTAGAAAATCTGGAGAATTAATTATATGACTTGAAGACATATCCGGTTAATTATTGCTATTTTTCAATATGTATTTCAATGGCCGAATGCTGCTTAAATTTAGAAGTGTTTTAACAGTGCTTTGATTCATTGATTATTTTGATAGAAATGGAATAAATTAGCTTGTTCCAGACCAATTCTCTGATTATTGATACACTTTCTATCTGTTGTTGATAGATCATATCTTGATGAAAATCCAGGTCCAGCGTGTGGCACCTTTTAAACATGACTGGTCTGGTGGATGCGTAGTAGTCTCCTTGTATTGACGTTTCATCAGGAAATCGTGGATCTAATCTCTGTGTTCAGATAGAAGGCTAAAGAAGGATATCCCAAATAAACACGATTATTGTTTTGTTTGGCTTTTCTAACATACTTCAATCGACAAGGATTTACGGACGTTCTCGGTTTACAAGGACTTGCGTATGCCTGAGAAAAAAAAACAACTTTATTGCAGCAGTAAAAATGGACCAAGATAGAAATTACTGTCAAGGCTTCGTTTACGTATATGTATCGATTTCTCGTCCCATACGAATCACTTGACTCTTTTGTCAACATATATGCAGCTTTATGGACAGAATGGTCAAAAGTTAAATGATGTAGTTAAAATGAACAAAATGATGCTATTTTGTTTTAAATGAATAAATCAAATGGATGTTACTTAATACAGGCAGCCACGGCAGCTTAAATAGTCATGCATTGGTTCGCTAACATGGAGGTTCCGTGTTCGATCCTTTCCTTGGCCGAGACAGTTCGTCGGATTTCCCGGTGTGGTTTTTCCCTGGTCAGTGGTGTAAGACAGACGGTCTAGCAAGGGAAAACGGATAGTAGTTAGTAGTGGCCGAAAACAACTGCGGTCACGTGTACTTATGCATTTGCGTGCACGTAAAACATCCCTTAACAATTAGAATTCGATATATGTGTGCCCGAGTTCAATTACTCAGTCGCACTTTAACTCATTGAATTGTATATCATAGTTTATATTGATTTAGTTACGCTTGTTTTACTTACATGATTTATACAATAAATATTTACACACCGGAGAGATACAGCTTACAATTATATGATCTGAAACCTCTCTAATTCATTATGCTAACAAATATTGATAAAAGTATTATATGATCTGACAACCTATATAAATTCACTTCACGTATACAACGATTTACCTGAATATCAATACCTTGTTTATAAGTGGTTGTCACGCAAGATATACCCATTGTTTATAAGCGGTTGTAGGGGATCCAAGTGGGTAAGTGAGCAAGCGCTGACTCGCTAGTCTGGAGGTCGGGTGTTCCATCCCTGCATTGGCCGAGAAAGTTCATCAAGATTTTCCGGCGTTGTTTTCCTCTTGTCAATGATGCAGGACTGAGGACCTGACAAGGACAGCTGCCTAGTCGTTCGGAAGGGACGAAAAACCGAGGTCTCGTGTACACATTGGCGTGCACTTGCTAGTTGGAATTCGATATAAGAGTAGGGCGTAGCGCCGCTGCCCCGGCGAAATTTCCATCGTAGCACATTGTATGGCGTATGTCCGTCTTCATTAGCCCAGGTTAGGAGCAAACGTTACGCCCATTTCATTTATATGCCCTTTGTTTACAAGAGTTGGACATAAGGCAAGCTATAAAAGGGGGCCATAATCCAGGATGTAAGTGGCATTTATTGATGGGGAAACACATTAACAGAACACAATTTTTATGGAAAGCAATCACTAGATTTATTCTAAAAGCACGACGTTTCGACAAGTATCACCTTATTGTTATTGTGCTTGATAATGATAAAAGGATACTTGTCGAAACATTTGGTTTGTGATCTGTATCCGTTTACAAATTGTTTTCATCCGAGTTAGATGGACGTCTTGTCTATGTACCCTTTGTTGTCTGTTGTATTGACTTTTACATTGTCTGTTAGAATTGAGCGACATATTCGACACGGGTAAATTTTGGAGTCGCATTGTTGCATTTTTGACTCGATAAAACCAAAAAAGGATGTATATGTAGCTGACCGTATTTTGATATTTATGAGGCGTTGTTTCGGCTGATGTTGTACGAGGCGTCGTGGGGCACAAACGGCTAAAATCCGCATCGTTGCAATGCCCCCCCCCCACTAGATCACCACCATAAGCGCATGTCTAAACTTGAGATAGATGGAGTGTAGCGTTCACTTGAAACAATCTAGGACATTCTGGGACTAGCATATGTTTTTTTTTCAAAATGCCGAAATCTAAGAGTAGCATAATTATATGTGGAATATGGCATTTAACGTCCACCTGAGAAAAACTAGGTCATTTCGAGACCAACATAATGTAGAAATCTGAGGGTAACCTCATAGATCTAAACATCTGTTAGTCCGTAGATAAATAGGCACAGACCAGTGCAACGAGATGTCCAATGACTGTACCTGTTTCCGGGGAGATAACTCCATTTACCGGCCGGGTTGGTTGTTTCTCTAAACACTCCTCAGTGGAAATAGTTTTGATTGTGTCGAGATAATCACCCAAACACACGACAAAGGCGTCATCCAATACATCAAACTCCAGAGAGCCTAGGGTTTTATTGACACTTGGGAGTGTCAAGGTGGCTTTGTCATCACTTAAAATACCAAATGACTTATCCAAATGAATGTGTGTACAAGTGAATAATCTCGAGACCGGCAATGTAATGGCATTGGTGACAATATTTACATATTCCGGCGTACTTAGAGACCTTGGTGGCCCCTTTCCGACTATACGGTCACAGAATGGCTCTGTTCCCTGGTCTTCGAAGTCCGTCTTAGTGCAAGAGCGCAGAGCCCTGGCCGTAGAATTAGCGCCAGTAAGGGTTCTATTCGCGATGAATTTATTTAACTTTTGTATCAGATTGTCGTTTAATTGATCCATATCACCCGGGTGTTCTACTACATAGACTATTGACACCTGAGCCTTTATTTCCAGGTAATCAACGCACGTGCTCAGATAATACGCAGTAAACGCATATGACTCTACTTCTTTTTGCATTTCACGTGCAAAACTACCAACATGATCAGTGTAAAAACGCTCTAAATAGAGGCGCCCCTGTGTTGTAAGGTAGCTATCCATGCTTTCCTTTCCCCATATATCATGCATGTCGACACATACAGAAAACTTGTAGGTGTTTAAAAAGTTGCTGATGGCTTCACAAGATACGTTATTTAATACCTTGCCATCGGGACACTTCGGCTTCACACACTGATTCTGAAAAAAAGAAGTTAAACATACATTATGCAAGAGCTAAATCTGCCTATTACAGGTCTTTCTTTAGGCCTGAAATATTTTCTAAATTGAACTCTCGATGCCATCGCTACCACGCGATATTAACTGAATTTGAATTCGATATGCTGCTCAAGGATAATGGAGCAATGTGCCTGATAAGTCATTGAATTAGACACCAAACAGTTTTTTTCTTAAAAGGTATTACTTTTTTATGTATTATATATCTCGTGTAGCCATTTGATTTTTGAAAATCATAAAATAAGGCGGTTTAGTCTCGTTTTTATTTCTTAACGTCCTACTATTCTGCTCCGAACTGGACTAATAAAGACGGACAGGCGCTGTGTGGGGCAATTTTGCCCGGACAGCGGCACTATGGCCTACTCTTATATCGAATTCCAACTGTCAAGGGATCTTTTACGTGCACGCCAATGTATCCACGAGACCTCGAGTTTCCGTCATATACGAGCGACCATACAGCTGTTCCATCACTGACAAGGGGGAACCACACCGGAAAATCTGGATGAGCTTTCTCGGCCAATACAGGGATCGAACACGCGACATCCAAGCTAACGCGCCAACTTAGTAACGTGAAAAGCTATGTGTAGTTCTTTTGGGGGTCTGATTAATTGGAGAGGGAGAGAGAGGGAGAGGGAGAGAAATGGGGTTTAACGTCCAATCGACACAAACTAGGTCATTTCGGGACTAGCATATGGTTTAATTTTATTTCAATTGGAAGGACAACGGAGTACCCGGAGAAAACCCACGAGGTTGGACAGGCGACCTTACTCCTTGTCACATACAACCGGAGAATCGAAACCACGCCAGTTGACTCAATGGCAGGCCGTATGATACGGCAAGCGCAAGCTAACCATTCGGCCATCCAACCCCCGAGGTTCTTGGAACCTCCATTACTGTCAACTGGAGGCAAGTTATATTTTATACCACATACACTTAACATTGAAACGCGATTAAATATGAAATGAAATGAGGTTTAAGGTCTTAATCCTACCGGGCTAATTCAGTGAAATCATGCAGTGGATGTGTTGAATAATCCCAGACTCGCCGACAAATTTAAAGGTACATTATGTAAGGTCAAGGTTTCATCCCGTTGCTACGACAAAAAAACAATTTAGGACACGTCTTGTCCAACCTTCAGACACTAAACAATTTATATGGAAAACAATCACTGGTTTATAAACATATAGCACAGCGTTTCGGCATGCATTCTTTTATCTTTATCAGATACTCATAATAAAATATTACAATTAAAACAAGACCGAAAGCACCTTTTCTTAATCTCACTTATTTCATCCTTAATTGCTGTACATGGAAAATGTCTGTTTACGTTTCAAATCGGGCTATAAATGTCAATAAGAATCTACAGGGACTAAGACAACGTGCGAGTTATAAATAGACAATTTTTCCCGTATTTTATTTCTCCCCTTACTGCGTGTTTGGGTTGACTTTTGGTCTAGAATTGGGTAAAGGGAACAAAGTTGCAATTTCATAGCAGTTTTGGGTAATACTGATGATATTACAGCGGAGGGATTGGGGGTGTAAAGTGTCTTTCTTCAGAGCAATAATTGTGTCGGAAGTGAGATTTTCACCCCACTCAACTTCAAATCTCCGTAGCAAAATATCTAAACGGTCAACCCCTACAAGTTTATGTTGAGGGGATTGCCAGATATGGTCCCCATTGTGCCTGCAAAGATTGGAACCAACGGAATGTTAAGCAAAAAGCTACAGCCTGTGATGTTACAGCCATTTAACGTTGAAGTCAATGGGCAAATAATTGCTAGTCTGAGTCAGGTGAGATTCAATTCTGATATCCCTCGCTGTAAGTTAAGGTGGATTTATAGCTGGAATGTATGCCCCAACCACCCACCCTTCCGCGCGCTGTCAAAGTCAATTTCTACCATGTATGTACAGCGACAGTTGTAAAATATGAAATAGTGCTATATAGGTAATAAAATGAAATTGAGTTAAACGTCCTACTCTTTAGCTCCGAACTGGGCTAATGAAAACGGGCATAAGCCATACAGTATGCCATAATGGAAATTGTTCCCAGGTAGCGGCATTACGACCTACTCTTATATCAAATCCCAACTATCCCATCCGAACGTCTTGTCAGACCCTCCGTACCCCCCCCCCCCCCTTCTCTCTCTCCCAGGTTGCATAGGGCAAAACCTTGTCATATGATTGTATTTTATATACTATACTCTAAACATTCATACCGTGATAGGGTTCCAAACCTTAGTTGCGGCATATTTCTCGGTATTGGTTATCATTAACGAAATGTCGCGCACGTGACGTCTTTCTGGAAATAGTGATGGTGGTTGTCGGTAATATAGGAGGTCGAACCACGTGACTTCAATGTTACATAAAAAGCAGAAGATGTTCTTAAAGGACTTCACACTTAAATGATACTCCGAACCAAGACAGTCGCTATTCAATCTATTATCAAATGCTTGCCATAATCCCGTTTCATTGCATTGAGAAATCAAATTCTTGGGTTTTTCCGAACAAATTCTAGCTCTGTTCATCGGGGGAGGGGTGAAGTATCTGTAGCAGCCACTGGCGTTCAGGAAATTATTGTGGACATCCATGTACGTGTTGCCGAATATTTTTGGTAACTCGCCCCGACATATGAACCGTATGGGCCATATATTTCCCGAATACACATTGTTGCATTCAGCACAGTATTTGTTGCGATATGCTGCCCCCGTTGCAGGATTTGTTAGAGGTTGGAGAGTAGACAAGTCGTTTTCATCGGGTTGCTCACACTGACTTCTCAGCATCTCATCTGAAAACTCTTCTGGACAAGTGGTAACGAACTCGTACACGGTCGGGACTTCATAAAAGGCTACACTTTGGCATGAGAACGGCGGTGGACAATTTTTCAAAACTTCATACGATTCTGGCAAGTTGGGATACATGGTTGATATGCAATCTGTACGCTTTTCGGACGTCGGAATCGGGTCTATCACGTATTTATCGGGACAACAATCGTTGAAAATCATACAGGCATCATCACAAAAACATTCAGCACATTCGTCGTTTCGATCAGCTGTACTTTTATTGAAGGCGGTTTTACAGGCCTGATGGCAATATCTGTTGAATATGACGGCCTTTTGACTCTCGTTGTTATGGAAATATTGAGCAGCGTATTCATAAGCCGACATATTTGTTGCTATATCAGTCACGGCAATAGCATGATGCAGAAGGTGAAGAAGGGTCAACAACAGAATAATGCGTGAAACCATTTTACCTATAAGTATATAAAGATACTTAAAATATCGATGGAATGTATTAGCCATGTAATTTTCAGTATGCGTTCCCTTGTTAGTGGCACCTACGGTCTTGCAAGGACAAGGGTAAGAGCGGGAACAAGGGCAAGCGTCAAATCGTTATAAATGGGTAATTAAAAGGAAGGTCCTTGTGCAAGTAAAAGAATTTTGATGTGTAACGCGATGGAAGAGATAGCGGAGTCGGGACACAACTTGCCCCATAGCACAATTAATGCCTGCTGATGAGAGAAATGAAGTTTAACGTCCACTCGACACAAACTAGTTCATTTTGGGAGTAACATGGTTTTAATTTAATTTCAATAATTCGCTTGTGCGTAGGGGTCTTTAGCAGTGGGCGGAAACCGTAGGACCCGGAAAAAACCACTAGGTTGGAGCCTGCTGATGAAGACGGTCAATATCAATTCATTTCATTTCATTATAATGTTTACTGTCGGTCATACCTGCCAATAGTTATGCGGAACGAAATGGAACCTGTAGAGTAAACTGGGGTTACCCACTAAGAGAAAGAAAGAGTGAAAGAGAGTAACGTCCACTGGAGACTAACTATGTTATTTCAATAATTCGCTTGAGCGTAGTGGTCTTTAGTAGTTGTTTGACTCGGGAGACCAAGAGAACACATTCGGGTTGGACAGGCGACCCTACTCCTGTAGAATCGGGGGATCGAAACCACGCCACTTGATTCATTGACACATCTAATGACGCAACGCACACGGGTTAATAACCACCCGCTACTTTAAAGAAAACAAGAAAAAACAAACGTCCTTATTAAAAAGATGTAAGTATAAAAGTATTTACCTGATAAGCGTATATGTTTAATTTTACCGACTGTTTGATACGTCTGAATCTTCCGATATTGTAACGAGAACCGTTCTGAAGATCGCCGTTTTAAATAGTCAACTGTGGCCATCAAGATAATGACTTTTGACAATTGACAGTATTATTACAATGGATTCTATTTACTTCTCTGAATGAGGATCAACGTTCATCGGGGAGTTAGTCTGTTCGTTCATTTTAATTATGGCAGTTTTACTAATGAAGGCAAGTGAACCATTGCTTTGCTGGGTTGTCACAGTTCTGAAATGCAAGTATTCGGGCGACTCCCAGCGGAGAGACGTTAAAGTGACATTTTTTTGTAGATTTGTGTCGCTACGCAACGCACATACACCCCTCCCACAACATGTGCAATAAACGTGTATAAATCGATGGACAAGTCTTAAGTGCAATACAACCAATTTTACAAGATCACCGCCATCTTGGATTTTCAATTTGACAATCGAGCAGTTTTGATTAGTATCCACTGCTTTGAAATATTTGTGGTTGTGCGATTTGCATGATCTAAGCGGTTTACCAGGGTGTGGCCGATGCTGTGCAGTAGCACCTTCTTGGAGCCATACATGAGAGGGCCAGTGGTGAGGTCCATCCAATGGATGTGGCTGCCTGCTGAAACAAAGGTACTACCTCTAACACCCCATACATCCCTTACATTGCAAAGACATGTAAAAGTATGAAACTCATGGATAAACATGCGAAGTGAGAAAAATATGTCTCGGGAGTGTGAAGAAAAACAGACAGTCGTGTTTTTAATGTAAATTTGTTATAGAAATTAAAATAGATATGTGTAAAAATAATATGTCTCAGAGTGCTTTACCTGTGAAAAGTATGTCTCGGTGGGCATTTTAAACAGGAAAATGAAGTTCATCAGGCTTTAAAACATAGGAATCGACACTTAGATCACGCAAATCTTACAACTACGCATATTTCTAAGCAAAACATAAACTTCAGGTGGCCATTTTTCAAGATTGGGGGCCAAGTTTGATGCTTGTATCATCATCTGCACGATTCTGCTGTTATCGGCCCCACTACTTAGTCTAAAAGCAACAATATATCTGAATTTCCAGAGATTTACACTTTTGAACAAGGCATTCATTCCCAACAAATTTAACAATAACCCTTATTTAATAATTAGTTTTTTTAGAATACCTCTCGCTTGGATCTTGATATTATGTTATCTGCATAAATAGGCCTCATAATTTAGTATTGCAGTATTAGCTTGATAACGTTGAGAGAGACTACTCTACAAAACGGCACACAAATAAAAAAGTAGCAGTTTTTCTATTATTGTGTGTTATAGTTTATTGCTCTATTTAGTTACTAAATGCCCGTCAACGATTATTGTAATAATGTATCTCCCAATCTCAAGTTTGATTACAGCTATTGTATCCATCTATGCATGATTAAACCTAAAACCGGTGTAGCCATTAACAATTGATATCGGTGTTTTATGTAAGTGTAAGTTGTTCTCTGGGGAATACCAAATCTGCATCAGCTGGATTACAATATTCCATTAGTTGTGATCTTCAAACGTTGATAATCGGGTATTTTCTACACTGTAGAGAACCGAGATTTAAAGGCCACGTCCCAACAATTCCGATTTAGTCGCTATTGTCCCCGATAGCAAATGATATCAACTGTCTAAACCGAACTGTTATTCTAATGCCTTCGTCAAAGCAAGGTGGAGTCTTTACTGCATTACTACGATCGCACGGCGACTGGCAAGCGTGAACAAAACGCGAGAAAATATCTCACAGCTTTCTAGATCAGATCGCAGACTCGGTGATCATTTGCGATCATGGGGACCAAATCAGGATATCTGGCGTTTCAACCACGCTTTTACCACGCTTATGACGATTCTGACGGGCTCCAAGACCATGTCTGTCGGGTGTATATACTATCGGGGGAAAGATTGGAATATGCTAGTTTCGCGCCACGATTGAAATCGTCGTTTTAATAGTGGAGTAACAGTGGTGATCTTATCAGGTCTAAGTATATATTGTGGTCAGTCGTATCATCGAAACGTATTCGAACGCATCTGCACGTACCGAATCGTGGACTCAATAGGGCAATCTGTTTCACAGAGAATTACTTACGAATTATCTCTGTAACAGATAATTGTCCATAGCACGTGCGTTGACTGCTCACCGCGCCAGTCATTGGCTCAACTGCTCGTGCAATGTTTACTTAACACCTAACTGCTTCGGGCAAAATGATGCATTTTACTCATTTTAATACCCATTTACACTAAATAGGAAATATTATTTAACTTCAAATACTTCAAACGTCTTTATTTATTTTTCTTTTACCTCAAAAAAATGTTTGAGAATTTAATTTGTCGGAGTAAAAAAGTTAATATGCCGTACTTATTAAGCCTCGTCGATGTCATGTTTATCAGTGATTGTAGCGGCCAAGCGAATATTCACTGCGGGAGCAGTTTGTCAATAGGGTAGGGACAATCCTATCGCACGACAGTGGCAACCAAGCACAAACGTAAAATAGCTGTAGCAATATTTCTTGTTTATATAAAGACCTAATTGTCTTCTCTTGGATTAATTTTAATTCGTCCGTTAGGTATCGGATAATGAAATTGATTTTCCAGTAACAGACATTTAAAGTTTAACAAATCGTTAAAATAATTGAGTTTTGAGCAAATTGTTCAAACCACATAGCGTTTGTGTACTACATACCAAATATTGTTCCTATAGTTCTCTATAAGACTGACTAAGGTTCACGCACCAGAGCGACTCATAGCAAAGTTTACTTATAGTGTGACATGGGCTTAACGGGGTTTTTTCATCACGGTATTGTTTATCGTCACACAAATACTAACAGTAAAACGCCCCAATACAACATCCCGTCATATTTTATTTAGCAGATAAAATACCTCAATACATGCGTTTATCTGAATTGCCAATATTGACATTGTTTTTTTTACTATAATATAACTGTTAACTCTTGCTATCATATTGTATCCAGTCGCGATCTAGTAAATATCTATATTATTTATAAAGACCCTCTGATCTACGTATGATGGCCTTGGCATGTGAATGGTTTGATAGATGAATCGTTTGATACTGTCATAGTGTATCTTTGTATATATTTTATTATATGATTTATGTTAATCTAGTAATTGACCAATGTCCGAATTGATATCTCACTAATCTTTCAAGTCTTTTAACTGTTTGAGTTTATACTTAATGCAACGATATATATTGCGTAATTATAGTTAATCCGCGTTCTTGCCATGTCCATATCTTCTTCTGTATTTAAACATCTGTTTCCTATGTGCAATTTAACATCTTATCAAATATTATTGTCCCCCGCCTTTCGAAGAAAGCAGGGGACTATTAAAATGGGTTCGTCCGTCTGTCTGTCCGTCTGTCCGTCTGTCTGTCTGTCTGTCCGTCTGTCTGTCTGTCTGTCCGTCTGTCTGTCTGTCTGTCTGTCCGTCTGTCTGTCCGTCACACTTTTTGGGACACAATAACTCTCTTCCTAATTGAGCTAGAATGTTCAAAATTGGTGTATGTGTTTATTAGGTCAATGCCTTGATGGAGTTCGAAGATGAGCATTTTCCGCTTAGGGTAAGCAGAGATAAGCAATTTGATTGGTTGAAGCTTTGGGACACGATAACTTTAGTTCTAATTAAGTGAGAGTGATGAAACTTGGTGTATAGTTTCATTATAGTAATACCTTGACTAAGTTCGATAATGAGCATTTTCTGCTAAGGGTAAGCAGAGCGATACGCAATTTGATTGGTCGAGACTTTGGAACACAATAACTCTCCTTCTAATTGAGTTAAAATGTTCAAACTTGGTGTATATGCTTATTAGGTCAATGCCTTGATGGAGTTCGAAGATGAGCATTTTCCGCTTAGGGTAAGTAGAGATAAGCAATTTGATTGGTTGATGCTTTGGGACACGATAACTTTAGTTCTAATTAAGTGAGAGTGATGAAACTTGGTGTATAGTTTCGTTACAGTAATACCTTGACTAAGTTCGATATTGAGCATTTTCTGCTCAGAGTAAGCAGAGCGATACGCAATTTGATTGGTCGAGACTTTGGAACACAATAACTCTCCTTCTAATTGAGTTAAAATGTTCAAACTTGGTGTATATGCTTATTAGGTCAATGCCTTGATCGAGTTCGAAGATGAGCATTTTCCGCTTAGGGTAGGCAGAGATAAGCAATTTGATTGGTTGATGCTTGGGACACGATAACTTTAGTTCTAATTAAGTGAGAGTGATGAAACTTGGTGTATAGTTTCATTACAGTAATACCTTGACTAAGATCGATAATGAGCATTTTATGCTCAGGGTAAGCAGAGCAATAAGCAATTTGATTTGCCAAGACTTTGGAACACAATAACTCTCCTATGAATTGAGTTAAAATGTTCAAAATTGGTGTGTATGCTTATTAGGTCAATGCCTTGATGGAGTTCGAAGATGAGCATTTTCTTCTTACGGTAGGCAGAAATAAGCAATTTTTGGATGACAATTCGTGTTCAGTTTGATTGCTCGATACGTTTGAAAAAAATAAATGTGCGATTAATTAATATGTGTCATCTATTTATTTTGGGATTTCGGCGGGGGACATCAGCCTCACTGTTGGCTTGTTATATAATTATTTTAATCCTAAGCTTGTATATATGTTCTATATTCTAATGTAACTTCAGTCTGGTGACCGACTCGCCCTAGCGATACCTATCTCGTTATTGTGACCGTTAGCCAGTTTTGGACACTCGTTTATTAAAAGTACAATTTTAACTATTCATCTGAGTTTTCGTCGTTAGTGTTGGAATCAGCTACAACCCCCAGAAAACAACACTACGGCAATTGGTGGAGAAAGCGGGCAGAGTATTTAGTTACTCATATTTTCCGGTAAACCCTCACTACGAGTCAAGTCACAACAACATGGATATGGAACGCTATTTTCCAGCAGCAGCTTTAGCCGTCATCAGGTATATGGACACGTTACCAGTAACTTGGAGCCTGAGACAGGATAACAGTGCCACAGAAATATGTTTTAAATGGAGCAATTTAACTCATCGTAATCCGGAGAAGAAGCATCGTTCTTCAGCAAAGAAAGCGCGTGATCAACGGCGTCGTCAAGAATTTCTTACTAGGAAAAGTGACTCTCAGCAGGTATCGTTAATTTCTTCAAAACGAAGTGATACAAATAGGCCCAGGGTGCCTAAAACTGTTGAAGTAGCCGTTGAGACTGACTCATTGCCTTTGGTTTCGGTGGGAACAATGTGTTCTGTGGAAAGTGAGAATCAAAGTTGCCAAACGGACATCGGAGGACCAGCGAACACAGACAGCGTTTGTCTGAATTTAAACCGATGGACTAATAAGAGCAAAAATGTGAATGCTGATGTAAACCATCTTCGTAGACGGGACACAACAACCAAATCAGCTCAGGAAGTTATCAGAAAACGAATAAAAAGGGACAAATAAGAATATTTTATTCGTTGGAATGGTTTCCCGGCAATGATGAATTCGTGGGTGCCCGAGGAACATTTGGATGATGTTGCTAAACATTATATTAAGGAACACGCGACGAAAATACCTGGACCAAAGTTAAGTGGCCAGTGTAACGCTAAATATGAACAGCATGTTGCATATCTGCAACATCGCAATGCTCGAATGCGACATATTGTGTGGCACAATGATCGGACTTATCCGTAATTTTATTGAGAATTTGTGGAAATCCGTAATTTTATCGAGAATTTGTGTAAATATTATCTTTTATTATTTTTATTAATTAATTGTTTTTCTTGCATATTCATGTAAATTTTGCATTATGTTCATACCGATACTTAATTCCTTGTTTTGACGATTTCTTTGTTAATCCATATAATTAAAACGAAATTGTTAATGGGATATGATGGGTCTCTCATCTACACAGCAATGTGTATAAGTGCTAGAAAGTCCCAGTGTTCGCGTCACTTGTTCTTCAACCCAGACTGGTCACATCACATTAATTATTTTTTTCATCCACAGAAAGACAATTCTGCTTTCTTTCCAAATGGATCATGATTTGTTCCCCTCATTATTATTTCATATAAGTTAGGTCAAAAGAAAACTTCCCATACTGTACTGATATTATAATTATTGAGATTATAAAGTGTTGCATTAATATTTCATTTATATGTACCTTTTAAGTTCACCATTTGTAAATTTACATGGTTAATTCCTTCGTGTTATGTTTAGTATGTCGTATTTTGTAGGTTTTATTTATTCTTTAATCAATTAGAACACCTACTGTGTGTGATTTATTGTTTGCTTTTACGGAGAAAAGCGTTTTTCGTGGTGACGGGGTGTTGTCATAGTGTATCTTTGTATATATTTTATTATATGATTTATGTTAATCTAGTAATTGACCAATGTCCGAATTGATATCTCACTAATCTTTCAAGTCTTTTAACTGTTTGAGTTTATACTTAATGCAACGATATATATTACGTAATTATAGTTAATCCGCGTTCTTGCCATATCCATATCTTCTTCTGTATTTAAACATTTGTTTCCTATGTGCAATTTAACATCTTATCAAATATTATTATATAATTATTTTAATCCTAAGCTTGTATATATGTTCTATATTCTAATGTAACTTCAGTCTGGTGACCGGCTCGCCCTAGCGATACCTATCTCGTTATTGTGACCGTTAGCCAGTTTTGGACACTCGTTTATTAAAAGTACAATTTTATCTATTCATCTGAGTTTTCGTCGTTAGTGTTGGAATCAGCTACAACCCCCAGAAAACAACACTACGGCAATACGTACAGATAACTCAACTGTTTTACATGAAATGGCAGTCAGAGTTCGATCCTGGTAATTGCCGAGTAGGTTCTTCGGTGTGGATGAGATATCACCATTGGATTGATCAGCGTATTTCCTCTTGTCGGTGATGAAGAGTGGAGTGTCTGGCAAAGAGCGTTTTCTAGTCTTTCGGATAGGAAAAGAAAACGTGTTAACATGCACACATTGGCTTACACATGACAGATTGAATAAGGTGAGGAGTATGCGGAAATGCCATTGCCCGGACAACATTACCTCCATAACACATTACATGGCGCATGCCCATCTTCTTTGATTCATTTGGTTGTGTGTCTAAATCGACCGTCAGTTGCGGTCGGTTATTCCCGGGCAGTGGTACTACTGATTACTCATATTTCGAATTCCATCCGCCCATATGTCCAACCTCGTGGGTTTTCTCTGGGTCCTCCGGTTTCCTCCCTCTGCTAAAAACCCCTATCCACAAGCGATTTATTGGAATAAATTGAAACTATGTGTTGGTCGCGAAATGACCTAGTTTGTGTCGAGTGGACGTTGAACCCCATCTCTTTCGCCAAGGTTCTGTAATGTGCACGTCGGCGAGCACGCAGTATTTTGCCATTTCTACCAGATTCGGGAGAAAATAATGAAGACAATTATGCGTCGTAATCTAAATTTTATTTACATAAATCAGTCCACATGGTACAAAATACAATCTAATTTAATATTTTTATAAATTAATTGATTCTGCACTAGTTATTGTGTCGACTGATGGAATGCTATCAAAATCATCGGCAAGATTTGTTCGGCTGTTCTGTTCACTCAATGTCTGCTGTTTTGGGTTGGACTGTAAATATGGAATCAATTTAATATTTAAAATACATGTAATATAATTTAACCATCATAAAACATCGATTTAAGAAAGGTTATTGGTTAGAATAGATGTGACTAACAAGTACATGAAAAACCATACTGTGCATACAATAATGTGGTACAAGGCATCCATTTTGGAGTTATGACGTCAATCAAAGGGGCGGGATGGGGGCATCGTAATGGTGAATGATGTATGCAGTGTGTCTTGTTTCTATGATAAGGTGTTATCTGACTACAATGTCTACAGTGGTGTAATCGTGCTCAATACTTTTTTGATTTCAAATAATATTAATTATATTCGAAGCTGTTTTGTGGTTGAGGTAAAAAAAATAATAATTAGGTCAGCTGATATAACACGAATACGATTGCACGCTGTTGTATGTTTGGGGTGGGGTGAAGTGTGAGAGAAAGTCTGAACGGTTAGTCAGGAGAATCAATCATCGCAAGTAATATCACCGACAATGACATACTTACCAGAACTATATTTACCAGGCGAAATTCTTAAAAGAGAATTACCTGCTCACGTGGACTGATGTTGTGCCAAATGATCTCAACCAGGGAAACCAGAATACCTAGTACCATACCAAAGACAATGACCAGAAATATACCACCAACAGTATGGAAGGTTAAACCGTTACTCTCATCGATAGTAGAACATGATTGACTAGAGTTATCGCCCGTCCACCATTTCTGTTTCAAGGCATCCAGTACTACTTCTGATTGCAACTGTAAAATTCTGTAATATAATTAAACTAAACATGAAAATGACACGCATATCCATGCGTCTGTAGCATGACACAGCTAGTAACAGTAGAATTAGTAACAGTTTCTCTCATTGGCTTAAACGAGTATTTTATCGCTTCAAATGGATTTGAACTTCTAGAGCATTATAAATATTGTAAAATGCCTTTTTTTTTGGGGGGGGGGGGGTAGAGGCACCGTCTTAATTACTGACTAGTTTTCGATTACATCTGTATCTCCTTCCCGAATGCAAAAAAATAATACTACCCCCAGGGTTCGCTAAGGAATTTAGGTGAAACAAACATGTACTATTTCATGGATTAAGCATAAGTATGTAGGCATAAGACAGATCTCCCGTAATCTGGAAAAACCTAGTAACTGTTGAATGTAGTTTTGAGTAAACAAAGGAAAATTGTTTTGTTAAGCTACTGAATAAATAACCAATTTTATTTTGTCTTTTTAGATGAAGATAATTATAAGCCTTTTCGGTGAAGGAGAAAAACAACTATTATTATATACATGTGTACTAAGTCTATGTATGGGCCTAACTTAATTTTCACCAAAATTTGACTTGCTAGGTTTTTCCAGATTACGGGAGAGATGTATGTATCGTCAAGTCAATGTAAATGTTTTAAAATTCTGTTGTTTTAACAATTTACAATGGGCACAGTTGTATTATTAATAATAAATTGGATCAGGCTAAAACTAATAATTAGTAAACATGTTATTTCCTCACCGGACAATAATAACTGGTGCTTCCAATCTGATTGAAATACAGATCCTTATTTCGTTTCGTTTTTTTTTATACCTTCAATGGCCTCTACTACAAGAAAGATCAGACCAGTTGAAGTGGGTGGTCGCGGCTTTTGGTCTTATGACGTCAAACATTGACTAATCAACCAGCGTTGACGTTTCTAGTGCAATGCCCTAAGTTCCGTGCACCTCACGCCAAAAACTCGCCGTAACAAACCGTTTCATTGGCTAATCCCTCACATCATGCAGAACACGGGTTATATAACAACCCCAAGTGTAGTAAAGACCGGTAAAAAGAAACGAAATATGACCTGTGTTTAAAATCGTTTGCCCTGGCTTGACAATATGCATTGAAGCTGTCTTACGTTTTAGAGATAAGCTTTGTTAGAGGTGATTTCTGTGGTAAAGCAAAGGCGTAAGGCTTGGAACTAAACTGCTTTCCCACGGCGATTAATCTACAATCCCGACTCAATTCATATTGTAACATCGGTGATTCGTGGATCATGGCAAAATCTTCGGTTAACACTTTATTCAACCCTTCTTCTGAAGTTGTAAGTAGTCCTGTTTTTTCTATGGCTGTTTTAATTGTTAAGAACTGATCACCTAAGGGATAGTCAAACACGGCAACGCTCTGAGATTGGAGTTCAAAACTGGTACCGTAGCTCATGTTGCGCCACAGATCGTAGAAGTTCCGTTCAATATTGGCCATACGTTCAAAATAATCTTGTATGACTGTTCCTCGTTTTAGAGAATATTTAATCCGTGTTTGTTTGGCAAGATCATCAAGTGAATCAATGGGCACAGTTAGACGGGATGTGGTTAATACTGCTGCTAAGTTAGCGATATAATTCGCCATGATGATCGTGCAGAATAACCAGAAACCACTGATAAGAAGACGAGTAGAAAACGTTCTAGGTGTAAACTCTGGACCTGTAATAGAAATGAAATGGGGTTTTAACATTCCACTAAAATAGAGACTCACAGATGTACATGTATTACCAAATTGGCACATTGTTTAATTATTTAGATGGAAAGTTTATAACACGCTAAAGATGTATTACCAAATTGGCACATTGTTTAATTATTTAGATGGAAAGTTTTTAACACGCTAAAGATCTTCATTAATTTAAAGCCCCGGTTCATAAGTGAACGATATTTGTTATACAATATAAGTGACAAAGGCCTACCTAACCTCTTTAACAGAATGGCAAACTTTATTGAATTATGCGTTAGATGTTAAACGTAATATATCAGTTATGCCTTTGCCTATAATGGATATCAATATCATACCTAGGGTTCTCGGTGAGCTTTCGCTAATACGTTAGTCAACCACTGGGGTTCTTGTGAGATACCCTAATACGGTAGTGGTTCACGGGAATTCCTGGTGAGCTATCCTTTATATGCTATCTGGAATATGTTTGTGGATCGCGGGACTTCCTGCTGAGCTGTCCCTAATATGGTTGTGGACCGCTGGTGTTCTTAGGGAACTGTCACTACTATGTGTTAGTGGGCCTCTGGGGTTCCTGGTGAGCTATCCATACAGAGATTTTAAACGATAAATCGTCCTATAAGTCTGTGGCCAACATAGTTCATGCTGGCTTGGGCCCGTAGTTAGCCCCCCAATCTCCAAATATTTCGCTAACAATAATGATTTCTTAGGATTGTTCTTAGCCGGCCACATCCTCAGCCCTTCCAAAATATTCTGTAGCCCCACCACATTTTATGAGCTGGCTACGGGCCCGTGCTAGCTAATATTGTGAATGATACATACCATACAAAGATAATGAAGCAGCCACGTACCAATAACTATCCACAATACCAAAATACTTCTCTTTCTTATCGATTATCGTATAAAATCCTCCAGGTGTATTTCTTGGACTGTAGGGACTGCTTCTCTCAAAGATATAGATGCAACCTCCAGTCACAAATAACACGGCAAACCAACATAACCACAAGGTGGAAGAGAAAACGAAAGTAAAAGTCATAAAGGAAGTTTCGTCGTCTGGTTTCTTCATCATGATCTGAATTCCAGCAAAGTCATAATAAGGACTGGTGAAATCCAGGACTGCTTCTCTGTCCGCTGTTACGGATACTGGAGCTACTACCATATCTGCCGACTGGAATGAGTTTTTTCAAGTTAATTACCTATGTACATGTACATTGCGATCAACAACACCATATTGTATTGATATATGAATCGGGAGTGTAAATAACAAAAACGTTTTAGCTAAAGCAGTTTTTGGGGGGATTCATTTAGACATTTACTTAAATTTCAAGCCTATAATCGCCCCCGCGATTAACATATGTTAACCCTTATAACTACGCTAAGAATAAACAAAAAACGGGAAGGATATTTTCAATTTATTGATTTTTCAGTATTTTTGAATTATTATAGGAAGAACGAAAACTTCTTTTTTAAATCTTAGACAATGCAATTACAATATTCAAATACTCGTGCTTGCTGTGGTTAATGGGCGATTAAACAGAAAAGTGTGTCGGGTGTAATACAGGAAATACCATTATCACCTACAGCACATACGTTAGGGATTCTTGTTTCATGTCTATTCATGTCTAAAACTAGACAGAAAACAAATCTACAGATCTCTGAACACATTAATGAAAAAAAGAATCAGCTATTTCCCATTAGCTCTACGTTAAAGGTCAACTTATAGTACAGATTTTCATTCAAAATTTTGAAAAAATATAGTTTTACAAAATCTGAAATGCTAAATTACCCCTTTCAGAATTTCTCCTACCAGGCCAGACCAACTTCCATCCAGGTTCTTTCGTCCATATTGTTTATCTGGCACTTCGTACATCGTATAAGTCAAATCGAGTCTAGATGTTATTTCATTGAACACGTCTACTGTGTAACCACGATAAGTCGTACCGTTTTCAGTCTCTTCACGAAATATAAATGGCGGTTCCTGAAAGCAAAGGTTTCTTTATAACACAGGAAATAGCGAAATGCAGTAAATTATTCCGGACAAACATTTTGTCTTCAAATGGTAACAGGATTAACTTTCTACTTTTTCGGCACAGGCTGGGTTATGTCATGTGGTATGGGGGTCATTTTGATCGATAATTCTGTTGCAGCTTTCTGATATTTCATGTTCCACCAAGGTTCTTTTACATGTGCATCAATGCATATTTTGTCCCACTCGAACGACTACAAATGTTATTTACATGGATATTTGTGAATTGAATCTTAATAAATTAGCTTGACGTACATGTATAGTTGCCACCATTAAATGATTCTTGTGAATAGCCTCAACGCCCTCTATTGCTATGTAACCATTTAATAATGTCCAGCGTCCTATCTGAAAATGAAAGTTCAAAAATGATGAATTTGTATGACTTAAGTAGGGACTCTCCTCTTTGCTACATTCATTAGAGAGACTGACACGGGAACTCAATGCAAGAACACGGTTACTTGGAGGACAATACGAATAACATAAATCATGGGTACACGGGAAATGCATATATATAACTAGCCATGCCGTGAATGTAGTGGTAGTCATTGCCCCAGGTATCATCTATCATCTTTCAGCAAGTTGTTTACTCTTCTGTGAATGGAGTTGGAACTACTTCGTCATTTATTCATCATTAATAAGGGTATAATGAACTAGGCAGGACATGCGTACACTTTGTAGAATACCTGATATCTATCCACATTTCGAACAAAACACAAAACAGAATGGTATTGGGGAACAGACTATGCAAAAACCTTGCAGTAACAATTGTTATATTTATGTATTGTAATGATTTTGTAAAATTACCTGCTTTTGTTGGTCTGTGTTGTATAGTTTTGTAATTTCAATTAAGTTAAATTCATTCTGTAATCCTCCTATTGGTGGACGGACCTGGAGATAAACACATATTACTTACTAGATAAATAGTTGGCTTTGTTATGTGGGATTAAATCAGTGTTTATGATTTTCTAAACTAGGGCACTTGATTAATGTTTGATTAGATAGTCTAGCATTAGATTAATGTTTAACCGGATAGTCTAGCATTAGATTAATGTTTAAGCAGATAGTCTAATAGTCTAGCATTAGATTATTGTTTAACCGGACAGTCTAGCAATAGATTAATGTTTAACCAGATAGTCTAGCAATAGATTAATGTTAACCAGATAGTCTAACATTTGATTATTGTTTAACCAGATAGTCTAGAATTAGATTAATGTTTAACCAGATAGTCTAGCATTAGATTAATGTTCAACCAGATAGTCTAGCATTAGATTAATGTTTAACCAGATAGTCTAACATTAGATTTAATCTTTAAGTGGCATTTAGTGATTGGAGAACACAATAACAGAACACAATTTTTATGGGAAACAATCACTGGTTTTATTCTAATAAATTGTGCTTGATAACGATAAGAGGATACTTGTCGAAACGTCGTGATATTAGAATAAAACCAGTGATTGTTTCCCATAAAAATTGTGTTCTATTATAACATTAGATTAATGTTTAACCAGGTTTTTCTAGCATTAGATTATTGTTTAATCAGATAGCCAGCATTAGACCTAGATAGTCTAGCATTAGATTATTATTTAACCACATAATCTAGCATTAGATTAATGTTTAACCAGATAATCTAGCATTAAATTAATGTTTAACCAGATAGTCTATGACTACACCACTACATTAGATCAGTGTTCAACCAGACTAGATAGTGTATTTTGGGGTTACTTGATTGTTCACCAGAGAGTCAATAGCCAGATTATGGTCAACTAGCAAAGTTTAACCACATTACTGGATTCTTGGTTATGCAGACAAACCATAAGCTGGTTATAAGGATAGATGTTACACTAAGCATTTATATTGAAAACATATAATACACGAAAAAATCAAAGGCAGGCAAATGGTCTGCATTCATTTATACTGTCCACTAAACTAAAAGATAATTAAAATCAAGGTTTATTTACCGGATTGGTGATGGTGACTGGTCCAGTACAAACGTTCGCTGACAGATCAACTGTTTTTGGCAAAGTAGGTAACGTGGACTGCAACCATGGCCATAATATCTCCGATATACCAGGCTGTAACATAGATAGATAGCAACAGTTAAATGATATTTAAAGGGCGTATTCGCCGCTTGTACGTGACAAGGATAAACGTTGCCTGCCCAACTTTGTGGGTTTTCCCCTAGTCTTCCAGTTTCCTCCCACAGCTAAAGATCCCTTCGTGTAAGCGAATTATTGAAATAAAATTGAACTATTAATGGTCCCGAAATGACCTAGTTTGTGTCAAGTGAACGTTAAACCGCTATTTCTCTCTATATATATATTACCCGTAATATTCGAGAAACCAAAATCACAAATCATAATTCAATACTGGTTCATTACAATCAAGTTTGTACTTCTTGAACACAATAATTTACTGTTTTAATTAAAGCGACATTTCGCTGAGGGTTCTCTCAATGTTTTCAAGCAAATGATGATAAGAATAATATACAGACGGTTTATATACAACAGCAAGTAACAGCTTATTAATCATAATCAATAATCATTTAAATATATTAAGTAAAATCACAGACCAAATAACTAAAATAGTTGTTCTAGTGTAAATATTTATACTGTTTGGATAACAAAGGTTCATCCAGTCACTTAAATAACTACATGTAACAACTCGTCTGCAATATCACCTCGAGAGAAGCGGACTTTAAATACAGCTATTTCACACAACACGGGACTTACCAATGTATTGATTGCATCAAGCGAGTCCTGATTATGTGAAGATTTGGATACCGTCGATTCAATCAGGATATACTGACTGGTTACACAAGTCAAATCTATGTTGCTTGGATTATCAAGTACATGTATGATCCACTTGAAGGCCTCTGGCAGTCCGACATCTTTAGCCTTAAACAAAATATATATATAATTATTGAAAGTAGCTGACATCACACAATCAAGAAACAAATTTGAACAACTATGCCTTTAAATCATTTAATATGTTTCGTGTTTTCATTTTGTTGTACTATTATCGCTAAGTTTGTGTTATATTTCACTTTTGTTCCAGTGATCTATAACAATTATGACATAGATGCTATTTACTAATGGTTGGAACCATTCAGTATCTGTTTCTATGGTGATCATTTTACATTGATGACGTCTCCCCAAACTATTAGTGATAAAGATTATAATAAATCCAGATCAATGGCGATAAAATATGACAATAATATTTCAGTAATCAATCCGATTAAAACATAGATCCTATTTCGTTTCGTTTTTTACAGATCAAAATTTTGTTATATTTGTCTTCACAAAGAGTCGTTATATTACCGGCGATCTGGTTGATGTGATAAATTAGCCAATGAAACGCTCTGTTACGGCGAGTTCTTGGTTCCTGTACGGAACTGTGGGTAAACCCCTAGAAACGCCAACGCTTTTTGATCAATCAATGTCTAACGTCATAGGGTCAAAATCCGCTCGTATGACGCCTGACTGGTCAAATCTCCTTGTGGTGTAGCTGTGTAGGCTATCGGAAGTATAAAAAACGAAACGAAATATAGATCTGTATTTTAATCAGCTTGATGAAGTACTCAAATACTTATAACATACACACATTATGTATGACGATGTTAGATTTCAACTATCACGACTCGTACTACGATTGAAATCTTGATACGATCAACAAGGCTGCTACGATTGACATTAATATAAAATAAGACATGATAGGAACACCACGATTACTGTAATATTAAAAACCACGATTTTATCTGTGGCACGAATCGAGTTAGTGGGAACTGAACATGAAGAGAGCACAATTGCAAAATGTCATCTAGGGATGGAATCAATTAAATGCATGTGTAAAATTGTAATAGAAATGATATAAAACCTGGAATGGAGTTTAAAGGCCTACTGTTCAGCTCCAAACGAGTATTATTCATGCAGTGTGTTATGAAACAGCGCTACTCTTATTTCGAAGTCTATCTCTAAATGCTTATTTTCCGTTTCTTGTCCTATCCGAATGAATAGACACTATTCCTTACCAGTTCATCATGTCATTAGAACCTATTGCTATACACGTCCTATTTAGGAGTTGATTTTACATTTTCTGGTAACAATAGGACGCATTGCTTTTACGCCATGTTGAACTTGATTTTGGACATAATATGGTTCCCAGTGCCGCAGTAATGGGTTGGAGGAATATAAAAGAGTAGTTATCCAAATAGATTATCAACATAAAACATAAAATCACGATGTAAGGCTAAAGATTTCATTTCTATTAAGCTAGCCACAATCTTTATCGTTTATAAAGTACCTGTCTACACTAGTGCGATATGCAAGTGTCTCATTTAACGCACGCGCAGTCGTAATGTTTATGTTTTGAGAAAGTGACAGTGTCGAAATATATGAAATTTACAAGAGAATACTGGATTTTATCGGACTTCTAGTCATTTATTCTAAGGAGCGAAATCAAAGGGATGACAATTCCAGGTTTGTCACAAAGTTTTAGCCATTTTTATTAAAAATTTAAGGCATGGCAAGCATTTTTCGAGTTGGAGTAAAACCTGGAACAGACAGTAGCAACAAAATGGTGACATTTGGTCTACTCAGAAGTGGGTTAGTTTAGAGAAGTGAGACATTATAATGATTGTCTCAGGAACAGTTTGACACCCATTGTTTGCTTGTACTGAGAGTGAAATATGCATTCATAGTAGATAGGGCACGGCCTACTCATGGTAACTCTTGAGTCTTCAGAAGGAGTTAAATTGTCACTGGGGACATTTAAACACAGATTTTGTGGATGTACAAAACCAATTTCTTTACTCCGGCTATGGCTATTATTCCCAACCGACACAGTCTGCCGGGGAAACGCACTGGTCTAATTTACATTAAAAGCTTAGAAACTTATGAGTGACTTATTCCAAGAAAGTGACAGAATCTTGCAAGAACACCCTAATTATATAAAACTGTGGAAACAGCTAAGTTAAAAGTATCACATAATAGGAGGAATCGCGATGAATAAGACGTTGGCTTTTTATATATTTAAACAGAATATTTTTACTTTGTGTAATGGCTTCCTAATTAACATGGGTTATTAATGTTTAGCTTATAATCATAACTCCAATTAGTCTTTGATCTTTTTATATATTTAAACAGGATATTATTTCTTGTCTTTGTGCTTTCTTTTAATTTTTTATACTTAAATGCTTACTCCCAGATTTTTTGTATCATATTATCGTTTACCCTGTGCTTGATAACGACAAGAGGACACTTGTTGAAACCTTGCACTATTAAAAGTTGCTGGTGATTGTTATCCATAAAGTTGTGATTTTTCGGTATAGTCGTTTGGATGGGACAATGATCCGATGTCCCGTGTACACATTGATGTGCACGTTAAGGAGAAACCTTGACAGTTCCAAATAAGAGTAGCCCGTAGTGCCGCTGTTTGGTCAAAATTTCCCTAATCGGACCCGTCTTCATTAGTCCAGTCGGAGCCGAACAGTAGGACGTTAAACCCCAATTAGTTTTTGTTTCGTATGACATATTCCATTCGCTCACTAACCATGGCATCCCCTGATTACAATATTAATGAAAATAAACTACCGTGCATAAAATATGGTTGACTTCAACAGCTGTTCCTATGACGATCTGATAATGGCGGATGGTATGATGCTTTATTTTAGTCAGCCATTCCGATATGTTGACTTTCTTGGAGTTGACCAGGAGAACGGGAACCGGCAAGTTAACACTATCAAGGATGGACGACGAATCTATAAATAATAGATAAGATATGTTGTTGATACTTGGGAACAACTGGTAGTTTTCATTGCCTAAATTTACGGGAAGTGCCAATCATCAAAATTGTTTCCACAGAGACATAAACACTATCAAATTCCAGGAATTTCTTATTCGCACGCACAAAGCATAATTTTCATAATACTTTGGAGTGTGTACCGAATTCCATAAAAAAACATCTTGATAATTATACTCCGGAAACAAATTAAAAGACAAGCGGATTAGCAAAGCACATGCTAACATTCCCCCATCCTTTTATTCATGATAATAAAGAAGCGTGTATATGAATCCTAATTATTTCATTGTTTGGTTGTCTGTAGGATCCCAAATTCCAATCTACATACTCGCCGTGATTATCAAGTAATTCATACACCTGAAGATTTATAATACTTGAATGCGTTATTTTATCCGGTAAGCGAATCTGACAATCTACACCCCATGGCTCAATATTTTGAGATATTCATCCCAAATGCTTCGCCTGTTATTATACCATTTGCTCATTTCACTAATGTACACCATTATTATTTTTCATAACCCTTAATATGTAAGAACGCTCCTTTAAATTCAGAACCATGCTTTTCATTTGACGGTAGGTGTCGTGTTTAAAGCAGTGTATATCACACCATTAAGATTGAATCTATACTTTTGTGGGCAATGGAAGCGCCTGTCCAACCTCGTAAACTTTCTCCAGGTCCTCCGGTTTCAACCCACTGCAAAAGACCCCTATGCGCAAGCGAATTATTGAAATAAAATTAACCCACATGTTAGTCCCTATATGACCTAGTGTGTGTCGAGTTGACATTTTACCCAATTTCTCTCTCTCGGACAATGGTGAAGTGTCACTGTTAAATAATCAGCTGAGAAAATTGATTACAAGTTTAAAGTCTACCTACATTGACAGCTGTCCGTGAATATGATGATTTTTGCCAATTTGTTCCTCTGACGTCTAACATAATCAAAAGCCACAGATATGATGACGTCATGAGACGCCTGTAATGATGACGCCGGTTGACAGTGACATCCGGTATAAGATGGTCTGATCCAAGGAGTAAATATTGTAGCACCAAGATCTGCTACAGAACACGAGTGAGTCACATCTAATACAATTGTACTTCCTGGATGGTAGTTTCTACACACTGGTAATAATAATAATAATAATAATAATAATAATGTTAACAACAACAATAATAAATGGTGAAAAGGGCAATATATACATTACTTTAACTTTTATTTGTGGATTTGGTAAAAATTAAAATAAATAATTAATTGTGAAAAATATTCAAATTTTTATTTCATTATTACTTATTGTACATTGCATACAAAAGTGTATTAATAACTCACAGTACTGCACACTTGCAAGTGTATCGTTTTCGTTGGTTACATCATAGGAAAAGATGTTGACGTCAGTATTTTGGCTTGTGAAGATGTTTAGAGTAGTCCATATCGACGAATCACGATCACCACTGTCCTCTAATATAACTTAGAAATATAAACATATATATATATATATATATATTAACAAATACTTCCCAATCTCATTTAAATACACATCTATATTTCTTTTCGGTTTTTTTATACTTTCGATCTCCGATTGTATTTGAATCGATTGTACGTAGTAGCTGTTGGTGTGTATATGGGCCTTGCCGATTCCCCAACATCAGTACGTACGAGGCGTGTGTCTAATCCCCAATATCAGAACTTACTATGTGTACATATAGGATTTGTTTGTTCCTCAATATCAGTACTTACAAAGAATGTGCATACATATAAGGTGTGTGTATACATATGTATACCAATTCCGCTTCTAAATATAGGGTAATAAAACGAACCGAAGCTTCGACTCATGTGTATGTGACATAACGCTACGTGTACATTATTGTTTAAATGAAACTTGATGTGATGATAAGAAAGTTATATACCGAATGCCCACTGTTTAAACAGGATGGGACACATGCACATATATAATACTTGAACAGCGGTATTAGTGTGATATTGGGTAGTATTGGGTAGAATTGGGTGGTATTAGGATACATGTATCTCCATTTTGCATCAGTATGTTGTAGTATTGGGTGGTATGTGGTGAGGCTGTGGTGGTTTTGGGTATTATTGGGTAAATCGTCTAGTCGGTAAAAACACCATTATACAAGAAACCAAAAAGACTGTGGTGATAAATAAGTTTAGAACGTAATTATAACGTTTACTCAATCCCTAATTCCTTGGAAGCATCCGAAACTTCTGACACCCTGTCCCAAACTACGAATAAGTATCATATAAGGTTTTAGATTGCAAACATTTTCGCCATTCAGCGAACCTTTAGAATCATATTGGTGAACACGCTAACTCTTAATTAAATGTCATAAACGATATTGATTGAATACAATAATATTTTATTCAATTTTCCAAGTGAGTGCATTTATTATATATGTATTTTATTGCAGCGCCTCCCCACGGAGTTTTTGTTTTGTTTCCTAGTTTCACTCTTTGTTTATGTCGTTTTATTGTCCATATGTTCTAGATCAGTGTACAGCTATTGAGGTACAGGAATTCAATATTTATTAAATAATACATTTCTTGTACTCTTGCATATAAATAGCGGTTATCAAAGACACGGGCGGATACAGCTTCAAAATTATCTGCCCTCCATCTCTTGGTGATGGAATATGTCGGCCTCAATGTTTGTATTTTTCTTTCTATAAAGATTGTTCTAAATTAATCTACAACTTTTGAATTAATGGCATTTAATATTAGGTTTAACATTTAATTTTATATTCTTGATTGTAAATCGAAGAAATTGGGATGGCTTCAAAATAATCTGGCCTTCGTTTCTTTGTGATGAAATCTGCGGATCTCAGTGTCATACCCGCAGGTGTATAGACGGGTATTGTGCACAAACAGGAATATGCTCTTATAAAGTACAAAGTGGATCGATAACTTGTCGAAATTTACATGCATGTGTATTAATAAATAAATATGTACCCGTACTTACCAATATTTGACGTACGGCAACACGAAACGCAAGTCAATATAACCAACAAAGGAAAGAGGAACATCCTTGAATTGAGTGTCCTTCACTTCATTATTAATGGCTGTCGATATACTTCCAACACATTATGTACAAGGAAAACCGCGATAGCACAGATGTACCTGACCACTTCGTCTATTGATATATCTGTATTAGATTCTACGTCTAATTCGCGAGAACTCTACGTCTAGTTCATCTGTTCTGTACAACTCCTCGCGTCTTCAATCGGAATTATTTTACTATGGAAATCAGTGTAATATGGCTTTCGTATTGTAAGATTAATATCTTCACTGCTCCTCATTTTACAGTCAATGTTATCATTGTTCATCTCCGGTAATACCCGTCAATTTCCGGTACATTCCGAACTTATCCATATATCATTTCTCCAGTGGTTCTAGGTCATTCTCCTCACTGTGCCAGAAAGGAATAAATAGTATGATGAAAATATAAATTGATGAACATTACACATATACACATGTTTGTTGCATGCAATTGATTTATTTCTCTTCTGTCGAATGGTGGATTATTAATCATTGTGTAATCCTAATTAAGATTGCAATCTAATATATTGTTTTGTACAACATGTGTGTCGTATATGAATGATGAGTTCACTTAAAGTTCCAATTTCATATTTTTAAGTTATATTTTTAAAATATATTGAAATAAAGACCTAAAATAGATTGTATCTATAAACAGTCCTACCTTGTTAAAGAATAATCCTATTAATCCTATAATTCACTATTGTCAGTTGAGAAATTGGCGAAAATATAATTTTTAACCTCAAATTCAAACGTTTGAAGATAGCCATTCGATAGGGTGAATGGAAAACAAGGGAGGTAATTGTGTTATTATTTCCCGTGTCACAGATATTTATGCCTCTAAAATAATGCCCATGATCGTATAATAGTGAGTTGACAACCTTTTGAGCAGAAGACATAAGAATAATTATGTTTTGACTTTCTTTGAAAATATGAAATTCCCGCTTTAAAGTAGCAACCTGTCTTCATTTTATTTTAAGAAAATAGCAATATTGTAATCAAATCCACCCCTGTTTCTCCTATCAAATCCATCCATAGATCACGGTATTACTCCAACATACGTTTGAAAATATTGGCTTTTCTTTACAGCAAGGGACGTAACCCGAAGATAAATACGCGATTATTTATATTCGAGGGGAATACATTTTATAGAGCTTACATATTTAGAATTCGAAATGCAATATGTATACATGTATTTAGAAATTAACATAGTTAGAGGCTATTTAATGACATACACAGACTAACAGCTGCTTTAAATTAATAAATACACAAAAGACATACACCAGCCCCAGCCCTTACCGAGACTAGATAGATATTATTTAATGATAAAGTTGTATTAAAAACACCATATTTACCTGTATATGTGTCTCTTTGTACAACATGTTATAAAACTCTGTATAAACACATCTCATGGTATTTACCATACCTTCTATAATGGACGACAGAAATATCAATATGCTTGATTGCTCTTCAGACACAAGAGACACGAGTAAACATACCTGGCAACCAGTTGGCGCTATTACTACAACTATTACAGGTGATATATAAACACTCGAGAGATATTGTTATGTGAGCTATCCAAAGTAACAAAAAATCAAAACAAAACCCCCCAAAACTTGAGCTTGTTGTGATATTGAGCAATATCTGAAAATTGAACCATAAAAAACATTTTTAATCATTTTTCAAACAAGTCGCCTGCTATCATTTATGCTGATGTTGCATATATTGAATAAGCGTGGGCCTCATATATAGCCACTGAGGTTTACATACAAATGGTTATATATTCTTCACAGAGACAACATATACTTCAAACTTTGAGGATAGATCTTTGCCCTCAAAGGCCGTCATTTTCAAAACTTATTGTATTGTTTGGTAATCATTACACTTTGTCAAGTTTATTAAATGGAAGCAGAATAAACACTTAATAGAATTCGTAATGTTCTTGACTATAATCGTCGATATATGACTTAAAATGTCGGCCAACTAGCTAAGTGTCTGTGCTCAAGTGGAGCAGTCGAGGTTTAATATGAGAAATCTTGTACGCGAAAAACCGTAACGTGAATCCAAGACGGAACCGAAAAAAATAAATTGGGGATGTGGACTATTTGCAACTTTTGTCAGTTATCAGATGGTGAGGGTACTTTACCCTCATGCAAAATATTACGAGTTAAAAACGCGCCGTTGGCGGAGAAAATGCTTGGAATTTGTCTCTCACCGCCGTCATGTCAACATTCTCCACTGTACCTAGTAATCATGTTAGTTTTAAATTGACTGATGAGATATTATTCCGTAGTCCTATTTCATGGTCTCATTTTACAGGGAACAATTATTATAGTCCTCAGCACTGCGTAGGCAATATGAACCCATGCAAGTGGTGGTGTATTTTGGTTTCGCTCATGCTGCTGGCATATATTCACTGCACTCCATCGTCAAATGCAATTATTTTGTCCATATTGAACATATTACTTTTACCAAGGGAATTGTATATATTCATACTGTTTGCTAGTCTGTTAATATGGTTAAACATACATTATGCAAGAGGTAAATCTGCCTATTGCAGGTCTTTCTTAAGGCTTGGAGTGTTACATAAACTATTAATTAGATTTTTATTAACATGACAAGATCATAATCAACCGTCGAAATCATGAGATATCTCCGATATTTATAGATTAGAGCGGTTCAGCCATACTTTGATTTAATCTTAAAACGGTGAAGCGAGACTAGGCTTCGAACAACCAGTACGGTGGTTGCAATGATTGCGTACATCTTGTCAAACCTTCAAAAGCTAATACCTCGCAATGGGGCAATCTGAATGAAATTTTCAATATATTCATTTTGTATTATCTATGTTCGAACGATTATAGTACAAATGGTCAGCTTTTTATCTAAATCTTGCATAATGTATCTTTTTTTTTATTCAATATTAAAAGTTATTAGAATTAATCACTTTTTGGCAATCGTTTATGACATCGTTTGCAGCAAGCTAAAGACCTAGAAAATGTTTCGTCTGACCTACAAACCTTCAGATGCCAAATTCATCCCTGAAATTAAATCTGAAGCTTGTGAACGTTCCAATTGACACTTACATTTAGTCTACATCATGATATCATTAAGATTTTAATACGAACCGAAGTAAAGGGGATTAGATTGATTTGGTAAAAAGATAACCTTCAAGCATCTATATATCAATATCAGAATCATTCCTATCTATATTTATGTATCAAGATTAGCACTAATGGTTTCTATATCATCGTATACATCTTAATCTCATCTTCTCGTTAACCTATTAAACATATTTATCTTGTCATGTACCTTTTAAAAAGGGGAGGTAACTCTACGTGTATCGATTCGGATTGATCAATATCTACTATCTCTATATCAAATGGCACTTTTTTCTCATTAAATGTATTGAATAATTTAATACGACATGTATATGACAAGTGAATATATGTTTTTATATCGACATAGATCAGTTTTATCATGTTAAGCATCCTAGTGTAGAGTTATCCGAATGTTCATCATTTTTTGAATATCACTTGATATAAAAAAGTAATAAAGATTATTCGATTAACTAATGGATTATTGTTGGCAACGTTTGCATAATCTCGTCTCTGGGTTCACCCCATAGTACTGGACTAAGCCTCCAGAAACAAACACTCCTCGGTATATTGCAATCTCAATTATTCCAATGTATTCACGAGGAGGTATTGCACCCCACCTAGCATTCTTTTTGGTTTAAAACGTTTTATTATATATACTTACTACCTATACATTGCTGATGACATACCCCTGTCGTCTACTATTGCATTACGACGATGGTGGGTGTTGCGCGTGAGACAGAGCATGCTTACCTTTCAAACAGAGAGAGGAATGAGGTTTAACGTCCACTGGACATAAAGTATGTCATGTCGGGACTAACATATGATTTGATTTTATTTCAATAATTCGCTTGCGCGTAGGGGTCTTTAGCAGTGGGAGGAAACCGGAGGACCCGGAGAAAACCCACGAGGTTGGACAGGCGACCCTACTCCTTGTCCCGTACATTATAATACAGCACGCATGTGCTCACCATTCAGCCATCCAACCCCCTCCTTTCAAAACAGCATATAACCACTTAAACTAGATTTCACTCATGTGACACACCCCTTTTCCACCGAACCACGTACTTAACTACTTGTTAGGAACCAATATGTTTGATTTTGACAGCATTAGTGACTTCATTAGTTACAACTTCCAAAATCCAGATTCATGTCATATCTACACCAACTGGGAGCATCTAGACGGACATATGCCACTGCACGGGCAAAATTTCCCTCATAGCACACTGTATGGCGTATGCCCGTCTTCATTAGCCGAGCTTAGGAGCAAAAAAAATTAGACGTTAAACGGGGTGGATGGCCGAATGGTTAGCGTGCGCGTGCTGTATCATACGGCCAACCATTGAGTCAACTGGCGTGGTTTCAAATCCCCGGTTGTACGTGGCATGGAGTAGGGTCGCCTTCCAACCTCGTGGGTTTTCTCGGGTACTCCGGTTTCCTCCCACAGGAAGCGAATTATAGAAATTAAAATTAAACCATATGTTAGTCCTGAAATGACCTAGTTTTGGTTGAGTGTACGTTAAACGCCATTCCCCTCTCTCTCATTACGTTAAACCCCATTTCATTTCATTTCATATATGACTATCATTTTTATTTTACCATAAGCAGATTAGATCGTATGCATTATCGGGCATTGGTATATATATTTTATTACTGAAACAAATTATAGATTTAATGGCCGTTTTTTATCTGTAATATGTGTGCCGTATTTATTGTGGTGTTTAATCGACTTATTGACCGAAACAATCAATACTAGTTGTAAAAGATGGTATCGTTAATAAAGTTGTATCCGTATAGTTTCGGATTTCGATTAGTGTTTTATAAATACTCAGAAAACCTCAGTGTTTGCTTTGTTTATTATTCTAATCAATTTGAAAGTAAAAATATTGGTATGATATTACGTGTTTCAGGGGAATTTACACGCAATGACATAATTTTATCGAAGCATTTAAATATGTTTTTTTATATACCAAACGATGTTATAAAATAACTTATAGCTGAGATATTTATATGCCAAAACATGTTACAGTATAACTTATAGTTGAGATATTTATATACCCCACACGATGTTACAGTATAACTTATAGCTGAGTTATTTATCTTCTTTTCTTTATCTATCTTGTGTTTTAATACTTTATCTTATACCCCAATCAGACCGGGGTGGCGCCCTTACTGTGGTAGTACAGCGATGGAAAATGGTCCCAGAGCGCGTAAAGATCGCCATAAGCATATATTTATATACACCACACGATGTTACAGTATAACTTATAGCTGAGTTATTTGTATTCTTTTCTTTATCTATCTCGTGTTTTAATACTTTATCTTATACCCCCATTAGACCGGGGTGGCGCCCTTACTGTGCTAGTACAGCGATGGAAAATGGTCCCAGAGCGCGTAAAGATCGCCATAAGCATGGTAATGGCGTGGTGGAAACCTCAAATTATGGCGCTGTGATCTCTTTGGTCGCAAATGATCGCCAAGTCACGGCGTTTGTATTGAGCATGTTCAAACAAACGCCAAGGTTCTGCGATTGAGTTTACCGGCGACCTTGTGCACTTTTTGGTCACCATACGATCGCAGCAGAACAGTAAGGGCGTCACCCGATCTGGCGGGGACATTACTTGAGTTTTATTTAGTTTACACACTTGCTTATATGGGTGATGTTTTAAGAATTTTAAATGTACGTGTCTTTCGTATAGTATGTTGTGCCCTACCTGTATATCTTTTTTGTATTTTTAAATACAAATAATACCTTGACAGAATAACTGGTGTAATTTAGTTGTTCCGTGATGCATGCAATGTTTGCTTATCGGTTATGGTCGTGATATATTGCGATTGGGGCACCCAAGAACGTTTACCCTTCACGATAGTTCCCTGATAAACATCGGTGGGGGTAGGGGGAACTGCATGTGTCAGCCGTGAAAGATCTTCAGGGGACACTGCCTATCTACACCACACCCATTATTAACCGTGGACTGGGTTGTTGTAATGATACCACGAAGGTGGCGTTGTATGACTGACTGGTGAATAATGTATCCGACATGTTGCCTTCTTGCCATAATGAGGTAAGTGACGTGGCGATGGTTTAGTTCAGAAATGTTAAAACACACGAGGAGGAAGTGACGCAGAAATAGGTTAAATGATGTCAATATGTCGGTGATAATACGCAATAAAAATAATCACCTCTATAGCTTGAGTTGTTATTATTTTGCAAATAATTGATTGATCTGTGAAAGTTGAAAGAGGAGACGAGGTTTTGTTTGTAAGTTGTACGTGAGATCTGTATAAATCAATGTACGTCAATCTACCGGGTATTACCTGACATGCTTTCTCAATCATGGCTGCAACATCAAAACAAACAACACTTGACAAAGCAGGAGATAAATAACAAAGAGCTAATAACCCAACTATTTCTCATCATCTCGGCTAATTTATATATTGTTTACTTATTTGTTATTTCTATCTACGACGTGTTTTCTTTTGAAATATTCTGTAGATCGATTTGTTGTCCTGTTTCCGTGTTTACTCTTCACTCGTGTATGAATTAACTTCTGCGTACTTTGCGCTGGTATAGCACTTGCACACTATCTAGAACGTCGTAGGTTTTACCCCAGTGATGATGATTAAAAGCTGTCCCGGGGATTTCACAGCCCGTTGTTTCTCGCCAATGATGCTTGGCGGATGGCCCGGCCACGAAGCTTCCTGTGTACCACTGGCAAGCTGTTCACCAACGACGAGGGGGGAGGGGTGTTGAAGGAGCTTTCATTCATCAGATCTGTAATTAATTAAGTGGTGTGGTTCTGATCCTGTCGGTTTTACTGAGTAAAATCCGTGTTAAGCAGTAAAGTTGCGTCGCTTTCGCAATCAGTGTTCACCCTATTAGTTTTTGTTCAAATGTTAAGCGCATACCGAGAGCTTCCTGACTAACGTGTGCGTTTGGACGTTAAACCCCATTTATCTCGTAGAACCCCCTGACTAACATGTGTGTGTGTCGGGGGGGGGGGGGGTAAATCACTTTAGTCTCGTACTAGTTACTCCCTGGCCAACTTGTGTGATAGCTTACTATAACCAACATCACCAACACACACTTCCTTCCAAAAGTTCTTTATTGACCAGGTCACGTCGACTAACAAATGGGGTACAGATTGTCTTCCATCTCTCTCTCTCTCTCTCTCTCTCTCTCTCTCTCTCTCTCTCGCTCTCTCTCTCCCTTTACACACTTCATTACCCCAATGGATGTATAAAGATAAAACCTGTTTCATTTTTGTTTCCTATATTTATTTACTATTTATTAAATTAACATATTTACATATCTTAGAACTATACATTTATAATTAATACATCTAAAAATATTATTTTAATAATTTACCACAACTGCCAGTAGTGCTGATTATCTTCCTTTCAAATAATTAAATTCAAAGATATAGTTATTATAATTTTACAATGTAAGTAAGTACGATGATTCTGTTTTTGATAAAAGTGGAACCGATTTCCTTGATCTGAGTTTTCTCAATCATTTCCCAACGTCTCTCACTAATCGCGAAATGACCATTTAAACATTACGTAACACCACCATGAATCATAAAATGTCCAAAGAGTATTATTGGAAGCTAATGTGAACATCGCAAAACAGCACTCATCAAACATTTATTTATTATTTTCTTGCGAGTTGCGATTAGTGTCGCTCGTTTAATTTAAACACAATTAGTCAATAGCATATAACTGATCGACAAAAACACTGAGATCAGTCGCGAAGAGTTGTGCGTTTTTATTTTTTGATTAACGGCTAGCTTCATTACATTTTACTGTATCCGTGCACTGTTTGTTCCATGTTTTGGTAGGAAGTTAGGCTTCATTACGGGTTACAACCGTTAAAAATTATTCCTTTTCGTTTTCTGATGGCTCTTGATTTCCGCTGATTTTCAAACATTTTGTCAATCCAACAAAACCCTTAGAATAATAGACTAGTTCAATTAAAAGCAATATGGCGGCAGTTCCGGCCACTGAAAGAAAGATGAAGAAAGGACCGGCTAAACTCTCCAAACCTAACGTCTGTGCTTGACTTGTTCTGTCAGATCCGGAACACTGATCGGAACTTGGCCACCATTTCTGTTTCCATTTGTCAATTAATCCTGCTTCCTGCATCTTCATTATGCTAGAAATACAGGAAATATTAAAATCGTTATACATGAAATACATATTAACAAGTATTGACTATGAACCGAGCATGACGTCATTGCCGCCATCTTGGAATTTAGTCGTCAGATAATTAACAAGTATTGACTATAAAACGAGCATGACGTCATCGCCACCATCATGGAATAGTGTCGTCCTATGATTTGAACCGAGCACGACGTCATCACCGCCGTCTTTAAATAGTGTCGTCCCATGCTTAACAAGTATTCACAATAGAGCGAGTATGGCGTCATCGCCACCATCTTGGAATTGTGTCATCTCATGATTAACAAGTATTGACTATGAAACGAACATGACGTCATCGCCGCCATCTTGGAATTAACTCGTCAGATGATTAACAAGTATTGATTATAAACCGAGCATGACGTCATTGCCGCCATCTTGGCATGGTGTCGTCCCATGATTAACAAGGATTGACTATGAACCGAGCATGACGTCATCGTCGCCATCTTGGAATTGTGTCGTCCAACGCACAATTGTCAAAAGAACAACCAGAAACAATTTCGTGTCGACCGTACCGTTTTCGAAGGGCGTTGTTCCCAAAAGACAAAGAACAAGAAGATAAGTAGCACATGGAGACAAGTTTCGGAAAATAAATTACAGTACCATAGATATTAATGTTAATCAATACAAACCGACAAAGTAAAGAGTAACGTAATATTACCCGAATTCATAAATTAGAAAAATAATCAAAAAAAAAACCTATTTACATGTATAGTTTCAACAAGATTCCACAAGTCTTTATCAAATATATTAACTAGACTGAGGAAATGTGCTAAATTAAAGATCGTATCCACGACAAAGTAATATCTGGCGTGTCAAAAAGCGCAAGCATATTTATCACCCTCGCGACGCCTACCACGTACATCGCGAGACTTGAGTGTGCTCTCTAAAAGTGTTATTTTGAGCTTGAATTTGTTCTACAAGGCAAATATATTATTTCTTAACATTTGGAAGTTTGGTTAAAATTCTTTAAAGGTCATTATTATATTTCTCCTTTAAAATTGCTGGCCATAATGTTTAATTTGCGCAATAAAATTAGAAAACAAGAATCAGGCATACACCATTTGTAGGTTTATTACCATCATATTATTGTAACAAGAGCTTTACATCCGTAAATCAAAACGCATGGAAAATATAAAAAGGAAATTGTTCGGTTTTCCACTGGTGGTATTGGTGGAACAAAAATAATATGACGAAATAACCAAAGTGACTGGTTTGTTCGTTAGTTCGTTTCTGGAGTTTCACATTCACGTCAACCAAGGGTGATATCGCAGACAAGAAACAAGGTGAACACGTCATATTTTATTGGGTTATTATTTATATAGATATGATTATCCAGGCACAGATGATGGAGAATTCAGGAACCTTTAACTAACTAGTGGTATGTTAGATATACTATTCAAAAAAAGTAGGGGATATTTGATTTTGGGGGCATAATACTAAAATATGCAAATGACTACGAAAAAAGTCACTATAGAACCTAACAGAAGAAACATTTCCAGTTACATGTGACGCCCAAACGCACCAATAGCTACCGCATGGAATGCAGGTGATGCTTGGGATCATCATGGGGGTCCAACCCAAGATTTGCACAACTCTGACTTTGAATGTTACAGTCATTGTGGCATTGAATTCCAGGGTGGAAACATCAGTTTAATTGTTTTAGTGACCAGAAAACAAATTTTGATATGGGTCGGCTTACCCAAAATGAAAGGTTACGTGCCCTTGGCATGCTACAGATCGGCACAACACAGGCGGTTGTGGCGCGGACGATAAATGTTTCGAAGTCTGTCATAAGCAGGCTATGGTCCAGATACCGTGATACACAATCTGTACAGGACAGACCACGCTCAGGTCGACCAAGGGCGACAACTCAAGCCCAGGATCGATTTATCCGTACCTTGGCCTTGAGAAATCGTGTCATCACAGCAAATCAGATCAGCGCTCGTCTTCAAACAGACACTGGTGTGAGAGGGAGTGGCCAGACGATTCGGAATCGACTGCATAGGGGTCACCTTCGCGCCCGACGTCCTCGCGTGATCCCTTGTTTGAGAGATCATCACATTCAGGCAAGACGTCGTTGGTGTAGGGATCGTCAACACTGGGATAATCGACGCTGGAGCAATGTGATGTTTTCAGATGAGTCAAGGTTCACTGTTGATTTTTTGGACAGACGTAGGAGGGTGTGGCTTCGTCGAAACGAGCGCTTCCAAGACGTTAATGTCATCAGACATGATCGATTTGGGGGTGGTTCTGTTATGGTGTGGGGAGGCATCACTGTTGCTGGAAGAACGGCTTTACATGTTGTTGCAGGGCGTGTTACAGGCCAGTACTACCGGGACAACATCTTGGCAGTCCATGTTGTGCCGTTCGCACGGCGTCATGGCCGCCGTTTCATCTTCCAGGATGACAACGCAAGATGTCACAGGGCCAGGATCGTTACAGGTTACCTCCAACAACAGAACATCACCACATTACCTTGACCAGCACTGAGTCCCGACCTCTCCCCCATCGAGCATGTCTGGGACATGCTTGGACAGAGGTTACGTCAACGTCAACAACGTCCTGCCAATGTCCAAGAACTTGCTGCTGCGTTGCAAAAGGAATGGGAAAATCTGGACCAAAATGACCTTAGACGTCTCATTAGGAGTATGCCACGTCGGATCAATGCTTGTTTGGCAAACAGAGGAGGATTTACCCGTTACTGACTTTGTTGTGATGCTGTGGTAACTTTGCTGTTTGACCCCGGGTATCATTTTACCCCTATAATGGTCAGTCTGTGCCTTACTTAGTCTAACGATCATTTGGAATAAATCGATGAATGTGAACTTCATTTCATTTTGTCATTTGTTTCTTCGTCAGTTTCATTAGGTGACTTTAATAACACTTAAAAATCAAATATCCCCTACTTTTTTTGAATGGTATATTATATGCACCGAGAATTGGAAAGCAAACCTACCAAAAAGAAATAAAGCCATTAGAAAGCGAATTGAGCATATCTCCTATATATACTGCAGATTTACTTGTATATTGTTAAAAAAGCTTAGATGATTTTTTCTTGATTTTCTATGTGTGTTTTTCTTTCAAAGAAAAACTGTTCTGTTTTTCTTCGACTATTTACTTAACAACAACATGATCCACTTGAGAGATAATGGAGTCTAATCAATAATCGTGCAAGTGGTGACGTAAGCTTTTTTATTTCAAACAGCGTGTAAAATTCAAATCTACTATTTTGTACATATCACGACCAATGAATTGTTAGGTCCGTAGGTACCCATAGGTACCGTATATAAATTTATTTCCCTAATAATAAATGAAACCAATCACTTTATTTAGTCATGTACGAGGGAATGGTATCTTTAGCTGTTTGGTGGATGGCCGAATGGTAAGCGCGTGTGCGTTGTATCAAAAGGTCTGTCATTGAGTCGACTAGCGTGGTTTTGATTCCGCGGTTGTACGTGACAAGGAGTAGTGTCGCCTGTCTAACCTCGTGGGTTTTCTCTGAGCCCTCCTATTTCCTCCGACTACTAAAACTTCATAATTCTGGATGCAAGATATTTTTCAAGAATATAGTGATTGAAATTCAGTAAATGCTTAACATAAGTCTGAGAATGCTTTGTGAGCCCAGGCCAGACTTATGCGATCAACGCCAAGGTAGAAAACGGAATCTTGTGATATGTGAGTCAGTGAGTAACTCTTAATGAGCAATCATGATAGAAAGCGGAATCTTGTGGTATGTGAGTCAATTACTCAATGAGCAATCATGGCACCCATGGGTGAACAAATAATGATATGGGCCATACACCAGTAGTATAACTTCAACCCTATCACATTTTTAAGGCACAAATGAATAAAAAGAAACAAATTGTCAATTGTTGATGGCGCCCTATTAAATGGTTGATTAAATAATCGATATCAATGTTTGTTTAGCAAGTATCTAGATTGAAGTTAATGACGAATGTTTGTTAAATGTTCCCGAAAAACACTAGTAACTCAAAATAATATTAGATTTATTTTTTTGTTAAATGATAAATGTTATTCGTTTACCTAGATATGAAATTGGGGCGCAAACTCCCACTCCGCTGTATTTTTTTTTTATCACTTTTAAGAACAAATTGATCCTCCGCAATGTAAAAATAGTCTGGTTATTTTAGAAGGGCACTAAAGCTATTTCTCGTTTCTAAAACCCGCAACAACTTAAAAGCTTCAATAATTTCGCAGTAAAAAAAATACAACCTTTACTAACATAAATAGTCCATGTATTCTATTTTTTAAACACTTTGAGAAAAAAAATTTATATGTTGGATATGGGGCATTGATGGTAGACGCGTCTGTGTTAGAATATTCTTACGTTTTTGGAAACAACCGATATAATTTTGACATGCAAATGTTATGTTATTACATATCCATGGGAGCGCAATGCAGTCTCTTTGACAAATCCCCTTGGGTTAAGTCCATATTCAATTACACTAATTTTAAGTGTATTTATGGAATCCGAACTGATTTCTCCGCGGGATTGATTTTACCATATCTTGCACATACGCCACATTCCTTTATTCTTTATACATTTTAATACATTAATAGAAAGTGTTTAGAGATGACATCACGAATAGCCATGGGTGTCAACACAAACGTATCGTCCTACCGTGTAAGGGAATATTAAAATAGCTAAAACAACAGAAGGTTTTAAGATAGTTTTATGAACTTCTTAGATCTTTGAAGAAACGCGAATTTTTTTATATTGTCAGGGACGTGGTCTTTACATCAGGGTGGATGTAGCTATTACATTAGGTTGGATGTAGTTTTTACATTAGGGTGGATGTATCTTTTACATTACGTTGGATGTAGCTTTTACATTAGGATGGATGTAGCTTTTACATTAGGGTGGAAGTAGCTTTTACATTAGGGCGGAAGTAGCTTTTACATTAGGGTGGAAGTAGATTTTACATTAGGGTCGGTGTATCTTTTACATTAAGCTGGATGTAGCTTTTACAATAGGGTGCATGTAGCTTTTATAATTAGGGTCGATGTAGCTTTTACATTAGGGTGGATGTAAATTTTACATTAGGGTGGATGTAGCTTTTACATTAGGGTGGATGTAGCTTTTACATCAGGATGGATGTTGCCTTTACATTTGGATGGATGTGACTTTTACATTAGGATGGATGTGGCTTTTACATTAAGATGGATATAGCTTTTACATTGGGGTTGCTGTCGCTTTTACGGTAGGGTGAACGTGTTTTTTGCAAAAGGGTGGATGTAGCTTTTACATAAGGGTGAATGCAGCTTACGGTAGGGTTGGTTTAAATTTTTTAATAGGCTGGATGTAGCTTTTACATAAGGGTGGATGTGGCTTTTACGTGAGGGTGGATATAGCCTTTACGTCACGAGGAGACACCAGTACATTAGGACAGATCACACCTGTACATTAGGAGAGATCACAACTCAACATTAGGAGCGATCAAGTCACGTACATTAGCAGAGCTCACGATTTACATTAGCGGAGATCATTACATAACATTAGCAACGAAGAACCCGTTACATTAGAAGGAACAAGGAAAGGCAATGTTTTTCATAAGAAGGAACAAGGAGAGACGAATGTGTTTCATTGGAAGAAAACTGGTCTTTATATTGAACAAAGACTAAATTCATACTAGTAAATAAAAATAATTGACTTACTGATAATTAAAGGCATCGCTAAATACTGCATTTTCTGGCATGACAAAACCTAGACCGGCTGTATTAAAAGATTCATCGGCTAGTGAATACGTCTCACAGTCATTTAAAACGATATATTCTAACTGGGATCTGTCGGTCATAAAAGCTGTAAAACCCTTTTCTACCAATTTAAGGGCGTCTTGATTATTTGTTATTCTTGGCATGTTCCCCATCATGTTCCATACATCTTGGTAAATTCCACCATCCGCGTCCTGCAAGTGAAAATAATCATGTATGATAACAACGAGGAGATTAATTGTGTGACTTGAGACACGATTTCATATCAGGCAATATTTGAGATCAAAAATGTCCTTTGTAGGGTATTTTCAACAAAACAAAAACATAAACCATCACTCCTTTGGTCAGTTTCTCGGTTCCAATCGTCAGAAGCTGTGTTCGTTGATTGCAATATTTTAATAATGTTACCTTTTTGATTAGATAAAAGCTCTAATTTATTTCTCTCTCAATGAAAATGTTGGATTCTTACAGTATTTTAGTTTTAGGAGACGTGTATAAGATCCAAGTGTATGATTTTTCGAGGGTATTATCTCTAAATAGTAGGTGCAGGAGGACCGCACTACATACAAAACAACAATCTACAAGATTTAACACAGGAATTAGACATTGCACAAAATAAACAAATATCAAATCAAGTGAAAAGACACAATACAAATATCGGTTCTTTTTTAATAATCATAAAAACAACAAAATTAGTATGTGCAAAGAATGTAGTTTCTTATGCCCGTCGAAGTATTCACAGTAAAGAGCAGACGCAATAAAACTCATGGGGTTAAGGACGGCGGACCTACACTTACCAAGTAAAAACCCAGAATCGAAAATCGCAGAAGTATATATAGGCATATTTGTTTTAAAAAGTATATTTCATTCAATAAGAATAGGATTGGGGAACAGGTTAGGCCTTTATCACCCCTCCCCCTTCAACAAAACAATATAATTACAATAAGTTTACGTAAATACACGTATATAGTCGAAACTATTCATATTTTGGTATCCATTAATAAAACTGTGAAAGTATATAGATTGACCGACGCCACACTGTTTCTCCCTTATAAAGATTGACCAAATCCGATCCCGTTTCCGTTTGGATCAACTGATCCAAAATATACAGATAGACCACTTCCACGTGGTCTGTTTGGTTCAGCTGACTCAACATATACAGATAGATCACTCCCATATGGTCCGTTTGGATCAACTGTTTCTTACCTTAAATAAAGTATATAGATTAGAACCGTATTTGGCGAGCGGAAGAATATCACTCTGTTCTGATAATTCTGTTAAACTGTTGATGGGTTTCTCGGCTATAGTTACAGTAAGAAAGGCAGCTAAATTAGCTGTGTAGGTAGATGTCATTAATATAGTGAACAGCCACCAAAAGCCTAAAATAAGCCGACCAGATATACTCTTTGGTTGCGGGTCACCACCTAGAACATATAGATATTAATTCGCATATATTCGATAATAGAAATGAAAAGAGATCGGGTATAACGTGGGACTATTCTACCCTGAAAGGACTAATGCAGACGGGCATACGCCATACAGTGGGTTACTGTAAAAGTTTGCCCGGACAGTGATTCTAGTACCTACTCTTATATCGAATTCTATCTTCCAAGGGTTATTTTACGTGCACGTCAGAAAATCTCTATGAACGTTCTTGGTCAACAGGGCAGGACCGTACTTAGCGGGGGTGCAGGGGGGGGGGGGGGGGGTACATTGCATCGCCAGAAAAATAAGGCGCTCCAAGAAATGGCGCCCCTACGGGATTACTTGATAGCGACTTTGATTGCGGCAGTCCCCGCGCTCAGTATCTTGGGCATTATATTGGCGCCCCACAACTCTGCTGCACCCCCACTTTTAAAATCCTACATACGACCCTGCTACAGGGTGGGGTCTTTATCATCTTAATGGAAGGGTGGTGTCTTCATCATATAAATGAAAGGTGGTGTCTTTTTCACTTTAATCAAAGGGAGTTGCCTTTATTACCTTAATAAAAGTATGGTGTCTTTTTTCATTTTAATCAAGTATGGTTTATGCCGTTTTCACCTTAATGAAAGTGTGGTGTTTAGTGCCTTGTCTCCTCAATGAAAGTGTGCTTGTTTGGTGTCTTGTCTACTCAATGAAAGTGTGGTGTTTAGTGTCTTGTCTCCTCAATGAAAGTATGGTTTTTAGTGTTTTGTCTACTTAAGTAAACGACGTGGTTTAGTGTCTTGTCTACTTAATGAAAGTTTGGTGTATAGTGTCTTGTCTCCTCTATGAAACGATGTGGTGTTTAGTGTCTTGTCTACTTAATGAAACGATGTGGTTTAGTGTCTTGTCTCCTCAATGAAACGACGATGTTTGGTGTTTTGTCTACTTAACGAAAGGATTATGTCTTTATTTACTTTAACCAACGGGTGTTGTTTTAATGACCCCAATGCAAGAGGCACATTTCCCCAAACCATAAAAGCCAGTTCATTTTGCCTCTCACCATTTTGATTATGTCTTACCTTGTTCCATGTAGCTTCCATAAACCAACCAAATACTCTCTTTCAGCATCATCCGATCTGTTTTACTGTATAATTTATGGTCGGAGTAGGGCGTGATTCTATTCACTATGTACAATAATACACCAACGGCGACAACTCCCGCCACTATACAGCCCCACACTTCCGGTGCAAATGGTATGAACATTTTAAACATTTTCTTGGATTCACTGTTAGGTTTTCTGGTTAGGATTCCAATACCTTCTTCCATATATGGTTTTGTAAAATCGATCACCGTTTCTCTCACAGATGTAATGGTGAACGGTCCAACCCCAAAAGCGTAGTTCTGATAGAAAATAGAATTAAAAATAAAATGATATTAAACGTCCTAATCCGACTGGGCTAACCTAACGAATACGGGTAAAATTTAAAGCGTTACAAAGACATAAAATATACCGAGGACTAGTCCTTAATCTACAATCTCCCTTTGGGATTGTCACAGAAATGCCTAGTTTTAACATAAATGTTTAAACATCACAAAGGCGTATTTATTACGTTAAATCTTAAATCTAGAAATATTTTGTATGTCTGTTAAAAATTATAAACTAAAATTGCTTGATAAAGATGATCGTAAGAGTTGCATGTGAAAAAGCAAGAAGTAAATCCATAAAGTTGTATATATTTGAATATTTACCCCTCTAACCACCTGTCCTACTATACCATTCCACGTCCCGTCACCAACTGGTGAACCCCAGATTCGATCAGCAGGCTCAGCAATTACGTAACTATAACAATAATATGACCAGAATGTGACGATTGATCTTAATCAAAGGGGAAATATACAGTAATTTCTTAACCTTGAGTAACAACAACTAGAATTCGATCCCATGTGTTTTCGTCATTATTATTTTCCTCGTATGCAGAATTAAATGTTCTGTTATGGGCCTTTGTAGATCACAACCTAATGTTCCCGTGTCTGCTGTAAAGGGAGATAACGTAGCTAGTACGGGAGGTGCAGACTAGTCTAGCAACATCTAGATGTTGTAAAACTCTTTGTCGTTACTTCAGGAACATGTACGGGATCACGATGCTTCAGGAACATGAGGAGGATCACGATGCTTCAGGGACATGAGGAGGAACATGGTGCTTCGGGAACATGAGGAGCACCACGGTGCTTCAGGAACATGAGGAGGACCACGGTGCTTCAGGAACATTAGGAGGACCACGGTGCTTCAGGAACATGAGGAGGACCACGGTGCTTCAGGAACATGGGGATTGCTTTAGTCATTATTACACCAGCGAAATAACCCGAGTGTTGTCGTATCGATACTGATACTGTCCGAGGCGGTTCTTGGGTAATTGCCAGCCTTGTTGCCCAATCCTGCGACGGGCGAAACTAGCTCAAAAAAGCCCCATGTCATTCGTTTAGAAAGTTCCGAGTAACTCCTATTATCCAACACTCAGTGATGCATTACATACATATACGAAGAATTAATCAATTCGATTGTATGAACTCGTATTATTGAAACTATACCTACTTGAAATGAAATTTCTCTGCCATTTCATCGAGAATATCTATACAGAAACCTTCCCATTTGGTTATATCACCCAGTGTTGTCTTGATGTTGAAAGGTTCTGCCTACAATAGAACAATAAAACCGGTTGAACTTAGATCGTTAACCTAGAGAAAGTTCGCCGGGATTTTCTGGCGTGATCCCTTCTTCAAGATACTATTTTATCTACAGTACCCATTTACAAATAGGAAATATTAGTCATCTAGATATAATCTTTGTTAATAACTTAAAAACAAACTGTTTTGTAGAATACTGAGACGTCACCCCTTTCAGTGAATGTAGCCGCCATGCGAATACTTACTGCTGATGGGTTTGCGACAGCCTCAGACCTAAACAGTGACCGATCTGGAAGTAGTTTAGCTGAAGTCAATACAAATTTTGTTAATTAAACTGTTACCTTCACCTGTTTGTTGTGTTTTTATTTTAGTTATCAGTTTTCATATAGTAATGAATGGTGTTGTTCTTGGTGTTTACTGTCTGCTTCTACCAAGCATGGTATCTCAAACAAGTCGTCTTTTTTTAATTTTACCAGAAGTAAAACTACGAGATTGAGAAGCCCCCCCCCCACCATTTTTTTTAAGTAGTCAAGGCAAATAAAGCTAAAGACTTCAATTTTTTAATAATTCACTTGCGTGCTGGTGTATTTTTAGGACAACAGAATCCAGAAACGTTTTAAATAGTTCTACCAACACCTACTTACCGGTAAAGCCCCAATCACTAATGTTCGATTACCAAAATCTGTGAAAATATTTGGATAAACAGTCGAGTCTACAAGCATCAAACCAGTCTCGTCTGTCCAGTAACCTATGTTCTTAAATTTGTCTGGGTCCGTATCATGAAAACTGCAGACAACGAATTTGAGTCCAACTGGATAACCGTGATTATCAAATTGTAACTTCCCCACACTTCCTATACTATTACTCTGAAAGAAAAGAAATATTTGGATGATGCAAAACGTTTAATAAATTTTGACACACAATTCCCAAGGAACAACGAATCGTCGTTCCGATGGGACGAAAATTCGATGCCCCGTGAACACATTGACGTGTGTCATTTGTCCGGTAAAGTTTCCCTCATAGCACACTGTATTTCCGAAAATTAAAATATTAACAATTTAATGATTAGAAATGTCTGGGATTGTCAGCCCTCTAAGTCACCTTCCTCGACGGTTAGAGGTTGTCATAGGTAACACGAAGAGAAAACATGGATTAAATAATATAAAATATTATCCACCTGGCTCAACTCTTGACTTATATTGTTCTTCCAGTTGACGTCATAGCTATCTGTACTACACATACTGTAGGTGGCGCTGATTGTATTAACGGATGACGTCATAGTAATGGCGGATGACAACATTTCAAAGGAGTCCAAAAGACGAGATAAAAATAACTGAAGAACAAAATAAAGAAACAGAGTATGTATATCTGTAGGAAATGTTTGTAAGGTGTCGTTTTGTTAGTGAATGAAACATTTCTGAAAAAATATTGTGACAGTACTGTTTGTTTCTTGTGATTTCGTTTGTTTAAGAGAGAGATTAGGGGGGGGGGGCAATTTGGTTCAATTGCCCTGTAACCTTACCTTGGTTCTTTCGGGACTCTCAAAAATAGCTTGCACACAAGGATAAAACCGGAATAATCGGGGAACACCAACGAGGTAGGACAATGGATCCTACTCTGAACCATTGACCTTAGCATTGCAAACCTTATAATCGACAGCACAGACCAGTCAATCGTCCAGGTTTGATACGAAATCAGATAAAAGTAGCTCTCTTTATTCGTGGATTGTGATGGACATTAAGTGTTTTTTAGAGTCCCTAATATACTTCTAATGAATACCGACAAATACAAATGAAATAATTTTTATTGCAGAGATAACTTCTGTGGACTCAAATCATGAAAAAGAATTATGTATAATAAAAGGGATTGTGGGTGTCTTGGGATTATTTAGATACAATCACTAATTACAACACCGTTAATGAAGATATGGACTAATTAGATACGGTACTAATGAGTACTAATTCACATGAAATATAACCGATTGTTTGAAGTTCGTTCTCAGAGGATAAACTTGGTACAGTGACCACTAAACGTGAATCTGATATAATTCTAGTAGGCACCGGTGACATAATGATAGTATTACACTATATTAACAATATCATTTATAATACTATATAATTTATAACACTATATAACACTGACAATAAAATAAATAGTATTATACAATACTGATGATATCATTTATAGTACTACATGACACTGGCAATTAAATTAAGTTACAGTACTTGACAATATAATTTATAGTACTACAGAATGCTGGAGATATAATTTAAACTACTACACGACGCTGTCGGTATTATCACAACACTGACAATATAATTCATTGTACTTCAGAATGCTGACGATATATATTATAGTATTACACGATACTGACGATATAATTTATCGTTATTATCTATCTGTCATTATTATCTATATATTTTATAGTATTATACGACGGTGGACATATGATTTATAGTTTTATACGACGCTATAATTTATGCTACTACATGACACTGATAATATCATTTATAGTATTTGACAATATAATTTATAGTACTACAGAAAGCTGGCGATATAATTTATAGTACTACACGACACTGATGCCATTATTTAAATACCCAACTCACCCATCCACACCGTGTACCTACCTCTTTATAATCGATCCCTGTACATTGACCATTGACCTGTAGACAAGGGAGATCACTCACAGCCGGTAACATTCTCTTTAAAAATACAACATTACTGCCATTCACCTTAGTCTCCTTTAACGATGCTGCGGATATCGTATCAGAATATGCCAACCAGAAAAACGTCGCATCCAACATTGACAAATTCTTAGCCTGTAATACATCAAGATGTATGACATATATTTAAAGCTCATGATGATGACGATTATGGTGATGACGGTGATGGGGATGATAAAGCTGAAGCAGATGAAGATGAATAAGGTGATGATGATGATGTAATGCTTCTGCTGCTGCTGCTGTTGATGATGATGGTGATGTGGTTGCTGCTGCTGCTGATGATGATGTAATGCCGCTGTTGATGGTGATGTGGTTGCTGCTGCTGATGATGGTGTAATGCTGCTGTTGCTGACGTAATCCTCTGCTGCTGCTGATGATGATGTAGTTGCTGCTGCTGCTGCTGACGATGATGATGTAGTTGATGCTGCTGATGATGATGATGAATGAATAAAAACTTGAAGATAATGAAGACTAACGAGAATGTGATGATGACGAAGATGGTTGAGGTGATGAAAGGGAAAAATGTTGCATTAACCGACTGTACCTGTTGTAATATACCCTTTACATTCTGATCACGGGCTATAACAATAATGTTACGATATTGGGAATCTAAAATGGTCTGCATGTGACTTGGTAATCCATCCTCGATGTTCAGGCATAGTGAGCCTATATAATATTTCGATAACTCGTTTATCAAGTCTGTCTTTTGTTTTGAACCTTGAAAGAAAAGGGTAGTTGACGGTTTAAAGCAAATTAATATGTTCGAAGCAGTAATGGTGACATGACCCTCACTATAAATAGTATGCGTGTTAAACGTTTATAAACCAGCCTTATTTGCCAAACATCAATAAGAAATGAACACTTAATAAATTTTGTCTTTCCTAGGACCCTAGAGTGCTCATGAATCAAAGCGCCCGAACTATTTCAAAAACGTGGCTGACAAGAAAAGATGTGCTAAAAATATACAAATTCTACATACGTCATAACTAAGATTTAAATCATTAACTAAAAACAAAATGACGAAAATTATGGATAATTGAAATTGTTGACATGCTCGTTTTAACTAAACTGTTACGCTGTCATTTTACGTCCATGATTTCATTGGTGATCACGTGACTTTTCGTTGAGTATCACGTGTTTGGATAATTGAAGGAGCTACATTAAAAAATATATTAGTTTACCTATAAAGGAATCATGTAGAATTAATACTTCCGACCATTGCTCGTGATTAGCAATCGCTGTAATAGCCTCGTTTTCACCGTGATAATATGGCGTCATTTTGATTCCGTGATCTGATTGATGATCACATGACTTATCGTTGAGTATCACGTGAGGTATCACGTGTTTGGAAGCCCAAACGTTGACCAATGAAGCTTGCGAACAGTCGGCTATTGTGACTAATCCATGACAACTTGTTGGTATTTTAGCACAGCCTGGAAACAATATGCAACATTTATTAGGATTAGGATGGTCTAGTGGTCTAAAGTGTCAAACTTAATGTTCTATTAAGCCGGCTACCTCTGACTTACGGCCGGGGCTTTCAATATGTGGTGTGAGCATAGGGGCGCGTTTTCATTCTCGTAGATTTACTCCGGGTACTCCGGTTTCCCCCAAGCACATCAACATTATTCCTTGACATTCAATAGACAATATAGGCTAACTATAGATCGATACGTAGATCAAGCAAACTATTCATAGCAGAACATGCTCCTCCGCCCCCTCAAAACAATATACACAGTCAACATATTTAAAAGTCCAGATAATAAACGTACAAAATCAATGGGTATACACAAAAGATGTAAAAACATCCACAAACAATATCTCTATATATACTTCCATATTTCAAATTCCATCTGTCAGGCTTCTTTTACGTGCAACTTCGACTCCTGGCCCCAAGTTCACAAAGCATTCTCAGACTTAAGTTGAGAATTTACTCAACTTTCAATCACTGTTTATAAGAAATATCTTTGATCCAGAAACACAAAACTTTGCATACATTTTCTTATTAGAGTATTTGATGAATTGAAACAACAAAAGTTTGATAAAGGGCTATATTTTAGCTACAATAAGGCGCACAAATTTGAGTAAATTCTTGACTTAAGTCAATGCTTTGTGAACTCGAGGCCAGGCTACTAGACATTGTATGTGCCGCATTGACTCATTAACCAGGCTTTGGCTCATTAACTAGGGCTCTCGCGATCCATTTCGGCACTTATCGAGAAAGTTGTCCTGGCTTTTAGGTGTGGTTACCCGCTACCAAAGGTGCCTGACACTGACAGTGTCTGTTCGTTCGGATATGACTAAAATCGTGGTCCCGTGTGCACGTCGGTATGTACGTAAAGAACCCTTGAAAGGTGTGGAATTCGATATAGAGTAGTAGGCAGTAGTGGCGCACGCATGTCTTCATAAATCATCTCGGTGAAGAAAAGTGGGACGCTGACCTCCATTCGTTTCATAAGATATTGTACCTTGCCACCCCCCCCCACCCCCCCACCCCCTCAACCATTTCTAGTCCAGCACGACTGACAGTGGGAAACCACATGTACTTACCATTGTCCATTATGCCTAGCAATTCCGCCTTCGAGAGTTCAATCAAGGAAGTATTAAGCGTTATTTGTGGAAAGCGCCCTCTGTCGGTGAACGAAAACATGGCATCATGCATGTATTGTGTAAGGTTGGATTCTGGGAAATCCACATCAGTTTGGTGAATTATACCTGAAAATGGGAGAATAATTATTATTGAAAACATAATTGTAATATTGTCCAATAAATATGATATAAGGTTATCCCAATTTGATATAAGGTTTTTACCAATTTGTTTCTTTTTATTATTATACCTTCACGTAAATAACTTAAACATACATTATGCAAGAACTAAATCTGTTTAGGCCTGAGATGTTATCTAAATTATTAATTTTCAGTTTTAAAGTATTATAGTGAGAACTACCAGCTCTGTTTTTATAAATGTCGATCATTTAAATAATTTCTCCAAACAGAGGCTACAATTTTATATATTTTAATGCTGACTTTTATCCTCGCCAAGCCTATTTCGACAGCCCTTATAAAAAGTTCACCATATATCTTAATTGCCATTGAAATCAGACACTGTACATGAGTTGTCTGTAATATTCCACCCCAGCTAGTTACAAAGTTTCCATAAAACGTGCATGATCTAGGCTATCGGATAAACCGAGAAATGTATACTTACATATGTTGAACTCCCAGGCAGTGATAATTTTTGTAAACAAAGCAAACCATAAGCAGAAAATATAAAAACCTCCCATCTTCCTCTATATTCCACTAACAAAGGTTACAATTCTACACATTTTTATTTATCATCGGTAATTCCTGTAAATAAAATATAACAAATCATAGTTATAAGAACCAGTTATAAGAATCCCTAGCCCTTACCCCTGGATAGTGGGGAAAAAAACTTCAATTTTAGAAATTCCAATCCTTAGTATGAAACCCACTAATGTGGCCACAATCGACACCGAGGGTAAATCATCAGCGCCAACAACACCAAAAAACAGCGAAATCAACTTTGTATATAAATCTAACGTATTTTTTAAAAATAAAACAGCGAAATCAACTTTGTATATAAATCTAACGTATTTTTTAAAAATAAAACTAGGAAATATCACGAACCAAATTTTCATCACCCTAGGTCAGTGCTTATGTGACGACCCAACCTCTCGCCAAAGTCTGAAACCTAACCCTAACCTACAATCTCACCAAAATGCATGTGCCCTAACCTTTTAAGCTGGCCTTAACTAATAGATTTAGCCATCAGACGATATAATATTGTTATTCCCCTTAATAACTTATCTGATATCGGTGTAAACATTACCTATATAAATGGACGACAGTTGATATTTTAAAACTAACACTTTTATACAAATAAACAGAGAGAAAAAAATAATTATATAATCAATAACTAAAACAAATAGACACAGGGAGTCAAATTCGAGCCCCGAGTTCACACGGCATTCTTAGGCTTAAGTTAAGAAATTCCGCAAAATTTAGCACTTTATAAAACTTTTGTTGTTTTAATGTATCAAATACATCAATAAGAAACTATGTGCTAAGTTTTGTGTTTCTGGATCAAAGATATTTCTTGTAAACAGTGATTGAAAGTTGAGTAAAATCTCAATTTAAGTCTGAGAATGCTGTGTGAAATTTAAATCAATTTGCTGATGAGAGAAGCCGAGGAAAAAGGACGTTCACCATACTTTAAGGTTTTTGAGGGTATCGCTTTTCTATAACTGGCGGGGAATAATTTCATCGATGATTACGAGATCCTTCAAATAAAATGCCGGAAAGTTAGTAAAGCTAGTAAAGTTAATACAGATAGCATTTATAAAATTAAAATATAAAACAATGTTAGGAAAGTGGATATTATTAGCGAAATATACATGTATCTGTTTGGAATTAATATCATTCTCAAGCAAAGATAAACCAACAAAACGGAAATTTAATTATTCGCAAGCAAAGATTAACCAACAAAACGAAAATTTTATTATTCGCAAGCAGAGACAATCTAAGAAAAGGTAATGGTTGAACAAGGCAAGACATTATCGCACTGATGGCTAAAGTTGGGAATATAACGGTAAATATCATAGAAATAAATATACCATTAAAACTTAACAGGTTGAATGAAAGAAGCGGACGAATATAACGGTAAATAAAAAAATGAAATAAATAAACACATCGGATGTATATAAAAATGAATAAAAAACGAAATAAATAAAGTCTTTAATATATATCAAACTGGGAACATAAAGCGGTTGGATAAACAACATAAAAAATGTGGTAAAACACTAATGGACACAATGATTAATAAAAATTATAAATCAATACACCCTTGAATATTGACCAAACTGGTGATATAAAGTTTCTGAATTAAACGGCTAAAAGAAAACATAAAAAATAAATCTTTAATAATTATCTAAAAGGTATACATCAGATAAATATAACGGTAAACACAAAATAAAACTACAAAAATAAAGAGGCAATAAGACGGTAAATAAAAATATAAATAAAACAGAAATAAATAAGAAGTATACAGCCGATGGATGTAACGGTAAACAAAAAATACAACTATGAAGGGGTTTTAATAAAACGGTAAATAAAAACATAAATTAAACAGAAACAAATATAACTTTTATAATTTTCTAAAGAGCAGATCATTAATAGAACAGTAAATAAATAAAACCACTACATAATTAAACTGAGGGTATAAACAGAGACGATAGACAGACAACATTTAAACAGATTGTATAAAGTGGATGAATATAAGGGTAAATAAAAGAAATAGAAATGACAAATGTGTGATATTTACCTGTTTTTTGGTGAAATCGAGAAAATCTTGTCATATCGTTTATTGTGTATTTCGCTTTGTGTCTGTCGACGTCTTTCTTATAATAAGAACAATATTGATTCATCTAAAAAGAAGGAAAATGAGAGAAAGAGAGAAAAAAACGGTTAATGGAATCTTCTATATTATTAGACACGTATCATGTGATATCGATATCGATAATCCTACTCTTACAGATTCTATTTGTCACCAACCATCTGTTGGACACCTGATTGAAGGGACAAGACGTCAAAACGAAAGTAGCTTCCGGGTTAGATCCCTTAGTGGGATCGTGTGATCCCCGGGTTAGATCCTGTGTTCCCCGAGTGGAACCTTGTGTTCCCCGGGGTAGATCGTCTGCTCCCCGAGTTACATTCTCTGTTCCCCGGGTTACATCCTGTGTTCCCCGGGTTAGATCTTCTGTTCCCGGGGTAGGATCACCGGTTCCCCGGGTTAGATCCTCTGTTCCCGGGTAGGATCACCTGTTCCTCAGGTTAGATCCTCTGTTCCCCCGGTTGCATCACCTGTTCCCCAAGATTAGATCCTGTTTCCTGGGTAGCATCACCTGTTCCCCGGGTAGCATCACCTGTTCCCCGGGTTAGATCTTCTCTTCCCCGGGTTAGATCCACTGTTCCCGGAATTTTCCAGGGTGGTTTCCGCTTGACGGAATGAGACGACAAACCGAAGTCCGTGTACACGTAAGAAAAACCAATTCAATAACTGTCGGTGTCAAATGTCCTGCACAACCCAGGGTATGGTTCATATCCGTCTCCATTAACCCAGTTATTGCGAAATCAAGACGAAAGTCAAAGTGGTAAAAATGTTCATTTCGTTACTTTACAGCCCCGCGAATATATGCTGTTTTTATTATTAATATCAAAATGAATTTGTGACATTTTATTTTTAGTCGGTTGATGTGATCTCATACAATATCAGCAAGATACAAAAACAAATATGCACGACATTAAATTACTGATTGGCATATTTTAGTTTTTCATCCCCCGCAACCAAAGAAGCGTATTTAGAATTAAACTAAGTTCATACTCCACAGGGAGGAGTGTAAAAAAAGGAAAGTAGAAGATGGAATAATAAGCAAGAAATCGAAGATCCATTAAGAAAAGATCCTTTTAAAATTGATTTATTATTGTATTATTGCTTGACGGTAGTTATTATGAACAGGAAAGCCTATTAATGAATAGTAATTGGGAGATTCTTTTTATACGTTAATAGTCGATGCCTTCTTGAGGAGTTTAAATAAAAACAAAAAAATTTAAAAATCGTTGTGGACTTTAATTATTATATATTCCATGACGTGGAACGAAAGTAAAATTGTACTTCTTAAATGAGAAATTGATCAAACTGATAAAATACATTGGCTATGAAATGGAGTTTAGCGTCCCACTGTTCGGATCCTAGCTTGGGCTAATGAAGACATACAGTTTGCTATGTGCGTAATTTTTACGCGAACAGCAGAGCTATAGCCTACTCTTACAGTGAATTCAAACTGCCAAGGTATCCTTTACGTGCAATCCAATGTGATCACAGGACCTCGGTATTTCGTCATATACGAACTATACAAAACCACGGTGATAATTCCGATGAACTTTCTCGGGTAACGTGGGAATCGAGCTCCCGGGGTTAGTGAGTCAAACGATTTAATCGAGACGATGCTTAATTTGCGGCTAGATCTAACTCTTAAGGCCACCTGCAGATTTTGTCACTAGCCTTGGATGTAAATAAGGTTAGCGCGGGCACGTGATTGTTGCCGAGTTGTGGGTAAGAGTAGGATTAGGGTTAGCGTTAGACGTGTTAACAAATCGTGACCTTTGACCAAATCTGCACGTGAAATACCTTAATTCGCTTGAAAGTCCAGGTACTATACATAACAGTCATCGTATGATCTGATTAAAACACAGACCCTTTTTCGTTTCGTTTTTATAGTTCAAAATTTCGTTTTACTTGTCTTTACTACACTAGGATCTGGAAGAGTTGTTATCATTGATTTGTTTTCAATGTTGCGAACGATTAGCCAATGAAACAGTCTGTTACGGCGATCTTTAGGCGTGTTTTTCACGGGACTGTGGATAATCCACTAATAACATCAATGCTGATTGATTAATCAAATGTCTGACATCATAGAGTTCAAAACCGCTCGTATGACCTCTGACGTGAACTATCACCACAACCAGTCAGATCTTCATGTAGTGTAGGTCATCGAAAATATAAAACATGAAACGATAATAGATCTATATTATAATCAGATTGAGTAATTAGGTTATTATGAGCGAACCAGCTGGTTAGCCCTTTAAGTTTATTGATGCGACTGATATTCACACGTTTCAGATGATATTTATGATACTACCTAATCTAAACAGCCATGATGTTTATCTTATGATTAGAGGACGTATATCTAACCATTCATTGATTACTGAATATAGTAGGTGTGGCTAATTAATACAAATCAACACTTTGTCATATAGAACTCATCGATTTCTATCAATCTTCATATCAACTTATCTTAACGACGTGACATACAGGGATGGTGGGGAGGGTTCTGGATTCGGTAAGGCGTCTGTCTAACCGGGAGTATTTCACACGTTGACCTCCAACTATATCGGACCCCTGTCGGTACCAAAGCTTTTTCTTGTCTACGAGATCACCTCCTGGTGGAAGTGGACGTTAAGCGCCAGAAACGACGACGACCAAAGCTTTAAGCTTTACGATCCAAATAAAGTTGTTGTAGAAAAAGTAGGGATAAGCTGAATCGTACATGCTTTAGCTTTATACACGCAAGAAAGGGAGGGGTGGAGGGGTGGGGGTGGGCGATGAAAAGAGGGACAGCTCGAGATGGGATAATCTAATCTCTACTCAACACATACAAACTGAATCGTTTCGGGAATACATAAAGTTTGCTCACAGTGGTCCTGATATATAAAGTTACAGACCCTACTAAATCTTATCTATAATAATATTGGTAACTATCGTCTGTCTGTCTGTCTGTTCGGGGTTGTCGGCTACACATGGGCTGCCCCTAGGCCGAAATTTAGAGTATAGGGGTAACCCGGTCCGGGGAGAAACATAGGTTAGGTAGCTTTGGTTCTGAGTTATAATACTTTCAGTCCGTGATGCTGTCCAGCCATCCACAAGTATGTATTATTCTTATCAACAATTTCTTGATGATAAATTAAACTTTCTAATTAGGTACTTTTAATACAAGACGCACGATCACTTAAATATAAGAATAATATACTCGTATATAAACCAAAGTAATACCCATATATATCGCCAAAATCAATGATATTGCCTATATAGGCGAGGGGAATTTATTATTCAAGGATTGCGGAAGTTTAAAACTATTTCAAGGTCGGTTGAATTATTTAGATTAAGTAAAGATCAATACTCGTCACGCGCATACAAATATTAGGATTCATAAATCTTTCCAATTACTAAGGAAAAAAATGAATAGGGCAGATTAAGGTCGACAAGTATAAGAAACAAAAGTATGAAAATTGTAACATATCTGCCTCCTTTACTTCAATCCCTGGGTGGCAATTTATGTCCAATTCAGCTGAGAGTCATGGTAAGTCTGGTTACACTTAAGTTGATAACTGTGTACGCTAAATGACATTAATTATTATTTGAAATATAATAACTGTATTATGTATGTTAAACCATAATATATGGAAATGAATTGAAATATCATTCAACGAACTTATGGTTTAACGACCTATTCTTCTACACCGATGGGGCTAATGGAGACGAGGATACAGTGCCTAGACAGTAGAGTCACATGTCGAACTCCGTAGGTTTTCTTCGCCCCCTCCCACCCTATGCGCAAGCAAATTGTTAACCTAAAACTTGAACAATATATTAATCCTGAAATGACTTAGTTTATATCGAGTGGACGTTTCCCGTCCCTCAACCTATCTCTATACAGCAGCGTCACGACCCACTCTTATAATTACAATACATTGAATAACACTGCATCTTCATCATATGTTGTCTCTTATAAATCACATGTTATGTAAATGTGTTTTTTATTATTATTATTAATCGAATCCTATATTTCATCAGAAGAGTATGCTACTGTGGGCGACGTTTCGAAGTTATCAGTACAGTAGTCATAACAACCCTTTAACATTAATTGATTCCTTTGATTTTATATTTCACACTATTGATTTTGTTGAATGGTCTCGGATTGATTTACATATTTTTATAAAAATACTAAAATTTACCTATGGGCCAAGATCTTTCGGCCTAACTTCGTCTTTAACCGTGAAGCTGAAAGATCTTGGCATAGGTGTCATTAAAGTAGGATTAATATAACATTTTGATTAATTAGTGAATAATTTTCATACATAATTGTTATTTCGTCTTAACACGATGAACGTACTAAACAGAAATTGAATTTCAAATCTTGTTTTTTCTCAAATACTTCAATCTCACGACCGACCTGATAAGAACACAGACACTATTTCATTTAGTTTTTTTATGGAAAAGTTGTTATCGTTGACATGTTCTGGCTGATGTGAGGAATTAGCCAATGAAACGGTTTGTTGCGGCGATCTCTGCGCGGAACTGTGGGTCTGCGCGGAACTGTGAGATCTGGATGATTTGTTATCATTGATGTGTTCTGGGTGAGGAATTAGGTAACGAAATTGTCTGTTACGGCGACTTCTTGGCATTCACTGCACGGAACTGTGGGTAAACCCATAGAAACGTCAACGCTGATTCATTAATCAACGCCTAACGTCAAAGGGTCAAAAGCCTCTCGTTTGACCCCTGACTTGTCCATCCATTATGACTTGTCAGATCTTCATCTATTGTAGGTCACCGAAAGTATAAAAACCGAAACGAAAGATAGATCTGTATTTTAATGAGATTGATCTTACGGTTCATTCTTATTCCGACGTGTTTACTAATTCAAGTCACGTTTCGATGAGAGAGAGAGAGAGAAAGAGAGAGAGAGAAATGGGGTTTAACGTCCACTCGACACAAATTAGGTCATTTCGAGAATAACACATGGTTCAATATCATTTCAATAATTCGCTTGCGTGTAGAAGTCTTTAGCATTGGGAGAAACCCGGAGGACATCGAGAAACCCCACGAGGCGGGACAGGCGACCCTACGTACAACGGGGTAATCTAAACCCCGCCAGTTGACTCAATAACAGAGCGTAGGATACAGCTCGCGCAACCGTTCGGCCACCCACCCCCCCCCCCCACACACACACACACACACACGTTTCGATGAATATTAGTCCAATAAAATCTATCGTACGTAATGAACCTTTTAAATTAATTGATTCCTTTGATCTTATATCTTGCATATTATCTCATTATTGGTTTCGGATGTGTTGCCATAGTTTCTCTATAATATATTTTTCTCACAATTTGTTTTGTTATAATTTTTTTAAAGATGGGAGAATAGTCTTCGAAACGTTATCTAAAAACACTGGTAAATGTTTAACATAAGTGTGTGCTTTAGTATACCACTAAGTTACTAAATATATTAGTACATGTTTAACATAAGTGTGTGTTTGAGTGTATCACTCTCTTCAGTTACTAAATATATTAGTGCATGATTAAAGCCCCAATAACACTCTTGTTGTAATTGAATAATATGTCCCAATCTTTATTCTGGTCAACAAATTGTATTATTTTACAATATTCAAATTATTTGATGATACAAATTTCATCTTAATACACCTAATTTAAAAAATTGGAAAAATTAAACTACATGATTTGAAAAGGTTAACGTGAACCTTTTCAAATGTGACTTGGATTTTAAGATATTTTCGAACCCTCTGGACAAGTAAAATATGATGTAATGGATAATTTACACAACAGGTAGGACACATAAACATCTAGTACTTAGAATAAGACTATTATTATTTTCTAGAGCTGCCAAGCCAGCAAGAGTGTTATTGTCCCTTTAACATGAAAGACCAATTCCGATAATATTTTGGAGGATAAAACTGCTTAATTTTGTGTTAAAATCCCTTAAAATTCTCTACCTTAAGGCCGATCAACTAACTCAACATATGTTATACGTTTACAAACAACTTAAACTCGTCAGTCTTCATCTGGAAATAGAGACCCTAGTCTGAACCTGTATTATGCGGTGTATGGATCAAACCAGATTTTTCTTTTATAAAATATAATGTGTAGGTGAAATTTACATTCGTTATCAAGTACATCACATGGGACATTCATTGTTTAGACCTCTAAAGGAACGGAAATCCATGATCAGGTCTCCAACGATAAAATTGACCCGAAATCTTAAAGGGCTACGTGTTCGGATAAGCAGTTTTGAAGTTCACGTCCAAACGACTCAATATTTTGAGCTGCAATTTTGAAACAGGGTAAATACACCATTCCTTTATATTTTGGCACTTAAATTTTTTACATACCCCGACTTTTATTTTTGAGACTCTGTTCAAATCGGGATAGTGCCTTTAAGTATGTGTTATAATTTAGTAGTCTGTCCATTTACTATATGTCACCGGGACTATATATACCAGTAGAATGTGTTATAGTTTAACGTCATATCCAGTTACTGAATACTTACTGGTAAAGTTTGCTATTCTATTCAGTTACAACAGATTATTATCTGCATGACGCAAAGATTTTATCGCACCGTTTTCAAAAACATTGTACTTTTGGTATAATTTTGTTTGACAGCTTGTAACAATCACACGTATATTATTGCTTTGTTATATTAGAAATTAATATTGCAACAACACGTATTTTTATTACTATTATTAATAATAGAGCACTTTTTTACAACCAGACCGCGTGGTGGTAAATGGAAGTTAAAAAGCTACTCTTTTATTAATAATAGCAATAAAACGCTGTGTTCATATTGCAATATTAATTTCTAATTTTACAACCTGATCGAGTGGTGTAGCATCTGCCCTTTAGATCAGCCCGGCAGGTACCGTGGCAAGGAGTCGAGATGTCCACTTAATCTCGTAGTTTTACTCTGGATCAATCTATTTCCTCCCCCTATCGGTAGACCGATAACTACCCCAGTTACTTTAGTAACGGTGTCTGGTCGGACTAGCTCCTCGTCGTAACTGTGTGCCCCTATACATATATTTAATATGAAAATAATGCTTTTTTGAATATTGTCTAAGCAGAGCCACGAACCCGTGACCCCAGGTCTGCGCAAGCGCGGGTTTGTTAATGGCAGATCCATTCAAACGAATTTGTGTTTTTGAATTGCAAAATTCTACTTGAAAATAGTTGTTTTTGCGAACACAGAAGAATCACGGTGAAATATAGATGGTAAGGATTCCAAGGTAGCCTTTCAACCCAGGTGATGATAAGCGTTATTTTCATATTACATGTGTATAAGGCAGAACAGGCACAGCCACTAAAGTAACTACTTATATGCAAGCAAATTATTGAAATAAAAAATGTACCATATATTAGTTGGGAAATAAATTAGCACATGTTGACCAGACCCAAAACTGTCTTTCCCACTGCTAAAGACCGGTTCGTTAGCCCCCCAAATGACCTAGTTTGTGTGCTTATCTCTCTCTCTCTCTCTCTTGGTAAGACAGTTTGTATCAGAATGACAGCACATCAATATATCGGCATACACCCATTTAATAAACACTCTTTAGTCGCCTCGATTGCCCTATAGGATATTTATAGAATTTATCGTTGCTCGCTCGTTAATACTCCCTAAAGAACTTGAGTTTATTACAACTGGATGACTAAAATACGAAAGGTAATAAACAGCTACAGACAAAAGTAATAATATTTCTCTTTGTCTCTCTCCCTATCTCCTTTTCTCTTTCCTGGACAAAACATTTGCAGATATAAAAAAAACATATGCAGATAGAAAGAAAGTACAAGATAAAACATATCATAGTGTCTTACGTAAACTTACCACCGAACCACTTCCGGTTTATCTCGAACTCTCAGTCATTTCAGATTAGTCATGGTCGAAGGTTGCCAAGTTTCAGCACACACGCACAAACACATACTCATGGACTGTGTAATTACTTTTAAACTTCAATGTCTCAACATTCTTCTTGGAATTAGAATCAAACCCACTTCATTTATAGAACCACTCCTTGTATCCGGCGAGAAAACAGTTAAGTAAATTTGTTTTTTTGCTGTCGACGAGTTCTTCTAAGGTAAGATGATGGTGTAGTCGTGTTGTTTTTATGATTTCCAGTAAAAGATCGGTCTACTCGTGCTCTCTACCAGTGTTTCGACTAATGACAGGTAGATCAATATCCACCTGATCGAACGACAGGTAAATATCTCGTCTAGGTAAAAATAAACATTACAACACACAATCCAATAACGACGTGGACTATGACTATTCACGTGCGCTATTCTGGTCCATTTATTGCCCGGTGAGTCATCTGTTAGGGGTGGGGTGGGGCGAATGGTCTACCTCGTGTGCTGCAGATCGTAAGTGACGTGTTTCCCATTCCATACTTGAACGTGACAAGAACTTCAGTCTACCGTGCTTGACCTTGTGGAGTTTCCACTGTTCTGGTCCATTGTTAGTGTTTATTGCCTGGTGAGTCATCTGTTAGGGGTGGGGTGGGGTGAATGATCTACCCCGTGTGCTGCAGATAGTAAGTGAACTGTTTCCCATTCCAAACTTGAACGTGACAAGAGCTTAAGTCGACTGTGCTTGACCTCGTGGGGTTTCCACTGTTCACTGGTTTCAGCCTACAGCTATTGACCCCTACTCGCAAACGACTTAATGAAATAGAATTGTGCCATATGGTCTGTTTGCGTTAAGTGAACTTTTAACTCCTTTTTCATCAACATCTCGTCATCAGAATGTCCTGGGTGAGGCTACGTGCTTGTCTTTCGCCGGTTCCCACATCTCATGGATTAAGCTTCCGGAATAACAAATACAAAGCACTGTATATTTACTTCGAAATGACATTATCAGTGATGACTTTAAACCCTATTTCTGTGTCTGTTCGGATTTAGTGGCTTTATTTTGATAGCTTGAGTCGGCGAGTGGTAGAGGATCGGTGGCATTGCACAACCACTTCTCTTGTTGGAGTTGGACTATCTCTGACTTTACGATACCAAGATGGTTGCGATGACGTCTTGCTCGATTCAAGATGAACACAACAGGCCTACTCTCGTTCTTGTTTGATAAACGTCTTGAAGTTGGTATTCGAGAGAAAGATAGAGAGGCAGACAGATATACAGATAGACGGACTGAGAGGCGGGGAGAGACAAAATAGTTCATTTCGCGTTCACCCTATCTACTCAATTCCCGTCTTCTTAAACCCCATTTCATTTCATGATTTCCTCAATTCATTGGCATTGGTATCATTTCATAATGTGGTACCAGCATGCTACATCTCTTAAACATGCATTATTCAAGAGCTAACTCTACCTACTACATGTCTTTCGTTATATCTTAGATGTTATCTAAAATAGTAATTAATTAACTTACATGGACCATAATCAACTCTCGATGTCATCGGATATTTATTGGTTTTGAATAGGTTTTGTGCTGTATTAAATAATCGTGAATATGGATAATCGAGACTTTATTTATCATCGTAACAACGGTAGTAATGACTGTCAGTTCTTTGTCTATTTTTACTTAATTCCCCTTTAATTAGGGAATCACTGGCTTACTAATCACGATGCCCCGGAAGTTGCTAAGGAAGTTCCTTGTATGAATTATAACTGTCATGGTTCTTGTACTTCCAGTTTTCCGTTACATTAAAAACCTGGGCCCTGTTTCTCGAAATCTTAACTAAAGATAAAATCCAATTTTTAGATTGGATAAGCACTACAATCAATCTAATATTATCCAATCAAATCACTAAAATTTGGATTTTTATCTTAGTTAAATTCTATGACTTTATCTATATTTAAATTATTTAAATGCCCTTGTCTATGATTGGATAAGTACTTCAATCAATCTACTATTATCCAATTAAATTACTAACATTTGGATTTTATCTTGGTTAACAGTTCGTGAAACAGGTCCCTGATGATTTTATCTATATTTGAATTATTAAAATGCCCTTGAATAGGATATCACCCTTGGTGGGGGAAGTGGACGTAAAACTCCCGGAACAAACGAAGCATTTAGATAACATTGTTACTATGTCAGGAACGAACTCATCATTAAGATGACATCACATGTCAGATAAAACATGGTGTCACGTGTATTTCAAATCGTGATGATTTATTGTTATATTTAACACGCTTCCTGTCGGCCATGTTATACGTTATGATAAATAATCACGATTGATTGAATTTTAATGTTTAATGATTACATCACGTTACCGTCCACACCTGATCACGTGCGCTCTAGAAATGAAATGAAATTGGTTTTAGCGTCCTAGTGTGCTATCTGTTTCATTGTCCACACCTGATGCCACTGGTTAAAACATAATTATCTCCATGTCTTTTTCTTAATAGGTCAACTCACTATTATACGATCAAAGGTATCATTCTCACACTTAAAAATCATTCACACCGGAAATAATAACACAATCACTCCCCTTGTTTTTTCTATGTCCCAATGCAATGCGCCATGGCTATCTTTAAAGGGCCAATCCCGATAAGATTTTGGAGAATAAAACTGCTTTATTTTGTGTTAAAATCCTCTACCTTAGGGCCGGGCAACTAACTCAATGTATGTGACACGTTTTCAAACAACTTAAACCCGCCAGTCGTCATCTGGAAAAGACGACCGGTGCCCTAAGCTGTATTATGAGGTGTCTGGATGGAACCGAGCTTTTATTTTGTAAAAATAATGTGTAGGTGAAATTAACCTTTCGTTATCCAGTACAACACATGGGCCATTCATTGTATAGACCCCTAAAGGAACGGGATTTGATTATTAGGTCAACCAATGAAAAAAATGACCAGATATCTTAAAAGGGTTACGTGTCCGGATAAGCAGGTTTGGTGTTCACGTCCAAACTACTCAATATTTTCAGCTGAAATTTTAAGACACGATACATACAGCATTCCTCTATATTTTGGCGTTTAAATTTGATACCTACCCGGACTTTTATTTTTGAAACCATGTTCAAATCGGGTTTGTCCCTTTAAACGTTTGAATTTGAAGTTGAAAATAACATTTTTGCCTATTTCTCAACTGGCAATAGTGAATTATAGGATTAATAGGATTATTCTTTAACAAGATTGAACTGTTTATTGATAATGTCTATTATAAGGCTTTATTTTAACACATTTTAAAAATATGCCTTAAAATATGAAATACTCTTTTTAAGCTGACTAACTGAATGTAGTTTAATGTCTCCTCAACGAATTTTGAATCAAGCGAATGTAAAATTTGACTAATGCGACCAATGAGGTAGTATAATTTACTAGGACCACAGCGGTGCCATCTACTCAGGTGTCAACTGTTCTTCTACGTGTGTGGTTCAGGGACGAAAAGACGGGGTCCCGTGTTTACATTGATGTGCACGTAAAAGATCTCTTGGCAGTTGAAATGCGATATAAGATTATGCTATAGCGCCGTTGTCTGGGCAAAATTTCCCTCACAGCACACTGTATGACACATAAGAGAGAGAGAGAGAGAGAGAGAGAGAGAGAGAGAGAGAGAGAGATGGGGTTTAACGCCAACTCGACACAAACTAGGTCATTTCGGGACTAACATATGGGTTAATTTTATTTCAATAACTCGCTTGCGCGTAGGGGTCTTTAGCGGTGGGAGGAAACCGGAGTGCCCGGAGAAAACCCACGAGGCTGAGAAGGCGCCCCTATCTCCATGCCACATACGCTCACACCAGGGATCGAAACCACAGCCGCAAGCCAGAGGTGCCCCCCCCCCCGTATGACATATAAACTCGTCTCATTAGCCCAGTCGGAACAGAATAGTAGAACGTTAAACACCATTACGTTTCATTCATTCATTCATTCATTCATTCTGTTACGTACACTTTTATAAATCATTGATGGGTCTAACTAATATATACAAATATCATTAGATTATTATCAGAAATTCAAAAGTCAATTCATTGGCAATAGAGGAAATATGAGAGCGGTACAATTTATTTTTTTATTGTTTTTTGTATTCCGGGTTCGCCACCACAGTGTAATAATGCTAGATTCCAACGATCGCGATTCTCGCTACGATTGAAATCCTGTTTTTAATCGCGAACTAATTGTGGTGATCCTATAAGTCTTACCATAATTATATTGAAATCAGTCGTAGCAATTATGTTGATCGTATCAAAACGTATCGGAGCGTATTGCACACAACAGACTGTGGACTCAATAGGGACAATCATAACGTAACGCACCGCACGACATTACATATGGCAGTTTTAATTGTGTTTTTATATTGACCAAATAACCATGCAGCTCACAAAGACAAGCTATTTCCCTTTGCATGCATAGATTTTTACATTTTCCTAACCTGTCTGCGAGTATTGTGGTGAACTGTTTCATAATGGTCTAGCGAGAATTGTATACATTGCTGCAAATGGAACGGACGTGAAGCAGTGGCAAAATTCACCATTTGGCAAAAACTAAGAGTATTACATTATCCCAAAAAAAGTTATTTGCAGATTTTGATGGCTTAATAAATACATTATCTTCACTGTTATAGCCTCAAATATTTTATTTTTCAGTCTTTATAATATGTCTGGGGTCTTTGATTACCCTTGTTCACAACAATGTTTTTCGTGCGACGTGTTTGCGTAAGGACTAATATATCTTTTAACACACTGAATCTGTGTCCTCGCCTTCCTTGTGCGTTTCACACCAACCGGGTAGATTTATAAAATTTAATATGTATGTTTAATCTGTGAGGATAAGAAAGAGAACTTGAAATTGATTCCCCACCTTACTGTTATAATGTATATCTAAACCTCTAGAGTTGGGAAAGTTCGCTTTGTATATGTATCACCCCCTTTATTCTCATCTCGATCCGATCATGGGTCTAGATCAAATATGCTTCCCTAATTCAATAATCATTTAAACAAACCTGGGCTGTGTTGATCTTACTGATTAAAGGTTTATTTTTACCCACGCCCTTAACGTACCCGACTAATGAAAACGTCCAAGTATTGACGGAAATTCAACCACATGTTAGTCCCGAACTGACTGAGTTTGTGTTGAGTGGAAGTTAACCCCCCATTTTATTGATAGAAAGTGGGTAAGAAATGAAATAATATTAAATAAATAGTAAATTTATATTTCTATATTACCAGAACTCAAAACTATAATTGTGCTCGTAGCGCTTGACAGGTATGTTTACATAAAGTCTTAGCTCTCAGCCATAACTTGTTTCAAAGAGATGAGTGTTTAAAGATTCTTAAACGACGTTAATAAGTTGCATTGGCGAAGATTAATGGAGCTACTTCAAACGAACGAAAACCTAATGTTGTCATCCTGTAAATAGGGACTAAAGCCCATTTTCGGAACCAACGGGAGACAAGCATGCGCCATTCATGTTCTATGAGGAACTTCGATCCGTCCTAGACTGATGACAGGCGGAAACCACACAGGAATAAAATAGCCGAAAAATGAATTGTAAGGTAACTTTATTTAACAATTTAAACCCATAATTTTCTTTTCTGAACATCTTGTGGGATTGGTTCATAAAATGAATGACATAAACAATTGAATAACACATACTAAATAAAACAACCAATCTCAAGACGTATTTCTTTCTGCTACAAGTTTTTCTATTATTTTCCTCGGAGCATTTCTCCGGACAGTTTTACGGATCACTGATTAACATTACTTAATCGACTTCTTATTAACATGTCAAAGTTTAATTAATAAATCACAAATTAACACGTAGCTAATCAAGAGATCAATGTATAGTTATTATATCACAAACTAACAGATAGCTACTAACAGAATAAAACTATAATTAATATAACAAATATTTACAGATAGCTAATTAACAGAATAAAATTATAATTAATATATCAAATATTAACAGATAGCTAATCGACAGAATAAAATTATAATTAATATATCAAATATTAACAGATAGCTAATAAACAGAATAAAATTATAATTAATATATCAATATATTAACAGATAGCTAATTGACAGAATAAAATTATAATTAATATATCACTAGCAATTAACAGAATAAAACTATAACTAATACATCACAAATTAACAGATAGCTGATTAGCCGATTAAAAGTAAATTTAATATGTCAGCTCAATTCAGTTCTTTATTCCCTTTGGCCAAAGACCCATCAGTCTTATGTATAATTAATATATTACTAACAGGGAGATTAGATCAAACGTATAATTAAGAGATCAATAATTAATCGATTACTAATTAACGGATCAAAATATATTATCATTAACAGTTATAAACAATACAGAACATCCTCCAACATCAATATCATGCTCTACATTATCTCAACAATTTAGATTCTATATTTTGTTTGGTTTTATTGTTTCTGGTTTCTTTTTCTCATTGAATGACACGACTGGTGTTTGGACCGGTTTTACCTCCATTATATTCGTCTGTAAAACAACAGTGAGATTACACAATTACAAAATTTAAGTTGTGTTCATTTATATCTAATTAACTGTCGTGGAAATCGAAATAAATCAAATGGTAGCGCTTCTTTGGAAATTAACATATGCTAATATTGTCACTTCCGCGGAGAGTTTCTGTAAAGCCAAAGTCTCATTTCTATATGATCCCACTCGAATTTAATGCCAGGTGTACGCCATACAGTGTGCTTTGGGGGAAATTGTGCCCGGGAGGCGGAGCTATACCTTACTATTATATCGAATTTCAAATGCCAGGGAATTCTTTACGTGCACGCCGATGTATACACGGGGCCTCGGTTTTCGTTGCATCCATGCGACTAGATAACTGTCCTTGTTAGCCCCCAACCCCCTGCCTCATCAGGCCTACCCGAATCGGAATTTTACCTCGTTTCATTTTAAATGTCAGTAATGCAGAACACAAGAATGGTGGATACAGGTATCGTGTGGGATGCTTACATCTTTTAAAATATCTAGTAACACTCTTCACACATTATGATTGATCGTCAACTTTTCTTAATTCATTCGTACAATTTATTTGTTTTATACTTTATTCTAGATTCTTATATCACATCTTACACATTCTTTGCACTTACTCGTTTGTGTGCCCTTGCTCTTGTCCACAACAATTCCACCACCAATACTAAGACGCCCGAACATACCCCCATTACAACAACCAAGAAACTTCCGGTAAGAGACTGCAGGTCAAGGCCTTGATCACTGGTGTCTTCTGGGCAGGAAACTTTACCGTCGTCCCACCATTTACGTTTATAAGTTTCTAATCGCCTATCTTGCTGAAGATCTAGAATTCTGAAATGTACATGTAAAGCTACATTTATGTAAAAGTTAAATATACATTATGGGAGACTAGATACGGGGTTGACAGTTCTCACTATAATAGTTAAAAACCACATAATGTAAAGGCAAATTGCTGACAATTTCAATCAAATCGGTCCACTTTGAACCGAGAATTAAGCGATTGAAAGTTCCGCCTAGTCGGTACGACAAATATCATAGTCTCGATTAACCATTTATGGAAGAAAGTTATGCTCTTAATCGGATCATCCACTGAGACATTTATTGACATGCCTAGCTCAAAATCAACTCCCTGTGTCATCGGATGGCTTATATATTGAATGAATTAGAACCCCCTCGCTATTTAATCATTTAAAAAACAAAATGGACAAACGAGGCCTTGGTTATCGTAGCAATAGTACTTGACACTCGACACCATTTGGTAAAAAACTGCAAACACTGATAATTTGGCCAAGAATTTTCAATATATTCATTTTGCATTATCTCTTTTTAAACTATTAGAGTAAGAATCACCTGCTTTATTTCTAAATCTTACATGTTTAATAATACAGAATTGATTGATATCTTATAAATAGTAGAGTTAATGGGCTAGCCCAGAAAGATTATATAATACTCAATTCTAAACTTCTATCGCCACGGTAACCCAACATCCAGAACTTCAACTAGACTGGTTTCAACCCAGTACCATTCCCAAAGAACTACTAGCGATTTAGATAACCCAGAAAATATTTCCATAGGGTATTTTGAGAAATTGCGGAATCAACCCCCCACCACCCCTAAGCACTACTTTAAGCTTTTATAACAATTACTGGGTTATTTTCGCGGTTTGGATAACCGATATTAAATATTTTGAAAGGATGTTGACATATTACTGAATCTCTGTACATCAATATAATTAACTCTGTTAAAGTATACTAATATTTAACATATAAATAATAAACTCAGTGCCTTTTATCTATTTGCGGTTCTGTCGATTACTGGTAGCAAACTTATCCAATACAAGTTGTAGAATTTCAATATATAGAGAATCTTCTACGAGACTTTTTTTATATCAAAAAATATCAACACAAGTCGATATAGTAAAACAAAACGAGGCTCTGTCGACGAGTAGGGGATTTTATTTATCACGCAATCCTTTCTTACATGCGCAAATAAATAAATATAATTCTTTGGTATAGATTTCACTTTTACTGATCCTAATTACATTACGGCGTAGTGATACATCAATTTTTTTCACAGCAATTCAACCATGGCAAAGTCTTTTATATTGACGCAGTGTTTCTATCAAGGTCATTTAAATAGCTATTTCCTTTTTAATAAGAAGAATCAAATACTTTTAATAAAAAAAAGAATTTTTTTTAGAAATAAAAAAAAGGTTGTTCCTGTTCCATTGGCCAATCAAATACGTGTAAAGCGATATCTCCTAGGGGATATCACTGTGGATTATGATATCTACTGTAGAATGTGTTATTTTTTAAATTTCAATAAACTATTACATTACATTACTGTCGCCTTATTAACAAAAAGTTTCGTATTATGTTTCGGCCCATTCTTTTTGTATATTCCGACATTTCAGACAACCTATCTAAAAGTAAACCCCGAGATAAGAATTGCCTTGTAGTACCTGTACATCTTAAATAGAGCATGGGCGACTGATATAAGCTGACAAGCATGGCAACTAATGAATGCATGTATTAATTTGAAGTTGAAAGGAGGACTTTACTTACGCTGCCGATATTTTCTTGGTATAAACAGAATTTTCTTTCAAGGCGAAGGCGTAGGGTCTTATACTAAACTGGTCTCCTATGGACGTCAGATCGCAATCACGTGACGTCAGATACTTTATAATGGGTGACTCGGATATCAAGGCAAAGTTCTCGGACGACACTTTATCAATACCAGCCTGGGTGTCAGAGACGAAACCCGTGCTTTGGATAGCCCGCCATATTGTGACGTATTTATCTCCCAATGGATAATCCCAAACGGCAAAACTGTTGTTACCGCCACCTTCATTATTCTGTCCTAAACTCATGTTCTTCCACAGGGTGTAAAAGTTCTCCTCGATGGCCGCCATTCTCTCGAAGTAGTTCATCACTGATGAATGTGCAACGGCGCTATATTTCACTTCGGATTGTGCTGAGAGTGCATCCAGTGAAGATATGGATACGCCTAACCTGGAAACGGTGAGAAAGGCTGCTAAATTGGCGGTAAATGTTGACATCATGATGACCGAGAAAAACCAGAAACCAGCCACCAACAGCCGAGCAGAAAAACTCTTAGGGGGTTCCCCGCCACCTATATATAGAAATGATGTTCCGCATTAATCAGTAATGGATAATAATCAAAACCAAGAGGCGTATTCGGGTGATAGAAAATTTGAAATTAATTTAGATGAACTGCGAAATTTATTCCGTGTTTTAAGGAAGGCACAAGTACCACACTGGACCACTCCCAAGTGGCACATTGCTTCTTATGATAACGATTATCTTATATAAAATAGAAAACTGAAATGAAGTTTAACATTCTACTATTCAGCAGCGACTGGGTTAATTAAGACGGGCATGCGCCAGCTATGAGAAGTTTTTACAGGAATGGGTTCTATGGTCTACTCGTATATCGAATTCCGACTGCCTAGGGTTAAGTGTAAACGGTACCACGGTTTTTCGTTCAACGCGATCGTCTATAGGCCTGCGTTGTCCCTTGCCAAGACTTCCGTCCTGCATTATATTAAACAATGATATCACAGAAGTGTTTAATAGAATAACGTTAAAGTCCATGCATTCTTTAAAGATCAGATTCGACTAATAAAGATGTTTTCTAGAGTGGAATGACAGTTGTTTACCTGACTTTGTTATGGAGTCAATTACGTATCGTCCCAGAAAACGTTGTCTTAATCGCTATATAAACGCAACAGGGCCAAATCTTTAAATATTTCGACCATCTATTCGAAAGATCAAGATGTTTTCTGTAAGGGACTAGTTTTTTTACCTGACATTGTCAAGGATCCGATGACAAACCAGATGCTCTCATGTAGATTAAACGTCGGTTGATCCTGATAATCAGGTTTCTTGGAGAATCCTGGTGCTGGGGAATACTTATCAAATAACATGAGTAGAACGCTGGTTAAGGCTATAACTCCACCAAGACATAGCCAAGCTTGGGACGTAAACACATCCGCGAAATAAAACGTGTTTACTTGTTGCGTCTGTTTCTTCATCATGATCTGTATTCCAGCGAAGTCGTAGTATGGTAAGGTGTAGTCGACCACTGTTTCTCTGTCAGCAGTGACTGTCATGGCTCCAACTATGATATCAGCATCCTGGAATATTCGTACATAAAAGAGAAGGGTGTAACGTCCATTCAACAACAATTAACGAAATTAAATTAGTTTAAAGGGACAATAACATTCTTGCTGGCTTGGAAGTTCGAGAAAATAAATAATACCCTTATTCTAAGTACTAGATGTTTAAGTGTCCTACCTGTTGTGTAAATTATCCATTACAACCTATTTTACTTGTCCAGAAGGTTCGAAAATATTTTAAAATCCAAGTCACATTTGAAAAGGTTTACGTTAGACTTTTCAAATCAATTGGTTGAATTTTTCCAATTTTTTAAAATAGGTGTGTTAAGATGAAATTTATATCATCAATTAATTGGAATATTGTAAAATAATACGATTTGTTGACCAGAATGAAGATTGGGACATATTATTCAGTTACCACAAGAGTGTTATTGGGGCTTTAATGTCAATCTGATTAAAACACAGACCCTATTTCGTTTCGTTTTACTTGTCTGAACTACACTTGGATCTAGAAGAGTTTTTATATTACCTGCGTTCTGTATAATGTGAGGGATTAGCCAAACGAAAGGGTATGTTACGGCGAATTCTTTGTCTTTTGTTGCACCGAACTGTGGTTAAACCACTAGAAACGTCAACGCTAATTGAGTAAACAATGTCTGACGTCATTGTGTCAAAAGCTGTCAGTTTGAACCCTGACGTGAACTCCCACAACCTGTCAGATCGCCATGTAGTTTAGGCCATCGATTATATAAAAAACGAAACGAAATATAGATCTTCATTTTAATCCCATTGGTTTAACGTTCTGCACCAACCGGGCTAATAAAGACAGACTTATAGCCGCGTTGTGTAATATGATAGACATGTTGCCCGGGTGGTCGTATTTTCACTTACTCTTCATAGAATTATTTCAAAGGGTCTGGTTCGTACTCCCGGACTTTTCGACCCACACATGGCTCTCCATATTGCACCACCGGAATGTATCGACCAAGCGCTTAATCGCTTTATACGTATGTCACCGCGACTACCCCTTTCGTGGTAGCTTAAAGCAATGCGATACGTCAACATAAAACATCGAACAAAGATTATAGGACCATTGTGGTTCGATTTCCTCTTTTTGGTGTATTGATTGGTTTTATTTGTTTAAGAGAAATGGCAACAATAAATCGTGATATTTTACTGCTTGTATTTCAATAAATACATAGAAAACTGACCCCTTTTAAAATATTACCAACGCATCCATTCCACAACTGGTTACTATCTAGGTTACCATAGATACCATCGTCACATTCTCGTACAGTAAAGGTAAACCCAATCCTCTCGGCTATATCGTTCATGACGTCGATACTGTAACCATAATACGTCACGTCCGTACCACTTTGGTTCCGAAAAACAAATGGCGGCTCCTGTTACATGAAATTAAGAAACATATCGATTTCTGGTCTATTGTTTGAAGTGTGTTAATTTGAGGGATTATTTATTTCTATCATGTGTGTGGCGGTTGGGTGGTCGAATGTTTTAACGTGTTTGCTTTAGATCCCCCAGTTTCTGCCACTGCTACAGATCCATACACGCAAGCGAATTATTGCAATAGAGATGCACAATAAATTTCTCTTTTTCTATATCTTGTATTTTCAACGAAATTAAATGAGACGGCATGGGATGGGGTTTAACCAGGCCTTGACAGGCCTTCTGTCTTGCACAACTCACAAGACGGATGCACACCTGAAGTGAAAATCCAGAGAGACACTCACTGCCGGGACCTCCTGGTTTACGATCCAGCGTCTTACTCAACGAACCAACGCGACTCCCCTGTATATTTGTTGTGTTCAATACGAAACCATACTACTTTAATTCTGGGTCAAAATGGCACAATTAAACATTTTGGACTTTAGTTTTAGCATGACTGTGCTCTTATAAATGTTCAAGAATAGCTGTATGTAGGGTCTCTATTTATCCAGGGTTTATCAAAAAGTAAATGTTCCAGTATCGACAGGGATACCGACATCTATATTTATTACATCTAATCCGGAATACATAAAACTCCATTTGTCCCAGAGAGGTATCATTTAAGTACACAGATAACTAAGATGGTTGTCTTTTAGGTTAAATACATTTCCTTAGATAGTGGTCTATCAAATTAATCTATCCAAAACGTTAAAGATACATTTTCCTTAGGTAGTGTTCTATTAAATTGATAAATTAAAGAAAACATTTTGCTTCGATAGTGTTCTATGATATTAATCTATACAAAACGTTAATCTGTCCGATGTGTTGTAAAGTCCGCCGGTCCACACCGCCACGACTTGCCAAGACTCTACCCAACGCAACGTCTTGTCTCGGATAATCAGTGCATTGTGGCCAGTCCCACGACCACGATTCAATCGATTTCCGTCGCGTCGTGGCCCGTCGGCCCGACTGAGCATGTTCAGTCGTAGTCGGATGCAGTCGTAACCCATCGTGTTTGTGTGGACACTCACACGACACGATTAATATTCTTACTGTTGTTTAGCCAATCAGAGAGTAGCATTTAGTCATGTGAATGTGCAAGGCATGTGCTCCTGATACTGCAGCACATTTCTTTTTACGAGCAGTCAACTTCAGCGGCAGCTTGGCAAAATATAATGTCACTTTTATGCTTCCGCTTTACTTTCGGAATCACTCGCTAGAGGGAAGTGGCGTAACTCACGACGCATAATCTGTGAGAGTCGGGCTTGTCGTAGGCAAATGAAGTAAAGACGCGACCCGATTTTTTTACAACTACCCAAGACGCTGAGTCCTGTCGGGTTGTGTGTAGTCGTAGCGGTATGGGCCGGGCTTAAGTGTTTATCGGGTCATGGTAGGGTATACCTGAAATCATTTCTGCCTTATTTGTTATAGTAGTTTCCGTGGTCACAGCCTATTAGATTATGGTACAGTATATTTAGTAATTGAACACATTAAAATAAACACAACAGTTCTATTAAGCGGTTTCCATGTATGTGTACATTACGATTAGATGATTATGCTATTGCATATGGTTTCATTATCATGATATATATTTCGCTCCTTCTGTCTGTATCAGTATTGTGATTGATAACGACAAGCGAATCATTGTTGAAACGTAGCTTTAATAGAAATATAGTAATTATTATCCATAGAACTGTTGTGTTTATTTTAATACTCTGGGTAATTGTGTTCCCTTTGCTAAAACCGTTATAAAACCTATTTCCCTGTCACGTAGATTTATTTATTTGATTGCAATGTATACAGTATAATTACCACCACAACAGCAATCCTGAGTACGACCATGGAATCATTATTGAAGAACAGTTGTTCGTTTGCAGACATTCCTGTATCAGGTGTCCATGTTCCTATCTATAGAACAAAACAAAAGAAGAAAGTAAATTTATTTTGTGAAATAAATTCGATCTATGCTCAAAAACATAGATATATTCATTGCAGCATTAATATCGTTGACTCAGCGACAAATAACTGTCATAAATAAAAGTATACAACATTAATAGATCAAAGTAGTCACTTTATATACATAATGTGTTGATATTGTTTGTAATCAGGCAGTAGCCATTAATTAGGTGTTTTGTCACCAAGGTGTTAAAACTAGGAATATTGAATGATATAGTGATGGGTCACACTTTTACACCAGTAGTGACATCTTTATGCACCTATTAATTAATGACAACAGTATAATTTCTAACCATTTTCAACATTAATTTAGAATACTGACGACTTATATGATTTAATGACAAAAGATTCATTAATCAATTGTATCAGCTTACCGGTGATTGTTTTTAAGGGTGTAAGGTAAAATACCAACAACGGAACATAAAATGTGACAAATACAGGAACACTCGCATCGACGTGTACAAGAACAGACATGGTACCAGTACAAGAAGAGTCACGGGGCTAATATAAAAAAAAACTGGCATGGAATCAGTCCAAGCATAAGAATGAAACTGGAATAAGAGCAAGCACGGAACCTTAGAACGAGTATAGGGCAATATGGAACCAGTACAAGAACATGCATCGTACTATAGAACAATAACAATCATGGAACATTAACAAGTATTAGACCATGGAACTAGTACACGAACAAGCATGCGACCATGGAACAGTTACAAGCATGGGACCATGGAACAGGTACAAGCATGGGACAGTACAGTACAAGCATGGTACCATAGAACAATAACAAGCATGGAACCAGTACAAGTATAAGAATGGTACAATAACAAGAATGGAAACATGGAGCCAGTGCAAGAACAATAACAAGCATGGAACCTTTAAAAGAACAAGCCTGGAACTAGTGCAGGAATAAGCATAGGAACAGGGAATCCAGTACAGGCATGGGTACAATACAATAATCGTGTTACAATGAATATCACTGAGTGATATTATAAACGTATTTTGTTACATTGAATATCATTGGGTAATATTATCAAATTACATTGTTACAATGTTTATCATTGGGTATTATTGCTACAATGAATATTATTGGGTAATATTATAAAATAACACTGTTACAACGATTATCATTGGGTGTTGTTTTGCTTACCTTGATACAATGATTATGATTGGTTTATATTAAACTTACCTTGTTACAATGATTATGATTTGTTGATATTAAACTTACCTTGTTACAATGATTATCGTATCTATATATATCTACATCTACAGGTAATGTTGATATACCGTCAGTTGTTAGATAAACACCGAATCCCCCATCACCTGTCTAGAGGTAAAACTTAGATGTCTATTCAAAAGGTTCACCCTACATAAAGTTTGGTTTAACGTCCTACTGTTCAGATCGAACTGAGCTAATGCAGACGGGTATACGCCATGCAATGTAGTTTGAGGGAAATTCTTCCAGGGCAGCGGAGCTACGACCCGCTCTTTTATCAAATTCTAATTACTGTCAATGGATATTTTACATGCGCGTCCAGGCTTACACGGGACCTCGGTTTTTCGTCCCCGTCCGGTCATACAACCTGTAATAATGACAAGGGGAAAACACGCCTCAAAATCTTGATGATCCAACAATTCCAATGAACTTTTCGACCAACACCCGCAGCGAACATGTTTTATCAATAACATCAGCGTTATAGATTCTTGTAAGATGGCTGCTGCAAGGATCATATTTCTCCGTATAGAGAAAACTTTCGTAATTTACTTCCGGGACATCACAGCATCTCTTGATATTGGTACATGGAAACTACCAAAAGTGAAATAGATCCATGTCAGAGGAATGCTGCAAGGGTCAGTTTTGGTATCTCATTTCTCCATAATATATTAATAAGACGGGCTTAATTATTGAGCCATAATTATGTAGTAGCGCCTACCCATGTCATCCAATGCATAATTGAAGAAATATAATTTGTATTGGCAGATTAAAAAAATAAACCCTTGATCAATTTTATTGCCTGGGTGGTAACGCAGGCTGGGTATATTTGAACAGACTTTTTGTTGTTATTACCTCATTTATTGCGTTTTTAAAAAGTTGTCGGCAGTCTGTCTCGCATTGATCTGTACAGTTGAACTCACAGGTCATGGTTGGATCACTGGTTAAAGACTTGTCCATGTATTTTAAAGCCGCGTCTACAAATCTGACCGATTTCTCTTCATAATTCATGGTTACAACCTGGCATAAGAAAGGTACAAATAAGAAATAAAGTAAAATAGGAATACCCCTTTAATGTAACAATATGTGTTGTGGCTTTAGAAAAGTCTTTGTTAAAGTAGCAATCTTATTAAAAATCTAAAAAATTCCGACCACGTAAAGTCTTTGTTAAAGAAACAATATTGGCATCATTTAATTTGTAAAAATCGTTACACAGAGATAAAATATTTTTTGTTCGCATAGACTTATTATACCTCCAATGTACCGCCGGCGGGCGTACCGACCAAGTACACTGAGTACAAATCAGAAAGTTTTGTCACACGACTACATGAACCATAAATTAAAACCAGCATTTATTTTCAAACATCGTAAACAAATGTGACAAACTTATGACATGATTGAAGGTGGTCGAAGTTTGAATTATTAAACATGAAAAATCTAACGGCCTAGACCTGTGATTGCTTTGGGATACAACTTTGCGTGTAAGTGTCTGGTAAAACAAGTTATTGGACATTGATATTAAATCAAACAATGACGATATTATATCCCCGGATGATTATCTGTCCTTAATGTAGACAGTTCATGTTAATATCTAATTAGTGTTGGTATTGTACCCACCCTCCCAAATATCTAAATATTACATTTTTGTTTTCTTTGAACACGAACATCAGCGATGTTACTTCCTTATTGTAATACGGTTGTTTTTTTGTCTGAAATTCAATCTTTTTGATTCGTTTTGTTAAACCTTTGAAAAACCTGGAGTCATATTCACACAAGAATTTGAAGAATTTTGCCCTTCATTGGCTTAGAGCTAAAATTTTAATGTGTTGGGGAGTTGAAAATCGCAACCAATGAAATGACTGTTTCCTGTAAATATAACAGTTTAAGTTGCTTTGAATCAGACTATTTGTACCGTTTTTCGGCCGTTTTATCCATTTGGTACATAATGATAACCTACAGCCTGTTTCACAGATGATTACGAAAGTCTTCTAATAACTTTGTAAAAGATGACTGCTTTCAAAACGTGACGTGACGTCAATCATTGTCCTAATGGCGCGTACTAATCCGGACAGAATGGTGCCTATTACTCATATTACATACCTATTTACACTAAATAGGACATATTTTTACTTACAGGTACTTTAATCGTCTTTATTTATTTTTCAAATGCTTATAAAATGTTCTAGAATTTAATTTTCAGAAGGCAAAAAGTTAATAATGCGAGTTAATTAACCTGCACCGATGTCTTCCCTCTAATCGATTGTAGCGGCCAAGCGAATATTCACTGTTGATCAGTATGATTATTCTATTGTGTCTAATGAACCTGTTGATCAGTATGGTTATTCTATTGTGTCCCATGTTTATCTTTGTTTTACTTACGTTGTGTGTTGGGTTTCTGTCTCTGAGAATGATAACATTAGATTGTTGACAGACATTACATTCTGGCACTCGACCATCTGTAGCATACATTATCCATCTATACCGTCCTCTCAACATGTCTAAACGATGGGCCTAGGTTCAAATATAAATAAAACACTTTCGTTGGTTAATATCCAATGAAACCAATTCCATTAGTTAATGTCTTAATAAAACAATTTCATCGATTAAAATGCAAAAAGAACTATTCTTTTCGTTAAAATACACAAAGACCCATTCTATTAATTCACGACTGAAACAATTCCATTTGATAAAATACAAATACTAGAATGCTACAAATATAACAATTTTTTGGTTGATGTACTAATATCGAAAATATGAATTATATTAATTAATATGCATATTATATAATTTCAGTAGCTTGATAGAGAAATATGTCATCAATAGACTTGGATTAATGTGCATGTCTCAACAATAGTTAATGTACACATATAACAATAATTATAAAGGTTAAAATACAATAGGCCTGGATTAATGTGCACGTCTGAACAATAGTTTATGTATATATATATATATATATAACAATAATGACCAGAAATCTGATTCTTTCAGTTCCGAATATTCCTGGATGCCTGGTACAACTTTTTACTGTGCATTATCAGGGGGCATCTGTGATGTGGTGGTTCAATTCGGTTGATTTTGGAATTTATTACCGACAAAACTATTCAGTTACCAATCTTTCCTACCAGGAATCATATACTACTGAGCATGGAAATATAGATGGTCCATAGCTATCGTAGGTAACAGTTTTATTCACCGAGGAATGTTTGATGGTATAGCTTTCTGTTTTATTATCCCATGGTTTTCGTTTTGACATAAAAATGTGTTGTAATAATCCATACTATATGTCTCATGTTTGACTTGAGACTGTGTCTATGATTTATACTTGGCTATATTGATTGGTTCCCGGGCTTTTAGTCAGCTAAATAAAATCCTTGTTTCTTTGTTTTTTATTAAAACTCTTATCATACTCTCTAAAGGTTAAGCAATCTAATAAATAAACTCGATCGTTCAATGATCTCTCGGAGCAACGCTTAAAACAACATCACGACTTAATACAAATAAATAAATTTACGAAACAGAATTTCTACGGAATTTAATAACATGTGTGTTTCTACATCGATTTGTTTTTCAATTTACACAACGTGGACATGAAAATCGCTGTAGAAACTCATAATATATATTCTTTTATTTTGCAGATTTTTTTTTATCTTCCCCATAAAGCAATATAAAACCACACAAAATACATTCAATCTGATTAAAACACAAATCCTATTTCGTTTCGTTTTGTATAATTCAAACTTTCGATTTGCTAATCTTTATTATATTGGGATCTGTGGGAGTTTTAGGGGGTTAGGGGATGGGGGGCATACCCTTTAAAAATCTGAATGAATTACCTCTTGCAGCATGATCTCTTCACACTGGGACGTAGCAATAACGAACACAACCTTGACCTCTGTTTTAGCTGTCAAGTTTTTCAGTTCGTTTGAGACGTTACACGATATGACAGGAATGTCAATCTGAAACAAAAGACTGACCGATTCAAGATGGCGCTGGTACTTGTGATCTGAAAGGATAATGATATGAGAGAGAAATATGGAATTTATAAACCAGTCTTAGTGAATAAACAATACATTCAGTTTTTATCAAATTATGATATGGACATGGATGTTATAATAGTATCATATGGGCCAGGAACCGGATATGACGTCATTGCTTCTGTTTTGAAAATGTAACGTCGTATCACAATCTCTCAATCAATTCGGAATTGTTAATGGAATAAGAAAGTTTCCTGTTAGTCGTACATTATCCATTTATAAGAGAATTTGCGATGTAATTAAATTCGAATGGACTTTTAAATAAAGGAATTAAAAAAAATCATACCAAGGCCAGATTTATCGAACATCACAGCAACAGAGTCCGTTGAAGCATTTGTGTATTTCTCTAAATCTAACAAAAACGTTTTATATGCAAACGCCACCGTTCTCGCCTTTATAGACATATCTATCAGCTGATTGGATAAACCATGACACGTGTCTGTTCCTAGTGTGACGTAACTGAGAGCATAGGCCTGCAATAGTCCTATAGGGCAGAACACTTTGTCGCTGTCAATAACAGTCAGCCATTTCTTATTTGTCTTATACTCTGAAATAGAAAGAAAGTTATGTATTCTTAAAGATTCCACATCAATACAAGACAAATATATTTTAGGTATTCTTATTATTATTATTCATAAGCGTTTACTTAGCGCTATTTCCAAACAAGTGCTCACTGAAACTTTACAATAAACATATTATTATAATATTAAAAGTTGACAAAACAAATATAGGATTAAAACGTAAAAAGTGAATAATATACATAAAAGTTGAGAAAAAAAAATTAATGTATAAAATTATATCTATAATTTCTTTAATGGGGCTTTTCATTAATTAAAGAAGTAAATTTTTAAGAGAAATTTTAATTGATGACAGAGAAGTACACGATGTTTCATACCGTAAATGTTAGCTTACCATTTTTCCAGAAATCAAAGATTTCTTGTCCTTCCAGATACTTGACAGGATATGACGGAGTAAAGGATAGGGGTGTTGATTGGTTAAGACCATACTCGGACAGCCCATCAGCATATCTAGTCGAATAGTCTTGTCTGTTCCTTTTAATTACAACTGAAAATTAAAATATGTTTATCAATCAACACGCACGACTTGTACTATTTCTACCTTACATCTAAAGAACGGAGAGAAAGATGACAACACGTTATTAAAGCTGCATTGTGTAAGATTTATATAAAGAGTTGGTCGTTCTTGCTATAGATAATGAAATATGACTACATTTAATATTATGAGTTATCAGTATTTTAAGTTTTGACATGATAGTCTCGATTGTCGAATAGCATTGCTACGATAATAAACAAAGTTTCGATAATCCACTAATGTAATAATGCATTGGTATGTAAATAATTGCCTAATTAATAACTTAATCAACAACTGAAGACAAACAAAAACCTGAAAAGAGCCGATTAAGCTCATGCGTAATGCGCCTTTAATTCAAAAGAACTCACCTATCATGGCGTCTAATGATTCGGAACATGGCGACAGCGATAGAACTAGAATCACTTGCCACAAATACCTGGCCTGTTTCATGTCTAGAAAACAAAGATTATATCTAATATTTATTTTCATTTACTACTGTACCGATCAGTAATGAAACATATGGTTTGTCAAGTGTTACGGTGTCGTTTTAAGATCAAATGAAAACAATTAGATTGCACTTGTCCAAACGTCACGCTGAATGTAAACTAATCCAATGATCATATCCCCTTTAAATGGTTTGTGTGTCTTTTAAATAAAAATAGAATGGATGGGGTCTAACTAATCTGTGCCAACTCGGATAATGTGCGGACATTTACGCTTCAGTGAGCGCACCAACGACTACACGTATACTGGCGGCCCTTGCTTTTTTATCCCATCCGAACTACTAAACCTTTAATTTGTTTTCCTTGTCGGGCCTTCTGTGTTACTGAGCCTGTGCCTTTGTCACCGAGTCGGCGTGGCTCACCATTGTGATTTTATCATACTCAACCGCTACATTATGAAACCGCAACATGGTTTTCATTTTTATTTTAATACATTTCGATCCCTGGTGTGAGCGTATGTGGCATGGAGATAGGGGCGCCTTCTCAACCACGTGGGTTTCCTCCGGGCACTCCGGTTTCCTCCCACTGCTAAAGACCCCTACGCGCAAGCGAATTATTGAAATAAAATTGAAACCATGTTAGTCCCAAAATGACCTAGTTTGTGTCGAGTGGACGTTAAACCCCATTTCTCTCTCTCTATTTTCATACATGGATGCGCTGTCCGTTCAAAAATATATTCCACAAGAAATATGTACTAAATGTTGCCAAGAAAAAAGACTTTGATGAAACACATTTCTTTGTAGCGAGTACTAATTACTCCAGAGTGCCAAAATTTAAAATAAAAAGATGTCAATCATAGTTTATCCCCTAAAGCATACGTATACAAAATTAAAATATCGGACGAAATACAATAGGCTGTCATTTGTTAACATATATCCATGTATTATGTAATTGTTATATCTATTTATTATTTTGTATCAAATCTCTCATCTCTTGTCTAGGTTTAAGCATTGCTCAAAGGTAATAAAGAATTATTATTGAATGAAAACCATTTTAACAATAAATCTAAGCCAAAACAATTTTGCTGCCGTTTTTTATTTATTGTCAACAGGGTTTACATTTTTATTATAATACCATGGCTGCACTGTCCGTTCAAAAGTTAAATTAAAACCATTTTAACAAAACAACTTTTTTGCGCTTTTTTATTCTCATTCATCAAAAAAGGGAAAGGTTTGAGATAGATCTAAACATTTTTAAAGGTTTCATTATTAATGATATAGTCATCCATTATCTAAACCTGTCACCTTCTATAATACTGGTGTAGTTATCAGATAGGATGATAACAGCATAAACCGAGATTGATCAACACTAATGAGTTAACCGACCTTAATGGATGGTAATCAGAAATATATAGATTGTCATCACATTAACATAGTAATCTACAGATATACCTGATGTGATGAGAATCTCATTAATCGTATTGAGTACAATTAGTCCCCGACGTAAGATGCTTCATTCAAGACAAGTTTATTATGTTGTAATATGACCAACGGATCCATTCAACTGATTTGATATATGTCTTTCTTGCTTATTGTTTGAAATGTCTGTTAATGCTGTGTGTCTTGTGGACTGGCCTGTCTTGTGTAATTAATATAGTGTGTTGTGCGGTTAATATTATACACAAGCACGATACCTAGACTCGTCAGGGGCCCAAATTCCCTCGAACCAGATTCGCACAGGGCCCAAATTTGCCCGGAACTCACATTCGACGACTTTAACGATTTGCGGGTGTCATGCTGGTTAATTCGATAGTAAATGATATGTGGCGGTAGAGGGCTTGCGCGTAGGGGTCTTTAGCAGAGGGAGGAAACCGGAGTGCCCGGAGGAAACCCATGAGGTTGAGAAGGCGCCCCTATCTCCATGCCACATACTCTCACACATCTCCATGCCACATACGCTCACACCAGAGATCGAAACCACAGCCGCAAGCCAGGGGTGGCCGGCCAGCTAGAGGTCGAGGGCGGCACTCTAGACCACTAGGCCATCCCAACCCCCCATCTTTCAAGGAATCAATGACTTCATTTTTTAGCCCAGACTAGATTGAGATCTAGCTATACTTATTATACTCATATTAGAATTTAATTGTTTTTATTAAAAAATAATTTTTGTAAAATTAAAACAAACATTAATTTTTTTTATTAAAAATATTTTTGTAAAATTAAATCAGGAATTGAAACAGAAATGAAACCCTGAAGTTGATATTTTATAATGAAAATAGAACATACAAGTATCACCACTGATATTCTGATCATGGTCGCTTTATTTAGTTCATATAATTATTATTCCTACAAAAAAAAAATTTCTAAGTGTATTATGTTAACAGTGCTTTCAGCAGAGGGGATGGATGGCCGAATGGTTAGCACGTGCGTGCTGTATCATACAGACTGACATTGCGTCAACTGGCGTGGTTTCGAATCCCGGGTTGTACGTGACAAGGAGTAGGGTCGCCTGTCCAACCTCCTGGATTTTTTCCTGGTCCCCAGGTTTCCTCCCACTGCTAAAGACCTCTACGCGCAAGCTAAATATTGAAATGAAATTAAACCATATGTTAGTTCCGAAATGCCCTTGTTTGTTTCGAGTGGACGTTAATGATAGCTAAAAATTGTATTGGTGCAGCTGATAAATAGTACTTTCAGCAGCATGGTAGCTATAAATTGTATTGTTCCAGCAGATAAATAATTAACGACTTGTTCATAAAAGTTGTTCAGACTGATTAATGGATATAACGGTAGATAAAAATCAAATTGGTTTTAGCGTCATATTATTCTGATAAAAAATTACAGAATCGTTTTTGAGACGAAAAATCTTTTGTCAATTCATTACTGCACAATGAGAAAGAGAGAGAGGAATAATTGATGTATTTGGCTAACCGTAATGCATTTTATAAAGCGGGATATGCGGGATATGTCATTTTCTCAGAAAATTTTCATAAACTTTATCTATCTGTGTATATTTGCCTAATTTTCACATACCTGTGTCATTTGCTTGCTAAAGTCGAGAGTATCCTCGTCGAATCGTCGCTTAGTATTAAAGGGGCTAAGTCTCTAACTCAATATCATCCAAAATCTTCAACATTGAAAACAGTTATTACTTGTCAATTTAAATCAACATTGATGCTGTGATCTTACCGGCAAAAGATGGACTTCTGATATCCAATATTTAAGACAAAATAAACATTTTGCCATTGGTACACGAATCGTGTACCACAATGCGTTTCAGCCTCAGTTCTAGCAAGAGACTCGAGGAACGAGGCTTGTAGCATTGCACCATATCAAACGGCATATGTAGACTGGAATAACCAGACGCTTGAAATAGCCACTCTATTGACACTGCTGGCTTATTTCGCCGAACATAACTGATTTGAAATTAGAGTAAAAACGGAAACCATTGAATGTAAATCGGCTACGATACATTCATATTACAGTATTCTATGCGTTGCGACCCACTTGTGTCCATTTCTATGTCCTAAATGTTAGCTATTTAGCTCCTTTAAACTCAGTAATTGTGGAGTAAAACCGTGTTAAACTTTGTTTACTTAAGACGAATTCTCTTATAGGAAAAACCATGGAATCCAACCTCTAATTTCAATTAGATTAATTTATATTTTCCTTAAACATCCTTCTCGATATCACCATTTAAAAAATAATCAAAATCTACATTTATGTCTTGCTCTAATCCCGTTATTGATAGTCCCCGTTTCATAAACAAATAAGGATAAGAATCTGAAAATAATTTACGTATCTAAAAACTCTCTATCGTCATTTGCAAACGTCATAATAACCATTAAAACGTAACTCCAATACACCAGAAATTCGCTAAATTATGGATTACTATTGGTGTTCTGGCAATTGGTTCCTAGGAAACAGCGATCTCCAACGTGTCGAGGTTTCTATGGCCACATAAGCCTACTGGTCAACAAAACAATTAAACGATCAACTAACTATCAGAAACGTTTTCACCACAACTTCGTGAAAAAATGTTAAGAGTGCAACCGTTTCATTGACAAAAATCGTAAATTTCTGCTGTAAATCCAATCAATAATCAATCTGATTAAAACATAGACCCAATTTCGTTTCGTTTTTTATAGTTCAAAATTTCTATTTACTTGTTTTTATTATTCTAGGATCTGGAAGAATTGTTATATTACCGACGTTCAGGTTGAAGTGAGGGATTAGCCAATGAAACGGTATGCTATGGCGAGTGTTTGGCGTGCGATAAATGGAACTGTGGGTAAAGAAACGTCAACGCTGATTGATTAATCAAAGTATGACGCCACAGGGTCTCTCTCTCTCTCTCTCTCTCTCTCTCTTAAGTTTAAGTTTTTTGTGAATAAGGCCACACGCTAATAAATTATAATGGTAGCCATGATCATTTCTTGGGTAGATCACTCATGTGGAATAAATTGAAAGTAGGAATCAAGAAACCATAACTTTCCAAAATAAAACATATATACAATTATGGCCAAAAATCATGTTTTTTTTAACATAATATTATATATTTTCAGATGTACAAAATGATTTGTGACACATTAATAAATAAATTATTATTATTATATTATTATTAGAATTACTTTTTAATATATGTCCATATATACAAATAGAATTTTTACCCCCAAGAAATCACAACCTTAGGCGTGTGGAAGATCTTTAATCTCAAACTTCAATTTAAAAAAAGAAATTAAGGTATAAGGGGAAATAAATTTAAAATACCCATTATAACATTTTCTTCTAATAAATAGAATTCAAGGTTCCCAAAAAGTCGGAATCTTCGGCGTGTTATAAGATTACAAAAACTTACCTGTAATTTCATGAGAGACCTCTGCAATCAAATCGTCAATTTATATCTGTCTTTAAATGACTGAAACCCAGATCGCGTATTTTAAATTCACCTGGATATATTTTTGTCCTAATAAATCATTGTTGTACAGAGATCAGGTAGCCGACACGTAAATTACAGGGTTATTTTCACCTGGGAAAAACCTCGCGTGCTTTGCCTCACCTGAACGATCTACCATTGATCAGCGATATGACACGCTAACAGCGCCAGGTATAAAAACATTATATAGATATTAGATAATTCCATATTGATGATTTTAGTTTTTATTTGATCTTTGGGTAGTCTATGATAAATAACTGAAAATTAATGATTTTAAAATACAATATATTGATAATTATATATGTTGTCCGTAATAGACTATACTGCCTGGAAATCAATGATATTTTGATAACTGTAAATTGAATTCATGTTATGCCTACTTACTAATGTTGCCACAGAAAAGAAGACCCACTCTTTTTTAGTCTCTTGGTCATTAGAATTGCATTATGTAAGATTTGGATAAAGAGATGACAGTTGTTGCTATACCAGTATAATAATCGATCATATATTGAAACTTACAGTCAAATTATTCCATTCTGAGCGAAGTTATCAATGTTTAAAGTTTTTACATCATGTAGCCTAAATAGTTTAATATGATAAAACAAATCTTAATTATCCATTTCAACGTTAAATTGTTAAATGGTGAAGATATGCTAATCCATTCAGTATTTCTGCCATCCTATGTTATAGAGGGTTGGTTATTTAAAACAAAATACGTAATTAATAATTCATATCATATTTGAAACAAAAGAAAGACCTGCGATACGCAGAATTACCCATACATTGTGAAATATTTTTTCGATATGCAGAAGTGTGCACCAAAACGTAATGATATAAAATGGACTTTAGATTTCCGATTTGCCGGTTTCGGTTTAATCAGACAATCTTAACACCAATGATAGTGGGTTACACATTGTTCTATGTTTATAAGTTACAATATTAGAAATTATCACCAAATGAAAACCAACACTCTTTATTATCAAACGCCTTTTTTGGAACGAGGTTACATTTCGTTCTATTGGTTAAATCAAAATATAAAGTCCGTCTGCAGAAGCGAATATCAAATAGTAACGATCTACAACTTCAAAATGAGGTTTCCAGATTGGCTGGTTTTGATTAAAAGCGAACTGAAAATGTAATCACTCTGATCAAAATCTTGGGTTGGCTACTTTTATTGCATCACCAAAACTGTTTTAATGATTCTGGGCGCCCCCTTGTTCCACGTTTATTAACGGTATATTTCAACTCTCTAGATTATCGGATCGACGTGAATTTGGACTTATAATGCTATATCAGCCTGATTAAAATCTATATTTTGTTCCGATTGTTATACTTTTGGTGGCTTACACTACGTGAACATCCGACCAGTTGTTTTGGGAGGTCGCTTCAGGGGTCATGTTGACCCTATGAAGCCTGACATTTAATTAACCAATCACCTTGATGTTTCTAATGGATAACCACGACCCCGTGCACCACACGCCTAAAGCTCGCCTTCACAGATTGTTACACTGGCTAATACCTCATATCATTCAGAACACCTTAATGATAACAACTCTTCCAGATCTTAGTGTAGCAAAGACACGTAAAACAAAATGTTGAGCTATAAAAAACCAAACGAAAGAGGAGCTGTGTTATTGTCAGATTGATGTTATTTCTATATTTATTAACATGTCAGGCCATGGCTTAGATATGACATGGATTAGAATCGTCTCGCCATTTAATAATTTACCAATAGAAAGGGTAATCGAGACTGTGTTTATTATCGTAGCAAAAGTACCGGACAATCAAAACTTCAGAAATAAATTTTCAATAAATACATATTTATCATCTGTTTTTAAACTATGAAAGCAAGAAGGTTCAACCCGTTTTCTAAATCTTATAATATAATTAATTTATTTTACTCCTTATTTGTCTGTAATTTGCATGAGGAAAAAATGTAAATCGTCTTCTGTCAGGATATCTGTTACATTGTGCTTTTTGGGTTTGATATTAAATGTGGTCTGAAACAGGGCTGTTTCTTATCCCCCTTGTTGTTTAATCTGTATATATTGTTCAATAATATTGTAGAAATGAAATGAAATGAAATGGAGTTTAACGTCCTACTCTTCTGCGCTTAACCTGGGCTAATGGAAGACACGGTTTTGGGTGGGAACAAATATATGTCTAATCATTTCATCTAGATATTCCCATTTTATTCCCTTCCAACTGACAATCCAAAAATATAAAACCACACTAATGTGAATATTAATAAGTATTTTCAGCGATCCAAAACAGGAATGGCGATCTTATAATAACATGCGTGTCCAATGATAATTTTGTACCTTCCTATGTTTACTTATGATTCAGACAATTTAGCGGTACATTAATTATTATAGATCAATATCTGACTAGGAATACCTTTATGTGTGTCGGACATCAAACATTTTATATCTATTCTGACGAACCACGGACTGGATTTCAGTTTGGATAAGAGAACGTATTAAACTAATATATCACCGTCAATGATACTTCTGTATATAGTTCATTTACAGTAGAATATGGAAGACCAAACAGCACTTTATTCAGTATATTTAACACTTAATTCTTAATTCAGTTTTCGTAATTCACAGACCTTTTTTCAGTTTTCTTAACTCTTAGTTCTTAATTCAGTTTTCTTAACTCTTAGTTCTTAATTTAGTTTTCTTAATCCTTAGTTCTTAATTCAGTTTTCTTAATCCTTACCTCTTAATACAGTTTTCTTAATTCCTAGTTCTTAATTCAATTTCTCAGTTCTTAATTCAGTTTTTTTAGTTATTGGTTCTTTATTCAGTTTTCTTAAATATCCGTTCTTAACTCTTAGTTCTTAATTCAGTTTTCTTCATTCTTGGTTCTTAAGTAATTCTTGGTTCTTCATTTGGTTTTCTTAATAACTGGTTTCTAATTCAGTTTTCTTGAATATTCGTTTTTAATTCATAGTCCTTAGTTCTTATTTTTCACTCTGTTGTCACCTATGGGTTGCATTGAGATCTTTTAATGGGCCCATGTTCTCTTAACAAAATGTTAATTAGTCATGGAAAAGTTGATATTTTCGAAAAAAAATGTAAATGATACAGAGACAGCTGAATATAAACACATCGAAGTAAAATGAATTTTACGTGATAAAATATTCCCGGATGATTTAAATAGTATTATTATCTCGCGATAATAATTACGCTTGTTGAATGGCATGTGTTCATTATTAATGACATGTGTTCATTATTTAATGGCATGTGTTTATTATTAATGGCATGTGTTTCTTATTAATATTGTTTTGTAATGATCACGTCACTTACCATAATCATAGTGAGACTATATGCAAACACGACGTCACTATCACGTGATAACAGGTGCGAGATAAATATATTTGTTTATTGAATAAATTGACGAGTAGATATTGATCAGTCTTTACATCAAACATTTTCAACAGGTAGACTACACACTCTGTTTTCATGAGGAAAATAAATCCACTCGATCAGGAATTGTAGAAATGAGTTAATTATCCGTTTTGTTTGTTTTTAATTATTGTTTTAATAGATCTACGGCACAATATAATCAATTATCAAGGAATGAAGAAACAAATATACTTTGAAATTAATGCGGTAAAGTCAGGGACTCGCTGAGTATTAGAGGCGCAAGAGGGTTTTTGAAAAATTGACTGTAAGTTTAACATCCATTGGACACAATCTAAGTCATTTCGAGACTAACATATGGTTCATTTTTATTTTGAAAACACGTAGCATCTTTAGCGGTCGGAGGAGGAAACCGGAGGACTCTGAGGAAAGCCTCAACGTTACCTCTCTAATGTTTTATTAGAGTATTGGTATCCATGAGAAAGTTTTGATTTTATCTAATAATTAAATCTAAATCACTAGTAAGGCGTTGTTCAATCCAGGCTTTGGGCGAGGGAGTACCTCTTGAGTTTCCACCACGTGTCTCTGCGATGGCGGGGCAGTGTAAAGTCTTTCCGATGGAATGAACAAACACGTACGCCTGTACGTAAACGAATACTTGGCAGTTAGCGAGAGAAAAATGTGGATTAACGTCCCCTCGACACAAACTAGGTCATTTCGGGACTAACATTGGTTTAATTCTATTTCAATTATTCGCTTGCGTGTAGTGGTCTAGTGGTCTTTAGCAGCGAGAGGAAACCGGACGACCCAGAAAACGTGACAGGCGACCCTGCTCCTTGCCAAGTTGGCAGTTAGCTCCATTTCCTGTCATTCTGTTATATTTAAACTCAATCATAAATGAGCCCACATATTGTTGAAGAAACTAAAAATAAGAAAGGATGAGAGTAAAAACAGTGTACGGATAGAGCACATTGAGAGAAAACACTGAGATAATTTTTGGGGGTTGCCGTATTTTTGCAATGATTGGTGCTTATCTTTGTAAATTATTTATACAATGAGTCCGATTGAGAATATTTTTGAACTACCTACCAATATGATACAAAAAATGCTGCTCAACCTGTTTTTATAATTCTTAATTGATGCTAGGCACCACTTGGTTGCGCATGACAGACAAACAATAAAAAACAGTTTTATTAGCTGGAATCTGCAATTTTCCTTTTTCCTTTTTTTTATTGCCCATTCTTTTTCATTGCCAACTACTACTTTGCAATTGATCGGTAATTAAAATGTTCTAAGTGACCGATCAAGCATCTAAACACTATTGTCAAGCGCTGAAGAACACAACCGGTGCTCTTGACAGTTTTCTATAACAGTAGAGTCTGAACGACCAGATTATTGTATAATGTGTTAAAGTACATCATGAATTCCTTGTCTTCATACCATGATAATATCATGTTATTGTTGATATCTGAAGGAGAAGTGTTATCAGCACGCACTAATTATAACACGGGCGAGAGTTGACGTTAAGGAAGGGGGTGCTAACTAACCATGGCTTTCCGGGAATAACATATGGTATATGGGAGGGATCCGGGGGAACCCCTCAAAGAACCGTAGGTTCAGCCGGACTGACCCACATTTTATATGTCGTTGTAAGAAAGGGCTCTTCTAATGACTGATATTTTAGGTTGTCTGATTTGTTCTGTGTTTTTGTTGAGGCAGATAGTGCGGAACTGTCTTATCACCATCAACCGGAAATGACGTTTTCTGCTGGGACGATCGAGGGAATGAATTGTGACACTTCCACGTTTAATATTTCAAATACTTTTTTTTATTTTTTATCTATACACAATATGATACATCATTTTTACCACATCGAAATAAATTACATTTCTAAATTAACAACTTGTATTGTGCTATTGTTGCGCAACTTTCACTGATTCTAAACAGAGAAAAACACACGAATTGTTTTACTGGCTACCATGATTGTGCAGATTTCGTAGCACTAGAATATTTACATTGCCCCTAAAATAGCGAAAGAAGACACGAATTGTTTAATTGGCTTCAACGATTGTGCAGATTCCGTAGCGCTAAATCATTTACATTGCATCAAAAATAGCATAAGAACACACGAATTGTTTAATTGACTTCCATGATTCCACAGTTTCCGTTTCAGTGTCTATGCCCTGCTTTCATGTTTTTGAATATTTACTAATGACTCCCTTGGTTTTCTTTTTATTGTATTCTAAATAAATCATCTGTAATCATTTATGCGAATAGTCATCAAAGTCCTATCTATAAATGTTACTACATCCGCTATACACTTGATGTTTAGATAAAGTAAAACAATACATAGTATATAAAATAATACAGGCATACAAATGTTATTACATCCTCTATATACTTGATGTTTAGATAAAGTAAAACAATACATAGTATATCAAATATCGTTGAGAATAAACAAAAAAAAACAATTAAATTATTTCACTTGTTGACTTGGTACAGATTCATGTTGGTTCCAGTCTTCAAATAAAATATCCATACGGTGTGGGTATTCCCGTCTTCAATGACTTCATTGGCCAAGTCGATACATAAAAGTTTGACTTTAAGCTCCATTTCATTTAATAACGTACATCCTTCCGACCTTTTGGAAATATATTTTAAGTTAATCAGTTTTACCACTCGACACAACCTGGTCATTTAGGGCCAAACATTTGGTTTAATTTTATTTTAATAATTCGCCTACGCGAGTTTGTTTTTTTTTTTTTTAGTCGTTCAGGAAAAATCTTGTCACGTTTTTTTAACGTCACCTTACTTTGAGTTGAGATCTTTGAAAATTATTTCGGGGGATTTAGGGATTCGTGACGCAGCTGTAAACTATAATACCGTGACAGGTGAATCTCTGAAACGAATATCCGTGACAAACATGATTCAGCATTTACAGATTTAAGATATGATGAATTGAAAAATATGTGAACAGGGTAGGCCTCCTTTTTTAATCCAATATACCGGGGATTTATCTACCAAGTGATATTTTGATAGTTTTCCTGTTAAAATACATTTTAGCATGGATTAAGCTGTGAAAAGTCTTTTTTATTTTCATGGAAGGCGAAATGACGTAAGGGGACTTTTATTAAGTTTATAAAATGATAAAAAAACAAAACATTATGTGTACTTTGAACCCACGGTCTCGTTAAATCAGAAGTGATATCTTATGTTCTAGAAAGACTAAGCATATCCTGTAATCAACGAACCACAGGCATTTAGTCTTATGTGTTTTACTGTTGTGAAAACTTAGTAGAAATTACCAACCTACATTCTCGATTTTTATAAGTACACAGCCTTCATTTTAAAGCACGTCAAGTCGTTCGGATGGGACGAAAAACCGAGGTCCTGTGTACACATTGGCGTGTACGTAAAAGATCCCTTGGCAATTGCAATTCGATATAAGGTTAGGCCGTTTCGCCGCTGCCCGGGCAAAATTTCCCTCATAGCACACTGTATGCCCGTATTCTATTAGCCCAGGTTAGGTGCAGAAGAGTAGGACATTAAACCCAATTTCATTTTATTTCATTTACGTTTTGAGAGACCATGATTTTAATGAATCACAACCCCAATGTCTTATTCATTCCGGGAACACCTGATACCACCTGTCCTGGTATATCATATTATCCTACATGTACAGACAGATCACTTGTTATTACTTCATTTAGCTGAATTGGGTTTTCTCCCCCCCCCCCCCATCCCCACTGGTTGCGATCTTTTATGAATTATTTGTATTTTCCTCTGGACGTCAATATTACAAAACTCTTCCCATTTAGTCCAACTAATTAAGTAGTTGTGACGAAACTTGATGTATAGTTTCATTATATCAATACCTTGACTAAGTTTGAAAATAATCATTTTCGGCTAAGTTTAAGCAGAGCAAAAAAGTAATTGGTCGAGACTTTGGAGCTTGATAAGACCACATGATATTGCTTAATTTAGCCGAATTTCTTTATTGTGTTTTCTCTTTAACCCCCTGATACGATCTTTTATGGATTATTTTTGCATTTTTCTGCACGTCAATAAAACAAAGCCTTTTCCATTTGGTCCTTAACTGTGTCTAACATAAATCATTGTGAACATTGCCAAGTTATTTTTGTTATCTAATACAAAACAATCCATGACATAATTGAAAAAAAATTAAATCTAAAAAGGAATAGTGCCAGTGGGTTTAAATGTAATTTTGGTTGATTTCCGGTGGCATTGACGAATCTCTACGGATTATCTTTTTGTCATCACTTAAAATGTTTTATCAAATTACATTGGTTTGCGACATTATTTTTTATTGTTCAAGCTGATTATTAATGCATGTTAAAAGAGTTCTCAGCATCTAATATAATGAATCCTATAGACCTCTAACATACACACAGTGCTGGTGGTAATGCATAACGAATTTAACAGCATCTAATTTAATGAATGGTAGAGACCATTAAACATACATTATGCAAGAGCTAAATCTGTCTATTGCAGGTCTTTCTTTCGGCCTTAAATATGTTGTCTAAATTCTTAATTAGACATTAATTAACTTATCCAGGTCATAATCAACTCTAGGTTTACTGCTCAACTCTCCTTCATGATTTAACTTTAGTAATGATGATCGAGGCTATTCTGAAAATTATATCGCTAAATCTCGGTTCAGATTAGATCCATTCGACTAAAATTTTCAGCAAATTCCCTTTACATTATCTAGTTTTTAACTTTTATAGTGAGAACTGTCATAATGTATCTTTAACATACACAGCGATATTGCCCAGCGACATTAACTCCAACTAAGAAAATACCTAGCATGAAATTGGAAAACGTATCATATAATATAAAAATACACATTGACTAGATTATTATTATCGGCCCTTATCGTATACACATACCGGTTTTAGTGATTCTTTGTCTTTATATCTGTGGCTGTTATTTGTCTTTTTGGTTGAATTCCGGGTTTGGCGGCCATAGTAGGGTTGTTCTTTGACACATCCATGGTGGCGTTGCAGTACATCTTTTAGTGTGCGAAGGTTATATTACTTCGGTTGAGGTTATATTACTTTGGTTGCGGGGGTTATATTACTTACGGGTTCACGAAACTGTTATAAGTAAGCATCGGGGTCTAGACTAAAAATAAAATAATACGCAACGGGTTCAACGTCGCAATTATTTCGACATTTGTAAGGAAACATCTGATGGTTCTACGCATGTCACAAAGAGTAAACAGCTCAGCTTAAAATAAAATACCAAACGGTGTCTATGATTATGTCGACATCTATTATATTTTCTTCTGCCATTTATAATTAAGCTTTACCAGTGCTACGCCTAGTGAACAGCCAGTCTTGAAATAAAATACGAAGAGGTGTTTCTGATTATATCGACATCTATTATCTGTCATTAATAAGTAAGCATCGGAGGGTCTTCCCGTGCACGCAGCTGATCTAAAAATATAAAAGCAAATACGAAACTGTGTAAACGCTACGATGTCTGCGATTATATATTGACATCCATTATTCAAAGTTCTCCGTTACTGATAGAGTCCTCAGTATCAATAGTCATTTTTCTTTGTTTGTTTGCGCATGGTAGCAATTTGAACCGGAAACAGATATGTTCTATTATTAGACATATTAGGGCAAGCATGGTTGAACCAGCGAAAGCTATAAATGGTCCACTCGTTGTTGATAACTCAAGACTATGTACTACATTGGTGACACCATCCTCTGTACATGTCTCGGTGGAAACCCACCATTTCTGAGTCCATTTTCGTATCAAACCGGCTTCTTGTAGTTTTATTATACTGTAAATAAATAAATACATTTTGCAGGTTATTGGCGCACTTTTATTACATCTTACGATATCGATAACAGAAGGACGTTACAGTCCATTTCATTTCATTTCTTTATCAACAGTTTCCGAATGGATAAACATTGTGAGGTGACGATAAATGGCCTATTTGGATCCTTAAACTTCCGCTTGAATTTTGATTTTACTTGCTTACAGAAAAAACTGTAGGCTGTTTCTGAAAATTAGGTCTTTTTTTTACCTTTTCTTGAAATTGTTGTTGTTCGTATTAGTGTTCAGGGGCACCTGCAGTAAATCCCCGAATTTGAGAAGGTGCGCCAATCGCCAAATCAATTGCACTCACACAATGAATCGAAGTCACGACCGCAAATCAGAGGTGATCGGCCTGTTAGAGCTCACAGGCCTTCTTCCCTATCCCACCCAACATAGCCGCCTCTCCATATGCGATGAATTATACTTACTTATAAGAAAGCTGTGATAACAATGGCGATCCCTTAGTTACAATAAAGCCAATCCCACCCGAGTTAAAGGGTTCCTCTCCTAAAATCAACTGATCACAATCCTCTTTCTGTAAAAACTGTAACTGGGATTGGTCAGTTAAGTAGGCGTAATTTCCGGTCAACACCAGTTTTATGGCTTCGTCTTTATTCGTCACTTCCGGTGCCTGTTTTAAAAGTTCATATAATTTCCTGTATCGTTCGGTTTCTCCTTTCTGAAAATAAAAATAACAATACGCTAATGTCTTTACTGGTTCTGGTGAGACGACAAACCTAAGTACCTTGTACACATTGTTCTGACGTTGACGAATCTTTGACAATTCGAATCCATGGTGAGTAGATCGAACACCCGTTGTTTGTGCCAGATTTCCCCCTTAACACACTGCATATAAAATATACCCTAGTCTTAATTATCCCGGTTAGGTAGAAATGTATATATACAATATATATCGCTAACACACCATACCTTAAAATTAGTATCAGATGTGTTAACATACCTTTAATATTGTGTATGAATAGAATTAGTATCAGGTGTGTTAACATACCTTTAATAATATGTATAAATTAGAATTAGTATCAGATGTGTCAATATACCTTTAATAATGTGTATAAATTAAAATTAGCATCAGAGGTGTTAACATACCTTTAATAATGTGTATAAAATAAAATTAGTATCAGAGATGTTAACATACCTTTAATAATGTGTATAAATTAGACCCTTGTTTGACGAGTGGTTTGATTTCAGATTGTGACGTCAGATCATCAATGGTTTTGATTGGTTTGTCAAAGAAAGCGACAGTGAGAAAAGCAGCTAAACTGGCCGTGTAAGACGAAATGATTAAGATAGTAAAAATCCACCAGAAGCCCAAAATAAAACGACCCGAGGCATTGGACGGAGTAAATTCAGTACCTGAAAAAAAAACAAAATTCGATAGAAAAAGTCTGCTTTCTAATAAGTTTCACTTTTAAACATTTTACCCGACATAATAATTTTTAAAATAAATACGTATTCCACAACATAGGCTCTGGTTTGTTTTATGTTAGGCATTTCGTTGTTTGAGCATGTTAGGCCTTTCGTTGAGAATAAAGGGGAAATAACTACGACGTGATAACAACAAAGGGAGATAAATCCAAACGCTATTTACCTTGTTCCATATAAGACCCGTACACAATCCAAATATCATCTGCCACACTTGTGGTCTTTATCTTCTGTCCTATTTCACTAGTTTTACCTCGGTAGGGACTGACCTTATCCACAAACCCCAAAATCAGCCCCACGGCGAGTAAAACAAAGCCTATTGTAATCCACACATTCAGTGTGAATGGTTTAAAAGATCGAAATATTTTGCCATAAGTGTCTTCAAATTTTCTCAGTATGATTCCAGCCCCGTCTTCCATTACCGGTGTCGTGTAATCAACAACTTCCTCTCGTTCCGCTGTAAGACTTATGGGTCCAATAGACATGTCAAACTCCTGGAAAATAGTCACAAATAACTGAAGAATTACACAACTTTATTAAAATTTATATTCAGGAAAACATGTCTGACTCAACAATACACATCCAGGCACGCACTGATCAGCAGTGAATATTCGCTAGGCCACTACAATCACTGATAAGGATGACATATTAACTTTTTTCTTCCGACAAATTAAATTCTAAAATATTTTTTGTGTGTAATAGAAAAATAACTAAAGATGTCTGAAGTATTTGTAGTTAAAACGTATTTCCTATTTATTGTAAATGGGTATTAAAATGAGTAAAAGGCATCATTTTGCCCGGAGCAGTAACGTCTTATGTAAACAATGCACGAGCCTTTGAGCCAATGATTGTCGCAACGTGATGTTACTGCACGCGTTGAAGACAGTCATCTGTGACAGAGATAATTCGTAAGTAATTCTCTGTGAAACAGATTAATCCAGGCAGATTTCCCAGTTCATCCAGGCTTGGGTTTAGAATTATGCAGAGGCTAGAACATCAGACTTAGCTGTTTGGTGTTACACGTACACCTTGGTATTTGTTTTCACAGATGACAGATCACTTATGTTTACAAATATTTATTCGATTACAAATCAGACGAATATATGGGTTATTTGTTTTTGTATTTGCTGTTTGGTTTGAATTATTTTATTGCATTGACACTTCATTGCACAATACAAATGGATAAAACAAAAGTTCTAACATCTTATAAACGTCTTCTCCTTGTGAATTGGTTTTGTGGTGGGGAAGGAGATCTGTTTGTTTGTTCATTGTTTTTTTTTAAATGTTGTTTATTGTTTTTTTGTTTCTTATTTTGTTGTGTATTGTAAGATTTCACTCACCTTGTCTATTGTTTTTCGTACCAGACCATTCCACGATCCATCTGGATTCATACCACCCCATAAACCGTCTTCCGGTTCCGTTAATTCATACCTATAGTCATATTTTCAAAATGATATAAATAAATGTCGTTTTAGAATAAGCCAAAGGGTGCCTAAATTCATTAATTCCTTATTCATTAAAGGGACAATAACATTCTTGCTGGCTTGGAAGCTCCAGAAAATAAATAATACCCTTATTCTAAGTACTAGATGTTTAAGTGTCCTACCTGCTGTGTAAATTATCCATTACAACCTATTTTACTTGTCCAGAGGGATCGAAAATATCTTAAAATCCAAGTCACATTTGAAAAGGTTTACGTTAGACTTTTCAAATCAATTGGTTGAATTTTTCCAATTTTTTAAAATAGGTGTGTTAAGATGAAATTTATATCATCAATTAATTGGAATATTGTAAAATAATACGATTTGTTGACCAGAATGAAGATTGGGACATATTATTCAGTTACAACAAGAGTGTTATTGGGGCTTTAAGAATCGGGTTCTCCTGTTTCCCTAACAAAAGCGAAATTAAATCAAGATTCAACTTCCGCCATATTGTAGTTACCAATTGATGATCACCATCCGAACATTTGAAGAGTGCAATGAATTTGGTATTATTATGTTTAGGTTGATTGATAAATGTTTTTGTTTTTATATTACCTGAAATTCAGTCTCAAAGCCAATTCATCTAAAATATCTATACAGAAGCCTTCATATTCTCCATTATCTAATTTTATGATGAATGGTTCAGCCTGAAAATATTGCAGAGAACGTGGTATGTCTATGTGGCGTGCACGGAGGGGACAGTTGGTTATCTATTTCAGTATCATGCGATTAAAGGAACGAAATTGTAATTTTTATCATTATCGTATCGTACAAACTGTCTGTCTTACTTAGTTTAGTTGACCGGCTTAACATAATTAAATAAAATGTCTTTCTCTTCCTTTTTCGATATTTAGGTCTTTATCAGCCCAGTCCGAGTCGAAAAGTGGGACGATAAACCCTCATTTCATTTCAAATTTGGATATTTCTCAGGCCCTATACATGAATCTGGGGGCCTACTATCACGTGTTGTAGGAACGATTCAAGTGAGATAATACATTTGCATAATTTGTAGCCAGGATCCGGTTTTGGGAGCCACGCCCAAAAATACAACAGATTAATCAGCCCCTTAAACACCCCAAATCATTTACGGGCCGTCCATAAAGAGTGAGCACAACCGTCCTCGTGCTCGATACCCAACACCACTTAAACGATCGTTTGGTCGAATATTCTAGAAGACGCAGCTAACAAATCGAGAAAAATATTTGTTAGATATTAACCATGGTATCATCTGTTTTCTTCTAACCAAGAAATACTGCATGGATTCATATGAGAATCATCAATAACAGAAATCATTAGATATTTTTAAAACTTACCGGTAGAGTACCGACAACTATGGTTATATTTCCAAATCCGCTGTCGATCCGATTAAATAAATCGTCATCCGCTAAATTAAGACCTGACGATCTAGTCCACATACCAACAGACTCGGTTAACTGAGGTGCTCTGGTTATATATAACACAGTGTTATTTCTGTAGCGATCCGCGGTGAATCCACGCGAACTCAACAACATATTAGCATTGTACACCTGAAAAGGAATCATATATTTAACACGTATACCAAAAAGAGAGAGAAATGGAGTTTAACGTCCACTCGACACAAACTAGGCCAAGTCGGGACTAACATATGGTTCAATTTTATTTCCATAATTCACCTGTGCGTAGGGGTCTTTAGCAGTTGGAGGAAACCGGAGAAAACCCACGAGGTTGGACAGGCGACCCTAATCATTATCACGTTAAACACTGTACAAAGGGCATTATAAATGTATCATCTATTTGAGTTATTCGGCTCAACCAAAGGGAACTCAATACTGGAATTAGACGTTAAAAACCCAATAAATAGCTTGCTTAGGCGCAGGAGAACTCGGGAGGGGGGGGGCAGTGAATGTAGTTTTCAATTCTTATTAATAGGTTGGAATATTCAGCCATTTTTTTTTGAAGATTAACTAACTTAACTAACCTCGGTATATTCTATCACTGATATGTTGTTCACGTCATTTTGACAGGAAGTTACTGGAGTTACCGTTCCTGTATCAATCATCAATAACAGGCTGTCATAAATATGTGCTTCTGTTACCTATAATATAAAAATATATAAAGTACCCTCGACTTACACCGATTAATTCTTTGTATCAACTGCATATAGCCTCTGGGGTTACAAACTGTATATAACCTCTGACAATTAGAAAAAGCAATTGGTATTCAATTGCTACAATAATTGTTATAATTAGACGCTACATCAGTATTCATAAACATATTTTTTTTAAAACTATATTTTTTTCAATAAGAATAGGATTGGGGAACAGGCTAGGCCTACATCACCCCTCTCATTTCAACAAAACAATATAATTACAATTAGTTTACTTAACTACATATATATAATCAAAACTATTCACATTGTGTTATTAATTAATAAAATTCTGAAAGTATACATTCATATTTTTTTCAAATAAAAAGGTTATTTTATACATAACTAAATTTTGGTTTAAGGCCTGGAAGAATCTAGTGATGGTAATGGTAAATGACGACTATAGTACTTACAATCTATTACTTAATTCTAAAACGTTTTGCACCTCCGAAAATATTAATTTTATTTTGTTTAAGTGAAATATCCTTAGAGCCATACAATAGAAATTTTGTGTTGATATATTCAGTTGGTAATGTCTTTATGTTGTATTTCGTGCATCTGAATATAAGGGACATATCAGCAGAAAGTGACAAGGATCTTCATAAACATGATCATTAAACGGTTGTGTCTCAATTGTATATAACCTATTTATGTAGTCTGTCTTATGTCATGAAGTTACGGAGTTGTGTGAGTAATGACATGGCTTACTAATGAGGACGTTCCGGATTCGATCCCGGTGATTGCTGAGAAGGGTCTCTAATGCGCCCCTTGTCAGTCGTGCTGGATGGAGCGAAACCCCAAGGTGTTTTGTACTTTTTTGTTTTGTTTTTTTTGAAACACCGGTGCTACGTGTGTACGTCGGTGTGTACGTAAAAGAACTCTTGGTCGTTCGAATTAAATTATGAACAGTAGGTTGAAACTATTCTATTCTATTCGAGTGAAATATACCTCATATCACATTGCATGACGCATGGTATAGCATTTAACCCAGTTTCATTTAATTTTTATTCAGTCACCATCTCTATCACCAAACGAATTATATTTCATAGATAACAAAAGGGATTCAACCCTCCCAATCGTACGTAACTAACGTACGAAAATTAAATGGTAGCTGGCTTTTTTTTCGCACGTATACAATGAATGGCCATTTTGCTCAGTAATCCCAGCCAGAATTTGACTATTTTTTTAAAATTGCGTTAAAGTTTTAAATTTTTGTTTACAACTGAAATAAATTAACTATTAGTCAATCCCCGTGCTAAAAACATCAACAGAATTGATTGTGTATATCTGAAATAGACACGACCGAAGCACAAAATAGTGCCAATATGCCGACGTGTAGAGTTGTAGATGTTATTTCTGTTATTTCTGCAGGTAAGGTGAGTCTGTCGTTCAGATTGTTCTCCCAATCAGAGATCTTATTAGCATAATTCAAATTAACGGCATATCTGTTGACCGTACTTACCCGAAGTTGAAAAGGAATATTTCGTTCAGACTGTTGAATCCATTCAGTCAAAAAGACCACATTTCTTATTTCCTCGTCAAACGTTTCGTAGATGTTGACATCCAGTTCCGGTAAAATAATCAAACTTTCATATTTTGAGAACTTCAGCTAAAATGTGCAAGGTGGCATAATATTAATTCAGTAAAACAAAGAATGAAATACAGTAACCGATTCAAAATGCTGACGTCCAGTTCCGGTAAAATGACCAAACTTCCACCATTTGTGAAATACGATAGATATTTCTACTAGAGAAAGTTGTACGACGTCTCAAATAGTTCCAGAATACAGATTGGTTCATTTCCTTTTGGAATACACAGGAACGCGATTATTTTCGCCAACCTTTTGGGACAACTGTCTTTTACTGGACAACTCTTCGGTTGACAGTTTCATTTGAGCCACATAGTGGGCATTGTCCCGAGCATAATGATTCCGCAACTCATTGTGAAACACCAATTTGTATGTTTAATGCCTATTATCACATACGTAACAACTATTTACAACTGCTATGGCCTGTACGTGTATAACCCACTGTCTCAGAAACAGTAAATAAACAAAAGTAAAAAAAATCGGGTTTAGAATGCCATGAAATTGCAACTCCAAATAATTTACTCTAAAGGTCAAATTCGATCTGTAATACTTGCCATTGGTTGGTCACTCGAGGATGAGGACATCGGAGGACCAGGAGAAAACTCACGATGTTCGAGGGGATAAATGGATTTGGGACATGGTTTAAAAAACAGTAAAATAATTAAAAACTTACATGTTGAACAATGGAAGGGATTCTGTGATGGTCCATCAATAAAACGATGCAATTTGTTAAATTTCCCAAATTTAGCAACCAATTATTGATACTGATTTTATTTATATCCGCCGGAAGTCGTGTGACTGATGATGATACATAGTGGCTGGACATGCCCAGAAAGAAATCTTCTACGTCCCACGAGTCTGTTTCAGAAAAATGGACATAAACAAACAAATATTAATACTTATGAGATATACCTGCGTTCTAGACCCTCCCATTCTAAATTGAAAGATATCGTACGTTTCCGGTTATGCACTTCATTTTGCGTGAGGGTGGGTGGGATGGCCTAGTGGTCTAGAGTGCCGCGCTTCGACCTCTAGCTGGCCGGTCACCTCTGGCTTGCGGCTGTGGTTTCGATCCCTGGTGTGAGCGTATGCGGCATGGAGATAGGGGCGCCTTCTCAACCTCGTGGGTTTCCTCCGGGCACTTCAGTTTCCTCCCACTGCTAAAGACCCCTACGCGCAAGCGAATTATTGAAATAAAATTAAACCGTATGTTAGTTCCGAAATGACCTAGTTTGTGTCGAGTGGACGTTAAATCCCACCTCTCTCTCATTTCGCGTGAAAATAGACCGTAGTTATTGTGTCAGACGGTTGTACATGCAATTACCCATAACATCTACCGTGTAACCATGTTTATTGGCGAAAGTCTACTCACGAGAAGATATATTACTATAGTCCTTGTAAATGGCTTGATATCTGTGCGCATGTACATATTTAGAAACCGGTAACAAACTGGAAGTACGCACAGTATGTGTATTTTCTCAAGGTCGGCAAACAATGTCAAAAAATTACATTTCATTTAAATAAATTTTCAGTTTGGATTTGAATTGCAAATTCGCCCGTCAATAAGCAAAATACTTCCATAGAGAATGATATTTACCATAGAGTTCATCGTACATTACAGCTATAGTTGCAAAGGCACCGGTCTGTAATATGTCTTTCATGGCATCCATTATTTCCTCTCTCCCTGTCTGCACTAGGAACGCAGACGGTGCCAGATGGTGTGTGGTGCAGAAACCGGTTGATATTAGGAACACCGGAAACTGTACGTCACCCAGTTTGTTGTTAACTACATGGATACCGGAACAGGAAGTTACGACTATCAAACCAGAAGATCCTATATCGATTAAATCGCACACTGAAACGTAAATTGTAAAACCTGTACTTTTAGGGTGGTACCAATAGAAACCTCGATCACGCTAAACACGATATGTACCAACGTTGCGCCCTTAAGTCATTCGTCATTTCCGCAGATTACCATCGAATTGTGCAAAAGGACATGATTATCATTAACGCCCGCGCAGATATTGAGTAGAGCAGATACAGTTATATGAAAGACGTCGGGCAGTCAAATTATAATAATCTCCATCTTATAGTGGAGCGCAATACCGTAGTCCTAAAGTTCAACAATCTACTTACACTAATTGTATCTAAGTTGAGAATGGAGCTACAAACTTAGACATAACCCATCACCCAATCAAAATTCCAATAGCTCCCTGAACAAAAGTACTGTCCATTAACGAACTGATGAGATATGAGGGAGTACCCAATTGTTTAATGTTAACTTTCTGGTTGAAATGTATTTAATAAATAGCGTTTTAAATGAACATTTCACTATAAATTCAGAGACAGCACGTTTATTACGTTTTTGGTTTTAGTAATACAAAATAAAAAGATTGTTTACCAGAGCTTGCGTTGACGATGTCGTAATGTGTTATGGATTGCATGTTTACTTCCGGTTTGGGTTGGATATCTATCGACATAATGACGTAGTTCACAATGGCTGATATTTGACTTGTGTTCTGGCCTGCGTCGTCGTCTATCAGTAATGCTGGCATGAAAACAAAGGAAAACGTGTAACCCATCCCTTTCACCTTGGTAAATATGATGGTTTTCATTATAGACATCATAATTATCATATAAATTAGGTATTTTATAAGATGTACTCGTGTTTTAAATAAGTAAGATACTATAAAATAATTACTCTTTTTTTTCAATTTAAAAATATCATTTACTCAAATAAATTAGATATAATATAATAATTATTTATCTATCAATTTAAAAATATCGTTTACTCAAATGAACTAGATATCATAGAATAATTACTTATTTATCAATTTAAAAATACTATTTGGTCAAATAAATTATCCCATCTTCATCAGCACAGTTCGAAGCAGAACAGAAGGACGTTAACCCGATTTCATTTCATTTCAAATTAATCATGTATTGTATAAAAATTACTTATTGATTTATTAGCTATTGTGTAGGAAACATCTTTTATTTAAATTAATTGTGTATTATATAACATCTACTTATTTATCAATTTAAAAATACCATTTACTTAAATTAATTTGTACAACAATTACTTTTTTATAAATTTAATAGTAGCATTTAGGTATTAAATAAAAATTACTTATTAATGAATTTATATATAGGATATCATTTACTCAAATTAATTAAGTATTATATAATAATTACTTATTGTTTTAATTTCAAAACATAATTTACTCGTACTTTAAATAAATTAGGTATTAAAAAATAATTACTTATGTACTCGTCCTTCAAATTAATTAAGTAATATATAATAATTACTTATTTTTGAATATAAAAAGTAAATTCACTTATTGATTGATTAGAAAATATCATTTACTCAAATAAATTAGATATGATAAAATAATTACTTACCTATGAATTTAATAACACAATTTACTCAAAAAATTAACTATTAAATAATATGTAAAAAACACATGTACTCAAATTAATCAAGTATTATCAATTTCAAAGTACCATTCACTCGTCCTTCAAATTAATTAAGTATTATATAAAAATTACTTGTTTATGAATTTACAAATACTATTTACTCATGTTGACATCAATTAGGTATTATGTAGGTATTAGTTGTTTAACAATTTAAAAATACCCTTTACTCGTCCTTCAAATTAATTAAGTAATATATAATATGTAAATAAAATACTCAAATTAATCCAGTATTATATAATAATTATTTATTTATGATATGGTACGGTTGATTGTAAAACATATTACCTATGTTTACTTGATTTCCATTGCTGAGCGTGACACCGACGACAACGAAAACAAAACAACAGTTCAATATCATCCTGGAGTCGAACATCACGATTCGATCTCTTGATGTCATCTGCTATAAATATAAAAACTTGATTTGATATTTGTTAATATTTTGGGGGGAATTCTGTTTTCTGTCTTGTCCGCAGGTTAATCTTTTAAATTTTTGTTTGGCGTGTAGTGCGGTCCTCCTGCACTTACTATTTAGGTACTACTGCATATAGAATAACGCAACAAAATATCAGTCAACGAAATTGACTTGCTTAGTTACAGACTTGGATCAATTTGCAAATTGATGTCCTGAAAGGGAAAGTTAAAATAACTTGACCATTATTTTCCGTATTTAAATCTAGCTAAATTTCGGCAGTAAATGAAGTTGAAAGAGAACCTAAAGAGAATGAAATCTCGGGTCGCCCATGTTTTATTGGTTTGATAACATATATGCTTTGTATGTCTATAAAATCTATATAGCCTATACCTTAACAATAACGTGGCAAGTTGATCGAAGGAAGGAAATGTAGGTATTGCATTCTACGAGGGCCCAAAAGAATTGACCTCGTCAGGATGTTATCAAATTCAGATTAAAAAGCCACCCATCAAAATATCAAACATTCAATTATTACCTATATTAAAAATGAATGCCGGTCAGTTTGCATTCTGTAATAAAACCGCCGTTAAACGGATTTAAGCAAGTCAATGTGGTGTGTACGGCTCTTTTTTAAAAATCATTAACGAAGCGAACGAAAAAAAGTAATTTTTACGGGATTAGCTGTCAGAGTAGGGTAAACTTTAATCATAACCACAGTGTTGATTGAAATACAGATGTACGAAGCGTTAGTCCCCCTCCCCCTCTCTCTGTCTGTCTCTCCCTCACTCTCTCTCTCAATTTATCGAAAAGCGCACGTTAGTCCTTGTTTATCTGTAAACATTAACGAAAAACAAACATTTGAATTTATGGTGTTGGTAAATATTGATACTTGACAATCATTCGGTTATTTTCTATTTTCTAATGGCGTTAGTGAAAAATAAAAGAAGTACTTACAGTCAATGTGAGTCGGCCATGTCAATATGAAACATACACTTCACTTCTTCACGTGTAATTATAAATAAACGAATCCGCTCAATCACCAACCCATCCCAGCTTCTTTATCATCTTCATCGTCGATAATTTCAGTCCCGCTTGAACTAATTGGATTAGATAAAGGTCATTAAATTTCAATTAGTAACCATTCTTTTTCGTCATATAATCCTCGCTGACATTACCGGTCACCAATCCAGACGGCATGTCCAATAACAATATGGTATTGCTCGAATGGAGACTGGACTGTCAAGACTAAAAGCATTTGTAGTCTCGATTTATTTATTGTTATTGATTCTTTTTTTACCCTGGGGAGAATAGTTTGTCGATTTTCATATACACACACAACACCTTGATAATTAAAGTATTTACATTAATGGGGAGGACAAGGTGAAAGAGAAAGAGACAGTGAGAGACAGAGAGAGATAGAGAGAAATGGGGTTTAACGTCCACTCGACACAAACTCTGTCATTTCGGGACTAACATATGGTTTGATTTTATTTCAATAATTGCTTGCGCGTAGGGGTCTTTAGCAGAGGAAGGAAACTGGAGTTCCTGGAGAAAAACCCACGAGATTGGACAGGCGACCCTACTCCTTATCGCGTATAATCGGGAATTCTAAACCACACCAGTTGACTCAATGGCAGGCCGTATGATACAGCGCGCGCACGCTAACCATTCGGCCATCCAACCCCCCAGGACATGATGAGTGCAACTCCTATGACAACCAGCATAACCCAAAAGACAAGAAATGAGATTTAACGTCCTACTTTTCTGTACGAATCGGGCTCATGAAGACGGACAAACGCCATACATGTTGTGTAAAGTCATCCCACCCGTCAAGGGTCCTTGTAAAGGATCTAAATCGCTAATATCAAGGAACTAGAATTTGACATAAATGGGTCTCATGATTGTATATAAACTGATTTACATTCAATCGGTTTTATTTTTATTGTAATTTCAAATCAGTTTTGTTCGGCGAAATACGCCAATGTTCGCTATTTTTCGTCACATCCACACAACTAGACGGCGTTACTTGCCATGCCACCGCCCTTTTCCCTGACAAAAGGAAGTCACGCCGTAAAATCGTATCGTATACTATCTGTTGTATCGTACGGCATCGTATGGTATCTGTTGTATCGTATAGTATGTGTTGCATCTTATGGTATTTGCTGTATCGTATCGTATCGTATACTATCTGTTGTATCGTATAGTATGTGTTGCATCGTATGGTATCTGTTGTACCGTAACGTACTGTATTGTATAGTATATATTCTGTTGTATCGTACTACATTGTATAGTATCTATTCTGTTGTATCGTGTAGTATCGTATAGTATTTGTTGTATCTACTGTACCGTGTCGTATCTGTTGCATTACCGCATCGTACAGTATCTGCCGTATCTTTCCAATCGTATCGTAAAGTATCTGCTGTATCGTTTGTTTTAACTTTCATCTCTTGAGAAGTTATCCTGCAAAATCTACTGTAAACTTCTCCATGTTTGATTTGCTTTTTCTTTTAAAATCACGAGTGAGATCTCGCCTATACAGGTGTAATTTACCTGCAACCATTAACTCATCAAAAGCCGCCGACAATCACAGGTGAGTGATTCAGGAAGTGAGATCGATGTTTGAATCCATTATATTGATCGGGTACCAAGTGTTGAAAGTTTTGTATGGAGCCAAACACAAAGACAAATAAACAAACTCAACATGATTGATGTTTACATTGCGACTCGCTTCTAATGAACTTCAGAAAGTGTCTCGATCTTACCTGCAATTTACGCCATTATCGTCTACACTGTTGACTACTGGTAAAAGGAGGAGATTTGTTTGCGAGATGTCTGGCTAGACATGTTGTCTAACATCAAACATTTACCGTCGGGTTCAAAACGAAACCTAGGTTACTAATAATTGAAAAGTCTTAGGGTATCGCAGACAATTATTTTCAATTCAAATAGAGATATTGGAAAATTGAACCCTACTTAACACCATTAACAAATACTTTTCGAAAGCATAATATCGACTTTTTAAATACTTTAACGTAAAGTTGTTCAATTTGTAATCATATTACAAGTCGACCGAACTATTGACGTTACAATACATAGGGAGTGTTTGTGTGTCGTACAATATAATTTAGAGAAGTTTGTACGGGAGATGTGCCGGTTTCCTGTTTCCTAATCCCCTCAGTTTCTGAATAAATATGGTTTATAAAAAACTGTCTTGGTGATAATTTAATGCGACTTTTAGCCGAATCATCGTTGGAACTGGAATCGGCGATTCCTACATACAGATACATTTACGATTTGACCATGTATACCTTTTGACCTCGATCTCTGATTGGCTAATGAAAATGGTCAGCGCGAACTGTGTAAATGACTCCTTTCAAATTAGTGCCAGATAAACAATAAAACAGGTGCTTTTAGGACCAGTCAAAAATCCAGGTTACAACAAAGTAAATTGTAATGTACTATTCAAAAAAAGTAGGGGATATTTGATTTTTAAGTGTTATTAAAGTCACCTAATGAAACTGACAAAGAAACAAATGACAAAATGAAATGAAGTTCACATTCATCGATTTATTCCAAATGATCGCTAGACTAAGTAAGGCACAGACTGACCATTATAAGGGTAAAATGATACCCGGGGTCAAACAGCAAAGTTACCACAGCATCACAACAAAGTCAGTAACGGGTAAATCCTCTGTTTGCCAAACAAGCATTGGTCCGACGTGGCATACACCTAATGAGACGTCTAAGGTCATTTTGGTCCAGATTGTCCCATTCCTGTTGCAACGCAGCAGCAAGTTCTTGGACATTGGCAGGACGTTGTTGACGTTGACGTAACCTCTGTCCAAGCATGTCCCAGACATGCTCGATGGGGGAGAGGTCGGGACTCAGTGCTGGTCAAGGTAATGTGGTGATGTTCTGTTGTTGGAGGTAACCTGTAACGATCCTGGCCCTGTGACATCTTGCGTTGTCATCCTGGAAGATGAAACGGCGGCCATGACGTCGTGCGAACGGCACAACATGGACTGCCAAGATGTTGTCCCGGTAGTACTGACCTGTAACACGCCCTGCAACAACATGTAAAGCCGTTCTTCCAGCAACAGTGATGCCTCCCCACACCATAACAGAACCACCCCCAAATCGATCATGTCTGATGACGTTAACGTCTTGGAAGCGCTCGTTTCGACGACGCCACACCCTCCTACGTCTGTCCAAAAAATCAACAGTGAACCTTGACTCATCTGAAAACATCACATTGCTCCAGCGTCGATTATCCCAGTGTTGACGATCCCTACACCAACGACGTCTTGCCTGAATGTGATGATCTCTCAAACAAGGGATCACGCGAGGACGTCGGGCGCGAAGGTGACCCCTATGCAGTCGATTCCGAATCGTCTGGCCACTCACTCTCACACCAGTGTCTGTTTGAAGACGAGCGCTGATCTGATTTGCTGTGATGACACGATTTCTCAAGGCCAAGGTACGGATAAATCGATCCTGGGCTTGAGTTGTCGCCCTTGGTCGACCTGAGCGTGGTCTGTCCTGTACAGATTGTGTATCACGGTATCTGGACCATAGCCTGCTTATGACAGACTGAGAAACATTCATCGTCCGCGCCACAACCGCCTGTGTTGTGCCGATCTGTAGCATGCCAAGGGCACGTAACCTTTCATTTTGGGTAAGCCGACGCATATCAAAATTTGTTTTCTGGTCACTAAAACAATTAAACTGATGTTTCCACCCTGGAATTCAATGCCACAATGACTGTAACATTCAAAGTCAGAGTCGTGCAAATCTTGGGTTGGACCCCATGATGATCCCAAGCATCACCTGCATTCTATGCGGTAGCTATTGGTGCGTTTGGGCGTCACATGTAACTGGAAATGTTTCTTCTGTTAGGTTCTATAGTGACTTTTTTCGTAGTCATTTGCATATTTTAGTATTATGCCCCCAAAATCAAATATCCCCTACTTTTTTTGAATAGTATATTATTGAAATCAGAGTACTGTAAAAAGAAATTGGTTCTGAATTTTTTTGTAAAACATTAAATTTAACAATTTGCTTTTTATAGGTAAACCTTAAATATCTGTATTTTTAAAATGTGCCTTATGACCAGTATAAACGGACCTCTAGGGACCTGTTGAAACAATTAGATTGGTCGGTTATTATGGTACTAGCACACTAACCAGAATGTTCCGGATTCGAGTAGATTTATCGCCCTTGAACCCATTATGTCAATACGCATACGGGGCGAATGTGTAAAATACAATTTGAAGTGTTGGTCTAACTGATTTCGATACAATCGACCCACATCTCCTGTCTCTTGTCTATCAAAGTAACTGCCCCAAGAAACGTTCGACCAGAATTACTTTGATGAACAATATGGTTATTTCGTTCAAACCAATTGGTTATTGGATGCCAATAGATGGCATAACAACGTAAGGCAGTATTATCAAAAAGATACATAATTGTTGATGTTCGATGTAACCAGTTTATTAACTAATTCTTATCTGAAATGAAATGAGGTTTAAAGGGTCTACCCCGATTTCAAAATAGTCTTAAAACTCAAAACACAATGTCCGTGTACGTATGAAATTTAATTTCCCAAATATAGAGGAATGGTGTATTGACCATGTCGCAAAATCGTAGCTCAAACTATTGAGTTGTTTGGACGTGAACGTCAAAACGGCTTACCCGGGCACGTAACCCTTTTAAGATTTCTGGCCAGTGTTTTCTTTGGGTGACCTGATAATCTATTGCCTTTCCTTTATAGATCTATATAGTGAATGAGCCACGCGCAGTACCTGATAACGAAAGGTAAATTTCACCTACACGTTTTTATTTTTTAATAAAAGTCTGGTTTTATCCATACGTTGTATTATACAGCTTGGGACACCAATCTCCATTTCCAGATGAAATCTGGTGGGTTTAAGTTGTTTGAAATAAAATGAAATGAAATGGGGTTTAACGTCCTACTCATCTGCACCTAACCTGGGCTAATGGAAGACGGACATACGCCATTCAGTGTGCTATGAGGAAAATTTTGCCCGGGCAGCGGCGCTACGGCCTACTCTTATATCGAATTCCAACAGCCAAGGATCTTTTACGTGCACGCCAACGTGTACACGGGACCTCGGTTATTCGTCCCATGCGAACGACTAGACAGCTGTACATGTCAGGTCCTCCGTTCTGTATCACTGACACGAGGAAACCACGCCGGAAAATCAAGATGAACTTTCTCGACCAATGCAGGGATCGAACATCCGACCTCCAGGCTAGCGAGCCACCGCCTTCCCCACTTAGCCACGTGATCCCCAAGTTTTTTGAAAACGTATCACGTATATTAAGTCAGTTTTTCGACCCTAAGGTAGAATTTTCAAGGGCTTTTAACACAAAATAAATCAGTTTTATTCACAGTATATAATCAGGATTGACTCCTTAACGTCCTACTGTTCTGAGGGGAATTTAAGCCCGACAACAGCACTACTTTCTACTCTTATATCATCCATGACCTACTTACTGTACCAATGACAATGGGGAAACCACGTGAGAAAATCCCAGGGAGCTTTCTCGACCAACACAGGGCTCGAACCCGTTATCTCCTGGTTAGTGAACCAGCGCTGTACTCACTGCGGCTCTCTATTTCTGGTCCAAATCGAAGCGCAAGGATGAACTCAACAGAAAGAGGGAGAGAGAGAGAGAGAGAGAGAGAGAGAGAGATGGGGTTTAACGATCAGTCGACACGAACTAGGTCATTTCGGGAATAACACATGCTTTAATTTTATTTCAATAATTTGCTTGCGCGTAGGGGTCTTTAGTGGTGGGGGGACCCGGAGAAAACCCACGAGGTTGGACAGGCGAACCTACTCCTTGTCACGTACAACTGGGGATTCGAAACCACGCCAGTGGCCTCAATTAAGGCTTTATGACACAGAGCGCACGTGCTAACCATTAGGCCATCAAACCCTCCAACACAACAGAAAGTAGTTTAATACAGGATATGTAATTAAATTATATATTTGACTTTGTAGACATAGGTATTATATCACTAAAATCAGTACCGTGTATTTTCACTAGATAATTTCACTAATAATCAATTTGTACCTTTACTTATTGCCCGACACATGTTATAGTGATCGCATATTGCCGCCACTCTATCCGACACGGTGTTATACCTCCAACAGTTAATGTGGTCGGGCAGTAGAAAGTTAGCTCATCGGAAGGATAAATCTGCACATTGTATTTTATACTGACCAATCGGTCCAAGTCCAGGTAACAGGTGCACGGTCAACAAAGTCTTTCATATCATCACGGTAATTATAAAATGAGCAATAGCGTGCAGATGAAAATACTAAAAACAATAGTTAAGATTCTGGAACTGCAACCTGGAATGGCTTTTTTATAAGACCAATGCGTGGACCGATCAAGAAGTAAAATCTGATGAAGACAAAGCTCTTAAAATTTACTTGTTGGCTGGAGACTGGATAAATATTGGTACCATAGAAGTAAACCGAGGAATTCGACGCCGCCTTGAACTAAATTGTCCCGTCTGTTTAATTCCAAATTTCAAGCAAGGAATCCATACTGATCTCTAAAATATACGGCCAATCACGTAAGAAAAAGTGAGTCAAGAAAATCATTTAGTAACACCGAATGTGAGCATAATAATTCCATTAATTATCGCATGTGCATTAAGAAAAATCCTTAAAAAGTTGGAAGAGTTTTAAAAAAATATGCCATCGTGAGAAATGATGTAAACCAAATTAAACGAGAAATGGGTATCACAAAAGGGAGACACATTAGAGGAGAACATCAATAAGATGTGTCCAACCATATACAAAAAGAAGGCCCTAGTTCATGTTTTCGATCATCTTCTGCTTGGTAAGAAATGGGATCTAAAACTAGAATATACATATGCGCAGCACATATTTTGCACAAATTAAGTGAACACTGTTCTAATTTGGTATCAGAAAAAGACTTGAAACGCTTTGTTTGTAGACTGTCGCAACGACGAATAATGCTACCTCGATCACAGAACTGGATAATGCATTCAAGGATTTGTGTATAGTTTTATTGTTTAGAGATCCAATTAATCAAGCTAACTTTGCAGAAGCTGAAGAAACTCTGAATGAAAGAATACAGGGACTTAAAGATATTCAAACAGAATTGTCAGTAGGCAGCTACTGCGCGGCGTTGATGATAATCTAATGCTTTACGTAAGTCTTAACACTTAAAATACGAATCCATATCGATGTACATATAATACCCTACTTACTGCGGACATATATACCATTAGTCGCACTATGGTCAGCAGATGTGGTTGAAAACTCATCTCTTGCTACATATTGTCCGACTGAAAATTGGTTTAAGATTGCCAAAAGCGACATTCTACGACATAAACTCAGACCAGGAAGATTTATTATGACAATGCACGAATCTTAGAAAGACGTGTAACAGAATGTGAACATCATAAGGATTATATGAATACACATACAAGGGCGTCCGCAAAATCGCCATTTGCAGAAAGAAAAACACGGGGAAGCAAAGGGAAATTAAAAATGGTTCATATTTCAAACCACCTTCTGAGGCTTCTTGCCCAAACAAAAAGCTAAATTGAGAAAAAATGTAACAAGCTAAACCTAATTCTTTGCATTGCACAGGGGGGGGGGGAACAAATTAGACTAGATGATGATGTTATTTATCTGTCCAATACATTTCCGGTAGACAATCTGCTAGTTATGATTCATGAGCTGCTGCATCGACCGGAAATTTTGCAATGGATGTGTGCTGCACTTTCTTGAAATCCATAGTGTTGTCTGAGCAAAACAGTGGGTTTATGGTAGAAGCTATTATTTAAACAATCAATAGATTCGATTTTTTATTGTCTATGGTTAAACTACAGTGCGAACTGTCAGTTCTTTCATAACATATTATAAATGGTCATGATCTTATGGATTGTTCTAAATGTCTGTTATAAAATTAAATTGTAAACATCACAGAAGTTTAATTTTTTTTTTCTATTTATCCAATGGCGATAGATCAGCAACCAGATGCAATCACATATATGAATAGGGCTGTACTATATAATGCCAGGTTTCCACTATCGTGTGATGAGTGTCAATAAGTTGCTCCCTATTGCGTCCACGGTCTGCTACGTGGAGATACGTTCTGATACGGCAAACACGACTGCTACGACTGACAGTGACATCATAAATAATAAGACCTGATAGGATCACCAAGATTACTCCACGTTCAAACCACAATTTCAATCGTAGCGCGAATCGTGATGGTTGGAACCCAAGGAAAAATGTGCGATGACCTGTTGAGTCATATTCCACTACGATGGTTTTGTTGGTATAGAGTACAGGCCTGAACTTTAAAAAAAATAATTTCAGATATTTTTTTTTAATGTTTATGTGGTAAAACAGTAATTATGCAACTAAAATTCTAAATTTCGCTACCATTTCATTAATAAGAAAATTTATCGAACAGAGGCATTTATCTGTGTAATCTTTAGTGACAGATGAATATAGTGTGTTAGCAATCCTATTCGGATTTACTCTATGTTACGGTGCCAAAATCTTATTTTCATTACCAACTGGAATCAAAACTCAAAGACAACCATGGCAAGAAATGAAATTAATTGGGATTTATCCTGCTATTTTCGGTACTGACGGGTGTACAACATACAGTTTTCGATGAATGATATTTTTCCCCACCTTCCTGCAGCACTCATAACGCAGACCCGTGCCCTGAAATATCGAGAACCTTCGCGGCCAGCACCGGAGTCGTTTCACTGACCACTTTAATAACGGCCGAGCGCATCCACTGACCCACCACGTATCACATTTAGGTCAAGAACGACAATTTCTTTCTTTGCTATAATGAACCATCAAATTTTATCAGGATATCACAAAATGACATAACTAGGATACACGCCCATTACAATACATTCAAGTAAACATAATTGCAAATGGGTTTAACTATAGGGATAGAATGAAATGAGGGTTTAACTTCCTGCTGTTCTGCTCCTAAACTGGGTTAATGAAGACGGGCATGCGCCATATAGTTTGACTGGGCAAGGGATCTGTTACGTGCACACCACTGTGTACACAAGACCTCGGTTTCCCTCCCATCTGAACGACTAGACTGCTCTCCTTGTCAGGCCCTCCGTCCTGCATCACTGACAATGGGAAACCAAGCCGGAAAACCTGGATGAACTTTCTCGGCCAATGCAGGGATCGAACACCCGACCTCCTAGCTAGCTAGCCAGCGTCTTGCCCACATAGCCGCCTTGATCCTCCATCACAGAAATAGTCCCACTGTGTATGGCATTTGAGAAATTGTGATCTTTGTCATTAAAAGCTTGACAAAACTCTCCAGGTCAGTTTCGTCAAGTTTTGTGTTAAAACCTGAAGGGAAATTCCATTTCTCAAAGGCCTCGGGTACATTTTTCGCAAATATGCATCTATAATGTTATTGGAATGAGCGACGGTTACAGTCAACATTATCATTACTTCCATTTGTGTCCGTATGTGAGGCTATCTGACCAAACATCATGACAATTCTAAATGAAACGGTCAACAAAAATCCCGATCTTGTTGACAGTGCAGATACAAACTTGGTCGATTTATGTGCATTTCGGATTTAAAATGGTTGTTTGTCTTGATCGAGAAACAACAACCCCGTTCTATATATGATTAACAACAATACAAAAGATGTACAGAGATAATAGGTCTCCTTGTCGAATACCTCGGATAGCGGTATTTAATCATACTGTATCATTATCCTCGTCCTTGGTCATAAGCATATTGACATTGTTAGCAATTCAAGATGGCGTTAACAATTCAAGATGGCTGGTCGTGTTTAATGATACACATTTCATCCAAATCTGTCAAACATCCGGTCATCAGACGATCAGTCAAGAATGTGTACGGACTATTTCTGATTTCTATTTTAAGCTTCACACATTGAATTTTTGCAACTGTTAATCTGTGGGCGAATTCTTCTTGCTGGCGACTTGACAATGTGTATGGATTATAACGCATTATTTTAATGTGGCATAAAATCATTCACACTACCTATTCGTTCAGTTTTCAGTTGTCATTTAACTGTTTAGCTAACAAGGAGTTTATTGGAATAACTGTCATATATTAAAGATGGTATTCGTTACATGTTTAGGATTATTGTTCTTACTCTCGGTGAAACGAGTGGGTAAGTTTCTATTATTTATGTTTAGTTATTTAAAAGTTCTAATGTTTAAACATTGAATGCGTATATTTTTCATTGGTTTAAATATTGAATATAGTTAAATGTAACTCGTTCGCTTTAACGCATAGTGTAATGTTTAAATATTGAATAAAGTTAAATAAACGTACATTTTATGATATAGATTTAATATTAAATAAATTTAACTGTAACGCGTCCCCTATGACGTATATTGTAATGTTTAAATATTGAAATACATTTAACTCTAATGTGTTTCAATTGACGTATATTGTAATGATTGAATAAAGTTAAATGTAATCTGCTCGCGGAAACACATACTTTAAGGTATACATATTAAATAAATTTAACTGTAATGTTTAAATATTGAATATGTAATCCAGCTTCTTAAACTTATATTTTACATTGAAAAACACAATAAATATAACCTGCTAGATTAAACGTGTGTGAGAACAAAACAAAAGGTACCTAACAGTAAACCCAATTTATAAGCTAAATAGCCATGGGACAAGTTTAGATTTCTTTATTAACATTAACTGTTGTGTTTATGGACCTGCACCCTGATATGATTGGGCCATGGTTTGAACCAACAATTAAAATCGATCATATATACAAGAAACTGTGTTAGAGAAAATTTTAGCGCCAAAATATAGAGCGATTGCGTATTTACCATGTCGCAAAATTTCAGCTCAAAATATTGACTTGTTTGGACGTGAACGCCAAAACCGCTTATCCAGATACGTAACCTGTTAAGATTTCCGGTCAATTATTTTGTTGAGTGACCTGATAATCGATTCCTTTTCTATATGGTGAATGACCGACATGCTGTATTTGATAACGAAAGGTAAATTTCACCTACACGTTATTTTTATAATATTAAAGGTTAGTTTATCCAGGCAGCGTATAATACAGCTTGGGACACAGGTCTCCATTTCCAAAAGAAGACTGACAGGTTTATGTGATATATTGAGTTACTTGTTCGGTTATATTAAGGGCTTTTAAGACAACATTAAGCAGTTTTATTCTCAAAAGTATAATCGAGATTGCTAATTAAACTAATAGACCTTTGACATTGTTTCAGATGGAGCGTGCACGGTTAATTCTACGATTTTATCCTTCAGAGAAGATGTTCCTGAAGGTATTGTACAACAATTATGTCTGGTTATAAACAATAACTTTTAGACGGCTTTAGACGTGTACTTGGAATAGATCATTCATCTTATCATTTACTCGTTGTGGCTGAAAGCATCCATTTAGATCATAGTGTTTCCAGCACGACGAAAAGTCGCCGAAAAAGACACTGATATATTTTATCATACACGGTCTAGATGGCTTTTCGTCGTCATGACTTACCCGCGACTCTCGTGTTTTGGAAGTTGAGGATTGCCGACAATCGAGCACGACGAAAATGTCGCTTTTTTCATCGTGCTGGTTTAACGGTGTCTCAAGCGTTACATCTGGACAATCGGCGATCTAAATCGACACTTTCAGTCACCACATTTAATAGTAAAAGCTTTGTGTTTCATAATGCTAGGCGCATAGTCTCGAATAGAATGTCATTTGTCTGGATGTTGGTGAAGTAGAAATAGCCGTACATGTGTTGTCACAGGGCAGTGTCAATTTGAAGGATGTCACCCCACGATATATCACAGCCATAATGTGACAAGGCATTAAATTCAGTGTCTGCATTTGAATTTGAATCAACAGGTAAGAGTTGGCTATAACGCTAGTTTTGGGTCACTTCTCAGTGAATTAAATTAAAATGGGATGGGGTTTAACATCCTACTTTATTGTCCCATCCAGATAAATAAAGTCTGGTGTGCGACATACAGTGTGAATTTGGGCATGTTTCGTCCAGACAACGAAGCTAAGGCATAGTCTAAGGCATTGACGTGGTTTGGATTCGTCGATTGTACGTGACAAATAGTAGGGTCGTCTGTCCAACCACGTGGGTCCTCAGGTCTTTAGGTCTTTACCACTGCTAAAGACCCTAGCGAATAAGCGAATTATTGAAATAAAATTGAATAGGGTAAAGTTTAATATAATATGGTTTTACATCGGTTTTTACCTTTTAGTATACTCTGTATTCAATTCTTACTAGTATAATATTAAAGGCTCAATACCACTCTTGTTGTAACTGAATAATATGTCCCAGTCTTTATTCTGGTCAACAAATTGTATTATTTTACAATATTCCAAATAATTGATGATACAAAGTTCATCTTTACACACCTAATTTAAAAAATTGGAAAAATTTCTACTAAATGATTTGGAAAGCCTTACGTAAACCTTTTCAAATGTGACTTGGATTTTAACATATTTTCGAACCCTCTGGACAAGTAAAATATGATGTAATGGATAATTTACACAACAGGTAGGACACTTAAACATCTAGTACTTAGAATCAGCTTAATATTTATTTTCTGGACCTGCCAGTGCCAGCAAGAGTGTTATTGTCCCTTTAATAATACCCTCTATGTAATTAATACCAGTATGATATTAATAATACTAGAGGCCTGCTTCACGAAATTTTAACTAAGGTAAAATCCAAATTTTAGTAATTTGATTGGATAGTATTAGATTGAATTTAGTACTTAGCTAATCAAAATTGAAGTATCTACTAAAATTTCGATTTTATTGTTAGTTACGATTTTGAGAAACAGGGAACTGGTATTAAATTCTTAATATACCAGATATTTAATTCTTATTAGTATGATATTACTTATACCTTGTATGTAATGTTGACTAACTAGTATATTATTATTATTACACTGTATCCACTTATTAGTCTAGTCATTTAGAGATTTAGAAATGTAAGTACATTATGAACAGACAGAATGAAGGTAAGTGTTTTATTTATTTTGGATCATTCAGATGATAAAGAAGCAATGTGTCAATTTATAAAAAAAAATACATGCACATTTATTTAATCTAACAAACCTCCACATTTCACAAGTACGACGTTTAGAAGGCAAAGGTTTTCAAATGCAAGGACGCAAGAAGTTGGGAATTCAAGGATGTAAGAACGAGAAGTTCAGATCGCAAAAATAGGCAACAGGTTTCCATAGTTTACAGTAAGGTTCATTATAGATAGATAAAGGGTACTGTTCAAATTCATGAATTAATATACATATTCAACAAATAATATGATTAAAAACTGGTTATTACGGCAACTTAGACTGGCTTATTTAGACTTATTACCGCTCTAAATACGTAAGTACGCCTAACTAATATGATGGAATCCGTAGGTAATCTGACCTATCTTACAATATCGCGCAACTATTAAATCCACGAGGGTAAGCACAAGAAAATGTGTTAATGAAAGTGACTAAGTAACCAAGTTTTCAATTTGGATTTAAAAACTGACACAGATTCACATTGTCGGATAATTTCTGAAAGTGTATTCCGAACAATTGAGGTGCTGTATCGAAAAGTTCTGGATCCAAATGATTTCAAATTATAGGCAGGTACATCCAATAGTAGTTTTCCTTCTAATCTTCATGATCGTTAGGTTTGATACTGTGAAACTAGATTTTGAAGGTAACCTGGCGCGGATTTGTTAATCATCGATCGATAGGTTCATGGTAATGTAATTTGTTCACGACTGGGGTGATGTGTGATCTTGATTTAGTTTTTTAGACAATGTAAGCAGCGCGGTTTTGTAATCTTTGGAGTTTGAAATTTCGTTCGTTCGTAATACCAGTTAGTACCGAATTACAATAGTCTATTCTGGACATGACGAAGGATCGACTGTTATAGTTCTTCAATAATTTACTAAAGAATTAATGGTTTAAAGTAAACATGTTGGCAATAGTGATTTATTTTTTTGTTTCTGTTGGTACAGTCATAATGACCATAGACGCCATTTAGATAATGCTAGGTTATCCAGGCTATTTTGACCATACGTATCATAGACTGGATAATCTGCTTAAAATGACGTCAGACTTATTCATACGTCACACAGGTTCAAGTCTTGCGTATAAGAGCAGGTGTTTTTATGAGAGTAGTATAGAGTAGATAGTGAACTAACCTAGTTGCATGGAAGAGACGATAAACGCCACTTCTCTTTCTGTATTTAGGTACAGTGATAATGGCTATACCAAGAGTTAACGGTGAAATGTGGTCATTTAGAGAGGATGGTCCAAAGGGTTTTATAGAACTGCAACATGACGGAAAATATGTCACATTTCTCTTCCAAAAAACACCCGACTTGGAAGAAATTAACAAAAACAGACCAAGAGTAAGTAATGTTATCACTTGACTATTATTCAGAAAATAATCATGTAAGGCCTGTAAATACCATGAGGGGATTGGAGAACTCCCTGGAAACTACAATATTGTAACAGTTGATCTCTAAAATGAATATTACTTCAAAAAATAGTTCAATAGACTATGTAATCGATATGAAAGGGGTGCTGCCAAAGGCCAACGAACGCCACCTGTATGATACATTGGTGTAATGTTATATATAATTATATTTCAGACGAGGTTTCGTGAATCTCTACCGTTCACATTAGAGTGTCAATATAAAGGATGGAAGCACGTGGTAAGATTCCTTTGAATTATTTCCCTTGTAACATAATGAGTTGATCATGAAGGGAACAACACCAAGCAACACTACTGTAATTATAGATCTTTCTCACGTCAACGCAGTCTTACTGTACAACTTAATGTGTATTTTGTTTGTCTGTTTGCTTCTTGTTTTTGTTTATTTGTATTACATTTTTAAAGTACAAACAAGCAGTGGTACTAATAGATGTCAACGACAACACCCCCGTATTCAATCTGAAGATACCTTTAAAAACACACATATCGGAAGTGACGTCAGTTGGGGCTAGTGTATTTAATCTACGCCACCTAGCGGAAGATAAAGATATAAGTGGTCGTGTTGTCGGATACAGCATACATCGTCATAAAAACAAAAAGGTATTTGGGAGGTTTTTATTAACTCAATTAAGTTACATTATGAAGACGATCTCGAGACAATTCTTTACTTGACATCAAGGAGCACGGTTAAGCTATTCATAACAAAACACAACACAAGGCCCCGAGTTCACAAAGCATTCTCAGACTTAAGTTAAGAATTTGCTCAACTTTCAATCAGTGTTTATGAGAAATATCCTTGATCCAGAAACACGAAATTTTGCACATTTTAAATATACTTTGATCACTGGACTTGGTTCTCGATTTTCAAGTCAGTTGCGCTTGGGGACAGCTAGCTTTTTTACAACCAGCTTGTATGTACTTCTTGTCATTCATTTCAGTTGGACGGATTTGGTTATTTTGAAGTGGCAAGTGGCGGACATGACGTCATATTGAAGAAGAATGTGGATTACGATACGATGAAATTACCGTACTTTATGTTAAATATTTCCGCTTATGTAAGTACATCTCTTGTTAGAACTCGAAAGGCATTAATCTTGCGCATAGTTGTCTGTAGAAGCGGGAGAAACCGGAGAACAAAAAGAAAACACGAGGCATGACAGATTTGTTTAGCGACAGTTTAAGGTAGAGGAGTGAACACGAAGACAGCGACAAACTGTTAACACTTTTTAATAGCGGGAAAAATGTTCCCCAAACAAAACACACAGGAAACCGGAAACGAGATAACGGAAGTCGCCCTTGCGCACAGGGGCCCAACTCAGATCACAGGGAGCTGAACATTACACACTATAACATAATATTATGGCGCGACCACTTTTCTTTGTGGTGGAAAACACATACATGTAAATTAAAATTACACAGTAATAACCAAAAACTAACAGTCTCATAATAAAAAGTATCAATACAATACAAAGTCACGAAACTTGGTAGGTAATCTGTGTGAACGGTTAGGTAGTTGATCACACACTGACTGACCACAATCATTATGGCTAGATGATTGAGAGAAAGAAGATTCGGTATTGCTCTCTGGGGGTGTGGTCAGGATGTCAGGAATACTGACGGCATCATCATCACTGTCTGAACTGTTTGACTCGTAAGTATCGTCAACTTTATACACGTCGGATAGCTTAACAGAATAGGATTTGGAACGAATTTGATTATTCCTGAACTTGTGGATAACTATGAAAGTATCGCGGACATTGGTGACTAGATATTTATCTCTTGCACGGCTCTTATCTCGGTCACAGTACAGGTAGACTAGATCGCCTATATTAATACTAGGGGAAGACTTGGATGAAGCACGGGGACATTTAGATCGGGCACTACTTGGATGATTCCTGGAACGACGATCTTGTTGAGACTGGATGAGAGTTGAATCGTTGACTGTCAATGGCTGGTTATTTATCTGGTCACGTTGACACCACATTTCTCTTGAGGAGAGACCACTTGCACGAAGACGAGAATTCAAGCGAGCTATCACACGGCATAGTGACATTGGTGACACTAAACTACCTGTGGGATCTTGGCGAAGAACTTCATCTTCAACTTCTTGAACGGCTCGTTCCGCAACAGGATTCTTGTTGATATTTTTGGCGCGACCTAAGTCAATGTGAATGCCATATTGATTGAGTACTGGGTCGGATAGCAAAGCCTGAAAGCACGGAGCTGGATCACAGCGTACAACACATTGACCTTCCACGGGCATCATTTCAATGCAAAGCTGCATTAGAGCATCTCTGATGGTTTTGTGTTTTTCATCTGCAATGATGAGAGCAGAAGTCATCGAAGTGACGCATTCACGAAGTATCAAAATCTTTTGCTTATAACGACACAAAACATCAGCTGCAAAGCAAGTACCAACATTGGTGGGTGGAGGATCCGAACTCTGTTCAATTAAAGACGAGGGGATTTTCCTAAGAGCTGCACACTGTTGACAACTGCGACTCACAACATCTACACACTGATCAAGATCCAAGGCATAGAAGTATCTTTTTACTATTTTACACATTTGATACCGTGAAGGATGATCAAGACGGATATGTAATGCAGTGATTAAGCCAGATATAAGTTCCTTGGGAATAACCAGTAGTTCCCGCGCGGGCGCAAGCGGATCAGATTTGCGAACAACAAGAGTACCATCAGTGGCTATTGAGACATTGTTTAAATAACGTTTTATATCTGACACATTAGTAGCCTTCTTAGAAGGCCGAGTTCCTTGAGAAAGATGTGCATGTACCCTTCGTAGGTCGTGGCAGTCTTGTTGAGCATGACGCCACATAGAGCGGTTGACAAATGGTAATTTAATAGAACCGTTTATGACATCTTGCACAGACACAGATCTAACCACTGAATTGGTGAGCGAGTTAATGAACAAACAAATCTGACAGTTGTGTTCTTCGCAACGTGGGGCGTTTCTACTACCAAAGTCAGACGGAATATTGACACTACCAGAGAGATGTCGGATATTAACCTGATAACGGCTGGCAATGGATAGGAAGGTAGCGACGCGGGGACTTGTACTGTATTCTCCTCTTTGAAGTTTACCAAAGGCCTCCACACATGGTTTGCTGTCCGTGAGGAGTTGAGTGGAGTGTGCAGACTGGATGATGTACGGTGCAAAATGTTTAACAGAAGCGGCAATTGACAATGCTTCAATTTCGCATGGACTCCAACCATGCTTCCGTTCCGGCAGTTTAGCACTGTAGAATCCTGCAAGCTTCAATTCGTCATCACGAAGTACGTAAAGGGTTGAGGCTAAGCCATAGTCACGAACAGAACCATCAGTGACAATCCATAGGCGATCCTGGGAACAGGGTAAAGTAATGGATTGTGCCTCTTTCAAATGTGCTTGTGCAGCATGAAAAGCTGTTAACATTTCATCGGTCCATATGATCTTGTCTTGAGACTGGGCACCACCAACAATATTGTCGAGAGGGCTAAGCAATCTGGAACACTGTGGAAGAACTCTAGCTAAAAACTTGTATGCGCCAATGAACGCTCGTACTTCTTTGACAGTTTGGGGGATTTGACACGATGATAAGGTAGCAATCTTGTGGGGGCTTGCACTGAGATTGCCCTGACGCCAAATCCAACCTAGGATAGTTGTCTGTTTTGGAGCTATGACGGTTTTTGTGGCTTTGAGATTTAGTGAAGCTTTACGAAGAGCCTGTAGTACAACTTCCCAATGTTGACAAAGCAATTCAGGTGTGTCACCTCCACAATATAGATCGTCTGCGATTTTGGCCACGAAACCTTGTTGAATAAAATCACCCAAAACCCGACACATTAATTCTTCCAACGCCGTTTCGGAACCTGGCATACCCATAGCGCATCTTGTATAAACTCGGATGCCTTTAAAAGGTGTAGCTACACCGCAAAACTTCATTGATTCAGGAGAAAGCGGTATTTGGTAAAATGCATTGGATAAATCAGTTGCGATAATGTACTTCCAGCTGGCAATAGCCCGTAGAGTGGAATCAACATCAGGCATGAGGGATGGCTGAGGTTTTGCGTACTTCGCTACTTCTCCAAAAGCTGTGACCAGTCGATACGAGCCATTAGGTTTTTTAATTAGGAAGGATGGGTTCAGATACTCGACCACAACATTAATATCTTCAGGTTTACAGAATACACCTAGCTGTTCCAATTCATCAAATTTGGACTGCAGTTCATTCAATTTGTCTTTTGCATATTGGGGTACTCGACCTTTTCGCTGAGGGGGAAGTACCGGACCCATATTCACTTTGGCAGTAAAAGAGCCAAAAGCACCATTATAACCTTTTGGGTTTGGGCTAAATACTTGTTCATATTGTTGAAGTAAAGTCTGGAATTGTTGGCGTACAGAAACAGGAAGGATGTTATCGGGATCTAATTGAACCGCAAGGGAAGGTTGTTTAGTTGGAGGTAGGAGATCGTTTGTCGTCGTAGGGGATACAACTTCAGGTGTGTATACTGGTAGAACCTGCGAGAAGTGGGCATTACGACGAACATTAATCGGGAAATCTGTTGAATTTGGTATACGTACTTTATCACCAACTGGGCGTAAAATGTCAGGGCGAGGCCATTGTTGGCAAGAACCTCCATGTGAAATATCAGCTCTGGGTTCAATGGCTATTTCGCTTAAGTCGACCATGTCGTCTGGAACGTTGACTTCAATAAACTTGCCAGGCCAGATAGTTGTGAAGGAGCTAGATCTTAATACAACAGCTTGAGTTCTTCGTACCGAAGGAGCAGACTTAACACCGCTTGAACCATAAGGGTAAATCTGATCAGCGAGGATGACTTGTAGCTTAGCCGGGCGAACAGCAACATCATTCACAACCATAAATGGGGTGCCACCAAGAATTTCCACATCCATGGACTCGACGACAAGTGCTGTGAATTTGAGTATGTGATGGTCACGGGAAAGTTCAAACTTAGTTTCTCCAACCACATTTAGAGGGGTTTGTCCGTCAGCTTGTGTAGCATGCTGGGTACTCTGTGAAACAGGAAGACCGAGGAGTTGTACCAAAGAATTACTAATCATATTAGTTTCTGAGCCACTGTCAATGGTAACACGGACTGTATGATGGTTATAGAAGGCATCTAGGTAAGGGGAATGATCAACTTGGACTTTTCGGGTAGAGACAACAGGGGGATCTGCAGGAGGAGATATGTCATCAGTTAGGTTGTCTTCAACAATGACTTGTCGAGCCCGAGCCATGAATTTTCTGTCACTTTCAGGTAAGTAAGGGCACAAACTAAGAAAATGGTCGGTTGAACCTCGTCTAGACTGGGAACAGAGAGGACATAGTTTATGACGACGTGATGTTGAGGCAGAGGAGGTGCGGAGGTCTGTGCGTAACTTTGAGGGCGTTGGAAATTGAGATCTGGAACCCATCCGCATACATCTGACTTCCTCAGTTGCTTCCAGTTCGTCTAATAAAGCTGGTAAGGCCAGAGATATTTCAGGTTTTAACGATGAAATGGTGCAATGGCGTAGATTTGTACCATATCGCTGTTTGATCAATTTAGGTAGAGCTGGGTGGAGTAGGCGTAACCATAGAACGGTGACTAAATTCTCCAGGGATGGCGAGATCTCCTCCTCTTCGGTGACTGTGGCGCCATGGTGTGTCAAACCACTGCCCGGAGCAAGGAGATTGTCGTCGAGAAATGCAACTAGTCGTTGATAGAGGTCCTCTGGCCTTTCATCTGATTCAAGTTTAAACTCACAAAAGTCTAATACCTGTGCTCCACTGTTTTGGAATCCAAAATGTGCTCTTATAGACTGCCAAACGGAATTGATACTAACTGACTTCTGAATAATGGTGCTACGAGCAATAATTGGACAAAAATTTGCTATTTGTCCCAACATTAGTTCAAGAAAAACCAACTTTTGATCAGCTGTTTTGCCATTTCTGTCACTAGTCAGGCCTCTATGTGGATCAGCTCGAGTTTTTTTTGTCCAGACGGCATCAGCGGATAAAAAGGGGGCGAAATTTTCATCCAAAGACAAAATGTAGGTTAAATTTTGTTTCCAAGCTTCGAAAGATGTGAGTGTCTCTTCTTTGGTAAGAACACGCTGCTTAGGAGCTCTCGAAGAAGACATTTTCCGTTTATCATTCAAGTGTGTACAATGGCACGTTTTTGGCAACAAGCCAACAGTCGTCTATTTGTAACGAAAGTACAACCTGTCTACGGGAACAACACTTTAACTTCGCTGATTGAGACGTAGGTAAGTAGATCCACGGTCAGCCACCACGACAGTTTAAGGTAGAGGAGTGAACACGAAGACAGCGACAAACTGTTAACACTTTTTAATAGCGGGAAAAATGTTCCCCAAACAAAACACACAGGAAACCGGAAACGAGATAACGGAAGTCGCCCTTGCGCACAGGGGCCCAACTCAGATCACAGGGAGCTGAACATTACACACTATAACATAATATTATGGCGTAGAATGAAATAAGTCGTTTTACTTCATATAGTTAGCAACCAAATTAATTGTTTTAGCTTGTTTAACTGGTGTCTCGTAGGACAATAATTTCTGTATTGCCTTTGGTCTAAAGTGTAGCTTACATGTTTGGAAATAACGTAAACAATTTAATAAATCTTTATGTTCAACTTTAATGATCTTCCATTCAACATGCTAGATATAATAATCCCAATCCTCTTCGTCTACTCTTAAACCGAATTCCAACTGCCATGATTTCTTTTACGCCAATGTTTACCCGCTACCCGAGTTTTTTGCCCCATCCGAATGACTAGACGTTTGTCCTTAAAAACTACATTTATATTAGATATAAAAAACATATTGTTGATTAATATCATTACAGGATAACGGATATCCGGTTCCAAGACGAGGATATACCAGTCTGAAAGTGACGATAGATGATGTTGATGATCTAGGACCAGTGTTTGTGTATCAAGATTGTCCAGTAGTAGATGGTTTCTGTTCAACTCCTGTTTATGAAACTGTTGTAATTAATTCGTATCAGGTAATTTAATATTTAAATGCGCACAAATAGGTAGATTCTGGTATGGTGAAATGGGGCAGTAAAGACGGACATACGCCATGCGCGGTGGGGGGGGGATTTTGCCGGACAGCGGCACTATGGCTTCTCCTAACTGCCTAGGGATTTTTTATGTGTACGCCAATGTAATCATGGGGCCTCGGGTTTTCGTTCCGTCCAAACGACTATACGTCGGCCCTAGTCAGACACTCTGTTCTACACCATGATAGGGAGGAATTAAACCGTAAAATCCGTGTTTCGAGTCTATCAAATTGGTTCAGCATCATCAAATATATATTATAGTACAAAGCCTACATTCAGTTAGCTGAACTTTACATGTATGTTGATAATTTCAGGGAAGTTTAAAGATATGGCCTGATTCAATACAAGCTAAAGATAAAGATAACTTGAATAATACCATTTTATATTCCATTACAACAGGTAAACACAAACCTCATAAATACTAAAGGCTGTAATACATACTTATAGAAGAAATATAATAATTCATTTGAGCGAAGTTTCTAAACGTATTCTCTCAATGTTATAAAATTAGTACTTGTTGTTCCATGAGTATGTTTTATAGTTTATTGCTCTATCCAGGCCCGGATCCAGGATTTTGTCGGGGGGGGGGGGGGGGGCATGCATATCGAGCCTAAACAGAAGAAACTAAAATCTGTGAATCCCATTGTTGACTGCAGGTGCTGGTCTGAACAGTGATGACAAGTCTTGGATCCTCTACCGGATTATCATGAATACTAGTCACATGTCTAGTTAGACAGCAGACTGGTGGTGCCATATACGGCACAAGGTTGGAATACGAGTGGTGTGGCATAAAACATGAGTACGTCAGCAGAAGGGTGTTATGGCATACGACACAAGCTAAGAATACTGTGCGTCATATGGTACAAGTGTGAAATACCAGTCCGACATCAGAAGGGTGGCTTGGTAGACGGCACAAGTCTGGAATACTAGTACACTATAGCAGACGGGTGGTGGGGGGGATCATAATACCCATGTCTGGAATGTTATAGTAAGATTACTAGTAACGCAGCAGAATTAACCTGTAAAATCAATTCTCGATGTGGTTCATGATTTTTTGCTATATTTTAAAGTTGATCCTGAAGAATTAAAAGGATTTTTTCAAATGAATGAGAATACTGGTGAAATAACTTTACAACAACCTCTTGATAGATTCGATATAAACAAAATTCATATAGGAATCAAGGTAAGTCAACAGATCATGGGTCGGCCGAGAATGTTTCCTCATGTCAGAGATGCCGAACACGAAAGAGTCCTTTCCACTAAGAAAGCGTTGAAGAGTAGACATGAACACCGTCGTTCGGACAATATTTCCCTCAGCTCATTACCCTGTGTACGCCAAGAATGTTTCCGTTTGTCAGTGGTACAAGAAAACTTGCATGGAGAGAGAGAGAGAGAAATGGGGTTTAACGTCCACTCGACACAAACTAGGTCATTTCGGAACTAAAATTTGGTGTAATTTTATTTCAATAATTTGCCTGTGCGTAGGGGTCTTTAGCAGTTGGAGGAAACCGGAGGAGCAGGAGAAAACCCGCGAGGTTGGACAGCCGACCCTACTCCTTGTCACGCACAACCGGGGATTCGAAACCACGCCAGTTGACTCAGTGAAAGGCTTTATGATACAGCGCGCACGTGCTAACTATTCGGCCATCCATCCCCCAACTTGCAAGGAAGAACGCTTAGTCACTCGCTGTGAACGTAAAATAACCCTTTATAGTTGGAATGAATTCAACGAAGAGCAGACGGAAACGCCGTTGTCCAGGTATATTTTCACCATAGCACCAGCATATAGATGTAACAATACGTTAAAGTCAATTTCATTACTTATCATCTCTAAAACCAATGATAACCCTACCTGGGTCTTGCTGTTAAACCCTTTTCATACAACTAATCTAACCCTAGCCCAAGTGCCTCCCTCTTCTAAGGCCGAGTCAATTCGCTTACTCTTTCCGAAGACAATGATATAACCCAGGCCATGTTGTTTACTCCCTTCTAAAACCACTGATGTAGAGTCATTTCGCCCACTCTTTCTAAAACCAATGACATATAAGTCGAGTCATTTCGCTTACTCTTTCTAAAATCAATGATATAACTCGAGTCACTTCGCCCACTGTGTCTTAAATCTGTGACTTAACTCGAGTCATTTCGCTCATTTTGTCTTAAATCTGTGACGTAACTTTATTTGAATATTTGTATATTGCAGGTTGAAGAAGATTCAGTGAACCGCAGATCGTTGACCACCAATTTGCGAGTGCAGATACGGCATGCAGCTTCACGCTTTATAAACGGTGGTTTCCGGGAAATCCCCATCAATGACATCATAGCCATTGATAAATATGGAGACCAATCATCGACGTCTATTCCATTCTCAATTTTTATGTCCACCGTTGGCCTCTTTCTCGTTATAATTGGTGTCATGTTAATCGTCTTTGTCAAATATTTCAAAGAGAGACCGACAACTGCACCACTGTCACCTCCAACAGGTATCCATAGCAACGAGCCGACGCGACCTCCCCCACCCCCACCACCTCCAAAACGCGCGTCGTCAAGCCGGCGTAACTCCAGTATAGGACCATCGAGTATACTATACCCATATCAAGAACAAAACTTCGATTCACCCTCGCCTTCATCCGGATCATCTGTCAACCTCGATCTCGATGACGCCATTTCATTTGCTGCTTCCAGATGTCGCGGATCTAGTATGACGTCACTACCTTTATCGTCAAATATGACGTGTCACGATCTCAATGCACCCGGTAATGGAGACGAGAATGTTAGTCAAATTTTGAAAAGAAAACTCCACACCATTTTCCACAAAAGTGAACCAGGACAATCTAGCACCACAAAATGTAACCGGGTACGATTTGACATCAGAAATATTTCTAGCTTCTCGTGAATATCGTAAATAAACATTTATTAGTGCTGTTGAAGTCGAAACCTTCTGTGAATATAATATGTGAGATTGCAAAAATTCTGAGATTATCTTCTACGAAAACTTTAAGTTTTAACAGTAGAGGCATGATTGATACCGGACAGCGCAAACTCAACTAACATCTGATATATATGTGATAATTTGTTCAATCACCTCTTTTACGGGCGTTTTACGTCGTAAGACCGGGTTACAACAACTCCATGAGAGGTATGTAACTACTGTATGTTAAAAGTGGGTTAATGGGAGACAACTCCTTTATTCTCATCCGCTTAATCAATAATTATGATCTAACGACTTTCCATAAATTTCCACATTGGCTTTAATTAGAAGCAGACAGGCACAGTGCAGCGCCACGTAAAGAGAATGGTCGCTGGAAAGCATACAAATACTGCCAAAGTCGGTGAACGATAAGCAATCTGATTATAAGAATTAGTTTTCTACTGACTTCAATGTTAATTCTCGTATCGTTGTTTGGCTTAATCAATGTATTTTATTAATGTCAATAATATTTATGTATTTTTTTTTCTTACGGAATCCTATGTAAATATATGTATATAAATATATTATATAAAAAATACAACATAACGTGTGCTTATTTTTGTTTAAAAAAAACCTGAATGATGCTATATTTCTCTGTTTATAAAACAAGGTGATACGTGGGCGGGGTAGGGGTGGGGTATAGTCGAACGACCTGGGATCTGGACATTAGACGGGACAAACACATTGATTGTATCCTCTACAAGACTAAGACAGGGCCTAGTACTCCGCAACATGAGAAAGTAAGGATGCTTGTACACGAAATTTAATTTTCAATTTAAAAACAACTTAATTTAATTTCGATGCTCCCTTGCAATGGATGCCCGGGGTCACCGTCCCCTATCTGCACGCCATGGCCACGGGACACATGGGTGGAAAATGTCGGCCGTAGTACAAATGAAATAAAATTTATTGTCCAACAAGCGTTCTAGTGAAGATGGGCATATGAGATGCAGTCTGCTAAGGGGGACAGCAGCGAGTTAACCCCCATTTCTCTCTCCTTTTGTCAAGGGATCTTTTGCGTTCTCGCCAACGTGCACTCGTGGCGTCGGTTTTCGTCACATCTGAACTGCGCACTATTCGTTGCCAGGCCCGCCCCGTTCTGCACCACAGATATTGGGAAACTACACTGAAATATCTCGAAGCCAGGACATCCTTGTTAGTGAGTTAGTGCCACACTAACTGAGCCACCGTGGCTCTAGATTAGAATTTGTGAGCGGATGAAAGTCATTTTCACTAAATCATTTTGTTACTTTCAAAATTTTTAATAACATTCTCATTCCATAGAATAACAATATATTAAAATAAAATAAACAAGCTTATTATGTTGTAACTTTATGAGGTAATATTTATAAATAAGCTTTTTGTAAAAACAAAATAAAGCAGTGAAGCGACTCAATTCAAACATACATTATGCAAGAGCTAAATCTGCCTATTAGAGGTCTCTCATTAGGCCTGAGCTGTTATCTATTGATGTTCGAGGCGTGACTCCAGAGACTATGCCTAAAATTCAATCGCTAAATTCTTGGTTCAGAGTGGATCAAATTGACTGATAATTTTAGCAAATTCCTTTTTACATTATGTCGTTTTTAACTATTATCAGCGCATTATCTAATCTCCCATAATATATCTTTAACTAGTATATTGAGAATTGTCAGCGCTTTATCTAATCCCCCATAATGTATCTTTAAATTCACACAATGTATATAAATAAAATAAATATCTTTAATAAACATAAAGTAACATTTTGGTTAAGCCCCAGTCACACCATTGTACTGATGTCCGTGATAACAAAAGATTCTAAAAGTTCTTACTAATCGGTTTCTCTTGCTACCCTTGTACTATCCATGGGCCTGTTTCACGAAATTTTAACTAATATAAAATCCAAGTTTTAGTAATTTGATTGGATAATATTAGATTGATTTCAGTGCTTAGCCAATAAAAATTGATTTATCTACTTAAATTTCGATTTTTATCTTTGGTTAAGATTTCGGAAACAGGGCCCTGTGGTAAGAAACCGATCCAGTATGACAGGGGGTGAGAACAAATTACGATTGTTCAATTCAATGTCCTTGTAAGATTCCCCTGCAACTAGTTAGAAACACGATAATATCGAATAAGCATCTATGGCAAAGATAAACACCACATAATAAACTTTTGTAGAATATATTTTACCCACGTTTTACAAGATGATAGGATAAACTATTAATGTTCCAGCAAAATAAGAAGAAATTGTTACATTAATTTTTCATGGTCCACTTTTCCAAACGCCCACAAAACCCTGCCATGTTTACGAATAAGACCGGGCCAAATAAACATTATTAGGAAGCACTACGAATATCGACGACTGTCCAAAACGTTTACACAGAAACAAATCGTATCAAACAAAAGCAATGGTGTGACTTCGGCTTTAGCTGATATCTGGAATTGCAACACATATAAACAATTATATATAGAAGACAATATTTATCTTTAAAAACTAAAATATATGCAATAAATAATATAATAAGTTCCAGCAACAATTTTTGACAGTAATGGGTTTGCTGTTCACATAGACGACAATATTTATCTAAAATATATGCAATAAAATATATGTTCCAGCAACAATATTTGGCAGTAATGGGCTTGCAGTTCATTTGGGGTATAATATTCTGAATATCACATTCGGTTGTTAATTCTTGTTATCCGGATTTAAACAACAATATGGCGACTTGTCCTAAATAAAAATAAATAAAATGCTTCGTTTCATGGGTCACGTAAGATCCAAAGTTTCTTCCAACGATACAATGCCATGTAGGATTGTATTTTTTGTCGAATTCCTTCTTGATGTAAGCAGCGATGTCTTTTTCTATATTAAATTTCTCGAGAGCTTGTGTGGCACAATTCACCGCATCTTGTTGCATGTCGTCCGACATGTCAGCATTTTTAACAATAGCTTTGTGATCAGTCGCCATTGTCTGTAAAATAAATGGAATGAAATAAAATGTGGTTTGACGTCCTACTATTAAGCTCGGACTGTGCTAATGAAGACGGGATTACGACATACAATGTGCTATGATGGAAATTATGCCCGGACATAGGCACGAAGGCATACATATCGAATTTACCTGCAGGAGGCCTACATTTAAATCCAATTCCACCTGCAGAGTACACGGGACCTCGGTTTTTCGTCCCATCCGAAAGATTAGACAGCTGTCCTTGATTTAAAGTCTCGGCAACAATACTTTGGTCATTTCGAGACTAACAATGAAAATTTCGTGGTTACGTATTCAATGGGAGAAGGAGAATTGTGCCAGCTGCGAATGTTTTGTTGCTACGTGCACGCGTATGTGTATAGGCAGGTATAGGGAAATGCTAATTGTATGCCGGTTGGGGGGGGGGCTGAATTTCCGGAGTCTACAATGGTCGCTGTATATAAATGATTATTTTGGGGTAATGTTGCTAACTCTAACCCTTTTAAGAGGGCTATAGGGTAAACTAGTTCCAAGTTTAGTCTTCTAAGAGGGTTAGAGTTAGCATTCCCCAAAAGTCCACCGACACAAACTAGCATTCCGACACAAACTGAACTAACACATGAGCAATTTCAAAATAATAATTCGCTTGGGCGCAGGGGTCTCTATCAAATAGATGAAGACCAGCCTTGTGATACAAAGCGCACACGTTAACACTTTCGGCCACCCACCCCGGACAAGCCAACAACGACGAGAGTTATTAACGGCTGGATAACTTAGTCTACACATCTAACAGCACTGCGTTTTTTGTGTAGGCTGGAAATATGCCATTTACAAAAACAATATTAACAAATACGTGTTCCATTTTTTAACGATAATAGATAAATATGTTGTTCATCCAATTATTACTTACATATGGGCCTATATCAATTCAATTCGGTGGTGGTTAGCTGTACAGTGATGATACGGAATAGTATTGCTTGTACATTCGTTTCTTTAGCACATGTACCGTTATCCGATAGGTGCCAAATTGCCTTATATTGCGATCTTTGTTGGCATTGGTTACGTTTTCGACTTTCCTATGTGGTTTATATCGACCCATAATCCCCCGCTTTATCTCAGACATTAGTGATTCACATTTTACACGAGTAACTCATTGTTCAAGAATTATGAACGCGACTAGCCTCGTCTATTCATTTGTTTGTTTTATGTATTTGTTATACCGTATTAATGCAATTCATGTAATTGCATGCTGCTCTTCGTGGGTAATTTTGTGTAATAAAGTTTATCTTATCTTTATTACATCTCATCGGATGTATTTGTTTTTGACTACGATTTGATTACTCTCATTTACCCTTTCAAACTGGGGATCACGGTGGGTAAGTGGGGGTAAGGCGCTGGTTCGCTAGCCTGGAGGTCGGGTGTTCGATCCCTGCATTGGCCGAGAAAGTTCATCTCGATTTTCCGGCATGGTTTCCCCTTGTCAGTGATGCAGAACGGACTGCCGGACAAAGACAGCTGTCTAGTCGTTCCGATGGGAAGAAAAACCGAGGTCCCGTGTACACATAAGAGACCCCTCTTGGCAGTTGGAATTCGATATAAGAGTAGGCCGTAGCGCCGCTGCCGGGCAAAATTTCCCTCAATTTCATTTCATTTCCCTTTCAAACTCGTGTTAGAGAGAGAGGGACTCACAACTAACATGTTAGTCAATTTTTATTCCAACAATTCGTGCGGGGAACCCGGGCGGACCGGAGACAACCCATGAGGTTGGGCAGGCGATCCTTTTTCTCGTTTTAAAATCGAAACCTACTTGGCCTAATGATAGACTTTGTAAGCTTACATTAAACCGGTTTTGCCACCCCACCCCAACCCCCAAATGAAGAATAAACATTCCGCTATATTGCTATAATATTTTATTTTTTAATTCAATACACTGGTGGTCTGGAGATCAATATAGATTATTAAGTTTTAGGATAATATTTCTATTGTTTATTTATTAATTCAACATGATTTGTGTAGACCGAGATTGGTTTTTATATTAAGTATTCAAGAACAGACTCAATTAGATATTGTATTGAGCCAGTAACTCTGACACGCCTTCAGCCATTTGAAGATATTCTTCTTCATTTAGCAGGTCGTCACCTGTAATATAAAATGAAATACAACAGTTACTTAATGAAAATGGCAATCAATTGTTCATCATAATATTATCGTCATGTGTATCTTACCATACTGCACGCAGCGATCCATCTACGACATACGGCCACAGATCACTAAAGATTTCCCCATTGACTTTAATGTTAATTCTCGTCTCTTAGATCGGCTCTAAACGCTTTCTACCACAGATAGAGCAACATATGGCAACCCCTTGCCCAAAAGCACGTATGAGGTTCTTGGTGAAAAACTTGAGATACACAAGCCGGAAGTAATGTTAGGCCCTACATTTCCGCCTAATCAACCTCTCAACTCTTATATCCTTCCGCCTCAAAATTATGAATATTCACAAACACCTGGCAGATAATGCATTTTTAAACCCTTTTCTTCGATTCTACAACCAAATATCAACAAAAATCGCCAGGCAAAAGGGTGGAAAAGGAAAAGGGTGAGAAAGACTAAAAATAGCCTTGGCCCTTGTTTCCTGGGTGACGGAGTAGAAATATTTGGTGTACTGTGTCCATACTTCGAGAATACACCACTGTCGTCCATTTAAAACGCTCACGTTATCATTTTGGGGCGGGATTTACCAACTGGTACTGTTTTCTGTACCCGAAGCACGTGGTTTATGTAAACAAATATGTCAAGATAACAACATGCCGACTTCTGTTACTCTAGTAAAAGCGATATATAATATGTGCCAGTGGGTAATATTGCAAAACGGTGTTAACCATTGTAAACTGTCTTTAGAGTTTCAATCTGTTTATCTTTCAAAACAAAGGTTAGATACCCCTAATTTTGTCTTTCATGGTCGCCGCCATATTGAATAATTAGTGGACTATTTCAAACACAAAACGGCTAAATTTAATTTCATTCAATATGAAAATAGACGTGAAAAAAATCTTCTAAAAATTTTAAAAGCATACTCAGTATTTTCGACTAAAATCGTCGATGTAGGAATTAAAATGTCGGTTAATTGAATAGGGTCTGTTCTCGGGCGGAGCTAGCTGTAGGCAGGCAGTCTAAGTTTGGAATGGTAATTTTAGTTCCTTCGGTTTCTTCGCACAACTTACTGTAAGAGGAGGGGGAGGTGGCTAAGTGAGTGAGGCGTTGGCGCGCTGGACTGGAAGACGCGTGTCAGTGGTGCAGGACGAGGGACTCGCAAGGACAACTGTTTACTCATTCCAAATCATTTCCAAGGCTAACGACCCTTGGCCTATTATTGAAGCGAATTATTGTAATGAAGTCATACCATAAAAATGATCAACACCCCCATCTCTCTCGCCCCCCCCTCCCTCTCTCTCTCGCGCTATCTCTCTCACTAGTCAATTAGGAAAAAACCCTTCACCCAAATTCAACAAAAAACGTACCGTCTGTATCAAACTGGTCAACAATGGCACCTGCATCATTAATATCTAGATCCAGGAGGGATGCTACATCGACTGATGATAATGGTTTATCGTAGACAAATCCATCAACATATGACGTGTCTCTTTTACCATCTACAGCATACAGCCCTGATGCCCGGATCCGGATCCTTCTCCACCTAATACCCCAGCCATGTACATCTTGTTGAAGGCACATCAAAACAGCTAAACTAACAATCAATAAGCACTTCATTCTATAAATAGAAACAAGTTAATAGACACTTCATTTTATAAACAGTACAAATTAATATACACTTCGTATTATAAACAGAAACAGTACAAGTTAATATACACTTTATTTTATAAGCGGGCGGGGGGGGGGGGGGGCCTAGTGGTCTAGAGTGCCGCGCTTCGATCTCTAGCTGGCCAGTCACCTCTGGCTTGCGGCTGTGGTTTCGATCCCTGGTGTGAGCGTATGTGGCATGGAGATGGGGCGCCTTCTCAACCTCGTGGGTTTCCTCCGGGCACTCCGGTTTCCTCCCACTGCTAAAGACCCCTACGCGCAAGCGAATAATTGAAATAAATGTTAGTCCCGAAATGACCAGGTTTGTGTCGAGTGGACGTTAAACCCTATTCCCCCCCCCACTATTTTATAAACAGTACAAGTTAATACACACTTCATTTTATAAACAGTTAATATACACTTCATTCTTTAAATATAAGCCGTACAGGACAAACACTTCATTTTATAAACAGAGCAAGTTAATAACACTTCATTTTATAAACATAAGCCGGTACAGGTTAATAAACACTTCATTCTATAAATTCAAAATACAGATGTCATCCTTCAAATAATTTTATGAACAATGCGTCAAGCGTACATTATTTATACTAGTTAAAGTATTGGACCCACGTACCGTATTAATATTATTATTTCATTGAAATACACATACTGGACAGTGTCTTTATTTTAAGTTATTTAATAGTCTCTTGCTAGACATTGCGTAATATATATATCTATGGCCCTCGTGCAATATCAATATTACTCAATGTCTCACACTCGACCATTAAACTACACATAAATCTGGGGGGATGGATAGCCAAATGGTTAGCGTGCGCGCGCTGCATCATACGGTCTGCCATTGAGTCAACTGTCGTGGTTTCAAACCTCCGGTTGCCCGTGGCAAGAAGGATCGCCTGTCCAACCTCGTGGGTTTTCTCCGGGTATTCCGGTCCCCCCCCCACACACACACACTGCTAAAGACCCCTGCGTGAATAAAACTGTTCACCAATTTTCGTCACTCTTACTTAATTAGAACTAAAGTTATCGTGTCACAAAGCATCAACCAATCAAACTGCTTATATCTGTTTACCCTAAGCCGAAAATGCCCATCTTCGAACACAATCAAGAGATAATAACACTCGTTGATAAAGTAAAACAAAAATAAATCAGCAAAGCTTCGTTCTTTGTTAGATATTTTAGGTATCTCGTAGGAGATAGTCTATATATAACATATATAAATAACCTATATTCTATTGATATAACAAGTCACATTGATCAGCAGTGAATATTCGCTAGGCCGCTAAAGTCACTGATACTGATGACATTTTTTGTATATATTAGAAAAATAAGTAAGGACGTTTTAAGTATTTGTAGTTAAAAGTATTTCCTATTTAGTGTTAATGGGTATTAAAATTAGTAAAAGGCATCATTTTCTCCGAAGTAGTTACGTCTTATGTAACAAGCGCCAATGATTGATGCCGCGCAATGTCATTGCACGTAATGAAGACAGTCATCTGCGACAGAGATAATTCGTAATTCTCTGTGAAACAGATTGATCCCAGGCGTGTTTTATTCCACGGTATACGGCAACTAGTAAATAGATTCAATAGCCCGTAAATATGAAGATGAGATATATAATAACGCCCTGGCAAAAACAAATCCTCCAAGATAAAAAGGCAGAGAGGGAGAGAGAGAGAGAAATGGGGTTTAACGTCCACTCGACACAAACTATGTCATTTCGGGACTAACATAGTGTTCAACCTTATTTCAATAATACACTTGCGTGTAGGAGTCTTTAGCAGTGGGGGGGGGGGGAAACCCGGAGAAAACACACGAGGTTGGAATAAAAAGGCACCAAAAATTAAATTATAGCTGGTCTTACCTGTATCGGTCTAGTTCGTAGAATTCCCCAATGAATCTCAAACAAACCTTTATATTGTTGTGGGCGATATAATAAATTAATGTTTGACCACAAAATAATGATACAATTGATTGATATTATATTTTATCACAAGTGACACGTCCTATTATTGATGTGACAGATTTCTACATAGAATTGTACCATGTTCGTGAAGAAGTAATTACAGATATATATCTATATTATAATATTAGATATACAAACTGATAGATTATTAATTGTACCACGTCCAATTTGTTGGCGCCAGGTTCAGCATTATGACCAAGGTTATCCCTATGGAAGGGTATCGCTGCCAATATTAAATGCTCTGCTAAAATGTCTTTTCCATTGATTATATGTAAAAAGTACAATGTACAAAGTCACAATACCGGTAATGATAAAGTCAAAATACCTCTAAAGCCAAAGTTAAATGTAAAACGACAAATGTAATGTGTCAAATGACAAATGTTTTAATGCAGAATTCTGTTCTTTGACATTTTTACATTTTACATTTCTCTCATTACAAATCACATTTGCGCTCTGCAACATCTCATTTGTCATTCACGCTTTCTTTTCATCAACTTGCGCATAGCATCTTCTTAAATATGCAAATATAGTATGCCACCTGACTTATTAACATATATACGGAAACGTCCGATCTTTCTTGAAATAGGAATATGAATTATTTTTCCCAGTTAACGTGCTGCCATTCTTCAGTTGACTTCATGCCATTCATGGGTTCTTATTTAGCTAACAATTAAGTTGACCTCAGTTGTTTGTCCCGTACTAAGGGAAACCTTCTCGGCCAATACAGGTCGATCCGTAAGCCCAAGTGGTTTCATGCGCGTAGAATCTCTTATCATTATTCCACTTTCTAAATTTTTGTTTTCGTAAGATTATATAAAATGAACTAGGCCAAAGACAAAATACAGCACTACGGCTGTGCCACTAAGGACATACAGATCATATATATTTATACATTTTTAATATAATTATTGATACCGTATTATACATAATAACACAGGTAAGTGAATAATTAATACATGTATAGGCCTAATAAGTAAATATTGCCGAGGTCTATATTATGACAATCACAACGGATGAAAAAATGCCCTGGCTTCTCCGTCCTTTCATTATCCTGTTCCTGTTTAGTGTCATAATTATATTTCAAAATTGCGATTAGTTTAAAGGAGCTAAATTGCTAACATTTGATTTGGGACCTAGAAATTGACATAAGAGAGTCGCAACGCATATAATTATGTAACATGAATGTATATAAACTGATTTAAATTCAATGGTTTCCGTTTTTACTCTTATCTCAAATAAGTTATGTTCGGCGAAATAAGTCAGTAGTCTCAATCGAATGCAAATTTCTAGCGTCTGGTTATTCGAGTCTACACACGCCGTTTGATTTGTTTCTAGCCTCTTTCCTCGAGTCTCTTGTTAGAACTTGGTTTGAAAAGCTTTATGGTACACGATTCGTGTACCAATGGTAAAATGTTTGTTGTGTCTTAAATATTGGATATCAGAAGTCCATCTTTTTCCGGTAAGATCACAGCATCAATTGTTGATTTAAATTGACAAATAATTCGTGTTTTCAATGCTGAAGATTTTGGATGATATTGAGTTAGAGACTTGGCTACTTTAAACTTTAAACCTTTCACAAACATCAATAAATGTTTACTAATTCGGGGAAGAAATTGGTCAGGATGCTCAAATTTTTAGATTCAACAAAAAGTTATATTTTCCTTTTACCAGCACAAACATATATAAATAATTTAAAAAGAAAAACAACTAATGGCGCGTTAACTGAGTTATCTTTCATTTGGAACAATTATTCATATTTTTATTTAAAGAAAGATCTGTCTTTTCCGTATTTATGTTAATAAGTCACGTGGTATACTATATTTGCATATTTAAGAAGATGCTACGCGCAAGTTGATAAAAAGAAAGCGTGAATAACAAATGAGATGTGGCTGAGCGCAAATGTGATTTGTAACGAGAGAAATGTAAAATGTAGAAATGTCAAAAGAACAGCATTTTAAAACATTTGTCATTTGACACATTACATTTGTCGTTTTACATTTAACTTGGCTTTAGAGGTATTTTGACTTTATCATTACCGGTATTGTGACTTTGTACATTGTACTGTTTACATATAATCAACGGAAAAGACATTTTAGCATCGCATTTAATATTGGCAGCGATGCCCTTCCATAAAACCCACGGTCGTAAAGAGAGTGGGGTTTGCTCACGAACATGTTGCGCAAACAACGTGTGGATGCTCACAAATATCTGTTGATCCCCTGTTATTTTATTTTTTTTATTGTCCGTTAGTTTATCATGGTGGTCACATACCTTGAAGGAAATTAAGTTTATCATGGTGGCCACATCCCTTGAAGGAAATTAACCTTATTCCGTAGGTTAGACTATTAAAGAAGGGGCACCGATGTAGGTGAACAAGCCAGACCTCCATTTGTTAGCAAGACAGCCGATGCTAACGTCGAAGTTAGTTAATCTTTTGTAAAATTCGGTTTTGTTTTTACCTCATATGTTATAGTCCCGTTTCGTTTTTAGTATGTTGTCTGTTTGGTCGTTCTGCACAAATACATTTGATAATTTATAGGAAAAATTGACAGCTTTTAGGGTGAAAACTGGCGAGAAGTTTGAGGAGATTCTCGGAAAGCGGCAAGATATCTTCTAGGCTGTATATTCTGTACGCAAAAGACGTTGGGCAACCAAAGGGCCAATTTCTTTTCTTTTTTTTAGCTAACTCCAAGTTGGATTTCTACTGTTAAGACATGATTTGTTGGGCAACCCTAGGTGCATCTATTCTTTTAGGTAGCCCCAGGTTGGATTTCTACTGTCAGACATGACGTGTCTCTTTGTTAGTGTTTTGTTAATTTCTGGCTAGTGCTAATATATCTGTCTTGCGACTAAAGTAAGGTTCTTGGCTATCCAAAATCACCCCTCACACTCCCTTATTCTGTTGACTCTTGATGAGCTCGCATAACTTGCTGGGTCTTGCGGACATGACGAGAAGGACATTTTTGGGGGGGAACAACTTGCCTTCTCTTTTCTTTCGGTTTTATAGAGTGCCAGTGCCCCCTCTCATCTTTGCTAACATGGTTTGACGGGTCAGTTTTAAATCCTAATGAATTAAGTGTGATAATAGAGTTTTCGAATACTATTAAATTTTTTATTTGTTCTGTTATATGAGGGAAGGAAAAATAATAATCTGAAAAAAAATGTGTTTGGTGATGAACTCCAGAGCCACTGGTTCATTAACTTCAAGGACATTTAACATCATTCATGCATGCGCTGAATATGCTGCAACACAAAGTTAAAAGTCCTTCTCCCATCCCCTATGCATCGCGATGTTTGGTGCCTTGATGGTTTAGAATCGAAAATTTGGGGAACGGTTAGAGTCGGTCAAAGAGACGTGAATTGACATTTGGGAAATAAATGGTGTGCATATAGCCCGTTGCCCGGATCCCACTTCAGTTGAAGCTTTTTAAAACATTTGCCCACAAAGGTATAGATCGGAACGGGGTTTAACGTCCACGCGACTTAAACTAGGCCATCTCGGGACTAACACGTGATTCAATTTTATTCCAATAATTCACTTGGGCTTAGGAAATCTTTAGCTGTGACATGAAACCCGAGGGCCTGCAGACAACTCATGAGGTTGGACAGGCGACCACATTCCTCGTTACGTATAACCGGGGAATCGAAACCCGCTTGACCCAATGACACACCTTATGAGCAAACGTACACACGAAACGAAGTATAACTGAACATTCCGATATATTGTCATAATATTCTATTGTTTAATTCAATACACTCGTGACCAGAGGATCAATAAATGATTAAGTTTTGGGATAATATTTTTATTGTGTGTTTATTAATTCAATATGATTTGTGTAGACCGAGAATGGGTCTTTATATTAGGAATTCAATAATCGGTTCCATTAAACATTGTATTGAGCCAGTAACTCTAACACGCCTTCAGCCATTTGAAGATATTCTTCTTCATTTAACAAGTCGTCACCTGTAATAGAAAATGAAATACATCAGCACATACTTAACCATACATTACGCAAGAGCTAAATCAGCACATTGTAAGTCTTTCTTTAGGCCAGAAATGTTATCTAAATTATTAGTTCCGACATTAATTAACTTATCCAGTCCATAATCAACTCTCGATGGCTTCGCTGGCCTGCGATATTTACTGGATTAGAATCATATCTGTTGCTTAACGTCCAATAATAATTAAATAAAAAAAATGGATAATGGAGACTATGTATTTTATCGTATCGACTTTAGTAACGAATATAGAGTCTAGGTTCAAAAGTCAATGTCTAATATCTCGGTTCAGAGAGGATCAATTTGACTGAAATTTTAAGCATATTCCGTTTACATTATCGGGATATTATCTATTATAGTGAGAACTGCTAGCTCTTTATCTAACCTCCCATAATTTATCTTTAATGAAAATGAAATACTTCAGCCAAAATGAGAAATGACAATGTTTAATCAATAGTATTATCGTCATATGTGATTTACAATTTCCTCCGGTTTCTTCCCACAGCTAACGGAGGGGAGTAAGACGCTGGCTCGATAGTCTGGCCCAGAAAGTTCATCGTGATTTTCCGACGTAGTTGCCCTTGTCGGTGGTGCAGGACGGTGGACCTGGCAAGGACATCTGTCTGGTCGTTCGGGTGGGACAAAACCCGCGGTCCCGTGTACATATTGAGGTGCACGTAACTGATCCCTGGGCAGCTGGAAATCGATGTAAGAGTAGGCCGTAGAGCCGCTTCATGAGCCCACTCGGAGTAGAACAGTAGGGCTGTAAAACAAATCTAACGATCTTGGTCTATTATACGAACGAATATTGAAATTATGGTATTAAAATGGTCTACTTTGTGCTATGTAGGCTTTAGCCCCCGCAGCGCACCCTCTCTCTCTCTCTCACTCATTGTCAATTAGAAAATACATGTTGTCAGTTGATTTAACAAAAACTTACTATTTGTGTCAAACTGGTCAACAATTGAACCTGCATCGTTAATATCTAGATTTAGGAGTGAGGCTACATCGGCTGCTGATAATGGTGTATCGTAGACAAATCCATCAACATATACGTCTCTTTTACCTACAATCCATCGTGATGACCGGAACCTAAACAACAAGCCATCTACATCTTGTTGAAAACACATCAAAACAGCTAAACTAACAATCAATAAGCACTTCATTCTACAAATATTAACATTACAAGTTAATAAATAAACACTTCATTTTATAAACAGTACAAGTTAATAGACACTTCATTATATAAATATAATCAGTCCAAGTTTTAATAAACACTTCAATTTATAAATAGTACAAGGTAATAGCCACTTCATTCTCTAAATATAAACGGTCCAAGTTTTAATATACACTTCATTATATAAATATAAACAGTCTAAGTTTTAATAAACACTTCATTTTATAAATATGAACGATCCAATTTTTAATATGCACTTCATTTTATAAATAGAAACGCTAAATGAAATACGATAAATAGTCGTAGTATTCTGACGTAATCCAGATTCGAATCGGGTATTCCAATACCTTTAGTATCCATATAAGCTCATATTCAATTGAGCGCGATTCAATTCATATTGCGGATACAGCATTTTATGTGAAATTGAAAATGACCTGCCAACCCAATAATGCGATACATCTAACATTATGCCATAAGTGTTATGAAAAATATATTATGAAAACTGAATTCCCATCGTTCAGAAATTAGGCATCCAGAAAACAGGACAATCCAAATTAGTATCCATTTGAATCAAGGCGGGCGAGGCGAATTCAAAGATTTCACTCTTTACACTGTAAATTCTAAAAAAAAGAGTCTTGCACATAAAAATTATATTCTCGCTGGCCTTACCTGGATCGGTATAGTTCGTAAAATATGGATTCGCAAAACTTTATATTGTTGTGGGCGACATAATCTATTAATGTTTTAGCACAACATAATATACAAATAATTATTTTATCACAAGTGACCAGTCCTATAATTGATATAAACGATTTCACATAAAATTGTACCATGTTCTGCATGATAACGGCAAGGTCACTATATAGTATTGGACCATGTTCTGCGTGATGGCGTCAAAGTCACTATAATGGCCACAGTTTAACACTAGTTCGTGAAGAAATAATCATAGATATATATCTATATTATAATTATACTCAGTGGCTGTCAGACAGGACACGCCCACATTTTGCAACAAGAGATGAAAGCGAACAAACTGAAAACCGGGGCCTTAAATCAGAGAGATATGGCCTAAAATGCGAAAATATCAAAATCAACGGAGATATTTGGAATATAATATCTTTTGAAGGAGCTAAATCGCTAATATTTGGGGCCTAGAAATTTACCCAAATAGGTCGCAACGCATAAAATAATCTTATATGAATGTACATGTAGATAAACTGATCTACATTCATTCATTTCCGTCTTTACTCTAATTTGAAATCAGTTATGTTCGGCAAAATACGTCTGAAGTCAAAATAGCATGCCAATCTCTAGCGTCTGGTTATTCAAGTGTACATTATTGTGTATTCTCTCCATCCACCACCGCCTAGCCTCGTTCTCCAAGTCCTTGATAAAAATGGGCCTGAAACGGATTATGGTAAACGATTTGTGTATCACTGATATTTTTTTATTTTGTCTTAAATATTGGATAACAGAAGCCCATCTTCTCCCGGTAAGATCACAACATCAATGTTGAATTAAATTGACAAATAATTTGTGTTTTCAATGTCGCTGATATTGAGTTAGAGACTTAGCTACTTTAAGTTTCATCAAAATTGGATAAAAAATAAATTGTGCCTCTAGAGTGTCCATAATCTTAGAATTAAATACTTATACACAATTTGCATACAAAAAGCGGCCATTTTGTCGGCCAGTTTCATTTTGTTTTTTCCGAAATTCCAATTGAACCTTCATTATGGTGGAATGGTGATATAACTAAACGGTTGTTAAAATCGGAAAAAAAGTCGTGCTCCCTAGACAATCCATAAGCTAAAATCAGGGGCTATAATCCAGGCAGTAGTTACCATCCAATAAAGTGCGAATATCGAAAGGAACCACGATCTTTAGGTTATCAACATGCATTTCAAGTTTCATCAAAATCGGATAATAATTGCGACCTCTATAGAGTGTACAACCAGGGGCAATTTTTCACTAAGTTCCGATCCAATATGCGCGAATATCGAAAGCAACCAACATCTTTGGGTTATACACTAATAACCATGTATTTTAAGTTTCATCAAAATCGTAACATAATAATGCGCCCTCCAGAGGGACCACAAAAATACCAAAAATAAAAAAAGCTTGGTATTAGTCTCGACATTTAGGTTTGCTTTTTGTCCAAAATGTATTTTGGTATAATTGGGATTTTAATTTCAAACATTGAACGCGTTGAAACAAAACGCTTACTATATTACGGGGTTCACCCGTTTTTGCTTCTAGGGTAAGTCCGGTGTTGACCCTGGTTGCCGGAAGTCACTAGACTATGTAAGTGCCACATTTTTCCTTCAGAGAACCAAGAAACAAAAGGAACGAATAACAAAACTATAAAGACGTTTTCAAATACCATTCCGGACAAGAAAACCCAATGGAAGGAAGAATGGACCAGGCCATATACTCAACAACAAGCCCCAAGGAAAAGTTGCACCGCCTTGCCATTCTACCGGACAAATCGACCAGACAGACGAAAATGACCCAAAGAAATATATATGTACATACTTTGTCACTATGTTTAAATGTTCGTCCACATCCATGTCTGTTTTGTCAAAGTCTCGCCGAGTTTCACACACGCCTATGACCTACAGTCTTTTATTGGCGTATGTTGGGCGTGTATGTTGCTTATAATAAATTTAATAACTTAAAGAACAGAGTGCCACTTCCACAGCACATTCTGCGTAGACGGGAGATTCAGTCTTATTTCATTAACGGTGGTCTGAATCGCGCCAATACCATACCTTTTAAAGGCACAATGACACTCTTGTTGGCTTGGCAGATCCAGAAAATAAATAATAGCCTTATCCTAAGTACTAGATGTTTAAGTACCCTACCTGTTGTGTAAATTGTCCACTACATCCTTTTTTTACTTGTCCAGAGGGTTCGAAAATATTTTGAAATCCAAGTAACATTTGAAAAGGTTTACGTTAGGCTTTTCAAATCATTTAGTTGAATTTTCCCAATTTTTTTAGGTGTCTTAAGATGAAATTCGTATCATCAATTAATTGGAGTATTGTAAAATAATACAATTTGTTGATCAGAATAAAGATTGAGATATATTATTCAGTTACAACAAGAGTGGTATTGAGCCTTTAAGGTTGATAACAAGCGGCAAGCACCTATCGATAAAAATACATCAACGAGAACACAGAAGAAGCCTAAAGAAAACAAGGGCGACTCGGAGGAAGAAAATGATATTCTTCCAAACAACTCGTGAGACGAAGACAATGCAGCAGGGCGTCAAATCTTCTAGCGAGATGGAAACGATCTTGGACGTCAATCGAACTATCTATATTAAATGAAATAATAAAAAGGGTGTTCTTTTACGGAAATGAACCAAACGTGGCGGCGAAAAGACCAGCCAGTGCCAAAATTCTCGTCTTTCAAAAGAAATGCGCTCAGGGTGTTGGAAAATAAATTATCGGATATTACATGTTTTGAGTTCATTCTTTAGGAACGGTTCAAGGTTCTGGAGGGACAGAGTGTTTAAGGAGAGAACGAGTTGGGCGATTTTTGGTTGGGTTAGGATGGGTTCAGGGTTCCGAGATCACAGCCTACAACGGAAATCTCTGCAGCGTCAGTTTCAATAGCGTCAGACCAATCCAAGATTATAATCGAGAGTCAATATCGGTCCATCTGGTATCTAAGGCCTTAGTTTTAAGATTCAATCTTCCCTTGCGGTCTGTCCATATTCTCTTTGTAAGACTAGTTTCCGCAATAATAGTCCCAGCTGTGATCTGTTTAACTTCGGGTTGAATCGGGGATCTCTAGGATAAATCCCGGGGTTACTGTCAAAGACGGCGAAAATGGAATGCTCATTAAGAATAAACTTTAAAGATTTTTTTTCTTTTTATCACTTAGGAATATTCCGTCAGGTTATTTCGATTGATTGACTCTTGATTAATAGTAAGGTTACGCTAAACGACGGTGGATTATTGTATGATCGGTAAGGATCTGATAGTTTTCGTTCGTTTGAGGGCCTGACAAGTACAGCTGTCTAGTCGTTCGGGTGGGACAAAAACCGAGGTCCCGTGTACACATTGGCGTGCACGTAAAAGACCCCTTGGCAGTTGGAATTCAATGTAAGAGTAGGCCGTAGTGCCGCTGCCCTGGCAAAATTTCCCTCAAATCCCACTGTATGACGTATGCCCGTCTTCCATTAGCCCAGGTTAGGTGCAGTAGAGTAGGACGTTAAACCCCATTTCATTTGGTTTGCTCACCCAGCGTACTCGGTTAAGTCTGGTAAAGTATGTGCATCGAATAAAGGTAAAAGGTTTATTGCATTTCTATTTTAGGCAATAAAATGCTTACCAATCATTAGATGATTTTATGAGAATTGTTTTCTTGCTTGGCATTTAATATTTTTAATTTGTTTTCTAATTTTTGAGATGACGGATGATAACGCCCCGTTTCCTCGGACGAGAAGGAAGATGTCCCCAGACTCGAAGACAGGCTAGAAGAAAGGCTGGCAGCACTTACGGATTTTTCGTTAGAAAAACTGATAGATTTCCAGGAAACGCTGAAAAAGCTGAACAATGGCATGGATGAGCGAAGTGGGAATATAGAGACCAGGGTAGGTCTCCTGGAGAAACGTTCCGGAGACTGCACTCTGGCCAATTAAAGAAGTAATGGGAAAATAACAGCCTGCGCTGACTGAGAGAATGCTAGACAAGGGCACGAAGATTAAGCCACCACAAGTAACCGAGTCCACGCCAAGTAGTCAACAGAAACCAAGATTAAACGTAGGACTGTCATGTTTCTGTAATCAAATGATAGATTTGATTGAACGGAAAGAATAGACAAGTTCCCTCAAAAGTTCTAGGACCAGAAGCCAATCCAGGGATTTCTAGGCCCATTGCTTCAGGAATATGCATGCTTTAGTACAAGCCCTTTTCTATTATGCAGGGAAAATAAGAAGTGATGTTGTATTACGTCTCTTAACTGAAATATACTTTATGCTTGTATGTTTCAGTGGCACATTTCTACAGATCATCATAATTGTGGTAAGAAATATGCAAGACATGTAGACCTCTTTACAAGGTTTTAAAGGGCTAATTCTATTTGTTAAGACCAGCTCAATTTTTCTTAAAATGGCTGAGATATAAATAAGGTAAGGACAACTGATTGTTGACGAGATTGTGGGTTATCCATGTTCCAGGGTTATGTGACGTATGACGACAAATTGAGCTGGATTATCATTTAGCGCTTACCATACTAAAGGAGATAATGATTCGAAACTCGTTGATGGAAAGAATATAATTAACACTTCAATACCTTCTGTAGATAAAATGTTTGTATAAAAGATTTTCTTTTACAAATCAGACAGTTGATATTAACATTTTGTGGATCGATCCTGCCGATTTGAAGGAAGTTGACTTAACTAACAAACTTTCGTCTCTTGATTGGATTAATAACTACTTTGATGCATTCAAATTTTGACATATCAAAGTTGTCCAAGAATGGAAGGATTTAAAGAGATCATTGAGCAATCCGAATTCCCATGCCTATGTAAATTCGCTGTAGTGCGCCTTTGCGTGCGACCCAGTAACGGTGTCGTTGAGTCTCGTTTCAACCATTGAAGAGCACCGATAAATGAGAGGCGTTTAAGTTTTATCACATGAGAGATGGGATGGATCTTTTGTACCGTCAACGATTTGATTTAAAGTGAAACAGAGCGCACTGATGTCTTAGAGAGTGTTATTTAACTCGGTATGTGTCCAAAGGTAGGTAACAAAAACCTGATATTAGAGACTTTTGGCAAGTGGAATTTTCCGCATCCGTATCACGTATCGTCACGTGAGACGTTGCGTCAATGTAGTTTTAGAGTTTTGGCAGACTTTCGCGCCGTGTACATATGGGTAGCTGAGCTGAGCTTAGTTCTACATGTAATACAGCATGGTGGCAGTTATCTACCAATACCAACACCAGTACTAGTCAAGTGCCTAGCCTACAAATTCCTGAGTGGAATAGAGTCGCTCGACAGTGGCTGAGCTATTTAAAATTTAAAAAGAAATTTAGTGTCGAATCACCTCCCTAAATTTAGCACGTAGATCAACCAGCACGCAGGTTATCATGGTTAAAATCGCATCAAATATACATCTTCGTGTTCTAGGGTACACATAGATTCATGAAAACACTATGACACAACATTTCAACGTCTAAAAGCAGCAAAAAGTACGGTTAAAAGACGACGATTTTATACGGACCTTTTCCGTATGAAAGCTGTTCTATACGTGCTGCCGTATTCGTGTGCAGTATCACGTATGAGAAGTACACAAACATTGTTGACGTCACACACAAAATCTATACGGATACGCACCATAAATTTACGCTTGCCAAAAGTCTCTATTCAGTAAAATGTTACACAAGACGTAAAAATAGCTACCTATACATATTCAGTAAAATGTTACACAACTACAAGACGTAAAAATAGCTACCTATACAAAGTACAACACGAGCTTCTCGGTCTGAGATCATCATAGATAATTAAGGTGAAGATAATTCAAGTGACAGCGACATGGGACATGATGATAATCGGAATATTGGCCAAACGTGCACAGAAATTTTGAGTTCTGACACACAACAAGAATAAGAAAGAACAATCAAGTGAGCCTAACCTGGCCGAATTTTCTACCAACACAGCAATTTTACCATACTATAAACAAAAGTAGTTCCCTTTTTATTCCACTTTCAAGATGTAGCGTAGAACTGTTTCTGGGCCTTTGGTCAAGAATCAGCAAAAAGAGTTTGAATTTTCATTTCCGGTCCGATTTTGTTGCCGAAAGATAACAAGAGGTCTACGTTGCAATACTACTTATAATTACTTTTTGTAATGTGCGTTTCCATGGCAAACCGCATATATGCCGTTAGACAAGCTACAAATTGATGCATTTGAGGTAAAAAGCTTTCAGCCCATCAAATATTTTGAGAGGGTTTAGGCCGGTCATTGTGCCAATCAATGACCATACTTGTAAAAACAATATTATATCCTTAGACGTACGCAGTTTATAGAGGGGAGACAACCAAGTTTAGGTTACTCACTATTAATCCTCTCCAGATTAGTCTCTATCATCCAACATTCCCTAACATATATTTCTTCAATAATTATATTCATAACAAAACACAACACAAGGTATATATGGATATAACTACTTCTCTATAATTTAATAACCACGTTTCGTAACACATACAGGTCACGTTTTGAAGTTAAACCCTAGAATTTTGGAACAAAATAGAATTGTGTAATTTTAATCCTTTCATTTCTGTTATTATGTATACTTCTATTTTATTTGTATTCTATTTATTGTAACATTGCAAAGCAACCCATCAATACGTAATTGAAAGGAGGCTATCTAAATTTATTCATTACAAATAATTATGTGAAAGAATAAAAGTATAATCTGGCTGCTTTAATCGGATTTATTCGCGAGGGCTTAACCCAATGACAATGTTTTCATAGATCACTAGCATTAAGTGTGAAACGGGTCAATTACTAAATCGTTACATTAGACAATCGTACCCTTTTTCTGCGGTATGATAAACCCTTATTAAGTCAATTACATCTTATTGTATGGAATTATTAATCCGCGTAACAATTACACTAATTGTTCATTATAGTAGAAACGTCAACTGACCACGAACATTTTAACACGAAACTGCGTCTCTGGTCACACTGTTATAACGACGGTTATGTGAGGACATTCTATCTAATTGCCGGCATACATTTAATGCACTATTTCAATCGGAGTGTATTTTGTGAAACATTGCATGGATTTCTGTATATTACTATTAAACCTCGGTGCAGTCAAGTTGTGAGATAATTGTTAATAAGACAATCAATATTCAGTGTAACTTCGATTGTCATGTTTTCAAATTAGCGACCAATTGGATTAACTTTAGTTAAGAGGCCCTGTCTACGCTATCAACCCTGGTGAAAGTGGATGTAAAAGTCCAGAAACGAACCGACGAAGTTGTGAGGCGTGACTTCGGCTTTACATGTGCAGTGTTGGATTTAAATGAAATATAGACACGACATATTATGATACATATAACCTAAAATGTTCATAAATAGATATTGCAAGTTTGGTGTTCAGCTAGTATAAAACTGTACCACGACGGACACCGAATGCATTCACATATTTTGAAATTTATTGTCCATTGCTCGCAATTTCTGTGTAGTTTGCCTTGTCCGCAGGGTTGTCTTATTATTTTTATTTGTGTGGTCCACCAGCAGTTACAATAAGAGAATATCGATCGAGTTGAATCTTGAAACCACTTGACCTTATTCAGATAATATACGCTGATGATAGTGTGTAGGTTTAAATGTTTTGTCACCAGACAACGATGGTAATAGAACTGAGTGTGTTTAGTGTAAATGTTATCTAGTCTTGTTGACCAGAAATGGCTGATCATATAAAACCCCAGGTGCAATTGTATACTCCCATTGATCACAGAGTTCAGGATCATCACGTATATAAAGAACTAGTCCCAAAAGAACAGGATGACGTCATTTCTACTTCACCGCAATCCAGTAGAACTCGGTGTAGTGATCGTTGCTGTCTAGAGCCAGGAAATGACCACGAGCAGCAATCTAGACATGTCTGGGATGAATCGTTCGTTTCAGGAATCGGTGGAGAACTATCCGATGGTTCTACGTCAGTATCGAGAAATGTTATGTCAAGAAGAATAGTCTACGACTTTCTGGATAGGACATATGAGCAAGAACGTCAGATTGATGCTGAAGATACTGATAATTTCATGGTAGAGTCAAATTCAGGATTGTCTTCAATCGAATCCATCAGAAAATATATGCAATTAGAAAACGTAAACTGCAAACCTTGTGCTAATAATGACATTGATGTAGGTAATCTCCTGGACACTAAAGAACTCCCGAAAGATGCACCTATAGTTGATACAACCCAAGCCATGGACAATCTGTCTTTAATTAACCTATATCATGGTAGTGATGAGAATATAACTGACTACAACACTATGATAAAACATCATATTAATGATTCTCTACAGGTATGTAAATATTTATCCGATTTTCTTAATTGCATGTTAAGTAATTTTAACGCGGATTAAATACAGTTTTAAACCCGCTCTAATAATGTCGACCTAGCATATTTCATCAGAGTTCGTGTGTTAATTATATGAATTCATCAACATTTTTACGCCCACATTTTCATGTGCTTGTGGGCATTCTACAAGTCCCAGTTTTTATCCGATTTTTACGAAACTTGAAATATATTGGTTTTTCTCTCGCAGGTCTCGGTTCCGTTAGATGGTTGGCATGTATCGGATTATGGCCTCTGGTTGTACGAAATATCAAGTTCTTAGCGGATTTTGATAATACTTAAAATTTATGGTTATAGCCCAACGATCTCGATTGTTTTTCATACTGACGCATGTCAGACCGTAACATCCTGGATTCTGGCTCTGACTGTCAGCAAAATTGCGTATTTAGCCTATTGATCCTTTAGTGGTCACAATTTGCATTTGATCTTACGCACCGTTCATATAATCGTTACACCATAATTACGGTAGAGTTTGTCCTTCGTGAAGATCGGACCGAAACTTCCTGCCAAAATAGCCCCTCCCCCTACTTTACTCAAATTGTGTAAAACAAAAACATGTATTACAGAGGTTGTGGATTCATCAGAGGTCATAATTTCCCTCTGATTTTTATGAAATTCACAATATGTTTATATCCAAAAGATCGTGGTTCCTTTCGATATTGACGCGTGTCGGACCATAGCATCCTGGATTATGGTTCCTGATTGTACGGAAAATCGCCTTTTTAGCTTGCTATCTGTCCATCTCTTGCAAAATATGGACGTATCCTGCATGACAACGGTTGTGAGTAATGTGTGCGATTTGTGAATCAATCGTGGGGTTTAGATAAGAATGTATAGATGGATTCTGGGAATAAATACACACAGGTCCGTCCTTGATAATATAGTAAATGAACTGATTTGTTACTAATATAAGGGTTCGTTTTTATGTATCAAAAGTTGATTATCACATAATATGGATGGGGTGTGTATTAAATCAATGCTGGTGTCAAATAATTAGAAGTGTGATTGATAAACTGTGACCATAGCTTCCTTTATAGGGAATGTTCACTAGTTCATTAGTCCACCGATATCTATTATTAGGATTAGGATAGAGTTAGGTTCGTTGGTCCATTTCTGGAGTTTAACGTCCACTTCTATCGGGGATGATATCATAGACAATAGGGTTAGATGTTTATTCGAGATATGGACAGGTTGATATAATTAAATTATTTACATTTTTGAATATTGTTTAAAACACAAAACAAACATAACGCTAACGCTACAATATACGTCCACATTCCTGCTTTGATTGATATGGTACTTTGTCAAGAAGGCTAGGCGTTTGGTTTGTTTAGCGTTGAGGGTCGTGCCTCAACATCAATAGTTGCCGTCCTTAGAGTATAAGGAATAAGTATACCAAGATAATCCATTCAGAATTGTGCCTTCCAAACGCTAAAGGCAAAAAGTGGGCGTGGCCCTGCCACTGGGGGTCGGGACATTCATCAAAATCAATAGTGGACGCCCTCAGGCTATAAGGAATACATAAGCCAAGTACCAAGCTGCTTCATTCAGAATTGCGGCCTGTAAACGACAAACACAAAAATTGGGCGTGTCTTGCCTGTGGGAGTCGGGACATGCAGTTGACCTCCTTAGGCTATAAGGAATACATATCCCAAATTTAAAGACGATCCATTAAGAATCGTGGCCTGTAGACAACACACACAGACACGAAGTAAAAATGGACATGGCTCTGCCCCTGGGGGTTAGGAAATCACCAAAAACAATAGGGGTCATCTTTAGGGTATAAGGAATAGGTATGTGAAGTTTTAAAAAGATCTGTTAAGAATTGCATCCTGTAGGCGAACACAAGACACAAAAGCATTGGGCGTGGCTCTGTCCAAGGGGGTCCGGCATGCACCAAAAATAATAGTGGTCAGCCTTAGGGTATAAGGAATAAGTATTAAAAAAAGTTTTCAAGACGATCGATTAAGAATTGTGGCCTGTAGGTGACACACAGACAGACAAAAAGAAAATGGGCGTGGCACTGTCCGTGGGGGTCGGGCATGCATCAAAAACAATAGGGCTCTTCCTTAAGGTACCAAGAATAAGTATTCAAAATTTCAAGATGATACATTAAGAAATGCAGTCTGTAGACGACAGACAAACAAATACAAGAAATGGGTGTTGCTGTCCCACGGGGGTCGGGCATGCACCCAAAACAAAAGGGAACATCCTTAAGGTATAAGTAATAAGTATTTTAAGTTTCAAGATGACCGATTAAGAATTGTGGCCTGTAGGCGACACACAAAAAGAAAATGGGCGTGGCTCTGCCCCTGGGGTTGAGCATGCACCCCAAATGATAGGAATGTTCCTTATGTTAGGGTACAAAGAATAAGCATTCAAAGTTTCGAGATGATACGTTAAGAAATGTGGCTTGTAGACGACAAACAAATAAATACAAGGAATGGGCGTGGCTCTGCCATTGGGGGTCGGGCATGCACCAAAAAACAATACGGATCATCTTTAGGGTGTAAAGAGTAAGTATACAAAGTTTAAAGAAAATCCAGTTAGAATTGCGGCTTGTAGGCGACACACAGACACACAAAAAGAAAATGGGCGTGGCTCTGCCTGTGGGGGTTGGGCATGCACCCTAAACGATAGGGATCATCCTTAGAGTATAAAGAGTAAGTATACAAAGTTTGAAGAAAATCCAGTAAGAATTGCGCCCTGTAGGCGACACAAAGACACACGAAAAGAAAATGGGCGTGGCTCTGCCCCTGGGGGTTGGGCATGCACCCCAAACGATAGGGATGTTCCTTAGGGTACAAAGAATGTGTATGTAAAGTTTCAAGATTATAAGTTAAGAAATGTGGCCTGTAGACGACAAACAAACAAATACTAGAAATGGGCGTGGCTCCGACCGTGGGAGTCGGGCATGCACCAAAAACAATAGGGATCTTCCTTGGGGTATAAGGAATAAGTATACTAAGTTTGAAGAAAATCCAGTAAGAATTGCGCCCTGTAGGCGAACCACAGACACACACACACACACAGACAGGGGCGACGGCATAATACGTTCACATTATGAATGTGGACGTATAAAAAGGTATCGGATATCAAAAGTTCCTTAAAAAAACACTTATATTCACTGTTGTCAGAAGAGAAGGCGGGTCATCTTCTCCCTTTGTCATAAGAGCGAATAGAAAAAAACCCGTGCTGAAAAAGAATCCGCTGACTTTATGTGGAAAAGCGAAGTGCTCGCAGTAAAAACCACACAGCTGGAACTGTCGATTATTCACATATTAAAAGTGTTCGTCCAATTTAGGTTTATTGATCCCATATTTATAGTATTTCTTATAGCGGCGGACTAATGAACCCCTCTTTCCCTTAAGACCATTCCAGTAACAAACGAGCATTTAATTAGCTTGACTGACATTGATTATGGAAGTGAATGAATGATTGTTGTTTGATTTCCCGGTTCAATAGAAGGTAATCGACCAGTGTTAATACGATAACACGCAGTTCAACTTAAATTATAGTGTTACATGCACGTTACCTGGACATTAGAGGGTTAAAGAGACATCGACATGTTGTAAATACAAACACGTTACCTTGGACCTAAGATACTGTATATCAATATTTTTTGACAATTCAATTAACGTTATACCAACAGAGTGTTAACGCCAACAGAACTTAAAGCCGCCACACAATCAATATCCTTATTGACATCTTTCTTCTTTTTTTTCTTTCTTTTTTTTTTTGCTATTTATATTGCTGTTGCTCCTAATTGGGGGAAGGGGTGGGAGTCTTTGTAAAAGGCCTAAGGCCTTACCAATTCCACTACTACCAATTTAAAACTTGGCACATCGATTGGCGGATTTCGACGTTACAAATACGAAGAAGGAACTTAAAACTGTACTTTAGGTAATATCATGGCGGCATAGTTTACCTTTCAGATCAAAATTGAGTCGAAATATTCCAGTACCAAAATTAGCAAGAGTATAATAAAAAATTTAGCACACCTTCACTTTAAGAAAATTGACTTTCTCAAGGACAGTTTTCAGATAAAAAATTCACCACGACACGACATATGTTCATTTAATAGAATATTAATTACTCTTGTTGAATGGTACCGGTAATTATAATATAGGGTAGTTATTCACAAGTATGATACATGAACTGATACGACGTTTATATAGTCACGCAAATCAAAATCCTATAAATCCTGCTGTATAGTCGAGTAGTCGTCTAACACATGAGCTTTAAATATAAAGATCATCCAGTAAATGAAGTGGTGTGGTTTCGATTCCAAGCTTGAACGTGACAATGAGTAGACTCGTCTGTCCAGCCCCTTCGGTTTTGCCTGAGTTCTCCAGTTTCTTCCTCCTCTAAACTCCGTATACGCGAATTATAGAAATACCTTACACCATACGTTAGTCTCGAAATGACCTAGTTTCTGTCGATTGGGTCTATTATAGGCGGGCATACGCCATGAAGTGCACTATTGGGGATATTTTACCCGGACAAAGTATACCAACTGCCAAGAGTTCGTTTACGTACACGCCATCCAAAAGACTAGACGATGTTTCTTGTCAGGAACTAACGGTTAACACCAAGATTGGACCTTGAATCACGTGATTAGAATCGATGCGTTAGATAAAGAACATTTTAAACCACAGTATACAAAGCATTTATTGATACTCTACAGGGGAGATAAGTGCACATGACTTGTGAACAGTCCATTTGCTGATAACACTATTTTGCATCGAATTCTGACAAATGGTTTGGATTGTTCGTACTTGGTTTTATTTTTTCGCATTAGCTACGTACCATTTAGCAGCACGTTGTTTGCCTTGTAAATGCGATCTATAAATTCGTATTACTGTTATCATGAACTTGCAAAAATAATTTTGGAAAAAACGAAAACAGGAAGAAGTTCACAAACAAATTGCATATAGCCCTCCTTATGCCAGGTCCCTGTGGTCCTCGTTAAAACTGTTGATGGTGATGATACCAAAAGGAAGGCAAGATTTAATATTCATTATGTACATGACAAGCTAAAATAATCCGGACCATCGCATATTAAGCGGATTAGAATCACCAGCATCATTTGGTGCTGCTCAATGGGTAATACCTGAAGATCCCGTGTTCGATCTCTGCGATGGCCGAGAAAGTTCATCGGGCTTTTGCAGAATGGTCCACCCTTGTCAGTGTTACAAGGGGTAACGTATAGTAGTTCGGATGGGACGAAACACCGAGGTCCCGTGTAAAAATTGGTGTGCATGTCAAAGATCCCTTGACAGTTGGAATTCGATGGAAGACTAGGACGCTGCCAGGGCAAAATTATTCTCACAGCACACTGTGTGGGATTGTCCGTCTTTTATTAACCCAATCGGAGCACAATCCCATTCAGTGTCATAATAATTTGACGTTAAAATGAATAATCGGGTCTTTGTTGATTACCTTAAGAGTGCTTGACAATCGAAAATATCCACGCTAGCACAAACTAGAATAATTTGACTGAAATTTTTATTATGTTAATTTTTCATTATCGGTTTGCAGTACATCAGCAAGAACGACAATCTGTTTATCCAAGTCTTATGTAACGCATCTTTTAATCAGAAATCCTAGACCAGATACTACCCTGACTTCGATGTTCATGTAACGAAAGGAGTTATTCATATCATAAGCCCATGTGCCCTGACCATATTTTTAGGAATAGTGTGGCTCGAACGAGTATTACTAGTCCATCAGCGAGATGAAAGTCTCAGGTATAGTGGACGCTGTCCTTGTCTTGTTAACTGTGTGTGTTTTCTGTGACTGGTCCCCGTTCAATAAAAGGCTAAACATGTTGACTGGTGTAGAGAATAAAGCTACTTATAGGTTGAGATCGTGACTGGTTGTAAACGAGGAATCAATCAATATTAATACCATTATTGATCACCTACATGTCAAGCCATGCTTCTAACTGTTTTATCATATTATATATCAAACACACACACACGACACTTGTCGTTTATTGGCTGTGTTTCTTTCAATTGGCATTTCCGTCACGGACTAATAGCTGGAACTGCCGTCAGCGGAACTGGATCGGCTAATTGCTAGCTCTACCGTCAGTGGAACTGGATGGGCTAATTGTTAGATCTACCATCAGAAGAACTGGATGGGCTAATTGCTAGATCTGCCGTCAGTGGAACTGGATGGGCTAATTGTCAGATCTACTGTCAGAGGAACTGGATGGGCTAATTGCTAGATCTACTGTCAGAAGAACTGAATGGGCTAATTGCTAGACCCACCGTTAGTGGAACTGGATGGGCTAATTGCTAGCTCTACTGTCAGTGGAACTGGATGGTCTAATTGTTAGACCTACAGTCAGAGGAACTGGATGGGCTAATTGCTAGATCTACTGACAGAAGAACGGAATGGGCTAATAGCTAGATCTACCGTCAGAAGAACTGGATGGGCTGATTGCTAGATCTACCGTCAGAGGAACTGGATTATGTGATGTTTAAGAGGAATTTTAATTTTTGTATCAGATGCCATAACAGTTACAGTTTATTAAAAGTAATTTCTTCTATCATTGGGAAATTTGTTGGTGTGCTGTCTGAAGAACTAGAAGTTGTGTTCCTATCTCTATAGCAATGCGTCAAGGTCTGTCAGTGCTTACTATACTAGCCTTTAAAATATAAAATAGTTTTTACACAAGATATGTCTTGTCTGACTTGTGATATTGGCGACACATCTTCATACAACGTGTGCAATAACAGACAACGATGAGGCATAACTATTGTGTAATTTGTGCATGTGAACGTTTGAATTATGTAGACATGTTCTTTGATAACAGGAGCATGGCTTTTGTCTTTTATATTACACAATTCTTCGATAATAAAGTCGTAAATATAGTGGGATCACACTAAGCACGCAATAACACGTAAAACAAGCTAAACAGAAGAATATGACAAATCTACGGTATTAGACGTGAACGTTGTAATTAGTCACCGGGAAGACCTTGGGTCCGTCTTAAGCATCCAATCAGGGTTTTCATTTCCTTGTGGGTTTCGTTTGGTCTCCCTAAGCGATTTAATAAAATCTTGTTGCGGGAATCGATGGAGATAACTATCAATCTATATTTATGATGAAATGTAGAAATAAAACTGACATTGATGAGTTGATGGTAGTTGACATGTAGTGATGGTTTAGTATATATTCTTAGGATTAAAAGTGCACATAGGATGACAAACAAACCTCGTCATTAATGAGTCTATGGTTGCTTATATGTCGTGATGATTTTATGTTTAATAAAAGAACGCAACAAAGGATGACAAAACAAAAACAACATTGACGATTCTTTGGTGGTTGATATGAAGTAATGACTTAGTATTTTTCTTTGGATTACACTGCACATAACATGACAAAACATAACCGGCGTTGATGTGTCTGTGATGAAATAAACTCCTAAGCAACCTGTATTCCATATAATTGTGTCATGTGATACGTATTAATGTAATAAACTTCAACGCACACATTTATAACTTGCATTCCATATGTGATATGTAGTGATGACTTTGTGTTTATTCTAAGGATTTAAACTACACAATCTGAAATCACATGGGTAATATGTGAGTCAAGAAGATCTTAGCTTTTCGGATTATCATCATTTATTTTAGAAAACTGCGAGGGTAATTTTTTATACGCCCACATTTTCATGTGGACGTATATTGTCGTCGCCCCTGTCCGTCCGTCCACAATTTGTTTGTGGACTCTCTACAGGTCACAATTCTTATCCGATTTTGACGAAACTTCAAATATAGGTTTATACCCATAAGATCTCGGCTGCTTTCGATATTGGCATGTATCGGATCGAAACTTCATGGATTATGGCCCCTGATTGTACGAAAAATCATGTTTTTAGCTTGTGGACCCTATAGAGGGCACAATTTTGAACAGATTTTGATGAAACTTGACATGCATGTTTATAACCCACAGATCTTGGTTCCTTTCGATATTTGCGCCCATTGATTCGTAACTTTCTGAATTATGGCCCTGATTGTACTAAAAATCACCCTTTTTAGCTTGTGGTCCCACTGGAGGTCACAATTATTATCCGATTTAAAAAAAACCGTTTGATTATATCACCCTTACATGGTATTGAAGATTGAGGTCAAATTTCGTGAAAATCGGACCAAAATTGACAGACAAAATGGCCGTCGTTTGTACCCGAAAAGTGTAAAAATATGGTATATAGGTTTTAATCTGATGTTGATGAAACTTGAAATGCATGTTTATAACCCATAGATCTTGTTTCCTTTTGATATTCAACAGATAATATCGGATTGTAACTTCCTGAATTATAGCCCCTGGTATTCGCAAAATTGACTTTTTTAGCTTGTGGTCGCTCTAGAGGTCTCAATTATTATCCAATTTTAGAAATAATATTAAATGTTTCGTATACTAAACGTTAGCATGGGGCAGAATTGTATAAAAACCAAACAAATTCTAATGATTTTAGGATAATTACTTAATATGCGACAACTCTTGTTGACTGCCCGGACAATTTAGCAGCTGTGTGGGCGTATGTTTCGTTGCCTGGCAACCTATTTTACATTACTGTTAAATAGTGCAAGAAACCGAATGGATAAAACTAAAATTCTCTGGATTATGTGATTTGTCTTATTAATGGTTAGAATGAGTTGCGCTTCATTAAACTGCCCTTGAATGACACGTCAGCACCAATCAGTCCAAATCCAATAATGCAACCAAATTTGTATGCCTGTGATCGAGTTGTGTTGAGCTGAGGCCGAACACAAAATGCAGCATGTATTTGTCCTATCAAAGTTTCTGTTAAGCATTGTTTTTGCCAAACTATTTGTAAATTTTTCAGAGGTTTTAAACATATCTTGTGCAAATAATTCACTCCAGCTATTGAGCTATCTTACATTAAATTCTACTGTTATTGTCAGAGATACCAATATGTTTTAAGACATAGTTGTTTTGTTACGCTTCTCTTACATGTAAATAACCACATTTTCCGGATAACTTTTGCATGTTGTTTTAATAAGGCTATTTGACATATAGTTTCTAGAAACTCGTTCATCTCGATTTCCCGGCGAGGTTTCCCCTTGTCAGTGATGCAGAACGGAGGACCTGACAACGACAGCTGTCTTATCGTTCGGATGGGACGAAAAACCGAGATCCCGTGTACACATTGGCGTGCAAGTAAAAGATCCCTTGGCAGTTGGATTTCGATATAAGAGTAAGCCGTATCGCCGCTGCCCGGGCAAAATTTCCCTCATAGCACACTGTATGGCGTATGCCCGTCTTCCATTAGCCCTGGTTAGGTGCCGAAGAGTAGGACGTTAAACCCCATCTCATTTCATTTCTAGACACCCGCCGTATTATCTATAGTTATATTTGTGACTGCCGTTTGTTTGTCTGTTCAGGCATGGTGGCTATATTTATTAGGGCTGTCATTGGTTTGTCTGTCTGTTCAGAGTTGGTGGCTATATTAGGGCTGTCCCGAGACTGGAATTTGGTGAACAGGGGTCGTTCAGACCAGGAAGTAACATAGGCAAGGTGGCTTTGGCCTACCACTTCCGGTTTTCGAGTTACGGGCACGGCACAACCCGGGCAACACCGGGTCATCTGCTAGTATTATATAATTATCACCATAGCTTCCCAAGAGCTTGTCTTTCGCCAGGTTTGTACAAAAAAGGTAGGACGTTAAACCCCATACACACATTGATTAATGAATAACTCGTTAAGTATGGACAATGATTTGATCAGGTTTTAATATTGACACCACCCCGATCGAATTCCAACTGCCAAATGGTTCTTCTACGTGGACGCCAATGTTCCACCTGAATGACTTTAGGTTGTGGCTTGCCAGGCCCCGTCCATTTGCAATGACAAGAGGGAACCACGCCGCAAATTCTCAGTGAACGTTCTTGGTCAAGACCGGGATCGAGTCTTGCTTTCTTGGCCACAGCGGCTTCAGATCGATACATCAATACAGATAGGAAGAGGTTGAAATAATAATAATAACAACACTAATTTCAGAAAATAATGGAGTTCAATAGTTCTGAGTTAATGTCGATGGATGAAAAATGGAAAATCATCTTCAGTGAGGTATGTCTTCCTGTTAATTCAGAAAGTCCATGTTGTCATCACGCTCATCGGTTCAAAACGTCTAATAGAGGCCTCAATTTCGAATGTTTTATCGCCTACGTAAAAGTATACTTAGGCTTTTACAGTTTGAAGTCATAACGTACTATTGCAGTTTGATTAAAATACGGGTCCCGTTTCTCGAAATCTTAACTAAAGATTAAAATCCGTATTTTAGTAGATACATCGATTTTGATTGGCTCAACACTAAAATCAAACCAATGTTATCCACTCAAATTACTCAAATTTTGATTTTATCTTAATTAAAATTTCGTGAAATAGGCCCCAGATCTCTATCTTGTTTGGTTTTGAATCAGATTATTTCTAATATATCTCCATGGTGAATATTGTAAATAATCATGATATAATAAAAATTATATAATGTTTAAATCAAGTGAATATTATTTTCTATTTTTAAGTACACTTTGCTATTATGTAATGCGCCACATCCGAAAAATACTCACTGATAAAAAAGTAAATTAAAATTGATCCTTTTAGATAATTTTTGGACTAAATATTTTTTTTTTACTAAATCAGAAAATGTCTAAAACTCTACTTACATCATTTTGACGTATTTTATTTACATTTTCACTCATTTACATTTTATTTATTATTTATATTTTAATGTATTTTATTTATAGTTTATTTATATTTTTCAGCAAACCAGAGCACCATTATTTGCTGTCGGTCATTATATAACATATTTAAAGAAACACGTCGAGAATGAAAAGGGTCACAAACAAAAAACAAAAAAAGCAAAAGATGGAATTCATCCGCTGTCATATCTTCTTCGAAAGCTGAAGCTCGACTTAAAAATGTCCTATGAAAGGTAATTTATTTTGTATAGTTTGGAGCCGCGTTGGCTCAGTGAGTAAGTCGATGGATCCCTAACCTGGAAGTCCCGTGTTCGATCACGATGTTGACTGAGAAAGTAGTGTTCTTAATTTCTCGGCATGGTCCCCCCCTTGTTAGTGGTGCAGGATAGAGGAACGAAAACCGAGGTACCGTGTACACATTGGCATGGACGTAAAAGAACTCCGTGTAGTTTGAATTCGATATAAGAGTAGACCGTAGCGCCGTATGGTGTATGCCCGTTTTCATCTGCAGAGTTGGAGCAGAACTGTAAAACCTTAAACCTCAATGCATTTCATTTCGTCTAGTCCGATGACGGTTGTAGGCCTGAGACAGAAATAGAATGGGGTCTTATCAACACAATCATTTTAAAGGGACAATAACACTCTTGCTGACTTGGCAGACCCAGAAAATAAATAATAGCCTTATTCTAAGTACTTGTTGTGTAAATTATTCATTATTTCCTATTTTACTTGTCCAGGGGGTCGAAAATATTTCAAAATCCAAGTCACATTTGAAAAGGTTTACGTTAACCTTTTCAAATCATGTAGTTGAATTGTTCCAATTTTTTAAATGAGGTGTGTTATCAATTAATTGGAATATTGTAAAATAATACAATTTGTTGGCCATAATAAAGATTGAGACATATTATTCAGTTACAACAAGAGTGGTATTGAGCCTTTAAGACTATGCGTCTAGTCGTTCGGATGGGACTAAAATAAATCCAGCAAGGACCGTGTATACCATTAATAGCAGGTAAAGGATCAGGTGAAATTTGTATGTAAGAGTAGAACAGTTTAATATTGATGAGACCTGGTCTGCTAGGTGCATTTGTCAACTATCGCTTCACCATGTTATAACAAAACTGATGGGCAATAACTTAGTCCCCAAATAATAATGATAACGGTATTTTAATTTTTACATACATATGATAGTTCAGTAACATAGCTAGAGGTTGTTTCTTACCCACACAAAAATATACAGATCACGATACAGATCAAGCTTTTATTTTTATATGTAAGGAAATAATTTGTGACGTAAATGCACCCAACGAAAAATCCTGTCTGTAAATTGATTTTATTAATTCAAACAAAACTTATCTGCAAATCAACGAGTTACTAGACTTGATCCGGAAACGTTCTAAACATTCTATCAATGCGGTTATTTGATGTAAAGCAATACAAAGTCCTGCACTCAAAATCCTAATCTACAAGATTTTAAGGACGCTGTTTTCCATTAATTCTCAGTCAATGAAAATGCCGAATTCTTAACATATTCTTGAACAATTAGACAGGTTGAAGTAGAGAACCAATACAAGGTTGAATGGTGTGTTTCATTGTGTTGACAGATAACGTATAAAATGAAACAAATTAGTCCATCGAAAATATAAAAAAACGAAACGAAATATACGTCTGTATTTAATCAGATTGTTTTGATTCTATGCCAAAACGGCCAAATGCCAGAAATGCGTCTTTTAAAAAAATGTTTCTGCTGATGCGTTCGTATGTCGCCTAATCACCTTTCTTTAATTCCCCCCTTTGTTAGAAATATAAATTTTAATTTCAAGGATGTTGTTTTTGATTGCCATGTCAATAATCGCTTTGCACAAGGAAACGGCACTAAACGTATCGAAATTTGCGAGGGTTTCGACTCAATCTGTCGATTTTGACCTTAATCGGAAACTTTTCGTTTCCGTTAATCAAACGTTTCAAGGAGTCTTCAAGGCATGTAGACCTGTGATAATTTGGCAAAACGAACCCACCCATGTATTTCTAGTTTTTAACCCTGAAAAGAGATTCAAACCAAAGTACTTTTCCATATTATAATCAAAAATCAAACGAATTATGTGCCTGACTTGTCTGTTTTCTTTTAAAATTATTACAACATTAAACTTATTAGGAATATTAAATTAATGTTTCCCTTCATATTGAATAATTTTACAAGCTTGTAAAAGATAGGTGAAGATGACATGAAAATTTTAATCAATAAGTCGGCCATGTTTACCATGGTGATAACGGCAATAAACCATTGTTTTAAAGGTAATCTATACAGAATAAAACCAGAGTAAATAAAAAACCAGAAAGGTTATTTTTTTAGGAATGAATAAAAGATATGTACATAAGACAGAATTTATGAAGGAAGTAAAATCGATGTATTTCCTATTTTTGGATTCGTGTTTACCTTACAACCAGTACGTGTACTATTGTTTTGGAAGATAAGTATAACATTGTCGCGGAAATCACTTAAGGCTTATTTAAAGTGATAATTTCATATTTTCTAAGAGAGTCAAACCATATTTATTTCTATGTCTTTTGCTCAAAAGGATGTCAACTGACAATTATACGATCATGGGCAATATTTCAGGGGGATTAAAATCGCTTACACAGAAAATAACACAATTACCCCCCTTGTTTTATCTTTCCTCTCCATGCAATGGCGATCTTCAAACGTTTGAATTTGAAGTTGAAAATGATATTTTTGCAAATTTCTCAACTGGCAACAGTGAATTATAGGATTAATAGAATTATTCTCTAACAAGGTAGGCCTGTTTATAGATACCATCTATTTTAAGGCTTTATTTTAATATATTTTAAAAATATAACTAAAAAATATGAAATTGCCGTTTTAAATAAGCAGCAGAAGCTAAGTTGACAAGGGGCCACGATGGATGAATGAGTAAGGCGCTAGCTCACTAACTAGTCTACGTTGACTCAGTGATCAAGGCGCTGGAACGCTAACTTGTAGGTCCTTGGTTCGATCCGCAAGGTTTTTCGGCGTGGTTTCCCCTTCCCAGTGGTGCGGGGAACAGTGTCTAGTTGTTCGGATGAGACATAAAACCGGGGTCGTGCGTACCTGTAGGCACGCACTTAAATGAACTCTTAAGAGTTAGGGTTCGAAAAAGAGTAGACCGTTGCGCCATTGTCTTGGCAAAATTTCACACTGTGTGGCGTATGTCCCGGGCCCGTAGCCACGGAGGGGGGGGGGGGGTCTATGGGGTAAGCCCCCCCCCCCCAAAAAAATCGAATTAGCCCCCCCCCCCCAATATTTCGCCAACAATAATGATTTGTTAGGAGTGTTCTTTGCCGGCCACATCCTCAGCCCCTCCAAAAAATTCAGTAGCCCCCCCCCCACGAATTTTTAGAGCTGGCTACGGGCCCGGTATGTCCGACTTCATTTGCCAGGTTGATGTAGGACGTTAAATCCCATGTCATTTCATTTCACCTCTATGTTCCTAAATCGTCACTTCCTGTCAATGACTGAATTACAATAAGCTGTTCTGCGAAACACATTAAACCGGGCTATGTTGAAACTATAAACAACAACTATTGTATTTCTTTACGTTAACGATCGTCACTGGGTGTAACGCTGGCTGGCTAATCAAGAAGAGTAGGGATCGATCCCGGTGTAGGCGGGCGTCTAATCGTGCGAGAGATCCATCCTTGAAGTGGTTGGCTGTACGTGGAAGATTTCCTGCCAGAAATTGGAACAAGAGTACGTCGTGGTGCCGATCTCCAATATATCCCATTACACGTTAACGTCAATAGTTTTAAAAATGCTTAAAGGGTTAATCCCAATATCTTTTTAGGAATATAACTGCTTAATTTTGTGTTAAAATACCTTGAAATCCCGTACCAAAGGACTGAGCAACTAACTCAGTATCTTGTGATACGTTTTCAACAAGCCAGTCTTCTTCTGAATATTGAGACCAGTGTCCGAAACTGTATTATGCGGTGTCTACGTAAAACCAGGTTTTCTTTTAAATAAAAATAATGTGTAGGTGAAATTTACGCTTCATTATCAAGTACAGCACATGGGCTATTCACTATATAGACCTCTTTAGGAACGGGTATCGAATATCAGGTCACCAACGAAAAAATTGGCCCGGAATCTTAAAAGGGTTACGTGTCCGGACAAGGTCAATACACCATTCTCCGATATTTTGGCGTTTAAATTTCATATGTTCTCAGACTTTTATTTTTGAGACTCTGTTCAAATCGGGACTGTCCCTTTAAGTTGAAAATCCAACTGAAGTTAAAAGAAATGAAGTTTAACGTGTGAATTGTCTGCACCATGGACAGGGACGTTTGAAATCTTGCCTTGACTAATATTGTTTTTGAAGTGTATTGTTGTCTACACACTCTAGATGATTATCAAAGACAGTTTTAAAACTATGGATACAATATGGTGATGAATTGATGAATAATTAACACGAATAATCGTCATTGTTATATCACCATTGTCTCCCATCCCACGGTATCTTGTTGTCGTAGACTAAGACTGTTTCTGAATTGTCGTCAACATCTTCCATTATACCTCCACTGATTCTATAGATACAATATGTTGTTGAATAATTGACAATTTGTGTTAAAGTTTTCCATAGAATATCATTGTTATATCACCATTGTCTCTCAATCCGACCTATCTCCTGGTCGTATACAATTACGGCAATTAAGACAAATTATGGTGTTAAACGTCAACTCAATGCAAACTAGGTCATATCGGGGCTAACTTATATGGTTCAAGTTTTATTTCAATAATTCGCTTGCGCGGGGGTTTTTTTTTGAGCTGTGCAGGAAACCGGTGTAGGACGGACGACCTGTTAAGGAAAAACCTTAGTGGTATAGATAGGACGAGGTCCCGCGACACATTAGAGTGAACGTAAAAGATCTCTTGGCAGTTGAAATTCGATGAAAGAGTAGATCGAAGTGCCGCAATCCGGACAAAATTTCTCTCGTAGCACGTTGAATGGCGTATGCCTAGTCGTAGCAGAACAGTGGAACTTTAAACTCCATTTCATTTCAGGGGCCTGTTTCACAAAATTTTAACTAAGATAAAATCTAAATTTTAGTCTTTTGATTGGATAATGTTAGATTGATTTTAGTGCTTATCCAATCATAATTGAAGTATCTACTAAAATTTGGATTTTATCTTCAGTTAAAATTTCGAGAAACAGGACCATGTTCATGTAACCCGATTCAAAGAGAATAATAGCAATCACATACACAACCAGTAAAACTATTCGAAAGCCGTCCTTGAAAGTCGTCTAGGTTATAACAGTCATTCTTATGGCTGGGTCTATCAGAAGAATTGGTTCAATAGCATTTATTAATTGAACAGTCCCAATGCTGTGAAATACAATAACCGTTTATTACTAGGTGAAGCCGAAAACTGTTCAATTAGTCTATTATGGTAAGCGCTCTTTTAGTTATCAAGCACCCGCTTTATGGAATAATCTGCCATTTAGTTTAAGATATTGTACATCTCTATGCTTTTAAAAAAACAACTTAAACACATTTCTTTAATCAGGCTTTCAAAAAACTGACGTCCCGTGTACACATTGGCGTGCACGTAAAAACTCCCTTGGGAGGTGGAATTCGATATAAGAGTAGGCTGTAGCGCCACTGCCCGGGCAAAATGTCCCTCATAGGACACTCACTGTATGGTGTATACCCGTTTTCACTATTTCAGTTAAGGTGCAGACGTTAAACCCTATTTAATTTCCCATGGACATGTTATATGAAAGGACACACTATAAATAATATACCTTAAAGCGGGAATTTCATATTTTCCAAGAAAGTCAAAACATATTTATTTCTATGTCTTTTGCTCAATAGGTTGTCAACTCACTATTATACAATCATAGGCATTATTTTCCACACTGAAACATCTTTCACATGGAAAATAATAACACAATTACCTCCATGTTTTCCCATTCCCCCCATGCAATAGCTATCTTCAAACGTTTGAATTTAATGTTGAAATTGATATTTTTGCCTATTTCTCAACTGGCAATAGTGAATTATAGGATTATTCTTTAACAAGGTTGGACTGTTTATAGATACCTTCTTTTTTAAGGCTTTATTTTAATATATTTTAAAAATATAACTTAAAAATATGAAATTGCCGCTTTAATAATATAGTCTAGTGGGTAGAAGGTAATATAGTAACTGTATTCCATGTGTATGGTTATCGGGTCATTGGGTGTATTGTGTCAGGGTTAGGACTGAGTAGGTTTGTGCTACACATCACAGATAATTACTACGGACAATAAATAATTGAATTCCCCAGTCATGTAGGAAGTAATTATTGTGCTATTATCATCTGTTAATTAGTTATCTCTACATATTTCTGCCTATCACTCAACCTAAACAGACTAAACAATGAACGAATAAATGAACGAATGAATGAATGGTGTATGATTGATGTATGAGTGAATGAATTTATAGATGAATGAAATGTCGTTTAACGTCCTAATGTTCTGCCCCAACTGGGAAAATGGAGACAGGTATATATCATACAGTGTGATATGAGGGTAATTTTGAACGGATAGAAATTGAATTCCATCTGTCAAGGATTCTATTAGCTGCACGTCAATATGTACACGCCACCTCGGTTTTTCGTTCCATGTAATCAGCTATGCACTGACCCTTGCCGGGTCCTTAGTTCTGTACCACTGACAAGGGGGAACCACTCTGGCAAATCCCAGGGAAATGTCTTGGCCAACCCCGGGAAAAAAACACGAACCACCTCGCAACACCATTTCTCCCCCTCCCCCAAAAACAGATTAGATAGGGTTCCCTATATTAAGATTATTTTCCATTACGTTCTATATCATGTCAGTTTATGTTGTCGCTGATAGTTTCGACGGTCGACCGCTAGCTGTATGGAGAGTTTCAAAGTGGTGGCGGGTGGATGGATCTCTTCGTAACACCTAATACCACGGCAGTATTTGTGGAATTCCCAAACATAAGGTACATTGAAATTTGCCCGTTTTAATGACTTTCTGAAAACAATAACTCTTTGGAGATTGTAGTGTTTCCCCGCCTTCATTAGCCCAGTCCGGGCAGAACAGTAGGACGTTAAACCCCCTTTCATTTCATTTGTATAGTGTTTCTATTTTTCGAATGTCAAAAGTAATTACAAATTCCAGAAACATTTGCCAATTGAAATTCATTTCATCATTTCAGCTTCGTCAGTGAATTTATTAAGACGCCAAACAACGGACTGCATCTACTCATAAAATTATTACGTCAACTACAAAATACTTCACGTCAGAAATCTGCTTCCGTTGCAAGTAAAGAATCTCGCCTTGAAGAATTTAAGAGACAGTTGGTAAGGACTTTGTTTAAAGTTCACTTTGTATTATCTAACTATTTTTACGTGGCTTTTTTTTTTTGTTTTGGGAGGTTTTTTTTGTATTAAAAGATAGCTTGTCGGCATAGGGGTTATGGTGGCTAAGTGAGCAATGTGCTGAGTCACTAGTCTGGAGGTCGGGTGTTCGATCACTATTTGCCGAGAAAGTTCATTGGGAATTTCCGGGGTGGCTCCCACTTGTCAGTTATGGAGGGCCTGACAAGGACAGCAATCTAGTCGTTTGACGTTGAACTGGTCGAACAACCAAGGTCTCTTGACCGTTGGAATTCGATAGAAGAGTAGGCCGCTGACCGGGAAAAATTGCCCTCATAGCGCACTGTATGGCGTATGCCCGTCTTCATTAGCCCAGTTCGGAGCAGAACAGTAGGAAGTTACACCCCATTTCATTTCGGTACAGAGTAACACAGACAGAGATACCGGTATACCAATTGTTTTCCTGAACAATTATCTCTGCTACCTATGATTTTATATCCCAGTCGGCCATGTTTATTATTTCAGGCTGATGAACACGATTGTCTGCTGTGTATTAAGTTTACTTTACGATGTCAGGTCAGTTAGTTACAAGTTTTATTTCACCCTCCGTTAATATTCGCTAAAATTAATACATGATTCGCATTTCTAACTGGTCAGTTAGAGAATATGCCCGGTGGTTCTAAAACTATTGTATAACTCTAGATTCGAAGTCGGTTTGTGGGCAGACACAGTCGGGTGCTATGGAAGCTACGCTCCAACAGCCTCATAGTCATAGGATATAGTGATGTCCAGCACGTTTTACAGAATTATTATTTCAATCATTATGAGTGCTACATCTAACCAATTTGTGTTGAATAAAGTGGACTGTTTCACAAGTATATGTCTTGTGTCAGGAGAGGTTGGTTGTGATTCTTGACGGGAGCCGCGGTAGCTCAGTGAGTAAGATGTTGGCTCCTCAGCCCTGAGGTTGTGGGTTCGCTCTTGTGTTGGCTGAGAAAGTTCCCCGGGTTGTCCGACGTGGTTGCTCCTTTATTGTGATCTGTGCAGAATGGAGGGGCTTGCAATGACAGCAGTCTATTCGTTCGGGTTGGAGATTGGCGTGCACGTAAGAGAACCCTTGACAGTTGCAATTTTATATAAGAGTGGGCTGTAGCGCCGCTGTCCGGGCAAAATTCCCATCATGGCGCAGTGTATGGAGTAGGGTCGCTTGCCCCCCCCCCCGATTCTAAATAGCCCAGTATGTAAGCGACTTATTGAAATAAAAAGGACCATGTGTTAATATTTGTATTTTTCTACACACCTAATTTGGGGTCAATACCTTCCGTTCTTTGTGTTTTGGTAGAATTATATTATTATGAATTTGAATTATTTATTATTTTCAGTCAGCTGTAGAAATGTTGGTTGGGGACATGGATCATCTACAAATTGTATCATCCAGTTTATTAAGTAATACCATTAAATCAAGAGTTGTCACCCTTGAGGTAAATAATTGAGGTACTTGATTGACAATCGAGTGAATAGGGGTACTTGTCTGCGATATCGCCTCGGTGGAAGCGGACGTAAAATACAACAAACTTACACACGAAAAAAAAAGTGTATTACGGGATACAACGCATGCGTCGACTGAATACGAAAATATCTCAACCAACCATGACAACAGAAATATATTTATTGTGTACTTTTAATAACGGAGCCACTGGGTTTAAATGAGTGACACGCTGGCTTGCTAGTCTTGAGGTCGCGTGATCGATCCCTGCATTGGCCGAGAAAGTGGTGCAGGGCGGATGTCTAGTCGGTCGGATGGGACGAAAAATCTAGGTCCCATGTATAGATGCATGCATGTAGAAGATCCTTGACAGTATATTAGAGTAGGCAATAGTGCCATGCCTGGGCAAAATTTCCCTCATAGCACACTGTATGACGTATGCCCGTTTTCATTGACCCGGTTGGAGCAGAATTTATCTAACTCTCTCTTGTTGTAATATCAAATTTTGAATTAATTTAAATTTCATTTTTAATATAATTAAAACTGTATGAAGGCACGTTATAAGCGGAGTGTTCCAGTTGGGTCTGATTGTGTTTATCTATCTATTTCAGATAATGACCTTGTCTCTGAGTGTCCCAGATGGCTTTGATCGTGTATTTGAGACATTCACCTATATGAGATTAAAGTTTGGTGAATCGGTGCGATTTAAACTTTTGATTAGCATGTTGTTTACACATGGCTATGGTCAGATCATCTTTCAGGTATTCATCAACCCCGTTACACTATATGGGTGTTCCTCAACCCTCTTACACTATTTGGATGTTCATCAAGATTTTTCACTATTAATACAATAATACATGACACAATTATATGGAATACAAGTTACTTGATAAAGACGGGAGATGTTTCTTTAATTCTGTGTAAAACACGACTAAAAAATATTCATAAATAAAAAAGTTTTTTGTAAATATTTAAATTTTGGCGCCTAATAACATTGAAGATTTGCCGAAAATCAAAAATTCAAAGTAGCGTAGCTATGTGTCCTGTCTCCGGCTATGCAAAAATGTATCGAAAGTTAAAATCCAACGATTATTGTTAAACTTACTGCAATATTTTTCAAAATAGCTTTATCCTCTAAGTCACACCCACTTTCCCAGTAAAACCGAAGAAATCGCAACGATGCGACAAGCAGTTGCTGAGATTTACTCAAAGTGTAATTGGAATAATATTAAGAGCAAGAAGAAGAAGAAGAGAAGAAGAAGAATTTTGACAAAAACAATAGCGTTTAAAAAAAGCTACGCAGTGTGGAACCCTAATCATATGAATATCACTACTTACCCTTTTCGGGGAAGGGGGCCCGTCAGTCATCTTTACAAATTTGCTATCAACCTGGGCTGGCTGCAAAAAAAAAAATTATATGGAATACAATTACTTGATAAAGACCGGAGAACCCTCGTCGAAGCGTCGCTGAAATAAAATCTTCAAGTAACTTAATGTATTCCATATATTTATGTCATGTGTTTTCTCACCCAGTTACTAAATGCTGCTTAAACAAGTTATAAATACTATTTCTACAATCGTTTTTATGCTTTCGATGGTCTACGCTACATCAAGATATGACAAGTTATAGTGGAAATTCACGTCAAGGGTCAAACGAGCGGCTTTTGTCCCTATGATGTCAGACATTGATTAATCAATCAGCTTTTATGTTTTCAGTGGTTTACCCACAGTTCCGTGCACCAAAGATCCAAGAACTCGCCGTAACAGACTGTTTCATTGGCTAAACCCCCACATCACTCAATTCCTAGTGTAGTATAGACAAATAAAACGATATTTTGAACTATAAAAACGAAACGAAATAGGGTCTGTGTTTTTACAGATTGATATTTCTACTAAATTTAGTAAAACGCAATAAGATTTATAAACACACCGATCATTGTTTTTCAATGTGAATCGAGTCGTATTACTAATTAATATATACTTCAATAGATGTTTATGTTCTTCCACACTATTTAAATCCCCTGCTACACCACAAATACTTCTAGCCACGTTCTGGAAAATGTCGTAGCAAAGCGTATCGTGTTTTTTGCTACCTGGAAATCATATTTCTTGGTGGCATTTGACCCTCCTAGTGCGGATTTCATATAAAGCCGGAACAAACAAAATCTCTGGAAAATGTCATAGTAAAGCATATCGTGTTTTTTGCAACTCGGAAATCATATTGCATGGTGGCATAAGAATATGTGTTACCAGATGACACAGTGTGATTTCAGCAAATTACCTTTACATTATCTAGTTATTAATTATTATAGTGAGAACTGTCAGCTCCTTATCCAATCTCCCATATTGTATCTTTAAAGTTTTTGATTGTCCATATCATTTCAGGTATCAGCAATGAGATTTTTGAACACGTTGATAGCAGCTAGTGGATCTGGTAATCTTAAAGTGTATCTACAACAAGAAATAGAAATGGCGGGACTTGATATTGATATATTATCTAAGGTAGGTATCTTGTTTATCATATTACATATATTATTATTGGAAGCTAGGTAACTGGTCCATAAGCATTGGTTGACTCGCCCACATGGTAACTTCATTATCATAATATACTGGTGCAGTGGCCATTTTGCAGTGTCCAACAGAGAAACCTCGCACAGTCCTGCCTTTACGTCAAATAAAATAACAAGTACGACCGTACTATCTACCAGGGGCCAGACATTTTGAAACGTGGCGTCATGGGTGTGCAATTCTCAAAAAAAAGAGCATGTTGATCCTTCTCGAATTAGCAGATTTTTAACCATTTGTTGAAAAGCGTCGCCCTAAGAAAATATCAAAGTGTAAAAGTACCTAATGTGTAATAAACGTATTCACTGACGCATGCGCTTTGGATCATAAGGCAAGTCACTCTAACACGTGACAAATCGTCGAGTGGTCTGGCTTATCTCATGGGTATTCTCTTGGTTCTCCGGCTACCAAAAAATGGCATCTGTTTAAATGTAATATATCCTGCTCTATTCCATAGAACCGTTGTTAAACAACAATATGTGCGTGTTTTTTTATATTATTATGTTTTATGTTGTTAGTTTACAAGAGGTGATGGTTTAGAATTTGATGATTTAAGACGAGAAGTAGAAGAATGGAAGTTTAGATATATAGATGTAAGTTTATGTGATATATCACAGTGGAAGCCTGGACACACAACTCTTGTCTATCTTTTTACTTTAATCATTCCTATACTGTGACGATATGGCTTTTAAAATGACGCCATATTGCTATACTGGTACCGTATGGCATTCAAAGTAACGTCATATTGCTATACTTTGGGATATGGCATTTAAAATGACGGCATAATTGCTATACTGGTACCATATGGTATTTAAAATGGCGCCATATTGCTATACAATTACGCTGTGGCATTGAAAATAACGCCATACTAATTATAAGACCTAAAGGGAACTTTGTATATGTACAAATTGTGTTATACATGTCTGTGTATATTGTGTGTCCTGTCCGTAGGGTTGTCTTGTGTGGTGCGGGTCCCTGTACTTACTATTCACGTCTCTAATGACTGCTCTAATTCTGTTACCTTTCTGAGACTACCAAGTTTTAATTATATCTTCTATGCTTCCATCTGTAATCAGTGACATCTGAATTATTCCAACACAAACCCAATTCAGCGCTTATTTTAGGACGAAATCAAATATATGACCATCACATAAAATCTTAAATAAATGTTTTACTTTTTTCACGTGTTTTAGGTCGATAGTCTACTGAAGAAACCCAAGGTAAGATGATTTTCTCATTTAATTAGTGTTGGGTGGTAGTGTAGGGTGGTAGTAGGTTTGCTGGGTGATAGTAAGGTGGCACTGGAATGGACTGACAAAACCACGCCCACCACCCACCCCCCGCACACATATGTAAATATTGTGTTTGGGGACCAGGACGGATCTTGTTCCTCATGCAAAATCACGGGTCACCACGCCCCTGGTTTGAACGGCGTTAATAAATATAGTTATTATCCATTAAATATTTACACCAATCAAGGAAACATAAAAGCTTCCATTCATCTGATTTTAGTTCTGCTTGGTAGCGTGTGACTTCTATAACCATTTAACAAGATTATTAGATACCGTATTTCTATGATTAATTGTTTAAATGAACCTGGATAACCGAAACACTTGAATGATAATATTATTGATATATCGATTAACTAGTCGTATCTAGAAATTAGTTCAGTAATATAGATCCATAGTGATATATTATGAAACGTATTGCTTTATAACAGTGAGAAATAAAATTAGGTTTACCGTCCTACTGTTCTGCTCCGACATGGGAAATGAAGACGCGATACAGTGTGCTATGAGGGACATTTTGTCAGATGAAAGTATTGTCAAGTTTAAATGTTTAGCCATGATTTACAGATGGGTTCGGGCAACATTTCCCACATAGCACAATGCATGGAGCATGTCCGTCTTCTTTCGCCCGGTTAGAGTCGAAAAGGAGATGCGAGGTATGGTTTTCCTAAAGCGTGATACTGTGTGTTTACTATGGTGGGTAACATCTCGGGAACTTAAATAATTCACTGACTATTATTCTGACCAGCTTCAAATATCTACTTCATAGGATTTTATACTTTGATATTTTGGGGCGAATCTAAATATTGGTGGTTGGTGTAGTACACACGGCAGAATGTACCTACCTCTGTCGAAACACCCTATCTCACTTTCAAATGGGAACGGGAATATCTACTTGCTTCATTTTACCCACCTCGTCATGTTTGCTGTCTACTTGTTAGGATTAACTGTACTTCTTATATATGCGCTTATAACTAAATACGTCATATTTATAACAAAATACGTCACAATTAAACTAAATACTTCATACTTGTAACTAAATACGTCACACTTAACTAAATATGTCAAACTTAAAACTAAATATGTGACACTTATAACTAAATACGTCACACATAATAAAAATAATCACAATTAAAACTAAATGGTCATTCTTATAACTAAATACGTTACACTTATAACTAAATACGTCACACTTATAACTAAATACGTCACACTTATTACTAAATACGTCACACGTATTACTAAATACGTCACACGTATTACTAAATACGTCACACTTTTAACGAGATACGTTACATTAATTCCAGCCTGATGTTTGGTCCAAAGAAGAACGTCCTAGATTTAGTGACCAGGATTCAAGATTGACACCAAATACTTACCAAGACAACCAGGTTATTCCACCAAAACCATATCCTAATGGTAATAATATATTATTCAATATTTCTTTTAAAATCTCTATCTTGTGTTACAAAACATGACAGTAACTAGAACAACTTAAATCTAGAATCTATATGCAGAATTCAAGGCCAAAATCTTAATTTCAACTATATGCAATGTGCAGAACACACATGTGATAACTTTAGTACACCAATGAATAACCACTGAGTATCCACAAAAGACTTTAAACATCGTTCAATAAGTGACTCATTGTATAATATTTTCAGCTTCACGTGAATTACCTCCCGTTCCAAGTTTCACCGAAATTCCCGCCAATTCCCTTCAGCTGCTGATGTCATTGATTCATCAACAGAAACAGGAAGCCAAAAATGACGTAATGGTGAGTTATACTTTTAATCAAATCTATTAGTAATGTTCGTCCACTCTTTTCTTCAGACCTTTATTCATTTTTTAAAAATATCAAAGGCGACTTCCATTGCTTTCCTCCATTTTGTTGTTCAATTTGTTTTTAATATATGACAGCAAGAAGTATAGATTACCCCTGCTTGACTGATCTCCACTATGCATGATATCGCTTTAACTCCGTACATCTAATCCAAGCCCTTCACCTAATACCCTGAATATTTCAGCACTTTTTTCGATTGGCTACTAACCCAGGTCGCGGCTTATCAGATTCCCCGACCATTGCGAATACCAAGTCTTGCGCTTTCCAGCTAAAATGTCTACCTGTGATAATCGATTTGCAAAGTTGGGGATTCGTTCAATGTCAGGTTTCCGTGCTCGCTATGGTTGATTTGAGTGTGTTTGTGGCCCAACCTCAGATTGGACACTGTCGTTCGCATGTCTGCCTTAAGAGGAATAGAGAGAGAGAGAGAGAGAGAGAGAGAGAGAGAGAGAGAGAAGAGAGAGAGAGAGAGAGAGAGAGAGACAGGTAGAGAAATGGGGTTTAACATCCACTCGACACAAACTAGGTCATTTTGGGACTAACATATGGTTTCAATTTTATTTCAATAATTCGCTTGCGCGTAGGGGTCTGTAGCAGTGGGAGGAAACCGGAGTGCCCGGAGGAAACCCACGAGGTTGAGACGGCACCCCTATCTCCATGCCACATACGCTCACACCAGGGTTCGAAACCACAGCCGCAAGCCAGAGGTGACCGGCCAGCTAGATGTCGAAGCGCGGCACTCTAGACCGCTAGGCCATCCCAACCCCCTTAAGAGGAATAACGTAGTTATAAATGTTGTAAAATTCTTTAGAAACATGTTTATTTTTTGTTTTAAAACAATAAAACTTTTTGATAATCCATTTAAACACATTTCCTTGATTAATAACATTTATTGTAAAATTTCTATTTCAGCAAGCTTTAAATGAAAGTAGACGAAACAGTAATAACGATGACGACGATGATGATATGACGTCAGATTATAATACCGACCAAGAACTTTATATTGCGCATGTGTATAAAAATACCGACGACGATTTTTTTAGCGACAGTACCAAAGACAACAATCTCCTCAATCCGGATCAAATCCGTCGCCATTCCGAAGGTATGGTATTACTACGCAAAAACAGGGTTCTGGATAATGAAAACATTTATGAAACTTTAAACACGGTGAGAACTAAGGAACTAATTGATCCGTGTGGCCTTGAAGTGCAGAAACGACGTGCTTCAGTTAAAACACTGGGAAGTTTAAATGGCAACTGGGTTTTAAAATCCCATTTATCGATGCCGTCTCTTAACACAATCGAAAGACCAACTTCTGAAATCAGAGGCGATGGATCGGGGGTCAGCGATGGAAAACCAAATAGGTACCCTGTCGTTCTTGCCGAACGGGTTGGAGAACCGGATGGTGCCGATCGCTCCCCACGAACTCCGCCTGAACCGGAACCAGATTATTCACCGGATGTAACACCAAATGGAACAATGGCGAAATGCAACAGCGAAGCGATTAAGCTATTAAATGATTTTGATAAAATGCTCGATCAGCATGAAGCAAAACCGAAGACTCGTTCATCCAGAGAACCAGATTACATCCCTTCTGGTACGATAACGTTTGTGTGATGATCGAGAATGAGCGCAACAAAATAAAAGATCCAGAACTGAACGAACTGTGTCAGGACCTAGTCCGTGGTCATAATTCCGTGCATTCGGAACATTCTGTGATGTTGGAGTTTACCACCCCGTTAAGTTTCATCTGCCATGATGTCAAACAATCCGTCCAAACATTTATGTGATAATCTGAAATGAATGCAGCAAAATTAGAGATATTTATTTTTAATTTATTTTAATACCAAATATTACTTGTTCCTTATTGTAAATTCATTGTGTATTTATGTGTATTATTTGTGGATGGTCCAAGTCTACTTCCTTAGTTACCGTTGTTACGCACTGGCGTTTTAATAATAAATTCGTGTAGAATGAAAAGAAAACCAAAGGGGTTTATTTTCCTATTTTTCTGCCCCCAATGGGCTAAAAAAAAGACGGACATACGCCACACAGTGTGCTATATGCGAAATTGTCCCGGACAGCTGGGTTACGGCCTACTCTTATTTCGGATTCCAACTGGCAATGGCTTTTAGGCGCACTCCAATGTACACACGGGAAATAAATTGTTGTATGGAAAACGGGACCAATGACTTTATTTGTTTTGGGGTTATTTTTTAAATTAGAGAAAAGAACCCAGTGTAACTTATTGTTGTGTGCATGACATCGGTAATTATGGTCTCAATCTGACACAAGGTACAATTTATGGATACACAATTACTGAGTTTGATACTGAGTTTGATAAAGACGAGAGTATCCTACTCGAAACGTCGCTTACTATCAAACTCAGTAATTGTGTATCCATAAAATTGTACCTTGTGTTAATATATTCAATTACTAAATGCCAATCTAAGAAGGTCTCAATCTGCTCCCTTAGTTACCGATGTTGAGGATTGAAGCGGTAACAATAAAGTTGTTGCATGGAGAACCTGGCCATTGGCTTTATTTTATTTGTTTTAAGAAAGGGAATTGGATTCTTGTGTATTTATTTTTTTAGTGTGACATTCTACTCCCTTAGTTACCGTTGTTACGGATTGTACGTAGCACAAGACTCTGTGTATTTATTGTTGTGAGTGTCATCTGTAAATCTTCGGGTTACACTGTTCATATGTTTGTTATGTGCCTATAAACAAATAAATTATTACATATTGATTACGTCAAGTAAATATCTTTATTTGGTGTATTCTTTGTGGGCGGCGGGGGAGAAGGGGTGGTGAAATGGTTAGCACGTACGCGCTGTATCGTTAGGTCTGTCATAAAGTCAATCGGCGTCGTTTTGATTCCCCGTTTGTATGTGACAAGGAGTAGGGTCGCCTGTCCAGCCTCGTGAGTTTTTGAGTTTTCTCCGGGTCCCCCTGGTTTCCTTCCACCATTAAAGACTCTAAGTGAATCATTGGAATAGAATTGAACACAATATGATCTAGTTTGTGTCGAGTGGACTTTAAACACCACATTTCTCTCTCTCTCTCTCTCTCTCTCTCTCTCCCTCTCTCTCTCTCTCTCTCTCTCTCTCTCTCACACACACACACCGTATTGTTTGGTTGAATACAAACCATCAACACACAACTATATTAAATTCAAAGCAAAAAAAAAAGCTTGCCCAATAGGCCATGGCACTGCCGCAAAATATTCCCTATAAACGTGACAAAGAGGCTGTCTGTGTACAGTAACCTCCACTTTAGAACAGACACTGAGCGAGCTAGTTTACCGACATTTTAAGTCCTTAATCGACGATCTTAGTCGAAAACGCAAGAGTGTACTTCAGGAATTTTGTTAGGTTTTTATTCTGCTTCCATTTAATGAAACTGAAAAAGTTTATTTAGTCTTTGTGTGTATGACAAATGTTAAACGGTATAGAAATGAATTACAAAACAGTATACTAATTTTGAGATATGGCGGCCATTTAGGGTAGAGATCTATTCTCGAAGTATGAAGTAGATGGATCTGTGTGTGGAATGAAAGACGAAATGGGATTAGTGTAGAGTAAGGCATTGTGTGATGGGTGGCACAAACCCGCCGCATCCTAATCATATAATGCAAGGGCCTGTTTCACGAAATTTTAACTAAGATACAATCCAAATTTTAGTAATTTGATTGGATAATATTAGATGGATTTTAGTGTTTAGCCAATCAAAACTGAAATATCTACTAAAATTTGGATTTTATCTTTAGTTAAAATTTCGTGAAATAGGCCCCAGGGCTACCTGGGTTGTTATACAACTCGTGCTGACTATGCCTGTGATTGCTGCATGACATAAATAATAATACAAGCAGCTGGTGATCTCGTGTAGACAATGCCTCTGTCGTCTGAAAAAACAACAGTCCCATCCACCATCTTCTCTCACGGGATATCGGCTATAATCATTGTGTAATCATTGATTCAGTACTATTGCAATAATCTTCTCACTGGTTTGAGTCACTGTGCTGTAAACTCAAAAGTTGAATGGGCGCCCGCGCGAACTATCGCTTTATTTAAATAGTGGCCAATAGGGACATCATACTCCCGCTTGTTTTGGTCGCTGTGTACAGAAGTCAAATCTGTGATTTTGTGCTCAAACAAACACCCATTGTTTGCATATTCATAAGAAAAAAGTGAAGGCTATATAACTATGGATTTTTTTAGCAATGTTCAAAGTGCCCCAATCATGGTTAAACCCGCTCCATCTATTTTGTACAACGTGGAACATTAAACCATTGCAGTCCAGAAAATTAAAATGTGTTTGTTTGGGGTTTTTTTTGGTTTTTTGCTTGTTTTTTTAAAAAGAAAAGTTAAAAATTAAATCTGGAACATATTGCCACAATGGTATGTTTCCAAACATTACAATAAAGTACCGTAAATAGATCTTCTTATCAAAAAAAAAACTGGTTCAAAGTATCCCAGTTCCCCTACTTGCGCCCCCCCCCCCCCCGCCAACACACACATACACATTCCGCCGCGGTCGGGCCTGTTAACAACAAGGGGAATCCATGCAGATCACTTGTTAAATTATTTTGTGATTATTACTATCTGTAAAATCAATAGAAGAAGTAAAGGGCGATAACTACACTTTGTGCAGGAAAAAAGTCTGGATGTTGACAACGGAAGACTACGAAGGGAAATAACTCTGATGTACAATTAAATGTTTACAAAATTTTGAGTGAAACACGTGGTTACAGAAGTAAAATATATTAATAAGATCTAAATACTGTGAACAGAGATTCCCCTTGTTGTTAAGATGAAGACGAAGACGCCAGAGAAGGTAAAACAGGGGCTGGTACAAAATTAAATCAAAACGACACGGGCACTGTTTTCGTGATTTATTATTTAATGATAAATCTATCGGACAATTTATGAAACGTCCTACTCTTCTCACCTAACCTGTGCTACGACGGAAATTTTTCCCGGGCAGCGGCGCTACAGCCTACTCTAATATCGAATTCCAACTGCCAAGGGATATTTTACGTGCACGCCAATGTGTACACGGGACCTCGGTTTGTCGTCCCATACGAAAGACTAGGCAGCTGTCCTTCCTTGTCAGGCCCTCCATTCTGCATCACTGACAAGGAGAAACCACGCAGGTAAATCGAGATGAACTTTCTCTGCCAATGCAGTGATCGAAACCCGACCTCCAGACTAGCCAGCCAGCGCCTTACCCACTTAGCCATGTGATCCCCTATTGACAATGATTTACAAATGTACAGATAGTTACATTGCCAGTAAAACGTACATGTGATCTTGGTGAAACATGATCCATATTATAAACAGATCTTCATAAAACGTCAATCAAACATAAGGCTTCATGAAACACAATTCAAAACCAGATCAAGGACGATACAATGCGTGACAATATAATACAGTAACACACACACACACACACCTCCCCTTAATAGTAAGACATTACAGCTAAATATTAATTTTTGTATCATTATTGAAGTATTATGTTAGTTTTTCACAATGTGGTTGTATGTAGAAGATAGATGGCCAAATGGTTAGCGCATAAGGTCTGTGTTTGTGTCAACTGGCATGGTTTCGATTCCCCCGGTTGTGTATGATAAGGATTACGGTCGCCTGTCCAACCTTGAGGGTTTTCTCTGGGTCCTCCAGTTTCCTTCCATTATTGAAATAAAAGTAAACCATATGTTAGTCCCAAAATGACCTAGTTTGTGTCGAGTGGATTTTGAGACCCATTTTTCTCTTTGTCGTTTCAGAACAGCTGTAAATAACAAACTTTATTCAAGATTTTCACATTTTTTTACAGACTCAAGGTAAAATAAAGAAAAAGACACCAAAAAAACTGCAGGATGAAGATAAAATGGAAGCTGAGATAATCGACATGGACACATCACCCTTAAAATCAGTGAAAACACCCAAAACACCATTTTTAATGGCCGAAGAGAGTTCTATAAAATCTAATAAGAAGAGGAAAAGTACAGATTCAGACACGACAACTCCAAAGAAACAAAGTAAACTGAAAGAAAAAGGTAAATTAAAGATACATCATATAAGATTTAGATAAAGAGCTGACCATTCTTGCTATTAAACATGTCGCTCAAAAATAGATAATGAAAATATTGAAAATTTCGTATAAAGGTCTTCTTTCTAAGCCATGTTATCACTGTTAATACATTAGTTTTGACAAGATATGTGCATTGAGCTAACCAGGGCACTGGTATTTTCGAAACTTAGCCATGCTTTTTAAATGACGAACCATTCTAGTCTAGTTAGAATCTCAAGTATCCAATGACATCGAGAATCAATTATATCTGGAGAAGATAATTAATGTCTAATTAATAATTTAGGTAACATTTCAGGCCCAAAGAAAGACCTGCAATAGGCAGATTTAGCTCTTGCATTATGTATGTTTCTGTGCCATAACCAGGATTACTGTATACCAAGTAATGTAAAACAATCACAGAATTTAGTTTGTAGGAATATTTCTCACAGACCTAATCATCTTGATCCTTGGATTGCGATAATTATTTTGGCAATATTCAGTAAACCTTCCATTTTTTTTAACCTCGAAATGAATCATCCAACAAGTTACGAGTCAACTTATAAAAAATACAAATCTAATCATTCAGATTTAGCGACTGACAATTTGGCAGTATTCAGTGAAAATTCTTTTTTTTAACATCGAAATGAATTTTCCTAAAAGTTACATGTTTCAATCATTTGTTGTATTTTACAGGCAGTAAAAAACTTACAACCAAGGCAGCACCCACACCAACCAGCAGCACTAAGTCACAACAAATAGTCAAAAAAAAGAAAAATAGTGGGAAAAACAAGAAAGGAAAATGTAAGTTGCCATGTCAACTGTCTCCATTAAAAGGGTCCTTTTAACAGAGCACATGTAATATTTACATACATAGAGAGGATAACTCCGTAAGGACTTACATGTGATGAACCTTATAGAAAGACAATAACATAAAACAAGAAATGATGTTCAACGAAAAATTATAGATTATTGAAATGTAGATTTTAGGGTTTGGGGGACTGAATGGTGAACGTGTGCGCGCTGTATCATAAGGTCTGTCAGTGATTCGTGTGGTGTTGCTTCGATTCCCCAATTGGTTGTGGCAAGGAGTAGGGTCGCCTGCCCAGCATCATGGTTTTTTCCAGTTACACCGGTTTCCACCCACCGCTAAAGATCCCAACATGTATGTACAAGCAAATTATTGAAATAAAATTGAACCATATGTTGGTCTCTCTCTCTCTCTCAATTCTTAAGCATAGATCAGGTACCTGTTGTTTCTAGATAATTCTGAGAATAACAGTCATGTACAAAACTCAGTAGTCAAGACTAGTAACTTAATGTTGTGGGCATATCAGGGAGAAACTAATATTATTTGATATTCGTGACGAAATTAATGATTGAAAGCAAATAACATTTTAGGACCAATGTTCTTTGTTTTTTCTAATATTGTTAATGATTTGAATATTTCAGTTATCACATTATTTATTGGTGCATTAGATACGAAGGTTTCTCGAGAAACTGTCAGGGAATTTTTTGAGAATCATGGAGTGAATTTGTACGAAGTGAGAAGAAAGAATGGAAGAAGGTATAAATGATTTTAGGAATTTATTAGTTTTATTTTCTTCACCGAATGATTTGTCGCTTCAGTTCATCAGGATTTTCCAGCATGGGTCCCGAAGGTCAGTGGTGGCGGGGGCGGGGGCCTGGAAATGGACAACTTATAGTCATTCGGATAGGAAATGAAATAAAATGGGGCTAATGAAGACAGACATATGCCATACAGTGTGCTAGAAGGGGAACTTTGCCTGGACAGTGGCACTACCACCTACTCTTATATCAAAGTCCAATTGTCAAGGGATCTTTTATCTGTATGCCAATGTGTACACACGACTGGTTTTTCGTACCATTTGAACGACTAGACAGCTGTCCTTGTCAGGCCCTCTGTCCTACATCACTGACAAGGAGGAATCACGCCAGAAGAAAATCTGGATGAACTTATCTCGACCAGTGCAGGGATCAAGCACCCGACTTCCAGGCTAGTTATCCACCGGCGAAAAACTGGGGTCCTGTGTACACATTGACATGCACAATGACAATTGTAATTCGAAAGTAGAGTAGGTTGTTGTGCCACTATCTGGGCAAACTTTCCTTCGTATCACACTGTATGGCCATCTTCATTAGCTCAGTCAGAGTAGGACATTTAACTCCATTTCATTTCATCTTCTTACGGAAAAGAAAATATTACTTGTTTGTTCTTCTTAAAAGCTTTTAGTTGAAATTTTTAATGGATTTCTTAAAGAAACATTGTTCACAAGTGTCAAGTTTCTATTTATTATCAACGCCCCCGAACAACTAAAAACAAAAGCTAGTTTTAGATGTTTGAATTTAAAAGCATTTCATTTGACCTAATCAAATTTGTTCTGATTGCTAGTTTTAGATGTTAAAATTTAAAAGCCTTTTATTTGTGATGATAGATTTTGTCATGTCGACCTACTCAACCCAGAAGATTTAGAAAAGGCTTTGGCTTTAAATGGCAAGAAAATTGACGGCAGTAAAGTCAAGATCAATGCAGAGAAGAAACATTTTGATACGAGAGAGATTGAAGTCAGTAAGTACTGTTTCAATTGTCAATTAAGATTTTTTTTTTTAGGATAAAATTCAATTTTGATGCAGAGTAATAGCTAGAGGAAAGAAGGGGTTAAGGTTGCACCAGACATGAGCTCCTTGTCATGTGCAAGCTTGGTATCGAAATGACAAACATTATGCTATCAGATGCTGGTGTCAAAACACTCGACCATCCAGCCCCCATCATTCAAGGGAAATGAACTCTGATATTTGAAGAAAGTAAACTTTTGGTGTGTCATCCTCACCTAGGCAGTCCAGGAAAACTGCTCAGCAAGATATAGACAAAACAAATAATACAGTAACATGGGACAATGCAGGACTTTCCCCAACCCCTTATCTAGTTGCTTTAATAAATTCAAATTCTTATTCTTTTGCGTGGGGTTGGATGGCAGAATGGCTAGCATGTGCGTGCTGTATCATAAAGCCTGTCATTGAGTCAACTGGCTTTTTTTTTTCAAAACCCTGGTTGTACATGACAAGGAGTAGGGTCGTCTGTCCAATCTTGTGGTTCACTCTGGCTCCCCCGGTTTCCTCCCACTGTTAAAGACCCCTATATGCAAGCAAAATATTGAACCATGTGTTAGTCCCAAAATGACTAAGCTTGTGTAAAGTGGATCTTAAACCCCATTTCTCTCTATCTCTATTCCCAGCCCAACCATCAGGACAAGGGGAAACCCATGTGGACAATTCCTTGGGACTTTCCCTATTAGCACTGAGATGGAACCTTCTGATATGTGATCCGGCTTCATAATTACTCAGTCACGACTCCCTATTCTGTTATAGAATAAATCATTTTTTTCCATATATTTTGAATTAAAAAATCTGAAAACTGAATTTTGTTTGCATAAATAACTGTGTTTAATTAACTTTTGACATTACTTTTGTATGATATTATAGAGAAGTTTCTGTTGATAATAAAAACAAGGTTAATAAGAAAAGTTGCATATCATTTCCCTGTGGGGTTGGTTTACAGAAAGTTAATAATTATATTTTTTTTATTTAGAATCCCAGACATTATTTGTAAAGAATATTGAATCAACAGTATCGAAAGATGCATTACGCGACATATTCCCTGAGGCTTCGAGTATTAAATATCCTAAAACAGAGTCTGGTAAAAATAAAGGGTATGTACACAAAAAATTCCTAAGAGAGACAACACAGGATTTATGATGTAAAGTCACCAGTCATTATTTTAGGGATTTTGAAACCGATGCAAACTATAAAGTGTTAATAAACATAGAAATAAATTTTACTAAAAATTAGAACACTTATATGGATGTACTATCTTCTGAATTTTATTAACATCCTATGTTTCAATACACATGCAGGTATCGTTATCAAGCAAATAATACTTGTATGTATATGTGTATTGAAACATAGAGGCATGGGACTAGGATAAAGGCACTTGACAGGACTAGGATAAAGGCTTGGGCAAAGACATGGGGCTAGGATACAAGGGACTAGGATAAAAGGCACAAGGTTGGGATAAAGGCACATGACTAGAATAAAGGCACAAGGCACACAATTAGGATAAAGGCACATGACTATGATAAAGGCACATGGCCTGGATAAAGGCACAGAGCTAGGATAAAGGCACATGACGAGGATAAAAGGTTTTCAAGAGTTTGGATTTGTGACCATAGTCTCTTCACAATCAAAACAACAACCATAAATCTATGTTTTGTTTTGTGACAATATCAAAACAATGACCTATATTTAGTTTCCTCACGATATCAGAACAATGACCTATTGTTTTCTTTGAATACCGGTAAATCCAGACAATGACCGTCAGTGTATGCTTTGTTTTATTTTGTAGATTTGCATACGTTCAATTTGAATCTATTGAGAAGGTAAAGGAGTATTTAACCAAGAAAAAGAACCTAGAACTAAGAGGACAGAAATTAATTTTAGATACAGTAGAAAAGGGAACAAGTAAGTCAACCATCTTATTTATATTATTTTATCAACACAATACAGACTACAGTTTTAACGGATTTATTTCAAATTGTTGTGTAGCTTTAGGATCATGAGAGGACAAACCCTATCAATAGTCTGAGATCTATGAAATTCTGTTCCAAAGGTATCCCCTTTTCCAAAAACCTTGCTAACCCTATAGAAATTGTAGTTATTAGAGGATTTATTTCAAATTTGATGTGTATAATAGCGGTGATGAGAGGGCAATTCCTATCAATTTTCAGGGATCTGTGAAATTCTGTTCCAATTAAGTTATCCCCCTCTACAGTTTTTAACATGTCAAATATGGTGTGTAGAATCAGGTCGAAGAGAGGACAAACCGTATCAATTGTTGGGGATCTGTGAAATTCTGTGAGGATGAGTCCCATTTCCTTGTACCCCGTCCATTTATTGCAAAAGGTGGGTGTGGCGTATCTTGCATGGCAACCGATTGCTATTTCTCTGATAAACCATCTCAACACAAGGCTGAAACATTCCAGGAATTACATGTTGGATATTCCCCCGTGTTTGATCTTACATGATTTCTAATTCCACTTGGTTGCCATGATAAACTTTTGACATGTTCTCTTTTCCCTAGCCTCGTATTCTTATTACATGTATGCTTGTTGACCCGGGTGAAACAGATTGAGTTCACATGATTGACAGTTCATATTTATAGGACAGGATCTCTTCTACCAAAGTCTGATCATAATGACTTTATGCTTATCCTTAATGATTGCATAGATGAGAGGAAGATTTCTTGACATGATCGGAACAGCAGCGTTTTCATTTCTTGACAGTACAGAACTCAGAACATGACACAATCATAGCAAATAAATACGAGAAAGACACAGTAAAATATTAGCTTTAAAAAAAATGACTTTTCAGAACAAAGTAAAATATTGGTTTTAGGATTCAATACAATATAAGTTTTAAAAAATCTTTATTTTTTCAGGACACAGTAAAATATTACGAGTTAGAAATTTAGATTTTGAAACAACAAAAGAAGCAATAGAGGAAGTCTTTGAAGGTTGCAACTCTGCAAAAATTTGTCTGAATAATGTCGGCAAATCACAAGGGTGAGATTATTATTTCATGTAAAAGTAGGTTTATTAACCAGGGGCTTTTTTCATGGGAACTAAGGCCGATCGCATGGCCCGACATACATGCTTCTATGGGAAGTTTAGAAGTAAACATGTGTGTGAGACTTACGTGCCACTTGCATGAGCTACCAAGCCCTATGACCCATGTCCAAAACATGAATGGCAAGTTATGAGTTTGGCTTTTAGGTAAAGTATTTTAAGATTAAAGATTTTTTATTGGTTGAGAATTTAAATCCTAGAACCAGTCTTCATTAGCCAATGAAAAGGCTGTTTATTTGAAATGTTTTAATTTCAATTTTTGTGATTAAGGGCCCCGGGGGCCTTATTCACGATATTTTAACAAAGATAAAATCCAAATTATAGTTATTTGATTAGATAATATTAGATTGACTTTAGTGCTTAGCCAATCAAAACTGAAGTATCTACTAAAATTTGGATTTTATCTTTATTTAAGATTTCGTGAATCAGGCCCAAGTTCACATTCAATTATAAATTACTGAAATATTAGGGAGCTATTATGTTTTTTAATTTTTAAGAGTCACTAGAATTCGGATGTAGTCCAAATATATTAAAATGGACCTTATTTGGGTGTAGTCAAAATATATGAAAATAGACAATATTTGGGTGTAATCAGAATTAATTGAAGTAGACAGATATATGAATATTTAAGAGCTCATGCAAATTGAATGTTTAAACTGTTGTAATCTTATGTTTTAATCTTCGGGGTATTAACCTACACAAGTACTAACACTCAAGATCTGGGTGACTGACCATTGGTGTTTATGTTTATACAACTTTTATTAATGTTTTTTAGGACTGCCATTGTAACATTTGAAACTATAGAAGCTGCTAAAACAGCACAGAAAGAGAAACACAAGACAGAGCTTGATGGTAGAAAAATTATTGTTACATTTATCGAGGAAGAAGGTAGGCTAAATTATATGTTGATTAGGGTAAGACGCTGGCTCGCTCGCCTGGAGGTCGGGTGTTCGATCCCTGCATTGGCCGAGAAAGTTCATTCAGATTTTCTGGCTTGGTTTCCCCTTGTCAGTGATGCAGGACAGAGGGCCTAACAAGAACAGCTGTATAGACGTTCGAATGGGATGAAAACCGAAGTCCCTTGTACACATTGGCGTACACGTAAAAGATCCCTTAGCAGTTGGAATTTGATATAAGATTAGGCTGTATGCCTGTCTTCAGTAGGCTGGTTTAGGAGCAGAACAGTAGGATGTTAAACCCCATTTCATTTCATTTCTTTAATCGAACCAGATATATAAATTTAAAAACAATATATGTATAGAATTTCACGTTATGTTATATTGGGTAGGATGTTGGTTCATGAACCTGGAGATTGCGTGGCAGAAAGTTCTTTTTGTCAGTGGTTGAGGACAGAGACCCAGCCAAAGACAGCTGTCAAGTCGTTTCGGTAGGATGAAAAACTGGCGTCCTGTGTGCATGTATACATTGGCATGCATGTAAAAGAATCCTTGGCAGTTGGAATTTGAAACAAGAGTAGGCCATAGCACACTATGATGTATGTCCATCTTCATTATCTCAGACAGAACTGTAGGACGTTAAACCCTTATGGAAGGGTATCGCTGCCAATATTAAATGCTCTGCTTAAATGTCTTTTCCATTGATAATATGCAAAAAGTACAATGTACAAAGTCACAATACCGGTAATGATAAAGTCAAAATACCTCTAAGGCGAAAGTTAAATGTAAAACGACAAATGTAATGTGTCAAGTGACAAATGTTTTAATGCAGAATGCTGTTCTTTGACATTTCTACATTTTACATTTCTCTCATTACAAATCACAATTGCGCTCTGCCACATCTCATTTGTCATTCACGCTTTTTTTTTATCAACATGCGCATAGCATCTTCTTCAATATGCAAATATAGTATGCCACGTGACTTGTTAACATAAATACGGAAAAGACCGATATTTCTCCCAGTTAACGTGCTGCCATTCTTCTGTTGACTTCATGCCATTCATGGGTTCTTATTTAGCTAACAATTAAGTTGTCCTCAGTTGTTTGTCCCGTACTAGGGGAAACCTTCTTGGCCAATACAGGTCGATCCACAAGCCCAAGCGGTTTCATGCACGTAGAATCTCTTATCATTATTCCACTTTCTAAATTTTTGTTTTCGTGAGATTATATAAAATGAAATAGGCCAAAGACAAAATACAGTACTACGGCTGTACCACTATGGACATACAGATCATATATATTCATACATTTATAATATAATTATTGATACCGTATTATACATAATAACACTGGTAAGTGAAAAATTGATACGTGTATAGACCTAATAAGTAAATATTGCCGAGGTCTATATTATGACAATCACAACGGATGAAAAAATTCCCTGGCTTCTCCGTCCTTCCATTATCCTGTTCCTGGCAGATAATTAAATTAAACCTGTCATCATCAATTCGCATCAAAACAGGTTCAGTTTAGTGTCATTAATTATTTTTCAAAATTGCGATTAATTTAAAGGAGCTAAAACGCTAACATTTGACTTGGGACCTAGAAATTGACATAAGTGGGTCGCAAAGCATATAATAATGTAGCATGAATGTATATAAACAGATTTAAATTCAATGGTTTCCGTTTTTGTTCTTATTTCAAATCAGTTATTTTCGGCGAAATAAGTCAGTAGTCTCAATCGAATGCAAATTTCTAGCGTCTGGTTATTCCAGTCTACATACGCCGTTTGATTTGGTACAATGTTTCTAGCCTCGTTCCTCGAGTCTCTTGCTAGAACTTGGTTTGAAACGCATTATGGTACACGATTCGTGTACCAATGGTAAAATGTTTATTGTGTCCTAAATATTGGATATCAGAAGTCCATATTTTTCCGGTAAGATCACAGCATCAATTGTTGATTTAAATTGACAAATAATTTGTGTTTTCAATGTTGAAGATTTTGGATGATATTGAGTTAGAGACTTAGCTACTTTAAACTTTAAACCTTTCACAAACTTCAATAAATGTTTACTAATTCGGGGAATAAATTGGTCAGGATGCTCATATTTTTAGATTCAACAAAAAGTTATATTTTCCTTTTACCAGCACAAACATAAATAAATAATTCAAAAAGAAATTTCAAGAAAGATCGGTCTTTTCCGTATTTATGTTAATAAGTCACGTGGTATACTATATTTGCATATTTAAGAAGATGCTATGCGCAAGTTGATAAAAAGAAAGCGTGAATGTCAAATGAGATGTGACAGAGAGCAAATGTGAGTTGTAATGAGAGAAATGTAAAATGTAGAAATGTCAAAGAACAGCATTTTGCATTAAAACATTTGTGATTTGACACATTGCATTTGTCGTTTTACATTTAACTTTGGCTTTAGAGGTATTTTGACTTTATCATTACCGGTATTGTGACTTTGTACATTGTACTTTTTACATATAATCAACGGAAAATACATTTTAGCAGAGCATTTAATATTGGCAGCGATACCCTTCCATAAACCCTATTTCAGTTCATTTCTGATTCTTTCTATGTGATTTTATTACAGAACAACCAGCACCTAATCATAAAAAGAAATTTGGTAAAGAAGATCGTTGGGGGAGGAAGAAAAGCTCATCTTACGAAAAGAGACGAAAACCCCAGAACATGATCAAGAAACCTGATGGCAAACAGAAATCATTTAAAAAATCACCAACAAAAAAAATAAAATAAATTTGATATCCAGAAATTCAAATATTTATATTAATTTTTCACGGCAGTGTACTCAAATAGATAATTTAACATTTGATAAAGAAAATAAAATAAAATCAAAGTTAGATAATCTTCAATCTTTGGATTAGGGTTCCATGGGATTAAAAGTGACCCAAATGGGGTTAGATGGTCAAATGGTTAGCACTCGCATGGGAGCAGGGTCACCTGTCCAACGTCATGGCTTTTGTCTGGGTCCTCCAGTTTCCTCCCACTGCCAAAAACCCCCATGTGCATGCATGTTAGTCCCGAAATGACCTAGTTTGTGTCGAGTGGACGTTAAACCCCATTCCTTTCTCTGTCTCAAGTTCTCAAATCTTTGTAAATACTGAAGGGAAATGAACTAATTTTTGGCCAAATTGTTTATCAAAGATTCAGCTTTCTAAGTATTGTAGTTTGGTCCTGATTTATATTTCCTCAAATGACAATTAGCTGGTTTAAAGGAGCTAATTCCCTAATATTTGGGACCTAGCAAAAATGGGACGCAACGCATATAATAATGTAATATGAATATATATAAACTGATTTACATTCAATCCTTTCTGTTTTTACTTTAATATCTAATCAGTTATGTTCCGCAAAGAGTTCAAATTGATATTGAGTTAGCGACTTGCCTTTAATTGGTAACCTCGTGAGTTTTCTCTGGGTCCTCCTGTTTCCTCCCACCACTAAAGACCCCATAGCACAAGGCAATTATTGAAATAAAATTTAAACCATATAATAGTCCCAAGTTTGTGTCAAATGGATGTTAAGCCCATTTCTCTACCCCATCCACCTTCGTCTCTCTTCGTTTTATATTTATCTTCACTATAGATAAACAGCTATTCATGAGTAGACGGTAAACCCCATTTCTTTGCCCCTGTTTGATATTTATCTTCTCTGTAGATAAATAGTCCTTCAATAAAAATATGGACAGCTGTATGATTGAGTTGTGTTGGAGGGTTTATTATGACAGTTGATTAGAGACTGAATAATTGAATTGGAGACTGGATAATTGAATTGGATAGAATCAACAGTAGTGGTTTTATCATCAACCCAATCTGTGATTGATAGAAAGATTGACGACGTAGGAGTCCACGAATCAAATTTACCATCAAAATACAGCTATCTAAATAATAAGCAAACAAATAGAAGACTGTTTGTCGGATCAATTCCACCTAGGAACAAGGGGCAACAAGACTGGGTCACAAACCTTGGTTATATAAAGGGACAATATAAAAAAATACAAGTCTATTTTTATGTGAGATTTTTATCCGAGGGATGGACTGTGAAGGAGTATGGGAGTATAGCAGACTCGCGTCTCCTAAAGAAGATAATGTTGTAACATCTTAATTTTGGGGTCATTTTCTCTTTTGAATTTAGGTCGTTTTTGAATGAATTGGTAATAGTGCCACACGCTAAATTTCCGAATTATCTCGAAACATAAGCAGACCATTAGTATTTACAGTCAGTTTTTGTTTTTCAAAAAAATCTCGCGCGACCAGGCTGAGAGACCAATTCTTGCTATAAAAATTCAAAAAAATTATCATAAAAAGAAAATAGTGAACATTTCAGTCAAATTAATTTTCTCTGAACGGAGTTGTCACTGTTGGAAGTTTGGAGAAGAAATATACATCAACTGTGTTCCTGTCGGCTGCGAGATTTTGCCGATCGTTTAATTGACAGACGATAGCTCCACCAGATATTCTCGATTACCAAGTAACATTCTTAATAGCTCCGGTAGTGACTAACGATACACGTTAATTTGGTCCGCCATTTATTGATGTAATTTTAAATGGACAACTAAATGGTTTTATCCAGTCTGTATCTGAGCCACCCGAGGGTCTACAGAGTTGATTTAAAGCTTATCATGTATTCAATATTTACAAACTCAAAGATATGTGGAATTAGCTAAAATAAGCCCCAGTCATTTTGTTGTCCACCGAAACTTTATGATAGGCCTGTTTTGAATACAAGCCAGGGCCCCGTTTCTCGAAATCTTAACTAAAGATAAAATCCAAAATTTAGTAGATACTTCAATTTTAATTGGTTAAGGACTAAAATCAATCTAATATTATCCAATCAAATTACTTAAATTTGGATTTTATCTTACCTAAAATTTCGTGAAACAGGCCACAGGACATTATCTAGCATTGATATTTTGATTTTGTTTTCTTAATTACATTTCAAAAATTCAAACTGAGTACAAAGTAGCGTGTATTAAGCCGCGATCAATTTGATATTCAAGCGAGAAATGCCAAAGGCCGATGGACGCTGTTTAAATACCCGTCAATCTGATTAAAATACACATCTATATTTCGTTTCGTTTATTTATATTTTCGATGGCCTACACTACATAAAGATCTGACTGGTTGTAGCGACAGGTCGCGTCAGAGGTCACACGAGCGGTTTTTGACCTTATGGCGTCAGACATTGATTAATCCATCAGCGTTGACGTTTCTAGGGGTTTACCCAAATTTCCGCGCCATGAAACCGCCGTAACACACCGCCTCATTGGCTTATTCCTCGCACCAGTAAGAACGCATAGTGTAAAACCAAGTAAAACTAAATTTTGAACTATAAAAATGAAACGAAATAGAATCAGATTGAAGATCCGCGTACCCTTAAAACTAGTTGTACCATTTTAAGCCATTTGACTGTAGACAACCAACGATTTGATTGTGTACTATCAACAATAAAACTAAGCCCAGTAGTAGGTTTATTAGACAGCTCAAGGTTAGAATATTCAATCATACTCTTGATTCAATAACGGAACATACCCCCTGGGAAATATATTATTGAAATGCATTTATCAATGTCGAAAATCATGGCTGTGTTCTTGTAATTCACACTGGTTCTGTCCATTCACGACAGGCTTGTTATTCGCAGCTGCATTGTAGATGATTCTTTGCATTTAAAGGGTCAATCCCTTAAAATCCTTTGCCTTATGGCCGAGCAACTAACTAAATATATCTGATACGTTTTCAAACAACTTAAATCCGTCAGTCTTAGTCTCGAAATGGAAGCCTGTGCCATAAAGCTCTATTATGCGATGTCTGTATAAAACCAGACTTTTATTTTATCAAGTACAGCACGAGGGGGGTGCGCTGTATAGACCTCTAACGGAACGGGGATGGATTATTGGGTCACCAAACGAACAAATTGACGCGAAATCTTAAAAGGGTTCACGTCCAAGCGGCTCAATGTTTTGAGCTGAAAGTTTGAGACAGGACACAAAGACATTTATTTTTGTGTCTCTATTCAAATCGGGATAGTCCCTTTAAAGTGAGAATTTCATATTTATTAAGAAATTCAAAACATAATTATGTCTATGTCATTTGCTCAATAGGTTGCCAGTTCACTATTATACGATCATAGGTAGATTTTTCACAATCCAAAAAATCATTCACCCCGGAAATAATAACACAATTACCTCCCTTATTTTTCTATTCCCCCATACAATAGCTATCTTCAAACGTTTGAATTTGAAGTTGAAAATGATATTTTTGTCAATTTCTCAACTGGCAATAGTGAACAAGGTAGGACTGTTAATAGATACAATCTATTTTAAAATTTTATTGCAATACATTTCAAAAATATAACTTAAAAATATGAAATTCTCGCTTTAAATAAATGTACATGTAAACATTATAATATTAATATAATACGAGATACGATGCACCTTGTCACAGATTTCACAAAATTAAAACAAACAACCAATCCTCCTTCAAAGATCACGGGTCCCCATAAAACAATCGTAAAAGAGCCTTTGACGTGGCAAAATGTCCGTCATAGTAGCCTACAATGTGTGGCGTATGCCCGTCTTCAAGGATTAACCATACGGTGTTTGACTCCATATCATTTAATCCCTCCCTCTCTCTCTCTCTCTCTCTCTCTCTCTCTCTCTCTCTCTCCCTCCCTCTCTCTGACACACACGAGTGTACAAATTTAAACTACTTGTATTTATATGTCTCTGTGTAATATTGATTTCAATTAAAGTTTCACAATTAAACTGGATGATGCCGACACATGCACAACTGTATTTAGTTGTCTGGTAAATCGAGATAATAAAATCATTCTTCGCATTTTCCAATTTTTTGTTGCTGACCACGTCTCGGTAGAATTTCAATCCCAAACGACATTGATAATTGTAAACATTCTAACGACCTACATAATGGAAAGCTTACATCTGATTTGAAATATCTTCTCGTTCTGAAGAGTAAATAACGTTCAAAATTAAAATCGGAAACGATTGCCCTTTGTTTTGATCCCAATTTTCTTTGTCCTTTTGACTAGCAACTAGTAGATCCTCGTATAATTTTCATTCACATGGGAGGGGGATGAGTTGGATTCCGAATTCCAAGTCCAAAATATCGCTCGATTCATCTGTCTTAGGTGTTGATGGGGGCTGTGTATGGGGCAGGTTATGACGAAATTTCATACATATATTTCTCCTGGAGGTAGGTCAAGCATTTAAGGACATTGAAAATTTCAATTGTTTATGTCAATAGTTTGTATGGCCTCGGTCTGTTTACATTTCATACTTGGTGGATTTTAATCGTGATGGGTGGTACTAGAGTTGAAACCGGACTGGAGTGATACTGGAAGGATATCTATTCTAAAGAAAGACATGTACAATATTATAGTTACTGTAGCTGTAGCAATCGATCAAGGAAAATACATCAGAAATATTTTGTTAAGGAAGCATGTTAAAATTAAGATGAACACCAAAATTCCATCAACCGAGATGTAGTGATGTAACCTTAGGTTATATCTAAAATACTAGGTTGGATCAGATCAGTCGGTACTCTTACATCTTCGGTAACCAGAGGGATAAAGAGAGGGGGAGAAAGCGAGAGAGAGGGGGGGGAGCGATTTCGGGACTAACATATGGTTCAATTTTATTTCAATAATTTGCTTGCGCGTAGGGGGTCTTTATCAGTTGGAGGGCCCGGAGAAAACCCACGAGGTTGGACAAGCTACTCAGGACCTTGTCTAGTAGCCTACAAACGCGGATTCGCAACCACGCCAGTTGACTCAATGACAGGCTTTATGATACTATGATACAATGTGCACTCGCTAACCATTCGCCCACCGCCCCCTTTGTTGATTGTACTGCTGACGGGAGCATGTTACCAACGTAACTAAGGGTCTTTACTGTGTGAGGAAACCGGAGTTGACACTCGCGACACTCTAGACCACTCTAGGCCACCCCAGCCTATTGGAATTACAAAACATAAATCGTGCGCGGAAACGCTGCTTTATTCCGCTGGCAGAAACGCATGCATGGCTAACGGACCTAATTCAGTGCCAGTAAGTGGTAAATGGATTGGTAGTTTAATTAGATGTAACCATGGTATAAATATCGATATATATATAAGCGTTTTTACTTGTTTAACTCGGTGTGTAAGCCAGTTATCTATTGTAACATTCTCCCAGCTTGTCTTACATCTTAACTACATCAACAAGATGACTAACAAATGGCAACATTTATTCATTTAATGTCCGGACACAGACTCAAGTGACCCACTCATTAATCGGTTTTTCATTTCACTACATAGAACCATAACTAAATCAGACCACTAGATTGGTTTTCTTGCTAGACATTTCCCAGTAATGTGCGATCGTTCTGCCCTGGTCAAATTAGACTGACAGTTTAAAAGGATGTTAGTGGGTTTTGGTAATTATGATTGGATGTTTCGTGGTGTATCCAAGATCACGTGGGACAAGATGTGGGTTACTCCAGTTAATTGGTTAATAGTTTGAACATTAGAATTACGTAATATTTACCCCATTAATAAAGATGGCTACAGAGTGACGTGATTAATAAAGAAAAGCGGCAGAGTGACCCCATTAATAAAGATAGCCACGGGGTGACGTCATTTATAAAGATAGCGACAGAGTGACGCCATTGATAAAGAATAGCCACAGAGTGACCCATTAATAAAGATAGCGACAGGGTGACGCCATTAATAAAGCTAGCGACAGAGTGACGCCATTAATAAAGATAGCGACAGAGTGACGTCATTAATAAAGATAGCCACAGGATGACGCCATTAATAAAGATCTCAGAGTGACGCCATTAATAAAGATAGCGACAGAGTGACGCCATTAATAAAGATAGCGACAGAGTGACCCGATTAATAAATACAGGGACAAAGTGACGTCATCAATAAAGACTGCGACTGGTTGGGAACTAGGAGATCACTAATAAAAACAGAAAATTACTTTAAAAACTGTGTTTCAAATTAATATTCATTCATTAGATTTGCAAAAAGCAAGCGGAATACTACAAGGAAATTATTGGATTTACTGTGAAAAGTTTCTGTGGAATATTTGTTTAGTTCTTTTGAGGATTTAGGAATTTCATATTCACTCAACAGTGAATGATACCCATCAGTGTAAAACTAATAGGACCAGTGAAACTGAGGATACCAATCTATTTATTGCTGTAATTTTATGAACGGATACGTTTCTGTTAATTTTGAACAAAATGGCCTCATTTTTATCCCACATTTCCTCCATACTTCACCTTTCATATCTTTTTGGTCGGGAGAAGAATACAAGCGACAGTAAAGACAACCAGGAATATGAAACTGTGGATACTGATGAGTATTTTTACATTGAAGACCATACTGATAAATGCTGCAGTATAACCATTCATTTCTTAGATGAATATGCTTATGGTATCATGAAAAACATTTTATTTGAATACTATGATAAGAGCCAATTTCAAGATAAAGGAAAATGTGGACTACTTTATAGAGAATTATATAATGGTAGAAATTTATTAATACATGTATATGACTCAACAAATAGAATGCATATACAAGGCGTAGCATGTTCTGAGTGGTACTATGAACTATTTCCGTTATTTAAGGAAGATTTTTGTGAAGCTATAAAAAGTAATAGATTTATACATGTTATATCAAACCCCAGAGGGAATGAAGAAACCCGAAATGATGAACAGACACGTGTAAAAGACATTAACTCATTAACTAAATCAAGTAGTCACGCCTCACTGCAACTTCCATTGCCCTTACATTGTTCTACCCCAATTAAACAAACAGTGCTAAATCAGTCGGACGTGGAATGCCTGTTTACGCAATTAAGGGTCATGGAAGAGCGGATAAATTCTCTTCAAGTTTCCAGTACAAATGCCAAACCTACATGTGACACTAGATCTATCCACACTCAAACGGATAGATCTAGCTTGACTATATCTACTGGAGTACATGTGCACAATATACAGCCAACTCATCAAGGTCAAGATAAGACAAAACAAACCCATTCCCCTGTCCACAAAGTGCCAATTAACCCGAAGGAACTGAAAATAGAAAAGGAAAAACCCATAAATCAAGATAACCACCAAACGCAGCATGATACTTCTATACTCAAAAATCAACTCAAAGGTACATTAATAATTGGTAGCTCCATTCTTCAAAGAATTACTCCAAGGGGTTTAAAAGAAAACGTAACTGTGAAATGTATAAAGGGTGGAATTATACCCACTATATACAAACAACTGTCTTATTATCACCTACCTGACTTTAAAGACATTATTATATTGGTTGGCGGTAATGACATGAGCCAAGGAAGAAATCTACACAGAATCGAACAAGATATTATCAAGGTTATTGATTATATCAAAGGTGCTTCTCCATCTACCAATATACTCCTGTCGCGAGTTCTACCCAGGTGTGATGTGGACGTTGCTCCCATAAATGTGATATATGAAAAGGTGTGTAAGAACTCGCGTATTTCCTTTATTAAATATCGTCAAATATTTTCGTATGATTGGAACATGTACTGGGAAGATGGAAAACATCTGAGTGATTTAGGAACAGCTGAGTTAGTCAAAACATTTAACAATTATGTGGACATCCTGAAACCATCAAAGCGTGTAAAAACTCCCATCTGCTTCAACTGTGGAGAAACTGGACATGTTTCAAAATCCTGTAAGCTTCCACCAGATGTGCATTGCTACTCTTGTGGAGTAAGGGCCCACAAAGCGAAGAATTGTTATCACAATTCTAGTTACGGGTCTATGTATGATCAATAGAACATAGGCAATGTTGTTAATGCCGAAAAAATACTTCTGAAACATCTTCCAGCACAGGAGCGTTATCTGTATGACAAAATTCAATATAGAACTTTTCTTTTACATTTATTTGATAACTTTAATGTCCCTCCTCGTGATACTGTAATCACTCCTAAAAGCAGTGTAGAAGTCGAGAAAAAAATTAACGTAACCTATACTTGTTCAAATCATTCATTTAATAACAATCATATTAATATTAATAAATCGTATAAAATGGATACTCATATTTGTCAAAATCCAACAAACAAAGTTGATCATTCACATTCTAGTGTTAATAGTGATGATATAATTGATTCATTGTCTGATAACTCACTCCAGACTACCGCACTGTCATCGGCAATTAGTGATGAGGGTAATAAAACAGGTGTTGATACTTATAACATGACAGATTCCTTTTCCAATCCATTTATTACTAAACGTCTTGGATTCAAACTCTGTCATCTAAATATCAACAGATTTTACAGTAAATTCGATGAAGTAAAAGATTTTATTCTTGATGAATCTAATAAGATTGATATTTTAGGTCTAACTGAAACATTTTTACACTCAAAGATTAATGTCGCATATATAAATATTTCTAATTTTGAAATAATTCGAAAAGATAGATGCAATAAAATTGGTGGAGGATTAATTATGTATGTAAAGTCTAACATCATATTTAAGAGACGGCCAGATCTAGAGATTGGGGATATTGAAACAATATGGATCGAAATTACACCCAAATATAGAAAATCATTTTTATTATGTTTGGTTTACCGACCTCCTGCCTCAAATCTAAACTGGTATAACATTTTTGAAAGCCAGCTAAATATTATTAATAGTTCAAATATACCATTATATATTATGGGTGACATTAATATAGATTTTAACGTGAACGTTCCTAAACAATGGTCTGAAATTTTAACGATAAACAATTTACACCAACTTGTTGATTCTCCAACAAGGTGTACCCAGAATACCGAGACAACAATAGATCATCTATATACGAACGCTCCCGATACGGTTATAGAATTAAATGTTCCAGTTTATGGCCTTAGTGACCATTATCCAGTTATTTTTATCATAGGAAATGATAAAAACGTCAGGCGGCATTGTCATCTTGAAATCGAATACAGAAATTTCAAACATTTCAATGAATATGCTTTTTTAAATGACCTTTCTCTTCAAAGTTTTTCAGATATTGAAACTATAGATAATCCAAATATGGCATTGGAGATATGGTATAAATTATTTCATGCTATTCTTCATCTGCATGCACCAAAAAAACGAAAACGAATAAAAAATTATAAACAACCAGAATGGTTTAATTCAGAAATTAATAAAGCTCGAAAAACAAGAGATTTTTACAAGAGAAAAAATGATCATATCAACTACAGACTTTGGCGAAACAAAACGAAAAATTTAATAACAAGTTCTAAGTCTAAATATATCAAAACTGCCATTCAAGAGAACAAAGACTCAAAACATATTTGGAAATTTTTTAACAATGCTATGGGAAATAAAAAGAATTGTCCCTATCCGGTGACTATCAAATCAGATAATAAAGAATATGATGATCTATCTGATATTGCTAATATTATGAATAATTATTTTACCAATGTTACCGATGATATTAAGCCTGTATATAACCCCCTTTCCAATAAATATTGTGAAAAAATTGATAAATTTGTTAAAAAAACAATTCCTCCCGACAACGAATTTACTATAAATTATATCTCCTGTGCAGATGTACACAAATATCTAAATATGCTCGATCCAAGTAAGGCTACTGGTATTGACTCAATAGGACCAAAAATTCTAAGGATGTCGACAGACTATATTTTTGAATCATTAACTTATATAATAAATTTATGCATCTCAAAAGATATTTTCCCTGAACAATTAAAATTTGCTAAACTTATTCCAATCCACAAGAAGGAAGACAAGAATCTACCAAATAATTATAGGCCGATTTCTGTCTTACCCACAATATCAAAAATATTTGAAAAACATATTAGTTCTCAAATTACAGAATATTTTGAAAAGAACAAACTATTTTATGAATTCCAATCTGGTTTTAGAAAAAATCATTCATGTTCAACAGCCTTATTGCGAATTACAGATATCTGGCTGAGAGAAATAGACTCAAGTAATATGACCGGAGTCGTTTATCTTGATCTTAGTAAAGCTTTTGATCTTATAGACCACAGATTAATCCTCCAAAAATTAAAATTATACAAATTTGACTTGAAATCTCTTAAACTAATCTCATCTTATCTCGAATTTCGAAAGCAACAAGTAGTCTTAGGGGCATGCCATTCAAATATTACTGATGTGAAATGTGGGGTCCCACAGGGATCAGATATTGGTCCGTTACTTTTCTTGATTTTTATAAACGATCTCCCACTTCATGTCAGTAAATGCCATACTGATCTATTTGCTGATGACAGTACCCTTCATTTCTCTAGCAACAATATAGCCAATATAGAGATTGCACTTCAAGAGGATTTACTAAATGTATTTAATTGGTGTAATGATAATGGTATGGTAATTAATGCTAAAAAGACAAAAGCCATGCTAATAGCTTCAAAACACCAAACAAACACAAACAGCTTATCACTAAAAATTAATGGAGAATCATTAGAAAATGTATCTGAAGCAGTGTTATTAGGACTTACTGTTGACCAAAATTTAGATTGGAATCTCCAAATTAACAAAGTTTCCAAGATTATATCCTCCAAAATCTACCTCCTGACAAAGTTAAAACCTTTTTTACCACACCATCTTAGAATTTTATTTTTCAACGGCTATATTTTACCATATTTAGATTACTGTTCCACAGTTTGGGGCAGTGCCAATAAAGGTAAACTAGAGGTCCTGTATAAACTCCAAAAGCGTGCGGCAAGGAGCATTTTGGATGAAAAACCTGATTCACATTCGGCACCTTTGTTTAAAACTCTAAATTGGCTTACAATCTACCAACGCATTCAATACAATCAAGGAATGCTCACCTTCAAAATTCTAAGAGACAAATTACCATCATATTTATATAACACATTCTGTGAAAATTCGAAATTGACCGAAACTAACATGACATTGAGATCAGAAAGTCAAAATAAATTAGCAATTCCAAAAAGTAAGAAAAAGGCAATGACAAGAACATTCCAATATACCGCCTCTGTATTCTGGAATTCACTACCTCAAACTGTGAAACACGCGTCTTCAAGTTTTATCTTTAAAAAAGAGTTAGTAAAACACGTTAAATCTTTGAACACTTGTTAATTACTTTTGCCCTCTGAATGTATGTTTATTTGCTTTTCTTTTCTCTCCTTATTGTTTGTTTGATTTTTTTTTCTTTTTTTTCTTTAATTATTATAAGCTTATATAATATGTACTTTGTAAATATCATTACCATGTAGATTCTAGTTTTAGAGTAGGAGGGACATGTTGAAAATTAGAACTCATGTACTAAATATGTTCCCTCAGAAAATAAAGTCATTATTATTATTATTATTATAATCCACACTTAGGAATTTTAATTCCCTTTTCAATCCACTCTGTTAAACCCCCAAAAGGTTTGTGAGGGCACTTGGTCCAGATTTTGCCCACCGCGCTGGTGTCTTTACTTCCTGTATTTCGTTCAATTTGTGTTGACGTGTATTTGGGTACCATAATGTGAGTGTGCGGGCGGAGGGGGTATAATTCAATGTCAGACTACGGTGCTACTCGTGGTTGCTTAATTACACTTGCTTATGATATTGTTATTTGTATCTTATATTCACTTTGTTCTTCTCTTCTCATAAACAAAACGGCCACAATAAAATTTCTTTATCTGCATTCTAGAAACGGAAAGCTGAAACGGCCCCGTTAAAACCTCAGTGACTGTTTCGTGTACCAATTCATCAGAAACGACGCAAATGCATGACTAAAAGTCCCCCAGCAGGGCTGTCTTCAGGGGCCATCGCGACAACTCCACTCTCAGTTTCCATGGTTAGATCTATTTGATAAGCCAACTTCAAGTTTGGTCAAAGTCCACGAGATGTAAACAAGGCTATCGCTAATCCCAACCCTGGACCTAGCTGTAACGCTTACCCTAAACCTAACCTACCATCTCGCCAACAATCATGTGCCCAGTATCCTTCGCAGTCAATCCATGACTTACTGTTGATGTACTTCCTGGTCCTAGAACACCTTATTTGGTGTGTTATTCATGTTGCTAACAACCGATAGCCATGCGTTAACATTCCTACTCTTGACTTTCCTCCATTTTCAAGTTTCTCGTTATAAAACATTATTGATTATTTATTAAACATGTCATTTACAGAATTCTAAACTTAACAAACAGACTCTATGGCGAGCTTTTATATACAACCGCGGAGTTATACCATTCTTAATTTAATTTGATATCACCCTAGAGATGATATAAACTTGAGGTTTGGATTCTGGCAGAAAGAGGCTGACGAATTAATGCTATTATTTTTTTCGGTTATTTTATTAACATTGCGAGAGTTTTAGACACGTTTCTGAAAACGTTGGTTTATTTTGAGATTTTCTCCTTTTTTTCACACGTCTGTCGGATGATAATCAATTTCGTTTTGATGAAATGGCGGGAATTTGAGACGCTGGTGAAGGTCAGACAGATGCCGGTATATAGTAATTTACACAGCAGGAAATTACAGGCTAATTTTCAATTACAAATAAAACCATTCGACATCGATTCTATTGTAAACTGGATGTAAGGGTTTAAAGCGGGAATCCTTACCTATGACGAGCAAGGATTTGGTCATGCAGGGTGTGTGTGGGGGGGGGGGGGGGGGGTAGTGGTCGTGCGTCAAGCTATAGTTGTCCGGTCACCTTTGGATGTCGGTTGTGGTTTCCGTTACATTTGTACATTTTATGTCTAGAAGAATAAAAGTATTATGTAGAGTTAACATAGTGTTGTGAATGAAGAACTTGGAGAATCTGGACAATCAATAGTGTAACATAACCTGCGACTTCCAAGCTAGCGAACAAGCGCCTGACTCGCTGAGCCCCTGCAAACTTTCTAGACTTACACCGAGATAGAATTACCGAACACTTGGTTAGTGTGAGGCGCCTGACTCACTGAGAGTAACCGTGCGTTCTTGTTTCCAACACTTAATAGGAGGGTTAGCACACGGGGACAGAGTCGGATTACCCTATAAGCAGTGTAGGCAGCTGCCTAGGGCCCAACACATAATAGGGCCCATAACGTTTTCGACGACCTTTTTAAATTTTATTTTTTCACATTATTTAATTTACTGGACTACTCTTCCGGCGAACCTCACTCGGTTGTATCAGCGGTTCACTATAAAGGAAGAGGGCTCACGCGGCTTGGGATGGCCGGTCACCTCTGGCTTGCGGCTGTGGTTTCGATCCCCGGTGTGAGCGTATGTGGCATGGAGATAGGGGCTCCTTCTCAACCTCGTGGGTTTCCTCCCACAGCAAAGACCCCTGCGCGTGCGCTAAGATAATAAAAATGAAAAATAAGACTTGTCTGCGATATCACCTTCGGTGGAAGCGGACGTTAAACGCTAAGAACAACAACGGCCAGTTAGTTGCACCGTAGCACTCGAGATGAGCTTTAATAGCGTGATCGATCAATCCAACTGGGAGACTGGTCACTTGTTCGCCTTGCATTAGCCTTGTATCCGGTTTCGCTTTCATCTTAAAAAAAAAATTGGGGGCGATTTTTTTTTCATTACGCGAAGGCCGCGTCATTTGAACGTAGGTCGGTGTGATATGGCCCAAAGGCAAAGGTGTCGATGGGAGAAGAGAGAGCAGCAAAAAACATGAAGTTGAAAAAGGCGCCTAAAACTACGCCCAAAATTAAGAAGTGTTTGGCGACCAGGGACAGGGTCACTGCTCAGTCGTTGAAATCACTAATAATGATTCGCCGACCGACGAAAAGGGAGTGACTTCTGCAAGTGATGATGGCAGCTTAGCAGACTCCGGTGAAGGTGGGAATGGGCATATACGAAGAAAGGGTAGTCGTTAGAAATGCCTTTTCTGTTGATGTGGGTCTATGGCCATCACATGTAATAATAATAATAATAATAATAATGTCCTAAAATCCAACCGAAGCTGCTCTTTGGTAACATTATGGTCAGTTAAAAGAAAACACTAGTTAAAAGGAGTATGCGATCAACAATTAAAAGAAGACGTTTCTAAAAAGATGGGTTTTAAGATTCCGTTTAAAACTGTCAATTGATGCACAGTACTTGAGTTCTATGATGAAAAGAGGGAGTTATAGGCGTACGAGGCAGGGGGGGGGGCGCAGCTGCCCCCTAACTTTCGGGCAATCTGTCTTTTTCAGGCAGACGGGTAAAGTGAAAAAAGAATTATTTTATCTACATGACAAAATAAAGTGCGAGGAATCTAATAAAACACTAATTTTACGCGCTGGAATAACAGGTAAACGCTTTTGCGGCCGTTCGATATGCCAAATTTGTCTTGGGGATCCATACAAGATCAGCTCCGAAAATTTTTCGGGAATTTCGGGTTCTGCCCCCGTACTGTCATCGAGCGCTAACAAAACACTAATTTTACTTTTGCTTTGATTGAATACCACGAATTTGTACTGAGTTAAAACATTTTGTCTGAAGCCACTCTACTGTGTGCGACATTTTTCGGGTATCGATTATTATTTGTGAATGCAGCTGTAACAGTGTGATTGGATGGGTGGAATTCAGAGTGAGGTTTCGGTTACAAAACCATTGGGACACTTTTGGAGTTGCTTACACGGGCTAAAATAGCAGTAAACGCATTTGCGGTGGCTAAATTTTCAAAATTTTCTCGGGGGGGGGGGGGGGTCCTCCATATTCCGCGACGATTGATTGGTTGTTGGGAATTGGGGTCAGTCAGGTAGGCTACATTGAACCACACTGAAGTTGTTGTATTCACAGACTGGAATAGCAGGAAAACGCGTTTGCGACAGTCAAAGTTTCAAAATTTTCGCCCAACGGTACCGTCTTCGTGGACTGTAAACGATTGATTGGTTAATTGGAATTCGAATCAGAATATAACAAGTACCCTAACCACTTCTAAGAAGATAGTAGGAAAAGAAAAGTATGGACGTATATCCTAGGAATTCTTGTTTCTCTTACAGCGGTATTAGTTTTACGTCACACAAAGAGCCCAGCTGGTCGAGCTGCCTAGGGCCCATCAGAGCCTTGATCCGCCTCTGCACAGGGATGAGTGTGTAGTAATCTTTGGTTGTTAAACCGTGCCTGAATAAACCTCCAAGTACGATCTCAGATGAAGTCATGTGACAATTATACGGCAATGCGTATGACCCCAAGTTCACAAAGCATTCTCAGCCACCAGTTAAGAGTTTACTCAACTTTCAATCATTGTTTATGAGAAATATCTTTGATCCAGAAACACAAATATTTGCACATAATTGCTTATTGGTGTATTTGATACATTAAAACAACAAAAAGTTTTTTAAAGGGCTATATTTTAGTTAAAATAAGACCAACTATTTTGAGTAAATTCTTAAATCTGAGAATGTTTTGTGAACTCGGGCCCTAGTTTAAAATGATTCAACCAAAACTATTCGACTAAATCTTAGTTAGTTATTATTTGTCAGGTTAATAAAGATGCATGCCTTTACAGTCAAATTGTCTGATAGTTGTATACATACTATTATCACCCAATAACACATTTGACAGTAGATATCGCTTGTGTGCTAAATTACATAATCTACTGCAATATCTCCTTAGGAGATCATATCGCTTTACATGAATTTGATTGGTCAATCAAAAAGGAACTACTTTCAAAAATACTGGGTCAAAATATAAGACTTTGCAATAAGTAAACTGCTGTCAAAAAATGATGTATCACCACGCAGTAATGTACCAAAGATTAAGTAAAAGTGAAATTTATACCAAAGAATTATATTTATTTATTTGTGCATGTAAGAAAGAATTGGGTGATAAATAAAATCTCCAACTCGTCTTTTTTGATATCAAAAAAGACTCGAAGGAGATTCTCTATTTATTCTATCAATACAATGCAAATGGTCATTATTTTCCATCAAATGACCGACTATCTATTCCACTTCTGGGGCCCCTGGAAATATCCCAATATTATGGCAAACACAATTCAACAAAGTCGAGGATGGATAATGGATGTGCATGTATGAGAGACTTATGGCGGGGTCCAAAAAAATATTTCACCTCTCCCACCCCGTCCCCAGATCTGAGGTCCTAGGATTCAGCCTGCCAATCCTACAAGTAAATGGGAAAGATACTGCGTTAGGGAAGCGGCCATATGTGTTGTTTAAAATTGTTGTACACATGGTTCATTTTTATTTCAATAATTCGCTTGAACGTAGATGTATTTAGCAGTGGGGGCGGTGAAGGGGGGGGGGGGGTCCCAGAGAAAACACACGAGGTTGACAGGTGACCTTTCACCTTCTCGCGTACAAGGGGGAAACCGAACCCACGTCTCTTGGTAGATCTTAAAATTTAGCGCACACCTACATCCGGCTACTCTTCTTCTTCTATAGCGATGGTGATATCGCAGCAAGTTGTTTTATTTTTATTATCCCAGCGCAGCACAAGGATCTTTCATGCGGGAAGGATTAGCCAATGAAGCCAATGAAACGGGCTGTTACGGAGAGTTCTTGGCCTTGAACTGTGGATAAACAACTAGAAACGTCAACGCTGATTGATTAATCGATGTCTGACGTCACAGGGTCAAAAAGCCGCTTCTCTTTTGACCCCTGACGTGAACTCTACCTATAACTTGCCAGATCTCCATGTAATGGAAACCATCGAAAGTATAAAAACGAAACTAAGTAAAGATCTGTATTTTAATCAGATTGCCCTAGTCACATACGCTCATATCATTGATTAAACCCAAGACGACAAGCCTAGAGCTCATAGCGCAACACTCTAGACCACTAGGTCATTAGAACGGCCTATTCGGCTTCACAACCCCACGCCATTGTTTATGTGTGGTGCGGTCTTCCTGCACAAAGTATTGAAAGACAAATCAGTGTATGTTTAAACGTGAAGTCAATTTTCTTCCAGCCCCTATAAATAGCAAGGGGTTGACAGTTTAATCATACTTATCACCGTTATAAACTGGATTCGACCGTGGTTGGATGATTGGTGAGGCGGTGGTTAAAAAGGTGACGCAATCCACTATAATTCCTCTTCAACACCGATAATACGGCGGTCATATTGTCCGGATATTTCAGATTAAATTACCGGAATATGTCGAAGAATGTCGATTGCAAATAAATCTGCTACTATTGATGGTTACGGGTGGTTATCATATAATACCGACCGGGGGGGGGCGAATGGTTTGCACGTGCGCGCTGTATCACAAAGCCTTTCATTCTTTCATTGAGTCACCTGGCGTGGTTTCGAATCCCCGGTTGTACGTGACAAATGTAGGATCGCCTGTCCAACCTTGTGGGTTTTCTGCGGGTCCTCCTGTTTCCTCCCACTGCTAAACACCCCTACGCGCAAGCGAATTATTGAAATAAAATCAAACCATATGTTAGTCCCGAAATGACATAGTTTGTGTCGAGTGGACGTTAAACCCCATCTCTCTCTCTATAATTCCGACGGTCGGTCTATTATACTAATATACTATTCAAAAAAAGTAGGGGATATTTGATTTTGGGGGCATAATACTAAAATATGCAAATGACTACGAAAAAGTCACTATAGAACCTAACAGAAGAAACATTTCCAGTTACATGTGACGCCCAAACGCACCAATAGCTACCGCATGGAATGCAGGTGATGTTTGGGATCATCATGGCGTCCAACCCAAGATTTGCACGACTCTGACTTTGAATGTTACAGTCATTGTGGCATTGAATTCCAGGGTGGAAACATCAGTTTAATTGTTTTAGTGACCAGAAAACAAATTTTGATATGCGTCGGCTTACCCAAAATGAAAGGTTACGTGCCCTTGGCATGCTACAGATCGGCACAACACAGGCGGTTCTGGCGCGGACGATGAATGTTTCTCAGTCTGTCATAAGCAGGCTGTGGTCCAGATACCGTGATACACAATCTGTACAGGACAGACCACGCTCAGGTCGACCAAGGGCGACCACTAAAGCCCAGGATCGATTTATCCGTACCTTGGCCTTGAGAAATCGTGTCATCACAGCAAATCAGATCAGCGCTCGTCTTCAAACAGACACTGGTGTGAGAGTGATCCCTTGTTTGAGAGATCATCACATTCAGGCAAGACGTCGTTGGTGTAGGGATCGTCAACACTGGGATAATCGACGCTGGAGCAATCTGATGTTTACAGATGAGTCAAGGTTCACTGTTGATTTTTTGGACAGACGTAGGAGGGTGTGACGTCGTCGAAACGAGCGTTTCCAAGACGTTAACGTCATCAGACATGATCGATTTGGGGGTGGTTCTGTTATGGTGTGGGGAGGCATCACTGTTGCTGGAAGAACGGCTTTACATGTTGTTGCAGGGCGTGTTACAGGCCAGTACTACCGGAACAACATCTTGGCAGTCCATGTTGTGCCGCTCGCACGACGTCATGGCCGCCGTTTCATCTTCCAGGATGACAACGCAAGATGTCACAGGGCCAGGATCGTTACAGGTTACCTCCAACAACAGAACATCACCACATTACCTTGGCCAGCACTGAGTCCCGACCTCTCCCCCATCGAGCATGTCTGGGACATGCTTGGACAGAGGTTACGTCAACGTCAACAACGTCCTGCCAATGTCCAAGAACTTGCTGCTGCGTTGCAACAGGAATGGGACAATCTGGACCAAAATGACCTTAGACGTCTCATTAGGAGTATGCCACGTCGGATCAATGCTTGTTTGGCAAACAGAGGAGGATTTACCCGTTACTGACTTTGTTGTGATGCTGTGGTAACTTTGCTGTTTGACCCCGGGTATCATTTTACCCTTATAATGGTCAGTCTGTGCCTTACTTAGTCTAACGATCATTTGGAATAAATCGATGAATGTGAACTTCATTTCATTTTGTCATTTGTTTCTTCGTCAGTTTCATTAGGTGACTTTAATAACACTTAAAAATCAAATATCCCCTACTTTTTTTGAATAGTATATTTCTGGTAAATCGTTTTTCTTCAGCATGTAACATACAAGATTAGTCTTTGATGATCACCACTGAACCTAGATAATATAAAAACAATGAAATGCAGTTTGAAGTCCCACAGTTCTACCCCGACAGAGGTAACGAAGACATTCGTAGACTAAGTAGTAAGTTATGGCGTATGATATGAGTGGCACTTTAGTGGATCAAAGCGATCACCAGAAAATATCCGCTTGCCCACTAGGTCGAGTTAATTAGCTCTCAACGTCAACTCTTCTTTTTTCTTTTGCAAAATAAATTCTTTAAACTATCTGGATAAAAAGGCACCAGTTTTGCTTTGATCAGTTTGTGTTACTACGCTCGTGCTATCGAGGTCGTATGATTTGACGTGACACACATACTGCACGTGAATTTAAACTTTTGCATCACGGCTGTGAAACAGATTAGCGCCATAGTTGTGGATATGAAAGTCTGGGTGATTGTGGCTTATGGTGCCTCTATTCAGTAGAGTTAAAAAAAAATAATCAGAGTAGTCCACAGGTTAACACTCGTTTTTTCAAATTATTCTATTAGATTTTTCCTTTTGTGTCTATATTAGAATCGTCAGTTCTTCTCTTTTATAGACTTAAATTGGTCATATCTGAATATTGCTCTATTCTTCCCAGTTTAATAACTCCCTCGGTGACATGTCCCAGACAGTGTGAACAAAGGAATTTCAAATGACCCAGGAAAATTAATATGTACTTCTTGATCGAATTCCTGAAAGTAAGAAATAAATTATGATTGAAAAAAGAAAACAATAATGAATCAAACGTGCTTGAAAATAAGATGAGGTCTATATAGGGTGACACAATACACTAATTCAAATTTTTATCGAGAGTAATGTCAACCGCATGACCCGATTTACAAGGACAGTGGTCTGACGATGCCGGGAGCAATTCCCTTGGTTATATGCGACCAAAACTCAAGTAAAGGACCTAGTACGTAGAAATATACGAAATATGTAAAGAGAATCCTTTGGATGTAAATCGAATCGTAAAAAGCTAAGATATTACGATCGTATAATGGAGAAAGAGAGAGAGAGAGAGAGAGAGAGAGAGAGAGAGATTGGGTTTAACGTCCACTCGACACATAGGTCATTTCGGGACTAACGCATTGTTCAATTTTATTTCAATAAACCGCTTGCGCGTAGGCATATTTAGCAGTTGGAGGAAACCTGGAGACCCGGAGAAAATCCACGAGATTGGACAGGCGTCCCTACATCTTGTCACGTACAACCGGGGAATCGACACCAGGTCCGTTGACCCAATGGCAGACCCAGTGCGCACGTGCTAGCCATTCGGCCATCAACCCCGGTCCGGTTTGACACAAAACCTTGATTTCAAGTAACTGAACCTTGGTATCTGGTTTTCAAGTAACTGAAACGATAATTTTTATATGTCATGTTTGTGCCAAGCCAGCTTTCTAGACGATCCGTTTGTGATATCGAATGTGAAACTATAAATGAATACCTCGAAAAAAAAAACCAGACACTTAATCTCGCTTTGTTATTTATGGTTTAATATTTAAAAGAAACGACAGTTTCTATCTTGTCTTGAGCAATCAACCGTGTAAATGGTTAAACACGTTCCCTTTGACGCAAGTCGTTCTTCTCAAGGTCTGTTTCTTGAACCCAGACATTATTGCTGTTAAAGTGTTGAACACGTGAGATATCAGGGTGAGATGGTCTCAAGATTTGGCTCACTCAAGATTTGCTGGAAAATATAACAATTTAATTTTAAAACCTATAAGCTCCAAGTCCCCCGTGTCTTTGAGAACCGTCAATGTTGATTTTATTGACTGACAAGGGCTAAAAAAGGCGCCAAAGTCGATTTGCTCAGAACATATTTTACTGCATCTTGGTAAATATATATTTAAAACAAAAAAAAATCTAGCGCTAATCTTACTTCACATATTAGTGCGTTCAATGTAAGAGTTTATGTTCGTGACAGGAGCTGTTATTGGGGTGTTGCTATTCTGATTTTGGTCTAAGAACTTTATTAAATATTAAAACCACTGGCAAGAAAACCAAGACGATTGCAACCCTGAATAATTCATAATAACATGGACAATCTTAACACACGTCAGAAATCCGTGAAGAAACAATTGGAATTGATTTTATTTCAACAAAACTTTGTTTGTTATTGCATCAGTCCAGAGCCGTATCACCACCTCTGTCTATAAAACACGGTCATGTTACTACAATTTCATCAAATGTCAAACAAGACATGAGTTGCGTGTGAAATAGACAATCTCCTACGAGTCTTTTTTTTTATATCAAAAAATATCAACACAAGTTGATAATGTAATACAAACTATGGAAAGTGTTGATATTTTTGATATCAAAAAAGAAGAGTTGGAGAGAAACTTTTATTTATCACCCAATCTTTTCTAACATGCACAGATGAATATGTTTTATTTATAGCACGGCTTTCGTGAGTTAAAAGGTTTAACACAGAGACCGTAGGTCGAGGTGTTAAACCTGGTAACGAATAAAGCGTGCTATAAATGACTTGTAATACTGACACCTGCTCAACATGATCGTTGTTATTGCACGGAAAACCCACTCCACTTCTCTATATGATTTCTACTAAAACTAGCGTAAACAAGCAAAAGTGAGTTTAGTAGAGGTAAAACAAATCTGCTTATTGAACGAAAAGAACAAAGGAAGATCTCCTGTCCTTGTTACAAAATTTTTTACAGGTTTGCACTTTTACTGGACCTGATTACATTACGGCGTATTGATACACCTTTTGTGACAGCAGTCTCTTTTTAAAGTCTGCTTCCACAAAAGTTATATCGCAGACAAGAATAACATGAACGCACGTTAATGACGTTATATGTGCCGGGCGCACGTCACAAATATATGCTACTAATTACTGTTTCTATTATCTATTAAAGTTACTACATTTACTCCAGCAGTATTTTCTATTAATGTAATATGAAACTATATTTACTGGAGCAGTTTTTCCTATCCAAGTGACATGACACTATTTGTAGTTTTATGGGGAAATATCGTGCCAGAATATGCATAACTGTGTAAGGATATTGAATAATGGTTTAATTTTATCAGCTTAATCCAATTAATGATAATATTTACATTTGTTACTGCATTATAATGGTAATTTTCCCCCCATAAGACTCCTCGGACATATTCGTCGATTTATTATGAATTCATAAAGGACTACAGCCGTTTAATTGACTCTGACAGACGTCACATGTGTCTATTTAAGATTACGTGTATTATAGACAGCTGTTGTATTTATAAGGATGCACGGGCTTCTGGTTTACTTTCTAATTCCAATCCTGTAGCGAATTACAAAAAGCCTTAGGAATCTTCCTAGAACATTAGATATGGACATTTCCACTGTAATATAATTGTATTTACATTAAATACCATTCCATTCTATATATTGAAGGAGATCTGATAACAGCACGGACGCTCTTTAATCTATGATATTGAATATAACCGTCCTACCATGATAAGGGAGTTTAGATCATAAGACATGTTGTTCAGTCACGCGGGTACGTGACAAGCAGCAGGGTCGTGTATCCAAACTCATGGTTTTCCTTTCGGTTGGGGGGGGGGGGGGCAATGGCCGAATGGTAAGCACGCGCGTGCTGTATCATAAATCCTGTCATTGAGTCAGCTGGCGTGGTTTCGAATCCCTAGTTGTACGTAACAATGAGTAGAGTCGCCTGTCCAACCTCCTGGGTTTTCTCCAGGTCCTCCGGTTTCCTCCAACTGCTAAAGACCCATACGCTCAAGCGAATTATTTAAATAAAATTAAACCATATGTTAGTTCCGAAATGAGCTAGTTTGTGTCGAGTGTACGTTAAACCCCATTTCTCTCTCTCTTTTCCGCTTTAGATCATAACACAATTGCAAACTAATCGATCATCGAGACGAAAACTTAATAATAGATCGAATCGACTAAATTGAATTTCGCTAAATTTAAATATAATATTTTACATGTTACAAATAGACAGATACTCATTTATTCTGTATTCATCACGTAGTATCTAATATCTTAAATATATTGTTTGTAATAAGATTGTAATCATTCGCCTCCACTATAATGTGTATTTGATTATGATAAATACACAAGAACGATGATAAATGTGGGCGAGGTGAAACTTATGACGTCATCGATCATATATTTGACGAATGCCATCGACCCCGTCAGAGTAAGTAGATATTAAAACGTTAACTACTCCATTTTACCGGATATACTCCTTCTCTTTTATTCTGGGCATGAGCACGGTCTGTCAAGTAAGTTGTTGAGATAACCAGTTTTACGAGTACGGAGGTTTGAGGTTGATCTGTTTAGAAATCACAATGAACCGAAGTTTACACGACTAGCCGTCTGCATTATGTAGCAGGCGCGGATACAGAGGGGGGCGCACCCGGCGCACGCCCCCTCTATTTTTTTGCGGTGGCGAACAATTTTTAGCTCCATATATTCTCGCGGGAAAGGAGAACAAAAACAGTTTAGGTTGGAAATCGTAATTAGTCCTTGTTGGCATTTTAGTCCACTCAAAAATCACGGGCCGGGCTTCGCACTCGCAAGTGGGTGCAACACGCCCCCCCCTTTCTGAAAATCCTGGATCCGCCCCTGTGTAGTGTTACCGAATTAAAAGAACGGCCATTTTAAGTCGCTTACTAGTTTATGTCGAGTTGATGTTTTAGCAACTCCATTTCTCTCTCTGAGTTCATCCATATAATATGGTTCATGCATTTAAATCTGATATAACTGATGGGCTATGCATGTGAATTGTGGTAGTCTTATCTTCTGCCCCAGTCCCTCCCCTCAGCAAAACTCATTTTGTTCTTTTTCTTCTTTGGAGCGACACTATTCGAATAACATGTCTCTGCTAAATCAACTTCGACCGACATGACACTTGATATGCTTGTACTTTGGACAGTTGCACATTATTTGACGAGAGAGAGAAAGAGAGAGATGGGGTTTAACGTCCACTCGACACACTAGATCATTTCGGAACTAACATATGGTTTAATTTTATTTCAATAATTCGCTTGTGCGTAGGCGTCTTTAGCAGTGGGTGGAAACCGAGGATACCCGGAGAAAACCCACGAGGATGGACAGACAACCCTACTCCTTGCCACGTACAATCGAGGATTTGAAACGACGCATCATTTGACGATCTCCGATTGATATAAAAATGCATGGATTATACATGTAATTTTACAGAAGAAACACGCAACAGTTGTGTTGGGCTTTTCATTATTTATCTTTGAACGCCGAAAAACTATTTCGTCTTTTTTTCGTAAAGTTAGACAAAACAACAACAAAACATAGAAAGAGGCTCATTTCACATACCTCATTATTTTTCACATAGTATATATTTTTTGTGTTTTGTAGGCTAATGAGACGATAACGACATGACAATAGAGACTCGCTATACACGTACATGGGGGTACACATTAACCTTTATACATAAAGTTATATACTTTTGTATAGATTAAATATACATTATGGAAGAGCTAAATCTGCCTGTTGCAGGTCTTTCGTTGGACCTTAAATGTTATATAAATTATTATTCAGCCATTTATTATCTACACTGGGATTTGGAAGAGCTGTAAAATAACCCGCGTTCTGGTTGAGACGGGGGTTTATTATAACCGATCACACGGATAGTTTAATTGGTTAACCAAATGTCAAACAGCCTCTCTGTATGACCCCTGACGCGACCCCCGGCTACAGTTAGCCAGATTTTCATGTAGTAGAGGCCATCGAAAGTATGAAAAAATATAGATCTGTATTTTAATCACATTCCTACATAATTACAATACAGTATATTCGTTAGTCCGCCTGAGACTAAACATTTATACACATTGACATTACATGTACCAAACAAATCTCATAGGTGCACTACTCAGTCCAAAAGGAGCGTTAATTCACACTTAGTTATACTCCAAAGGGCAATAAATCCCGATTAATAGTTCTTCCTGTCTTTTATCCGACATCAAATCATAATTTTATTAATTGAATTTTTATTATTATTTGGGATTGGGGAGAGTGTCGAGATCTTATTAACACCAACCTTGACCAAATGTAACTTGTTTATTTAGATCAATGTAGAATAACAATACATGGGGCACGTGGACGCGTATAACTTGAAGGCTTATTAGCTTTGAGATTGACACAAAAATGCAATGAAATGGGGTTTAACGCCCTACTGTTCTGCTTCGAGAATGCTACGCCAAATAGAGAGTTATGGGGGACATTTTGCTGGACAGCGGCAACACGGGGTCTACTCTCATATATCTAATTACAACTCTCAAGGGTTCTTTTACGTTCATGCCAATGTGTACACGGGACCTCGGATATTTGCACCATCTGAACTACTATACGTGTCACTTGCCAGGATAGAATTAATTATAGAAATTCCTTTTTGTATCAAATCCCATAAAATAAATTTAGGTCATTTACATATTTTGCTTGCACGTGGGGATTTGTAACAATTGGTGGGAACTGGAGGACCCGGAGAAAAGGTTGGACAATTTTCCTGGGAATCGAAATGGACTTAATGATAGGCCTTGGGATCTACAGCGTACATGTTAAACCAGTCCACCACCCAACCCAATATATATTAAAGAGTCTGGTGATATATCACGTATGGCTATATGACGTGAAAACCAACTTATCCCGAACTCGTCCGCGGTAAAATTATGACTGGGGAGAGGGGTTTAACATATGCTAATTCTGTTATGCTACCTTTTTGACACACACACACAAAGATCATGTGACTTTTTTTTAGCTTCCTAAGAATGTACCTTCTAATAATATGTTAACGGGTTGAAATTTGTGTAGAACAAAATTAAATGAAAGAATGAAATGGGGTATTTAGCGTCCTGCTTTCCGATACCTAACCGGCTATTTGCTGAAGCGGGGCATACGCAATACAGTGTGCTATGTGAGATATTTTGCAATTGAATTCAAAATGCCAAGGGCTCTTTAACGTTCACACCAACGTGTACTCGAGGCCTTTGCTTTTTTCTACCACCCTAGTGACTAGGCACTGTCCTTATCAGGCTCTCCATCCTACATCGCTGACGAAGGGGTACCATCCAGGAAAATTCTGAGGAACGTTTGCGGCCAACACTAGGGCCGAACAAGGGCCACAGCGGCTTCCTCGATATAAATGCATCAATCCCTATTCTCTTTTGCGTCCATCACTAGGACCGAACAAATGCACCTATTCGTATTGAATTGTGCTATAGAGATCATAATATATGTTTTTCTTCATCAAATTAAATGACAGAACTACACAACAGATCCATCACTCTTGTCAGTTACTCATAGAAACTAGTTATATAATAATAGAGTTTGACAGCCATGGTGTATTACATTTCAAATAATCTCTTTAGTTTCTCTAGTTAGAGTCATTATTTACCAATATGATAAAATTGATAAGAATTAATACCAGCGCCATCGAGTAGAACAGTTCTAGATGAGAGGCGCTATATAAATTCATTATTATTATTATTGTTTATTCTAGACAAGGAAGCATGTAGTCAATGTACAAAATATCTGTCGTATTGTCTTGGTGTATTTTTAGATTCGGTTCTGGAACAATCCAATCAGACATCGAAGCCGTTCAACTACTGTGCCTCCCAAATACAGTTCAAACAGTAAAATAATCAAGTCTAACTAATCTTAATGACCCTCTGAAGATGATGAAAAAATAAACTGGTTCCACTGACAATGTAGAAACTCTTGAGCGTCTGGAATTGGTTCGGGAACAATGCAATCTGGTGTTGCAGACGCCTAACTACTGTGCCTCCCAAAACAGTTTCAATAGAGACCTAATCTAGTGTAACGAATCTTAATGAACTTGTTCCGATAAAACGGTTATTTTCCCCGACAATGTCGAAACATTTGATTAGAACTGTCCTGGTGTACGTCTGGATTCAGTTCTGGAAAAGGAAAATCCGGTACCGAAGTCGCTCGACTACTGGGCCTCCCAAATACAGAGAACTAATCTGGTGTAGCTAATCTTAATGAACTTCTTCCGATAAAACAAAACTATTTCCCCTGACAATGTAGACATTTTTGATTATTGGTCGGGTGGTTTATAGCCTCGATATAGCAATCAGCACCATATCATCAGAGTAAACTAGTACAGAACGTATTATTGAATATTGGGCAGATTAAGATAGATTCGTTACGGATGTTGCTAGCATTCGTTTGGGAGATATAAAAACATTGTGACATCACACGAAACAACCCGTGTTAAATCCTGTATATTAAAGGTCGGTGGTATTGTTGAAAACGTTGGTCCATCTTCTCAATACATTCTTTCACACGAAACGGACGATGAAACTTGGGTGTTAAAACCTGTATGTTAACGGACAATGAGATAGCAGGAAAAACATGCACTTGTCTGTCAACGTTGATACATTTCCGCAATAGCTGTGAATGAAGAGTTTTTCGTGTGAAATAAAATATTGTTTCCAGGACTTGTCAGGCAAGCGAACATTATAAGTTTGAATGAGGGATATTATCGACAATCATTGTCGGAAATAAAGCCTGTAATAATTATACAGCATGGAGGATATGATGTCAAGCTTTCTGCGGGGACAATATTAACAAATTGACACATCAGGCGTAAGTATAATCTTTATATCGTAACACGTGTTTTACACTGTAAAATTGATAAGTTCACGTATAAATGCAGCTAATAAGATGAGCAGGTGCCATACAGTGTGTTATGAAGGGAATTTAGCCCCGACTGCCAAGGGCTCGTTTACGTGCACGCCATTGTGTACGCGGGACATCGGTTTTTCGTTCCATCCGAACGACTAGACAACCCTCCTTGTCAGGCCTTGCGCCCTGCACCACTCAAAGGGGAAACCAAGCCGGAAAATTTCGATAAACTTTCTCGGCCAACACTGGTAGCGAAACCGAGACTACGAAAACACGAAGCATACGATCTTTGAGCAACATGCCTTTTGCTTCCATTTAATAAAATTGAAATGATTATTTAGTCTTTGTATGTATGAAAGATGGAAAACTGATCAGAACCACATTACAAAATAGTCTACCAGTTGATCATTACTGTAAACAGTTTAAATCTCAAGTTGCTTATGTAGAGTTGTTCATTTTTGAAAACAGTCTACATGTTGAGTTGTCCATGCATGTCTGCATGTATATGGTCAGTTGTTCATGCGTGTATAACAGTCTACATGTATATCATATATGTCGAGTTGCTCTTTCTTGTATAACCGTCTATATCATATATGCCGAGTTGTTTCTTTTAAAACAGTCTACATGTATATGTCGAGGTGTTTATTCTTGTATAACAGTCTACATGAATATGTCGAGTTGTTCATTCTTGTATAACAGTCTACATGTATATGTCGAGTTGTTCATGCTTGTATAACAGTCTACATGTATACGTCGAATTGATCATGCTTCTATAACAGTCTGCATATATATGTTGTCCATGCGTCTATAACAGTCTACATGTATACGTCGAGTTGCTCTTGCGTGTATAATAGTCTACATGTATATGTCGAGGTGCTCTTTCTTTGTTCAGGCTTGTATAACAGTCTATATGTCGGGTTGTTCATTCCTGTAAATACCCAGACTATGATAGAGTATATATATCATGATAGATAAATGTATGATTTCTTCGTTTGACATTGTCTGGTTCCTACATACCTTTTCGATTCCCCGGTTGTGCGTGGCAAGTATTAGGTTCGCCTGTCAAACCTCGTGGGTTTTCACTGGGTCCTCCGGTTTCCTCCCACTGCTAAAGTCCCAACGCGCATACGTTAGTCCCGAAATGACCTAGTTACACAAGAAGTTGGGAGGTTTTGTTTGTGAAATTCTGGAACTGTTGTAGAGTAAATGTCAGATTAATTATAGTGTTGATGATATCATCACTAGGCTCCACAGAATCACGACTCCAGCAATAATTGCATGTTTATTGACCGGCATGAAGCGCTGGAATTACAACAAGTGATATTATTATCTGAAATATTTTCACACCATAAAAGTTTATAAGAAGTATTAACCGTATGCCGTGTTAGTTCGTAGAATGCATGAAGCGCTGGTATTACCGCCAATTACATGATTATCTGAAATATTTTCTCGCCACAAAAGTTTATAAAGAGAACTATCAGTATGTTGTTTTAGAACGATTACACGAAACATGAAGGTAAGCTTCTCTTATATAATTTAATTATCGACTTCCTTACTATTTCTATGTTAACATTGCGGATGTTCTATTTAATATGTTATGTTGCAATGTGTATTCAATAATTGCGTAATTTATCTGCGTTTAACGGCTGATGCAAATTCTACTCCAATGGGTTGTATGAGGATGGGATTCGTGGTTGAACAAGTGGTCTAAGTGGTAGTCTCTCTTCCCCCTCTCCCCTCTCTCTCTCTCTCTCTCTCTCTCTCTCTCTCTTGTATGTTATTCCATTACATAAAACTATATTTAGTGATAACAATTGCTATAGTTATCAAGCATGTAAACACAAAATGTTGAAATGTCGCAGTGTAATATGGCCTTATTACTAAATGCGATTAGTTTTTTTACCTTGTGCAGTAAATGTCATCAACACATTTGGATAAATATTCTCTTCAAAAAAAGAAACGCGCAGTCCATTTTTCATCATTTTTTTATTTAAACGAGGTCGTTGTTTCCATAAATCTTACTTAATTTTAATATCATTATGCAAGGATAAAAGAAATTCATTATTGGTTTTAAATGACTGGTCATCCAATTTGCCTATTTTTTTCGCTTGATTGGACCAAGAAACATGAATTTAACAACTTCGCGAGCTTTTCGCATGGAACCGGTTTCCAAATCAGTTGCACGTGTGAACACTCAACGAACCAAGTGCTGTCCCATCTCAACGAAGACCATCGCAACAACGCTATTGGTCGATAACAAACAGGTAAATCCCAGACATATGTAGCCAGGCTGTTCAATGTTTCCGTAGTTCCATTTCTCGGTTTTAGGATAGGTACCGACAGCGAAGTTCAACACGTAACCGCCCAAGCGCAGGCCAAACAAGAGTGACCCTACCTGTCCGTAAACCGGGCTTGTAGCCACTCGCGCCTCCTCTTGTCTGACGTAGTCCTATCGGGCCACTTCAAATGTTTGCATTTGCGTATACCCGATGTAGGGTGCCTACGGGCGCCTAAATTGTAGATGTCCATTGTGTCTAGCATAGGATGCCTATTGTGAAGCCTATACTGTAATGAGTTGACTATAATTAATAAAAGAATACCTATAGTTCACTTGAAATTTGATACTACAGTTGTATTGTCCAGCCTACAGTTCTCCGCATAAAGGCACTCTCTACTTACCCTCAAGATGATATTGGCGGGAGGAGTAGAGGAAGGCAATTTCCGAAAATTCAGCCGTAAAACCCTGCTTCAGGCACTTCAATTTGAGGCCCAGGAATGCACTCAGATGCACTAAATTTTCAGTCACATCCTCAGCCCCTCCATAAAATCCTGTAGCCCCACCAAATTTTATGAGAAAGTGGATAACAAGCCAGATGTTCCCATTAGAGCTGCTGTTTTAAAACACGCCGACACCGTGAAATCCAACGTCAGTGGGTTCAAACACTGAGGGTATGGCCACAGCAACACCGGAGATCAGTTTGGTTCAGCGACGTGTCGCGGTTCCTGTAGCAACAAGGCGATGGTAGAGCGAGGATATACCGACGACGAAATATAACATTGCATTTCTTTTTTTTTGATAAATAGATATGATTCCAATTTTTCAATATCTATCAAAACATGATACCAGGAACATATTTCACAGATTGTTATGACGATTGAGCAGATTGAAACTATTTATCATAATATATAATAACTAATAGACCGAGACTGGGTTATCACGTGCATGAAATAAATCAAATTATTACTCGATAGAGACTAAATGGCATGAATAAATAGAGATCAAATAACATGAATAAACCAAATGGCCTGATATACAGGTTATTGAACGTATTTTATGGTTTGTTATTTATTAAAAAGTTGAATAATCTGAATATACGAACTGATTAAAACAGATCTACTCATCATAGAATTAGATAAAACTTGATTTTAAGCCGGATTTTAAAAGTAGTAGCAGCGGCTAATTGACAATCATCATGTATAGAACGCAACAAATCCATCCAATGTCTGTTCTAAGGCTCTAAGGTTAGATATGTATTTAGATTTACTTCTTGAAAAGTTTAAAAATATAATTTAATTACACATACCTGATAAAACATCTAGGGATCATAAGGAGATGATGCTCAGCTGGATTTTAACACAGGTACTACTATATAAATGCCTTAAACAAGTTATTAAACTATTTAAAAAATTTGATATTGCGAATTGATAATCCTACATGCTTGGAAAACGAAAGTTAATATTAACTATTAAAGCATGTAAAATAATTAATATACTCTGCCAAAAAAGAAACGCAATGTGACATTTCGTTGTCGGTATACCCTCGCTCTACCATCCCCTCGTTGCAACAGGAACCGCGACATACAGTTGAACCAAACTGTTCTCCGGTGTTGCTGTGACCATACCCTCAGGTCTGAACCCATTGAAGTCGGATTTGACGGTATCGTTGTATTTCAAAACAACAGTTCTTACGGACCGTCTTGCTCGTAATCTGGTTTTACGAGGGTGTTTACGGACTGTATGGTCTGAGATTCTACGCCGTTGAGGAATTGCTGCTGAAATAGAGGTGGGTGTTGAGAATCGTTTCCGCAAATGCCGTAACCGGAAGTGACGATGAGGGGAAGGTGGGGTCACTCTTGATTGGCCCGGGGTTGGGCGGTCACCTGTTTAACTTCGCTGTCGGTACCTATCCCAAAGGCTAGAAATGGTACTCGTGGAGACATTAGGCAGTCTTGCTACATCTGTCTGGGATTCACCTGCTTGTAACCAACCAAAAACGTGGTTGTGTTGGTCTTCGTTTAGATGTGGCGTCACTTGGCTCGTTGAGTGTTTACATGTGCAACTGATTTGGAAACCGAGTGTCCCTGGGTTTTAAAGACCTAAGATTTAGGTTCCAACCGAATAGCTTGCGAAATTGTTAAACTCTTGCGTCTTGGTGTTTTCCAGCGAAAACGAATTTCAGAAAAAATTATGACCAGTCACAATTAGTGACCCTACCTTTAAAACCAATAATGAATTTCTTTTATCCTTACGTAACGGCATTATAACAAATACGATTTATAGATACAGCGAACTCGTTCAAAGAAAAAAATGATGAGAAATGTGCTGTGCGTTTCTCTTTTTTAAGGGTATATTTCAACACGCTTGGTAAATGAAATGAAATGAGGATTAACGTCCTACGTTTTTCTATATTCATAGAACTCGCTTTTTCGTACCTATATTCATAGAACTCTGACTTACTACGCGTTGACCCTGACCAAGCCTGCAATCCAGCACTACATGTTTTATAGAGTTTTATCAGTTTTGAAAAGTATGTCGGTGATTTATATGAACATTTCCGGACAACAGTTATTATTACGTATATAGTGACTACTTCACCCAAAAAGCTCTTTGTGAATAAAATAACCACAAAACAGAAAAGAAAACACAAAACAAAGGGACAAACAGATCAATATGACAATAATGTTAAAATAACATAAAATTGGGGAAAAGCTTGAATTAATAGATAATTCCTGACTCTTAAGCTAAAACCAAACAGCAAGACGCCTTCATCATATTTAGTTTTTGGGTCAACTAGTAGCAAATCCTCACTCTGGGGTATGTTTCCTGATACATAAGCTATCGTACTTGAGTTTTTAGAAGTAAGATAGCAAAAATTCAGTACAACATTCTGTATAGTTAATATTCAATACAACACGATAGTTTGGTCCTGATAGTGAATCTAAATCGTAAAGACTATATAAACCCCTGGTGATGTACAGTCAGTATAGATTACTCATTGATAGAGAACTGGCGCACTACTTAATCCGAATGGAGCATCAATTTGGTCTTAGTTATACATCAAAAGGCGATAAATCTTGATTTACGGTTCACCATGTCTAGCATTTGATATCAATTCATATTTTTGTTAATTAAATATTTATTATTATGACGGGTTGTGGTGTGAATAAATACATTATATTGTGTAGTGTTAGAAGAGATGAGGGAGAGATAAACACCAGCCTTCACTTGATGTATATTTATATGGATGTATGATAATAGTAGTTACCGGTCAATAATACACTCTATATAATCGAGAACATGGTCATCATGGTTTGAAATCTTGACGAATATTCATATGTAAGCACGGTGGCTAAGTGAGTAAGGCGCTGGTTCGCTATCGTGGAGGTATCAGGTTCGCTTCCGGTGTTGACCATAAAAGTTTATCTGGATTTTCAGACGTGGTTTTCCCTTGTTAGTGATGTAGGACAGATGGCTAGTCATTCAGATTGGGCGAAAAAACGAGGTCCCGTGTACACATTAGCATGCACGTAAAGATCCCTTGTCGTTTGGCATTCGATACAAGAGTAGGTTGTAGTCCCACTGATCTGGCAAACTGTCCCTCATGGCACACCATATGACGCATGCCAGTCTTCATTATCGTAGTCGCAGCCGAACAATAGGACGTTTAACCAATACCGTTTGATTTCATTTGTAATTAGCAGGAAGGGTATAGTACACAACGAAACTTTTAAGATAAAAAAGTGATATGAGCTGAAATCGGGTTTAACATCCTATTGGACCAAAAAAGACGGGCATGCGTTGTACAGGACAATTATCCCCTGACCAAAGCGCTACAGCCTACTCTAATATCGAATTCCAACAGTCGGGGCGGGTCATTTACGTGCACACCAATGTATCGTCGGGACCTCGTTTTTTTTCATCCCGAACGACTATACCTTGTCCCTTTCCAAACCCTCAGTCAGTCCTGTATCACAACAGAAACAATAGTCGAAAAGGTTCTAGAAATGTTTCCAAGTGTAAAATGCGCCACAGTTAAGCAATTATATGAAAAAATCCTTGATAGTATCCCTATATATTGGGTAGAATTGATATCATCATCCTCCCATATAGAAAAGGGGAATACATTAATTGATATCGAAATTAACGTTAAAGGTAGACTGATTAAGTTCTCCGAATTTAGTGTAACAACATGCTACGATATTCTGAGATCCAAGTACTATAACGAACCAACAAGTGCAAAATTCTTGCAAGAAAAGGGTTTTACACTATGTCCGAATAACTATAAAAATGTTTTTCTAACATATAAACATACCGATGCGATAGTATTGGATTTCAGAATTATTCATAACATTGTGTTTACTAAAGATAAACTCTACCGGATCAAAAAAACGGAGGATAATCTCTGTCCCCTATGTAAAAATGAAGTTGAATCAATTTGCCATATGTTATTTAGTTGTCCATATAATAAATATTTAGTTGAAATATTTCGAAGTTTATTCATTGACTTAAGACCACTAGGTTTCTCTGGCAAAGATCTAGAACAGTATTTCATACTAGGAATACATGATCCATTGTCTGATATAGCGCGCTATTTTATGTCCTGTATCACTGACGAGAGGGAAGCCACACCGGAAAATCCTGATGAACTTTGTCAGCCATCACCCGGATCGGTCATGAGACCTCCGAGTTAGCGATCCAACGTCTTACTCACTGAGCCACCGTGATTACTATTTAGGATAACATCGATATCAGAGAAACTAATATTACTTCAGTTCTATTACTCGAACATTTTACATTGACCTAATATTGCTTGTGAAAAAACACAAAATTTGTTTTCTTTTCTCTTATTTCGACATATTTGCCGTATTTAGTTTCATGAGAACGCGCGATTTTTTTCGTAAACTCTGTAACTAATTCCCAAATGGTCTGAAATTTTAGAAATATTCGCTTTTTTTGTGTCATTAAACTACTTCAAGGACGAAGCCGATCCATAATTCTTATCAAGAAAGGGTGATATTACAGATAACCAAGTTTTATAATAACATGGTTCACAGCTGATATTACAGAGAAACACTTTTATAATAATACGGGTTGAACGCTCGTGATTAATAGAACTGAAATATTCAATATTTCACATGATTTCGTTAGTGTCTTTTAGTTACAGTCAATATACGGCGTGTTTAAACTATGTATGGAAATGAATAAAATATAACATTAGCGTTGGATCAATCAAAGATGAGTGTTATCAGATGTTTGTAGAATTGATTAATATTCGATCATGCGACGATACTGATATTTACAAGTCATTTTTATATTTCTGAGAATAGTGTTATCAACAGCTCAAATATACCGTGCTGTTGATTGCAATGTGTGGTATATAAAAACTGATTTCGTTATAGAAGATTGGAAGTTTTATGTAACTGAAAATCAAATCAATTCCACAAATTACCAGTGGTTTATTGATTTTTATAGTCTCATATTTCAATTTTAAGCTGATGAAATGTAAGCAAACATGACGCCATTAGGTTTACACATGTGTAGAGAGTCATAATACGCGATGATTGAGCCTGGACAAACAATATAACATGTATACTGATAAATGTCGGTACAATATAACTGAACATCTATGAAATGAAGTAAATATAACGAACGGAATGAAAATGATTTTTTAAAAAAGAATACGTTTATTTTGAACATAATATTTAAATATTTCCCCTTGAGTAGTTTAAAGACACTCTTTATATAACCCTTAGCAGTTGAAAGTCAATGTAGCTAAATGAGCATCTACAAAATGAAGTAAATGTAACGAGCATTTTGTAGATGCTCATTTATCTACATCATTTCAATTGAATTTCAACTGCGAAGGGATATATTGCGCGCTCGCCTTGTCGTATCATCTGAAGGTCTCCACACCGTAATTCTAAAGCCCCCCGCCCTCCTGCATTAGCATCAATGACAAGGGGGAACATCTAGATGAACCTTAGCTGTTAACACCGTGATGGAACCGGGGACAACCAGGTTAGTGGACCAGCTCCTTGCTTACTGGGGAATACAGATGTAAACTAAACTCGCCTTTCTTGTGTGCTTTGATCCATAGAAACTTAATCGATGCCAATTTGATGGATGTATAAAAGTTGCAAGGTTAATAGAAATGAAATGAAATGGTGTTTAATGTCCTATTTTTTGCACCGAAGGTTAATAGACTTTGGGGATAAAACACGAGAGATTTTATTTACTGTTTTAGCAAACTAAAGTAATGAGGAACAAGCTAATAATGCTCGGTAACATCACGTGATGATTATCTGCTGGAAAAAGTTACATAGAAGTGTGTCATATATGGTAATCATATAGTCATTTTTTGAAAGGTGAGTCACGGTGGCGAAGAGGGTAAGACGCCTGCTTCCTAGCCAGGTGGTCGCGAGTACCCTCCCGTTGTTGGCAAAGAGAGTCCATCGGGATTTTCCAGTGTGGTTTCCCCTTGTCAGTGGTGCATGATGCAGGACCTGACACGGACAGTTGTCTAGTCGTTCGTATGGGACAAAAAAGAAGTCTCGTGTACACAGTAGCTTGCACGTAAACGATCCCTTGACAGATTGAATTCGATAATTCCAAATGTAACGACTTCTTTGAGGATTTCATCAAATCCGAAGAACTAGACACTGTTACTTGAAAGCCCTTGTCCTCTACCACTAACAAGGAGAATCAACGCCAACGAGAGGATAGAAACCAGTGAATCCCCCTGGTGGATACCCCAGTTCCTTACTTACTGTACCTCCCGCACTAAACAAAAGAATGGCAATATACAGAACGGTATCATCGTATTTTTATCCCCACATGACCGGTGTATTATGTGGAAATGAAATGGTGTTCTGTGCCGTTCTGCTGTTCTGCGCCGACTGGGCTAATGAAGACAGGCATACGCCATACAGTGTGCTATGCGGGAAAGTTTGCCCAGGCAGCGGTAATATGACCTACTCTTACATCATATTCTAACCGCCAAGGGATTTTTTACGTGCACAAGACACCAAACTCCAAGCCATTATACAATAAATGGTATCAGGTGGTCTAGAAAGAGTAAACATTTCCTCGGCCTAATCAACCGAGAGATTAAATATTCTGAAGTAAAATTGGTATTAATTCATTTGTTAGTCGCCGCACAACCTGTTTCTCCCTTGACACTGAAGCAACGTTTGATTACTGGTCTCTTATACTGCATACAGTCGATATGCCAATCAGATACAATTCATAAGGGTCTAGTACCAGAGAACACTTACTGAATATTGGACAGGATAAGTTGGAATCATTATCAATGTGGCTTGCGCTCAATCGGGACGTATAAAAACACTCTTGATGCCACACGAGACGGGTGATAAAAACTGGAAGCCAGTGGATATGTTAAAGGAGCGGGCACTTGTCTGTTAGTGGTGATAAATATCCACACTAGTTGTGAATTAAATGTTTCTATTCAGACAATTTTCTGAAAACGGCTGGAAAGGTGTGTGGTGGTGTGATGACATGGAAATAAGTAGCGGACACTTGTTTGTCAATGGTGGTGAGCATCCGCGTTACTTGTGAATTTTATGTTTTCTTGTAAGACAAATTTCCAAAATCCGCTAGAAAAGTGGCTACTTGACTGAGGAAGCTTGCCTAGTACAACACTGGCAACAGTACGATGCAGCAAGTTATATAGGTTGTGGAAATGACGTCAAGGCGCCAGGAGGAAGATGGTATCATAGACCTTAAATGATATGGATGATACATTGATGTATAACCGTCATTCCTATTTCATGAACACAAAATCAACTAGATTATTTGCGTTTCGAGATGACATATGAATGTAATTCAACACATTTATCTGGAGATCTTTTCAATATTTAATGACGATTTTGTGTAAAATAATATTTCCAGGATTTAAGGAGGTTGAAAACGTTGTAAACTGTTGTCACATGAATATCAAATTGATTATAGTTCAAGTGATATGATCACTAGTAGTTAAAGTACTTCGTGAAATCACATTTATTTCAATAACTGTGTTAATATTGGACGTTCAAAAGCTGCTATTAATAACGGAAAAGCTATTGCTTTGTTTAAGAATCGTTTAATTCTGTATGAAGGTGAGTTTCTTATTTCCGTCTATCTAGCTGTATCAGAGTTGACTAATATTGTATCTGAGCGTTTTCCGAGATCCTGTCCGGATTATCGCCCTTATTGTTGAAATTGTTTGACGTTCTAACACCTTACGTCACCTGGCAAACTATCGCCATTGAAGAGACGACCACTGTCAAGATTGGTCGCATTATTTCTGTTACGTCTTTTTGTAAATCATTTCTACTGAAGCCTGTACCATAAACGGCCTGTTATGTCCATTCACTTGATTGATATTTGTTTAATTTTTGCAATGTCTATTTTCTGTCTTGTCCGCAGGTTTATCTTGTAGATTTTTGGTTTGCGTGTAGTGCAGTCCTCCTGCACTTACTATTAAAGGGATATGTATGCTGTTTTTGTTCGACCTCTGTTCAATATCAGAATTGGGTGACATTAACAGATAACGGGTTTATTTCATTTGACGTATTTTGAAATTGAAATAGACCCTCTGCTGTCGTCAGGGCCTATTCTAAGGAAATTTTCTCTGAGTACGTCCCAATGAAAACATTAATTCCAGGGTAGGGGCTGGTGCTTTCCCAGGCTTTGGCAATTTGTGAAACTACATGACTTCTAGTGTGAATCTGGCGTATATCTGTGGTAACTCCACGAGGTCACTGCCAAAATACAGAAACTAGACAGCGCATGCGCCTATGATCCATACCAGCATATTAATTCATACCGATGACGGATGCAAATTAAAAATAATAAGCTGGAAATGTAAGTATGATCCGACAGAAATTAGAATTGTTTTGACGGGTAATATCTCTTGAAGAGCAGAATACCTAGCATATATCCAGAAACAATCAATTCAGTTGAATCAAGAAGAATTCGAAATGAACGAAATAAAATAGAACATTTTCTCAGATGGCGGCGATGCGAAAGGAGACCAGGCAAATTCTAGCAAGAATGAGTATTATGGGGAATTGGGAGAGATTGTTAAGACGCTTAAAGGGCCGTATAGCGACAAAACAACGAATCATAACTCCGATTTATATTTTCCAAAAAATATGGTTTTGGTATAATGGTAAGTCTCTCTTCGGTGATGCTTGGCGCGCCTTTTTTGCTCGAACTGCAACTTTCTGAGAGCACGTCATTTTATTTCACAGAGCACGGCTCGTTAAAATAGGATCTGACGGCCCTTTTAGGTTTAAATTCCCTTTAAACTTGCTCTCTCCCATCTGGTTAAATAGGCTCTGGCTATCGTGTTGGATGACAATTCCCTTTAAACTTGTCTCCCATTTAGTAAAATAGGCCCTTGGCTGTCGTGTTGGGTGACAATTCCCTTTAAACTTGTTGTCTCCCATTTAGTAAAATAGGCCCTTGGCTGTCGTGTTGGGTGACAATTCCCTTTAAACCTGCTTGTTGTCACTTGTGCCAGTGTCTTCCCATCATCTGGTGAAATAGAAAACCATCATGTTATGAGTAAATGTCACATAGTTTTATGCCATGTCAAATATCAATATTCATTACATAATAAATCATTATTCCATTATATACAAACATTGTCACGAATACATCGAATCCTGCACCAATGTTAGACCAATTCAGTAACTCGACATTTCAATGGTTCGTTTTACTAGTGAGGATTAAAAATAAAGAGAGAGAGAGAAATGGGGTTGAACGGCCGCTCGACATAAACTAGGTCATTTCGGGACTAACATATGGTTTAATTTTATTTCAATAATTCGCTCGCGCGTAGGCTTCTTTAGCAGTGGGAGGAAACCGGAGGTCCCGGAGTAAACCCACGAGATTGGACAGGCGACCCTACTCCTTGTCACGCCAGCTGATTCAATGACAGACTTTATGATACAGCACACACGTACTTACCATTCGGCCATCCACCCCCCCCCCCCCCTATGGAAAATAGAAGTATTGTGACTTTCTGTCAGAATGATCAAATGAAATGTGAAGACACGATGTTTCAATGATATACTGTGTTGAAGTTCGTATAAATTTATACTTATTGGTTATCCAGTTGTCTATTTAACTAAAATCATTTCAACTTCTTAAGTTCACAGCTTTAAACTTTTTATAAGTTTTTTTTTCTAGACCATCTTTATTCTTAATTGATAACATCATCTAAGAGATTGCTATGGGTACAAACTGTGCACTCTTGTCAGTGGTTCACGTCATCCTTTGACTCTGTGTTTTGTTGTGTTCCTTTAAACATGCTTTAGGAAACAGCTAAATCTGTCTATTGCATGTCTTTCTTTGGGCCTAAAATGTTATTTAAATTATTAATTGGGCATTACCTTATCCAGACCATTATTAACTAGCGATGCCATCGTTAGTCTGTGATATTTACTGGATTTGAATACAATTTGTGATGGATGATTTAACGTTTAAATGAATAATGGCGACTTTGTTTGTTATCATACCAACGTTAGTATTGACGATCCATACTAGCCTAAAATTCAATGGCTAAGATCTCGGTTCAGAGTGAAGCAATATGATTGAAATTTTCGGCATATTTAGTTTCCATTATCATTATCTTTATTTCAACTGTTATAGCGAGATCTGTCGGCTCTTTATCTACACTAACATAATGTCGCTTTATGGTGACTTGAAATACCACTATCAAGGTTTTATACTTCTCAGGATACGGCTTGGATAGTGACTTGAAATACCACTATCAAGGGTTATTGGAATGTAAGATTTTATACCTCTCAGATGAGGGCTTGGATAGTGGCATGTTTTAAACTGCAAGCTTTTTTTAAAAATAATTTAGGATCTCGCCTATATAGGTTATTGAAATATATCATAAACGTTATGTATTTACGCGGCATTTAACTCCTCGAATGAATCAAATATACATGATTGACTCATATGAAATTTATATATCATTAGTCTTATTTAAACAACCATTACTCGGCACTTATATTTCGAATGAATCGAATATACATGATTAGCTGAAATTAAATATATATATATCGTTAGTCTTATTTAAACAACCATTACTCTACACTTATATTTTATGTTAATATGTGTTATGTGATTTCATTGCGAGTTTCAAATTTCTACACCAGTTTCATATACTAAAATATACAGGCAACAACCGTGACTTTAAAGAGCTTTGTGCATTGGTAAGTAGGACGTTAAAACCCATTTCAATTCACTTAATTATTAACCTGTCAGGTCCAATAACTATTGACTCGATTTTATGGACTTGTCTTCCGCTATTTCACGTACGATCTTGTAGTCTTCATTGGACCGATCTCTGGAGAACACTCGGACGTTAAACACCATTCCATTTCTTTTATGACATCAACAACCGTTACAGTTAATGTTTTATTGACCTCAAGCTTCTTGAGACGACACGAAATGTCCTACCTTGTGCATGACAACCATTACGCATGAACTTCTGATTTGTTAGATTGGCGATACCATTTTTGTTACGTGAATATACATCTTGTTCAAATAAGCTAATAAAAGAGTACGGGGCAGTAATGGTCGCTTATTGTCTATTAACGAGAGTCCCGTGAGACAACGCTCGACATAAAATAAAATGGAGTCGGTCAACGTCTGGAAATGTGTAAATTCCAATAATGACCGCTCTTGTGAAGCAGTCTTGAATTGACAATGCCAATGAACAACTCAGATGGAACTCACCATTATCAAAAACGCCATAGACAACACAATGAGATCTACATTAACAGCGAATATACACAATCAAAACAGAAAATGTATAAATATTTAACGAAAACATATTCATTTTGGATCTAAACCGCTTAGTCTGGTTGCTTTTCACCATTTGGAAAATATGGGGATTCCCCTTGAGATCCTACGTAACCATGTTTATAACCCTGCAAAAAAATTCTGATTAATAATACCAAGGGGATTGGTTATTTTCTAAAAATCTATAAATTGAATTGTTACGTCGGGTAAACACAAAGTTTCAAGCAATGGGGGCCACAGGGGAATCGACACAGAGTATATATATGAAATATTATAAGTGCAATAAAATGTTGTCATCAATCGAAATTTCAAATGAAAGTGGATATTTTGTATGAAGTGTTTATTTTATTTGTTCACAAACATTCTAATTTTACGGACTTCAGCCAGTAAGTCTTTTTGCCTGAACGGGAAGAAGGTTCGGATGACGTCCTGGTATTAACCTTCAGACATGCCATTTCCAATTTGTCCAATATAACAATGACATGAAATCGAATCCGTAGAAAAATTGTAACTATTGTCGTGTACTAAAGACAAAACATTAGTTCGTCCAAATGATGTTAGTTTGTGTTGAAGGGAACATAGGATATTTCGGGACTAACACGTGGTTCGATTTTATCTCAGTAATTCGCTTGTACGTAAAGCTCTTCAGCAGTTACAGGAAACCGGAGGACCCGGAGAAACTCCACGACGTTGGAAAGGCCACCCTACTCCTCGTCACGTACAACCGAAGAATCGAAACCACTTCACTTGACTCAATAACAGACCCATGATCCAACCATTCAGAGACACAAGACCGGCACAATTCCACAATCAAAGACAATCTGTTTCATTGTCTTGAAGAATCAATAAAAGGAAAGAAGCTGGAGGTGTTTGATTCCAATACAGGATTGTGGCGTAATGGACGTTAATTGAATTAAGTAAGTGGACAATCATACTAGTATGGGGAATGAATTCATGGATGGAAAAGAGCGCTAGTTACCAGTTTCTTGTGAAATATTAATAACGGTGTTAAGTAGGGTATAATCCAGTAATTCTCAACCAAATTGTCCTAAGTATGCCGCGAAATTTTGAATGGCACGCTACAAAAATGTGAAAAAACCTGTGATCCCAATTGAGTATTCACTTTTGTCTACTGATGTGTTTTTCATTATTTAGTTTGAGTCATTCAATGTGTCTTTGACTAGTCTGTGTCTACGGTTGTACGCCGTCTGACTTTTCATGTTTTTATTTTGCAAAATTCAAATATTTTTCATATATTGTTTTCATGTGTCCCAAAGTGTGCCGTTGGCAAAAATGGTTGAGAACCACTGGTATAATTAGTATTACAACTGATCTCTTTTATAAAACTCTAATTATTTATAACATAAAAAGGTCTCATGTACACACGGGCGTGCACGTAAAAGATCCTTGATAGTTTGAATTCGAAATCAGATTAGGATTTGAAATGAAAGTAGGCTTTAGTGTCGATCTCCAGAGAGAATTTTCCTCATATCACATTTTATCTGCCCAGTCAAAGCAGAAGCGGGGAACGTTAAACACCATTTCATTTTGATGAATTGAAAAACCTTCTTTCATAATACAGACAGACATCTTATCCCTCCTCAGCGTGCTTTACGCTTGTCAGTATTGCAGAACGAACCTGGCAGCGAAAAGTACGAAAGACCGAGGTCCTGTGTACACATTGGTGTGCACGTAAAAGAAACCCGGAAAGTTATGAGGAGACCGTAGCGCCGCTGTCCGTGCAAATTTCCATCCCATATAACACTGTCTTCATTGGGGGTGGGGGATTGGGGGGTGGATGGCCGAATGGTTAGCACGTGCGCGCTGTATCATAAAACCTGTCATTTAGTCAACTGGCGTGGTTTCGAATTCCGGGTTGTACGTGACAAGAAGTAGGGTCGCCTGTCCAACCTTTTGGGTTTACTCCGGATCCTCCGGTTTCTTCCTACTGCTAAAGACCCCAACGCGTAAGTTTGTGTCGGGTGGACGATAAACCCCATTTCTCTCACTCTTTCTCCGTCTTCATTAACCCAGTCAGTATTAAACAGTAAGATGTTCAGCCATATTTTATTACTTGTTAGATAAAGCCAAATGTACCCACAGATTTTACAATGACTTCATAAACAACCAATTTTACAAGGAATTTGTTTCTGGTCAAGTGGCGAGGTGTAAATAGCTGTTCATAAAAAATGGATGAACATGCCTTAGAATATTTGGTTTGTGTACCCGTTATAAATGTCAAAGCACTTAATGCTGTTTTACTGATACATTTTACTTAATTATCATTTAAAACCCCAGACGAATTCACTTTTGTTTTAAAAGTATCATACTCGTATATTGAATTATGGAAGAGTTTCAGAGGCTAAAAGATGAATAGGATGAAATTATGCTGCATGAAACCTGGGTGTAAAACGAGCCCATTGAGGGTAATAAAATTATATTACTAGCACACAAGTAATACATGGCGTCAACCAAGTTGCTAATGTTGAAAACAAACTAATGACAAAAAAATGATCAAGGCCCGAGTTGTTTTTAGAACATAAAACTACAGCATATCTCACCCATCGTGATGTAATATACTCAAGCAAGTAGCGAATGACCAATGCGCAAAATTGTTTTAAGAATATAACCCCCTCACCAGTTTGACCAAATAGTCATAGCGTTCACTTTTATCATAAGGTCCATCATTGAGTCAACTGGCTAGGTTTCGATGCCTGGGAAGTACGTCAAACGGAGTAGAGTCACATGTCCAACCTCGTGGGTGTTCTCAAGGTCCCCGAGTTTCCTCCCACAACGAAAGACCCCTACGTGCAAGCGAATTATTGAAATAAAAATGAACCATATGTTAGTCCCGAAATGACGTAGTTGTGTATCAAGTGGACGTCAAGCCCCATTCCTCTCTCCTTCCACCCCTCCACCACCCACCCACACTTCATAAAATGTAAAACGCCATCAAACTATTAGTAAGCCTTGGAAGGAAACAGCAAGAATTTTATACACGAGATGGAAAATTTCAGTCGGTAATGATGGTAAATGCTGAAATAAAAGGTTCGTAATGGAAACAAAATACGATAAGTGTTGGTAGGGGCGTTATTATTACATTTATCCTTTGGTGAAACGCGTGGGATTCAATTCACAATGTCAATCATTGAATTATGTTTCGACTCTCATCTGTACATTGTTCGTTGTAGGGTGCTCTCTCTCTTCCCCCTGTCCCTCTCCCTTCCTCTCTCTCGTGTGTTTTGTCGTGCCATTCTCATTTGCATCCCTCCCCTGCAAAAATACCTCTACCCCAAACTGAAGTATTGCATTTGAGCTGTAAAAAACACGATCTCTTCTCTTATAAAGGGACGCCTAACCGTATTTTTCAGAAGAATCCCTTAAGAGAAACAAGACGTATAAAGAACTATAAACGAATCTGCGACCCTTTTCTTTGTATTCTTTATACCTTTGACTATAACCTTTGCAGTTATTCTAGAAAACCCGAAGTTCAATTTATTCCCTGACGAATAACGTTTCATTATTTTCAGCACCTCGATAGTTTCACGCTGTGGTACTTCATTCATTTTCTCCAGATTGCATACAACGGGTTGTTTCTATACACTGGGGACAGTGTCATTATCGTATTGAAACCGTCAATACAAGGAGTTGATTAAGTGATTTACGCCACGGTGCTTCCTGATGGGTTTCATAAGTACATTTGTCAGCGAATAAATGGACGATACATTAGAATGCTGATTGCCTTCACATAAGACTTTGTGAAGGAAGATGAAGTATGCACTATTTTAAGAATCTAAGAAAAATCAAAAGAGAAGATTTGACTGAGTTTTGCTTGGCTGTCAGTATATGATCACGTCGTATGTGGAAGAAATGTTTGATGTTTTTTTGGATCCAATTTATTGGTTTCTGTTTTTAAACAGATTATTTTTAGGGGATTATTGATAAAGAATCGCTTAAGGTTAATTTTCTTCTCCGAAACTCAAACTGAATGCTAGTAATATTCTTAATCTTGTTTATATTTTCAGTAGGCGGTGAATCTACCCGAAAGAAGAACGATTTATGATAATATGCATCCATAGCCCTAAAACCGTTCATATGGGGAAGATGTCTAATATGTAACCAACAACAGAACCATAGACGTCTACCAATCGGCTGAGATGCCTTTACCAACGTGCATTATGAAGTGCAATGTGTATTATCTTACTTGCATCACGTTCGCGTTTGGTGGCGTAACTATTGGTGCTTTAGCTTTAGCTGTTGGCACTGATTCCTGGCTACTGACTAAAGAACTGATTTTAATGAGAGATGAGAATAACACAGTATTTGAAGGGTCTCCTAAAATGTGGATGTCAACGAGAAGCGGCTTGTGGAAAATATGTATCATATACGATGTTTTAGGTAACGTATACATTAATGTCTTCCAAGTTAAATCCTTTAAAGTACAGGGATCACGGTGGCTAAGTAGGTAAGACGCTGGTTCGTTCGCCTGGAGTTCGGGTGTTCGAACCCTGCATTGGCCGAGAAAGTTCATCCAGATTTTCCGGCCTGGTTTCCCCTTGTCAGAGATGCAGGGCAGAGGGCTTGACAACTGTCTAGTCGTTCGGATGGGACGAAAACCCGAAGTCCCGTGTACATATCGGCGTAAAAGATCCCTTGGCAGTTGGTATGCGATATATGTAGGCCGTAGCGCGGCTGCCCGTTCACAATTTTCCCCCATGCCCGTCTTCATTGGCCCAGTTTAGGAGCAGAACAGTAGATTGTTAAACCCCATTTGACTTATATCTTCATTTCCTTTAAAGTACAGCATTGGCTTTGTACTTCAGAATGGACCCCCCCCCCCCCTCATCTAGACAAGATAGGACACATAACACACACACACGCGACGCGAACACTGGAACGTACAGATTAAGTGAATGTCTCTAGGCCAATGGTGAATAGAACCAGTGCGCCAAGGTTTTAAATCTGGCGCGTGGAACAAATTTCTACAAACGGACGTCTAGATAATTCTTACAAAATAACGTTGGGAATTATTTATTATTGTTTTCCGGTTTCAGTTAAGCTCTGACTTCTGTGTCATATCTTAGTAATTTGGAAACCTGACTGAAAAAAAGTTTGGCTTTGTTTTTAAATATCATACTTGTCATAAAATTTAATTCGTTGATTTCCCCTGACTCAAAATGATTCTCAGAGTAGGCGGCGATACAGACTTCAATTGAACAGAAAACAAACCCACAAGGGGCGTTACCTATACCAATACTAAAAAATGAGCTTTTCCAAAACACTTTATGAATTCAGGTGTATCATTATCGTCTCACAAATAAATCCATAGAACAAAACACATCACATTGCATTGGGTTAACTCGCCCAAACATGGTTGAGTTCGTCCAGATTTACAAAGACAGTCACGTGTTTTCGAAACAATCTGAATTATATTAGACCAGATGTCGTGTTTTCGGGTTTTTTCTTTTAATTTAACGTTTAAAAAACGCAAAAAAAAAATAAATCGAAATGAAAGTCTATTTTAATCGAATATAAAAAAATATCTACGGTTTTGATAATACGTGTACGTATATAATATACAATAGTAGGCAACATGTGGATATACACAATTAATAATTTATCCACTGCCCAACCTTGTCAGCTATCATACTTCTTCATGGATCCAATTTGGCCCTTTTTACCCTTTTTTGGATTAAACCAGGGATGAAAATTAATTACTACCCAGAATTAGCTACTTGGGATGGACACACGACACTTGGGTCGATGATAAACACTCAATGGAACAACTTAAATGATTTATTTTGGCCCGAACATAAAATACATGTAAATATTGCAGTTGGACGGATTCCAGTCAATTGTAAATAATCGATACATTGCCAACCAACTACTAAAACATATCATACAATGTACAAAACCAATATTTCACACACACACACCCCCACCCGCCAACATTCCCTTGGAAATTACGTATTACAAGAGTTTATAAGCCATTAGAAATTTGCACAAAGATAGTTACATTCATTATTATTGTACACGAAGGCTATAATTCATGGTATTATTCTATGTAGCGAAGAACATAGCCATCTTAACCAACGAGATTCATCTTTTCATTTATTAAACCAAATAAATCAGTAACGTTACAATATAAAATATTGTATTAAAACAACCCTGGACAAACCAGGTTAAACTCTAATAAAATGACGTTAAATTTCAAATTATATCGTCACCGACTAACGAAGATATTCCTAGTGTAATGAATCCGTCTATAATTATTTCTGCTATGAAACCCAGTTTATATATATATATGTATGTGTTACGAACCCAGTTTATAGTTATAAATGTTATGAACCCAGTCTGTAGCTATATATATATGTTAGAAATTCAGTCTATAACTATGGTTATGGTAGTTATGAACCCAGTCTATCTATTGTGACTGCATTCAAAATTGTAAATGATATTTTTTGGTGTTTTCCAATATCTTCTCATGATTGTTGATTAGTTAGTTTGGTTCGTGTTGTAATCGAGTGGTCTATAGCATTGTGTTACAGATCTGATACAGCTCATGATTCTACGGTTAATTCCTTTTTCAATATTGTCATCTTCTATAGATGGGGGGTTGGATGGCCTAATGGTTAGCGTGCGTGCGCTGTATCATACGGCCTACCATTGAGTCAACTGACGTGGTTTCAAATCCCCGCTTGTACGTCGCAAGGAGTAGTTTCGCCTGTCCAACCTTGTTGGCTTTCTCTGGGTATTCCGGTTTCCTCCCGCTAAAGATCCCTACGCGCAAGCGAATTATTGAAATAAAATTAAACCATATGCTAGTCTCGAAATGACCTAGTTTGTGTCGAGTGGACGTTAAACACCATCTCTCTCTCTCTCTCTCTCTCTCTCTCTCTCTCTCTCTCTCTCTCTCTCTCTCTCTCTCTTCCTTCTATAGATTCCTAATATAATATTTAAATATACATTGCAACCAATTGTTACCGGGTGTTTCATAATGCTTACACATACCGTGATCGATGTACTATTCAGGGTTGAGAAGTGTTATCAAATGTTTCATAAAGCTTACGCAGTCCATTATTCATACGTGCAGCACTTAATGGGGGGCCACGGTTACTCAGTGAGAGGGGCGTTGGTTCGCCAACCTAGAGATCCCTTTTCAGATCCCTCCGTTGGCCGAGAAAGTTTATCAGATGTTTCATAAAGCTTACGCAGTCCATTATTCATACGCGCAGCACTTAAAGGGGGGACACGGTTACTCCGTGAGAGAGGCGTAAAAGAACCCTTGACAGTTGGAATTCGAATTAAGAGTAGGCCATAGCACCGCTGAATTTAAAAAGAAAATGATATATTTGTCAATTTCTCAAGTGACACACGTGAATTATAGGATCTAGCAATCTGATTAAAATATAGATCTATATTTCGTTTCGTTTTTTCATACTTTCGATGGCCTACACTACATGAAGATTTGACCGTTTGTTGCGATAGGTCACGTTAAAGGCCATACGAGAGGCTTTTGAGTTTTGACCTTATGACGTCAAGCATTTGATTAACCAATCAGCATTGATGTTACTACTGGAAAACACGCCTGAAGCTCGTCGTAACAGACTGTTTCATTGGCTAATCCCTCACGTCATCCAGAACATGTCAATGATAACAACTCTTCCAGATCTCAGTGTAGTAAAGACAAGTATATCGAAATTTTGAACTATAAAAAAGAAACGAAATAGGATTTGTGTTTTAATCATATTGCGGATTTAGAAATAATCTGTAACAAGGTAGTACCGTCTGTGTAGATGTCATGTATTTTAAGGCTTTTTTTAACTGAATGTCACTTGCAGTATCTTCTGCTGTTTTGAAACACGTGAGTTGATTCGTGCCATGTAATTTACAATAATCAACACCATTTCCTTTTATTGTCGTGTAAATTGGCAAAAATTGTCCATCGCGATCTATTTAACGCACATCTCCTTGAAAGTAACCCCACTAATGGCATGATTCTGTTCAATTACATTGAAGCTGTTTAGATGATACAGAGATAATGATACCCATATACGGATAAAGAGATTGTTTGAGTTCGTTGGTTTACATTATAGGCGATTAAAAGACGTAATGGTTATAAAGTCAGCAGTGAAGAAAGTAATGGATATTTTAAATTTAATAAACACATGATTGTTGAAAATATGAAAATGCACGATGCTTTATGTAAGAACATAATCTGCCTACTACAGAGCTTTTATCGGACTTCAAATCTTATATGAATTATTATTGAGTTATTTACGCACGTGGGAGGTCTATAATCATTTCTCTATGTCATCGGGAGGCCAAGATTACAAAATGGATTTAAACACGCACTAGATTTAAAACTTTAACGATAAAAAGGATAATCGAGACTTTACCGTTGCTGCCATAGTAAACGATCTATGCTGCATCTTTCCAACACCTATAACATTGCTCAGAATAAAGTAATTTGAATGAAATTTTTGAGCAAAAACAGCTAACTATTTATATCTATATCTTACATACATGTATGTTTAATACACATTGCACAAGAAATACTTTAAATCAATGTTATTAGGGAATCCCACGGTACAGTGTAAGCTGGAAGTATAGGAGATGGAACTCTACTAAACAGAGCGTCCCACACCGACGATAACATGTTTAATTCGAGGTGATTGAGAATATGATTATTGATGGAGTGAGGCAACCGCCAAGCGACCAAATCCCTTCACGACGAACTAATGGTGTAATAATATATTATATTATGAGAGAGAGAGAGAGAGAGAGAGAGAGAGAGAGAGAGAGAGAGAGAGAGAGGGGGAGAGAGAGAGAGGGGGTGACGGACAAACGGACGGACGGACGGACTAACATATGGTACGCGTAGCAGTGTAGGAGACCTCGGTGCAAACCCACAAAGTTAAGCAAGCGATCCTTCGCCTAGTCACGTACAAGTTTAGAATCATACCTTAGCCACATGCCACCGTGGCAGACCATATGATCTAAAGCGTACACGATAGTCAGTCCAATCGGTCGCCCAACCCCCGTTATGAATGCAACACTGAAAGGGAACTGAGAGAATTCGCCCCAATGGGAATCCCATCAAAATATTAAATATCTAGACTGTGATAATTATCTTTATGATAAGTCTAGTTATACGGGTATAGATCTAGTCTTTATATTCCCCTATTATTGGCCCAGACTTTGTCATGGTTCAATAATAATTGACGATAAAGAGTATAATCCTAATATGAATATCTGTCTAAAAATGGTTCATTGTCTTTCCGTATTTACTTAGATATGACGGATTGACGAAAGCCATCTATCTATGCCGCTTATTATTGGTCCAGACTCTATAATGGTTGAATAATATTTGTCCATAGGTAGTATAAACATTATGACTAAAATTACTGGATAGACAAAACATGGCTTCCTTTATCACCTTCTATTTGGATAGAATATAAAATGTCTTTAATACCAATTACTAGACGTGTGACGCGGTCATCCATATAAGATACGATTTTATTGTATTAATACGCCAATTAAAGGGACTATCCCGTTTTGAACAGTCTCAAATTTAAGCGCCAAAATAGAAATCATAATTTCAGCTGATCCGGACACGTAACCCTTTTAACATTTCGGGCCACGTTTTACGTTGGGTGACCTGATAATCTATTACCGGTCTCTTAGAGGTAATAACAGTGTGGGATGAATGTTTTATACGTGATAATGGTCACCTACACACTATTTTTTATAAAATAAAAGTCTGGTTTTCTCCAAATACCGTATAATACAGCATGGGGCACAGGTCTCCCTTTCCAGATGAAGACAGGCGAGTTTAAGGTGTTTGAAAACTAATCACGTATATTGAGTTAGTTGCTCGACCCTAAGGTATTAGTTTATAAGGACTTTTCACACAACAATAAGCAACATTTATTCTCCAAAATATAATCGAGATCGACTCTGTCTCTCTATCTCTATCTCTCTCTATCATTCTATCCGACTCACTATCTCTCTACCTAATGCAATAATGACTAATGTGTATTTGAAATGGTTGAGATGTTTTCCTTTGAGTTGGCTTAAGATAAATACCGATGTGTTTTTAATGTGATCTGTTTGCCATGAATAAGCCTGAAATATAACCCAGCGTCTTGACAGCGTTGATCTTTATATAAAATAACGAGCAAGTTTTATCACAGTCGGATAATTCAATATAATAGTGTTGATGAGAATAGTATGGGATTAGAGGTGAATTTAAGAGAATAAAATAAAGTATAATGATATAAAGTGGGTTATTGGGGTTGTGTAAACAGAATCCGTGTTTTCCACAATGTGGTATGTGTCTACTGACTACACCATGTGGAATACAAAACGATATTTCACAACAAACAAACTACAAATAAGACAATCTGTATTTATTCACTCTCTCGTATTTCCACTCCACTTTTTTCCACTCTCCTTTATCTCTTCTATATAATGTATCTAATCCCGTATTTCCAATCTCATTTTTCTAATCCTTTGTATCTAATCTTGTGTTTCTAATCTTGTGTATCTAATCCGTTTTTTCTAATCTTGTGTATCTAATCTTGTGTATCTTATCCTATGTATCTGTATCTAATCCCCTGTATCTAATCCTGCGCATATAATCCCCTGTATCTAATCCTGTGTATCTAGTCTTGTGTGTCTAATCTTGTGTATCTAATCCTATGTATTTAATCTCGGTTTTCTGCTCCGATATATCTAATCTTGTGTATCTAATCTTGTGTATCTAATCCAATGTATTTAATCTCGTTTTTCTACTCCGATGTATCTAATCTTGTGTCTTATCTTTTGTATCTAATCTTCTAATCTTGTATATGTAATCTTGTGTATCTAACCCAGTGTGTCTTATCTTGTGTATCTAATCTTGTATATCTAATCTTGTATATCTAATCTTGTGGATCTAATCTTGTGGATCTATTACCGTTTTTCTAATCCTGTGTATCTAATCCTGTGTATCTAATCGCGTTTGTCTAATCCTGTGTATCTAATCTTGTGTATCCGAACTTGTGTATCTTATGTGTTTCTAACCCTGTGGCTTTATTATACAGTATTGTGATAATGATTAATATCCATTTGTAACGCACTGGAATTCTCAAAGCGTGCCAATTGGGCTCAGTTGTATTCCAATGATGCGTTATTCTCCGGTGCTGCTACGTAAACACTCTGACGATGACGTGAAGGGCGTGGTATTGGTAGGCCTTCTACTCCAGTGCTTCTACGTAAACAATGTGCAGCTGACGTGACGAGCATGGTATTGATATGCGTTATACTCCAGTGTTTCTACTCTATTCGTTTTGTTTTACTGTATCAAAACTATGGTGGAGATGATATTGTTATTATTCACGGCTTATCTTCTTATCACAGCGGCCACATCTTAATTCAGTTCATCTTTATTGTAATTATAATATTACATGTAAGAAGCCACTTGGCTTTCATGCGGTAAATAATCCCCCACCCCACCCTTCATCTTAATGCGGTACGAACTACATACCGATCTACTAAGGGTAATTTATCCGATCCCAATACACTGTGGTTCTCGTATACTAAGACAACGTGGACTGATGTCTAACCCGACTACAACCCCACCCGATCCACCTCCACCATATAAAGGCATCTCTAAATTATTCTCACGTATAATATAATACATATAAAAATAAATTAGTTAGTCCCTGAAAGTTTATTGGTTCACATGGAAAACATACTTTTTGCACTAACCCAATAATTTGTCGGGTTCGGTAATACCACGGTAACTCAAAACCCGGGTAAAATCCCGGAAGAGGACATGAATACCTCCGAGTATTTAATTTGGTCACGGACGTGATATTTAGTTATTGTTTCCCCTCAAATAAGGCAGACAATTTGCATTGATTCCTTTAGTAAAATATTGATAATTAATTTGTAACTTATACATTGTGCCACGTTGCTAGACAGAACGATTGATTTTCCTGATATCCTAAAAACAAATTCTGATAACTCGCAACATGTCCGTCAATTTTCACGGTCACAATGTTTATAAGGCTATATCTCTCGGGATGGAGCCTACTTTCAGGTTGTTATTTTAAGTTCAGGGAAAGTTGATGTAATAAATAGTTTAACATTGTGGTTTGGATGAAACCAGACATTTATTCCCGGGTAAGTTGGGTCGGTATTATTGATATAAAATAATTATAAGATAGATGTACACAGCCATGCTTTAATTGATGGCAGTCCCAGCACCAAGTCGCTTTCATGTTTCAAAAGAAATTATATAAAATGGGGTTTAACGTCATATTCTTTAACTCGCATTGGAGGGAGAGAGAGAGAGAGAGAGAGAGAGAGAGAGAGAGAGAGAAATTGGGTTTAACGTCCACTCGACACAAACTAGGTAATTTAGGGACGAACATATGGTTTAATTTTATTTCAATAATTCGTTTGCGCGTAGGGGTCTTTAGCAGTGGGAGGAAACCGGAGTGCCCGGGGGGAACCCACGAGGTTGAGAAGGCGTCCCTATCTCCATGCCACATACGCTCACACCAGGGATCGAAACCACAGCCGCAAGCCAGAGGTGACCGGCCAGCTAGAGGTCGAAGTGCGGCACTCTAGACCACTAGGCCATCCCAACCCCCCAACTGGGATAACAAAGACAGACATATGCCATACAGTGTGCTATGGGCGAAATTGTTGTATGCCCGGTGTCACATGTTCACCGAATCCTTTAAAGCTACAATTTCATATTTTTAAGTTATATTTTTAAAATGTATTAAAATAGCATTAAGATAGATGGTATCTACAAACAGTCCTACCTTGTTAAAGAATAATCCTATTAATCGTTAATTCACTATTGCCAGTTGAGAAATTGGCAAATATATCATTTTCAACTTCAAGTTCAAACGTTGGATAGCTATTCCATGTGGGGAATAGTAAACAAGGGAGCTAATTGTGTTATTATTTCCTGTTTCAGCGACTTTTAAGTGTGGAAAATAATGCCCATGATCGTATAATACTGAGTTGACAACCTATTAAACAAAAGACAAAAAAATAATTGTTTTGACTTTCATAGAAAATATGAAATTCTCCCTTTAATAAATCATGATTTAACTAATTGATACCAAATGACTTTTGTCAACAGAAAGCCAGAACTATCAATGACCTATCTGTCGCTTAGCGGTAGTGAAGTGTTGGTCTACGTGTGACATCACATCATACGACGTCCATAACATGTCATTTGTTATATCGGGCGTACCTTTTAGTATTTTATGTACCAATTTACACTAATACTTTTTTTTATCCAGATATACATAGAACACTTTTTTTTTTGTATTAAAATGATTTAAACAAGAGGGAATATTGAGAGCTAATTAACTCGCACCTGTGTAATCCCTTTCAGTGATAGAAATAAAAATGAAATGAAATGGGGTTTAACGTCCTACTCTTCTGCACCTAACCTAATGGAAGACGGGCATACACCATACAGTGGGCTATGAGGGAAATTTTGCCCGGGCAGCGGCACTACGGCCTTCTCTTATATCAAATTCCAACTGCCAAGGGATATTTTACGTGCACGCAAATGTGTACGGGACCTCGGTTTTCGTACCTTTCCTCCGGGCACTCCGGTTTCCTACCACTGCTAAAGACCCCTACGCACAAGCGAATTATTGAAATAAAATTGAAACCATGTTAGTCCCAAAATGACCTAGTTTGTGTCGAGTGGACGTTAAACCCCATTTCTCTCTCTCTCTCTTTTTCTCTCGGTTTTCGTACCATTCGAACGACTAGACAACTGTCCTCCGTTCTGCATCACTGATAAGGGGAAACCACGCCGGAAAATCGTAATGAACTTTCCCCGCCAATGCAGGAATCAAACTCCCGACCTCCAGGCTAGCTTTACCCGCTTAGCCACGTGATCCCCCCTTTCAGTGATAGAAGCTAGTATTGTAACAGTGCGAATCCTATAAACTATTTAATATCGGAAAACATAAATTATCATATACACAGAACAACACGTCCGAGAGGCAGAGTGACTTTCCTGAAAACGGGATTAAACATGTTGGGTATTTAAAGAATTTGTTATCTGAGGACGAAAATGAATACACAATTAACGAACGAAGGTAGCAATAAACGATTAAAGACAATAATTATAAATAAAAGAAATAATAAGGATTACGCTAACCTAGAAATAATAAGGATTAAGCTAGCCGAGAAGAATCTTCAAGAATTTTCAAGCCCGACATCCACTTGAACATTTTTTTCAAGTTTTCCGCCCAGTAAATCAATTTTTGTTTATTAATTGAAATTCTATGCTAGTTTTCCACAGTAATGAGGTAGTATTTATTGGTATCATATAGTATTTGGTAAATCGTTCTACCCTGAGGTCTATCCGTGAAAGTAGTTGGAATACGAAGAATTATCACCGCGCATTGCAAGAATAACCTTAAGAATGACAATTGATATATGTTAGTCTCCAAATGATCGACGTATTATATAAACCAGACTTCTAAGAGTAGTGTTGCCTGTCCAATCTCTTTGGTTTTCTCCCATGGCTTAAGAATTATTGAAATAAACTTTAACCATATGTTAGTCCCCTAATGACCTAGTTTGTGTCCAGTTGTTAAACTCATTTTGCGCTCTCTCTCTCTCTCTCTCTCACTCTCTGAAACTATTTTTCAAGCCCCATGTAAGTACCGCTAATACAGTCATTTTGTATCTGTTGTATATACTTCACTTCTGTGACGATCAGTTAATCCATTTTTATTTTACTTCATTTCTAGTAGATTCTATTATATTGAATTATAGAGTCGCGATAAGACTTAGTTGTTATTTCACTGCAAGATCAATAAACGGTGTCAGAGTGTACCCGATAAAATAAAACAGTGTTCAAGGCGAGTGAGCAACTCTTCTTCAAGCTACCGTTAAAGACTTTTCGATTTTCTTTATCCAACTTTTTATAATTAAAAATGAACATTCATTGCAAATTCCTATATATTTATTTGCAGCTGGTTAACAAATTTGAAAGGGTCTGGGCATGAAAGCGACAAATTACATTACTTCTAAAAAAACAAAATACAATAAAAGGTCTGCGCCAGATTTGTCTGTAAGTTCTCAAATAAACAATTATAGACAGAGACACTGATTAGTTTGTATACTGAGCGCCATGGAAAACGCATCACTTTTTTTCCCAAATATTTTATTACTAGGTGGTTTTGTATGTATAATATTATGCAATACTATGAATTATTGTTTCACACAATGCTCCCAAAAGCAGAAAATATCGGCCCGTGTGCACAAAACAAATTGCACGAGATGCACATGAAAATCCCAATATTCACGTGCAGCATTGTGTGTGAGCCCTTTAAAAGCATGTTTTCAACTTAATGTGCAGTACATAAACTGTGAAACGTCAATCTGTCGTAATTTGTTGTTGAATGTGTGAAGGAATCGAGCTAGAGATGTCGAGACTTACTGAAAATCAACGGAATGAAGCCACGGGAATGTCCAGGGCTGGCATGTCTACACGTGCTATTGCCAGACACTTCAATTGTCATCAGTCCACTATTGTAAGGTTGGTGGAACGTGTTCGAGTTATGGATCAACACGTGACCGTCAACGTCCAGGTCCACAACGCGTTACAACCCAGGCTCAAGACCGCTACATCCGGGTCACTCATCTGCGTGACAGATTCCGCCCAGCGACTCGAACAGGTGCAGCAGTCGTCGGAAGACATGGACCAGTAAGTGCCAACACCGTAAGACGTCGTCTAAGAGAAGTAGGACTCCGTGCACGACGACCTTATGTTGGAGCTATCCTCAAGGAAACCAGACATGGAGAAGAGTAGACTAGCAAAGTGTGCTCTTCGGTGTGTGGAGACGTCTTGGGGAACGTCTTGCAGACTGCTGCGTCTTCGAAACGGATCGATAGGTGGGGGAAGTGTAATGGTGTGGTGAGGCTTCACATTTCATCACCGGACCCCCCCTAACATCTGCAGGGGTCGCGTTAATGCTGTAGCCTATCGTTATGTTGTCTTGCAACCAACTGTTGCTCCGATGGTGCGAGCACACCCACAACTTCAGCACTTCCAACAGGATAATACACGTCCGCATACCGCCCGTGTCAGTATGGACTACCTGGCTGCTATCAACATCAATGTCTTGGACTGGCCAGCCATGTCTCCGGACATGGCACCGATAGAACATGTCTGCGATGAGATTGGAGACCACAGATGCTCACCATTGCTGCTTTAAAAGCTGCTCTTGTCCAAGAATGGAACAATTTGCCCCAGGCCTTCGTTCAAACATTGGTTAATTCCATGCGACGTCGCTGCACAGCGTGCGTAAGAGCCCGTGGAGGACACACGCACTACTGACATCTGTGTCGTACTTTGGTTTTGACCCCTCTGACTTTGTACCGATGATTACAGATTAAACATCCATAAGTGTACAAATGTGTTGTTATTGATGTGTTCCCATTTGAATATTGTTCACAATATGTTGACAGAATCATTTATTTATACGAAAGACTAAGTGGTGCGTTTTCCATGGCGCTCAGTATATATTCAATCAAAGATACGCTGGGTCAATATAAAGGACTTTGCAACGGCTGACTTGCCGTCAAACAATGATGTATCACTACGCCGTAACGTAATCAGATTTCGTAAAAGTGAAATCCATACCAAATAATTATATTTATTTATTTGTGCGTGTCAGAAAGGATTCGGTGATAAAATAAAAATCCTCAACTCGTCTTTTTTGATATCAGAACAATATCAACACTCGTCGATAAAGTTGCAAAAATTCGACAAATCCTCATTATTTTTATTTATTTATTATTTTTTTTTACTTTATAGACTTATGTTGACACTTGCTGATATCAAAAAATATAAGTAAGAGAATCTCTGTCTAGAAATAAAGAGTTATGTTTTTATATTTTCAGGGGAGATTATGGAGAGTTGTGATCAGATACATTTTAACGTGGAAGCTGTCAGTGGTCGGGAACACGACGCCGAAACATCCATGATCATCGTCAGTAAGTCAAACCTCTGTTGATATATGTGTATACGTTTTTTAAGCGAATCATCCAATGCAAACTTTATTTTAGATTAAGATGTGATTCTGAACTTGGATGTTCACAAGTTTATTCGCTGACCAATAATGGTCTGGGAAAATCAGATACTTTGTTTAGAATACAAGTTATTGTTACAGGTCTTGTTGTGTGTTAACAGTGCTATCTTTAAAGGTTCATTTCGAGAATTGTCGGCATTAAACATTCTGTACATCGGTAGGGGTGAAAAAGAAATTTTGTCTCTAAGCTGGAGCAGAAAAAAAAAACGATTTTCCGTGTACGATTTCGGGATGCACGTAATACAACAACTGGAACTGAAGTTTTGAAAAAGAGTGGAATAGGACAACAAATCTGACACAAATATCAAGCTTTGTTCACCTACTATAAACACAACACCCTGTATGTCATATATTCCTGTATTTATAATGTTTATATGTTTTCTTTCAGCCGCTATAAGAAAAGCCGTACCACTTCCTGTGGTAGCCCTATTACTGTGTATTGTGGGATTTATATTTAATGTTGTCGGTAGTATCCATAGAGACGTAAAAACATTAACAGCAGCTGTGTGCTACGTTTTATCAGGTAAAATGAAATGGAATGAAATGGAATGAAATGGAATGAAATGGAATGAAATGAGATTTAACTTCCTACTTTTCTCCTCCGACTATGTTAACTTTACCCTGACAGCGGCGTTACTACCTACTCTTATATCGAAATCCAACTGCAACGGCGTCTTTCTGTGCGCACCATTGTGTTCCATCCTGCATCACTCACAAGGGGACACCACATCGGAAAGTCCGAAATGAACTTTCCCGTCCAAATATATAGATAAATAAACTAAGTTACACGTGTTCTAAATGGCATACAAAGTCAATATAATGGACTAACTGGCTTATCGTTGATAAAGCTATATTATAATTTTTTAAATGCAACCTTTAGTTTGGGATTTTAAATAGTCGTGTCTAAATATCTGTAAGTCTTCATAAATAATCTAGCTTATAGCTTAAACGGCGATATGAGTACCCCCCCCCCCTCATTTTAAGCTAGTGTTTATGGAAAATTAACAATTGGAAAATCGCAACCGTGGGGATTATCGTCGAGTTTCTGGCTTGTGTCAATATTCAGAATCAAATCCCAAAATGATTGTAAGTTGTTTTTTTACGGTACGGTGGTCTCTTTAATCTCTTAATCATTGCGATATATAGGATTGTTCATTGCGATGTATGGATTATCCATTGTCATATATAGGATTAAGGACTATTCGTTTGTTATACGTTATCTGTTTTGTAACTATTATATGTTTATCAAATCTCCCATAATATATTTTTAAGGTATACAAGAAACGTTTAGCGGACCGACAAACTAGATTTACGCGTGTTAAACGAAATCAAGAGGATTTATTGTACATTTTCGTAAGAAAATACTATAAGAGTAAAGCGTCGAGTTCTTTCAGTTTTACTCGTGACAAAAACGTTGGCACAAAAGAACTGAATTAAAATCAGTTTGCCAGCAGCCGCGTTTTAGAATGATATAGATGGTCGGAAGCTAGCAAAGGGTCAATAGTACGTTTTGAACATTGATTTCCCGAGGGTGATATCAAATTTTATCACAATTTATCAACCACTCCAATCATTTAGTTCACAGTGCAACACTTAATGTAAGTGTGTTTCATATGCACAAGAAATGCTTGGACGCGAGGAAAACTCCCTCTGGAACGTTTAGCTCAGATACAACGATTTTTATCTACCGTGGTGCAGAAAAGTATAGGAACTTGCACTCCATTACATTTCATTTGTCTTTGGAGGAGGTGGGGCTGAATGATTAGTGCGTGTCGATCATTTAGTCAACTGCCGGGGTTTTGATTCCCCGGTTGTACCTGACAAGAAGTAACCTTATGTTAGTCCCGAACTGGCCTAGGCCGTGTCGAGTTGACATTAGACCCCATTTCTGTCTCTCTCATTTGTCTACAGACATGATTGTCAAGGTTAATGCAAGTGTGTTTGATGTGCATATCAAAACGCCAAAATGCAAGGAAATAGCCAGTCTGAAAGATTTTATTCAGATACATGTAAATATTTCTAGGTAGTGTTTAGGTCAAATAGGCTACATCATCAACACGGCAACCAGATATGTACATACCTACAAACATTAGCCTAGTCGGTGGAGACAAGACGAGAAGGGCGTTAAACCCCAACTCATTGCATTTGAGAGATGATTTATCAAGATACGCCCAGGTTATGACTTTAGAAACTGGTCGCCAATCTCACACGAAAACCGGTCGTTTGTATTTGTATCAAAATATGTCAGACGAGATTTTGATATCGTTGTGAAGAGCCTCCCCTACAGAACTGATTAGTTTCATTCTATAATTTATATCTGTTACAGCCTTCAACATAGCTTTACAAATATTATTTTCTAAATTAATGCAATACTAGTTTTATTTATAAGCCATTCTGTTCAACCTCCAATCGGGATTTTAATTCAGGAAGTGTCAATAAGGTGGCAATCAGAATATATTATCTACATTATTTATAAGCCTCTCCTTACCGCTATTATCACGATTTAAATATGGCTTCTCTCGTACAAACTGTGTGATTTGATGTCATATTTGAACTGAAAGCATATTCAAACTTTATCTACCAACAGTTTGCTACACAAACCCCGTCATTACATTCAATTGGGAAGGAACTACCTCCGTCCCCAAGCCGTCAAAATCTATTTTCCGCGTGATTTATTTGAGCGAGAGTCATTTTACCGCGTGTTGCCAGTGTGTAATACCCTTAGATTTTTGTCATAAGAACGCCACATAAGTGTTCTTGTTCAGAGAATTCGGTATTTGTCTAGTAAATTGGGTGTCTATAATTTCAATATCTGTAAGCATAACCTGCCCTGAGAACGGCACCGGCTACGATGATGTAGACTTAGATTTCAAATGTTGAAGTTATTGTAGTATAATCGGACTTGGGTCTAAAGATCACCACATGCTATCCTTAGGAACTATTTTTATAAATGATAATATTTTTTTTATTCGTACTCCAATTACAATAAATATGAAAAAATATCTGGATGTGATGTCATTTAAAAACTTTCTAACAAAATGGTATTTTTCAAATGATAAAAGACGGCTATTCGTCTACACCGCTGACATTCCGTTAACACGACTTTCAAATTGATTCACAAACGGTATCGAAAGAGAGAGAGAAATGGGGTTTTACGTCCACTCGACACAAACTAGGTCATTTCGGCACTAACATATGGTTTAATTTTATTTCAATAATTCGCTTGCGCGTAGGGGTCTTTAGCAGTGGGAGGAAACCGGAGGACCCAGAGAAAACCCACAAGGTTGGACAAGCGACCCTTCTCCTTGTCACGTACAACCGGGGATTCGAAACCACGCCAGTTGATTCAATGACGCGCGCACGTGCTAACTATTGATAAAAATCACATCTTCACGGATCACTAAAGGTTAGTTTGTTGATATCAACCTTAAATTTGTAGACGTAAATTTGCAATTTATGCTCATTACCGCATCGGTGTGTTTTATATGGTGGCTGTCACATTTGTAGATTTTCCAGTTAAACGATTCCGTAATTCACAGCCAATTTAGTTAGTAATAGCAATCGTCTTAACAAGCAATTTCGAAACAAGAATTCTGATTCGGGATAAAACTGAACTTCCTATTCATAATTGACAATTCTAGAATTTTAGAGTAAATCGAATTATACTGGCTTCAGGATATTCGTGAATGCAATTTGAGCTGGTTTGTTTTTGTTCCTAATGCACCACTTTCCTACAAAGATCACCAAGATTCTGGCTTCAATAGCATAATCAGTCGTGAATTTGGCTTAACACCGGCAGCACACAATTGATTTAACAAGAAAAGTATTTATCTTTATAAATGCCTGACCTGGTGGCCACCCGATTCTACATAGAATAAGATGATTGGCAAATATTCATTTACTGGTCGAAGTCGTTAGAATCAAAGTAAAATGTGCTGAAAAATTGGACGAAGTATTCAATTTCCGGTCGACGTAATCAATGTAACAGTTTATTTATAGCTCGAATCTTAACCCGTTTTTACCTCCAAAGCTTTAACTAGTCTTTGAAGATCAGGCCAGTAATTTATCTTGGCATTTTAAGAGCAACGGTAACCAAGTTAAGGAAATCAACCATCGTTTCTTTGGCACTGAAACCGATTTAGACGTAGACAGTTTGATTGCTGCCGTTTATTTATAGCACTTTTGTATATTTAGACCCTTTTTAATTTCAATCGCCAGACGAATGCCGCCATTTTTCCGTTTCTTAATAGTTTGACATATTAAAAAGGACAGTACTAAGGGTAGGTGATATTGTGGGATTCTTGCCAAGAAACGTATTTAATACATAACGGACTTTATACTCAAATCGCTTTAATTCCCTAGTCTATTTTTTGCAAATTCTTCAAGTGGAGTTCTATGGAACACAATCAGACTATTTTAAAGACCTTCTAAACTTATTTTAATTTCAAAGTAATGATATTTGTAAAGACCGTGAAATATAAAGGTATGGGCTCAAATTGCGCTATAGACCCACAGTTCATACAATGCTATATAAACTGCTTATGCTAGTTATTTAAGTGCATTAAATGTGTCTCTTTAATTGAATTAAATGTTCCGATAAAGCGTCCCTTTAATTGCGTTAAATGTTGCGGTAAAAAGTATCTTTTATTGAATTAAATTGTGCGATAAAGCGTCTATATAAGTGTGTTAAATGCTATGTCAAAGCGTCCCTTTAAGCTAAGATGATATATTGAAAAATGTTTGTATTTTACACGAAATTTGATTAATTTCAAATCAAATCTATGACATCTCCCTGATTAGTTTTCACCTTTTCTCAAATTTCAAACTAAATCACAACCAGATAGAAACAAGATTTCTTGGGAAATATGAATCTGCTTACGTAACAACTTTATGATTGGTTTTAGAGTGTACCTTTCGGGAATTCAGAAAATGAAGTTTAAAAAAAAACCTTAATTAAGAATTTTAAATGAAATACTCGTCTTTGATGAAATAGTTGCTTAACTACTAGCTGTTTCCCGTTCGAAATGCTGGTGTCCGTCCCTTTGCTCGGGATGTGCTTGTGCCTCACACTTCATCATTTGAGCACTCATTATATCTAGAGAGAAAGAGATCAGTTGTCACCAATCTTTTGTTGGTTGCTACTCCATTCCAGAACCCATCGTCTGATCACGACTCCGCGATAAACAATGTCATGTGTCACTATGAAACGTCATCATTATTTACATTGATAATTGTTTACACATTTCGGGGTCAAAGTGGGTAAATTTGTAAGATTCTGGCTCGCTAGCCTGCATTGGCCGAGAAAGTTCATACAGATTTTCCGGCGTGGTTCCCTCATGTCAAGGACTGCTGTGTAGTCGTTCGGAAGTCCCATGTACACATTGGCGTTATAAGAGTCCCTCATAGTACACTGTATGACATATGTCTGTTTTCATTAGCCCAGTTTCAACCAGAACAGTAGGACGTTAACCCCAATTTCATTTCATTTTATTTTGTTTACTTATTTTGACAACTGTTTACATTTTTACACCTTTATAAACATTGAAATAAGACGATTGGCAAGAGGTTATACATCAGAGATTTCATGAAAACATAGCCATTTTTCAACCGTTACAGAGTAGTCCGCCACGGTCGCACGAAAAGTACTTTTTTTTGTTTAAACATAGTTTATTGTACTACATGTAACTTACAGATGCCCTCTCCACATACATTGTAATTGACAGTTATAATAGTACAATTGTTAAAAGTACTATCATCCGGGGTCGCGATCCGGAGGCTGAGAACTCAGGAAATTAGATAGTCTATGTCTGGATGTGGTTCTTTTAGGACTAAGAAGTAAATGTAATAGCAAAAGCCTTTCAAAACCCATGCGTATATTTGAAAAAATTTGGGGGTGTTGGATAACAAAATGGTTAACGCGTGCGCATTGGAGCAGAAGTACTGTGAACGAGTAAAGTGGTGTGGTTTCAATTCCCCGCTTTTGCGTGACAAAAAGTAGGGTCGTCTGTCCAGCCTCATTATGTGTCTAATTTACCAGTTTTTATTATACAAATGATTATCAAATTTTACAATACGATAATCGCATCATGTGCGTGTTTTGCTTTTAAGAAAACGTTGCAAGAAAATGGAACTACCGTTAAGGGAATATGTATGTACATTGCATTGTGACTTATTTCTAATTTGGGGGAGACGGGTTGTATGGGCTTACCTGTGTCCAAATCTTAGAATTCAATAAGATAATGTTTAAATAAAAATAAATGGTGTACAGTCGTTTTTGTCAATTAGAAACATTTTTTTAATATTATTTTTCAGGTCTTGCCTTAGCTGTTGGAATTATACTCTATATTTCTTCTATAAACGATGAAGTGGGTTACAGATCCAATACCAAGAAGGAGGAAGGTGGATTTTTATATTATTACGGTTGGTCTTTCTTTTCTGCGGGACTTGCATTCGTTTCTGCGGAGATGGCAGCAGTTGTATGCGTTACGTTATATTTACGACGTAACGAACGCGTCGGGGACATGATCAAAATAATTCCAGGATTAGAAGAAAAAGTCGACCAAGATATGTTGGAAACTGAAGGTTTAAATAACCCAACCGTTATACTGTAACATGGAACTGTGATAATAACATTTAACGTCAAATTCAGAAATATGTCTGACGTCCCAAAGGGGAATAACTCTAATAAACTTTATCTCTTGTAAGATACAGACTACCATATGTTGGGTAATCGAATCATCTTGCGAGAGGGTATTACACGATGATACACTGGTGTATTACAAGAATCAGTTGATAGGTAACAGACTGCATGTTGTGTGTTACACGGCCTGATGCATTCCACGTGGCATTATATAGCCTTGACAATGTTTATATAATTACTAAATCTCCATGGAGTTCTGAAACGGATCAGGTGCCAATACTGTCTGTTATGATCCCCAAATTCACCCGAACTTGTTTAATTCTCTAAGTGATATAACGTTACGTGTTCCATGAATTGTTCCAGGTGTAGAGTCCAAAATTCGACCGAGCTTGTTTTATTCTCTAAATAATGTAACGTTCCGTGATCCATGAATTGTTTCCCACACGAACATCAGACCACAATGGTTAGATCATCCGTTCCAGTGAAGCGACAAATATCTAAAACGATGTGAGTTCTATGCGGTCCCCAATTCACGACGCCAAGCAACAATGAAAGGGTTTCAAATTGAAGTTGGTGCAATTGATCATGCATTTGATAAACATATCTCTAGGTGATAAATGCACATGCATCGACGAGCCAATGACATGATTTGGTGGTTATTCCATTTAAACGAACATGTCAGAACGTACTGATATTACAACTAGGTTTAATGCACAAGAGATTTCAAACGATCGGAAGTATCTATGTAATAGGTATCAGTTACACCCTATATTGACAAAGGTGTTTAAAATGATATGAATTAGTGACTATGCTTTTCCAGGGGGATGTGAATTATCGGTATGTCATCAATGCAAACTTCGAGATGAATCCCGATTTTAAACTAATTTAGCAGATTTTCGACGGGTTCGCTGAAATAGAGACAGTTCTATTGCTATGACATGTGTTATTATAGAACACACGGATTTGTTAAGGGAATATTTACCTACACCCTGTTCCGCACAGAAAAAGTTGTTTTAGTGTCATTAGGTATCTAAAGCCAAGCCAACCATCCGCCATACGCGTTTTGGCATCCACGGGTCGCAGAGGTTGGTATCACAGACTAGCCACAAGAACCCCGAAAAAACTTTTGTATATGCAGGACCAAAAATCTCTACTGACAATCTGCGACCTTCTACGATGCCGAACATATGCAAGTGATGCGTAAGTCTCGCGCACAGGTTTACTAAAATAATTCCCATTGAATGCCCACAGTAGCAATTACGATGGGTTGTTAGCTAGGCTTTACGTAGAGATGTACTGAGCGTTGGAGGTTGGAAGGGGCAACCTAAAGACCAAAAGGAAGACCCGCTGATAATAGCGTTGTCATATACTGATCTATGAAGTGGTTCAGAAAGACTAAACGCCTGACTATTGCGACTGATTTAATCTTACTGCTTAACAGTATCTGTATTTTTTACGACTTTTTTTTCTTATCTGTCGATTAGGAAAAGTCACATTGTGAAGTGTCATATGATAAAGGAATAGAGTTCTTCAACTTAATCCAAAATTACAACCAGTACAGCGCCAAACATTTTTGTACTTTCATCTTCAATTTACTTCTCTTACTCCTTTTAGGTATTGGTAATTGTACAGTGAATATAACTATAACACGAAATTACAACCTGTTCGGCGCCAAATATTTCGTAATTCCACCTTAAATTTATTTCTCTTGTCACTTTTACGATATTTCTTTTTCGTATTTGTAAATTTTAAAGTATTCCACATTGTAAATAACACGAGATTACAACCACCCATCACAAATTTAAGGCTCCCAAAACAAACTATTTTATTCAGGAGATCGGAATGGGATTTATGCAAAACACCAACCCAGTGGTCATACTGTGGATATTAGATCTGTTTTATGTGTATGTGAAATTTCGTCTTTGTAAATTTTATTACAATTTGACAATATATTTAGGCGTGTTTTGTATAAAATCTCGCAAATTTCAAATAACACCAAGTCTTACTAATTAACTATTTGGTTATCTCCCTTGTTCTGCCAAACATTTCTAAAACCAACTAAAATATTGTCTCACTTTAAATCGCAAAGATTTACTGTAATTAAATTTTCTATAGACATTTTTCAAAGCACATAGCTTAAACAAAACTATGCCTATATTCACCATTTTGTGACCAAATAACCACCGGTTGTTTTACCCAATGCTAAAAACTGCAAATGTATTTTTTCCAGGGTTTCAAGTAATGTTTTTGGACGAGGAACTCTTGTTCTTCTTGCTCTTCTCCTCGCTGTGCAATTCTGCTTCAATTGAGTTAATTAGATTTTTAAATTTAACCCAATAGAGAGGTTCCGCAACCACTACGAACTACGAAGTGTTTATGTGCTGACGTCATCACTTTGTGTGATGTCATTGACATAAGCGGCCTTCGGTTCGTCAATTTTCTACGAAGAAATCGAGAAAAGTTCGTGGTTAAAAAACGAAGTACGATATCGTGATTTTCTCGTTGATTTTTTGATGAAATTTGTATTTTTTGCGGTTTTATAGAAAGATTGAATATTTACAATTCAGTAGGATGTTTATCAGCGTCAACGTGGTCGGTTAGTGTTTTGATTTTGGGCAAATTTTCGGGCTGTGAAATTTGTTTTTTTCGTCAGTCGGCGATAAGAAACACAATGAAATGAGCTTTTTGAGGACTAAAATTTGATATGATTTAATACTTTTTATTTAACAAAACTGTGGAACTAAAGATCGTACGGAAATCTGTCAAAAACGAAATACGAAGTACGAAGCTGTGTTCGTAGTACGTAGTTCGTACTGGTTGCGGAACCTCTCTAATAACATGGTCAGTTTCCGGTCCATATTACGATCGTACTTGTTTGATAACTATTTGTTGCTGTTCCTGTTTTTTTTAATAATTTAATATAAAATGTGAAAGGGACAATCCACCTTTTGAATTTTTTTTTAAATGAGATGTTTTGTTAACTTTAACCACGCGTGTTGCATGTGAGTTTCAGAAAATCAATTCCATTTGTATTTCGATACGATTTTAAATCGTCCAAATATTACGAAGGCTAACCAGTTGTTTTATTAGTCTCTACTACACGAGGTATCATTAGCTTTCGTGCAGCTCAAGTGATTGTGATATGAATTAAAATTCTTAACTTACACTACCGTGTCTTTGTTTTATATCGGCACAATGGGCTGTGGGTGGGGGTGACGCATTGTCTATGACGTTGTTTCGGTTACCAGCTTGTACATGATATAAAATAGGGTCGCTTGTCAAACCTCGTGTGATTTCTCCTGGCTCTATGATTTCTCTCTTCTGTTAATTATTCCTGTCACACATAAAGAAGACATTGGCTGCTCCCTTCTAGTCTCAAAATGATTGTTTCATTTTGTCGATTTGTATATACTATCACTTGTATATCACTGTTTCACGCTTCTGTTGAATACATATAAAGGGGGATAACTCTAGTGTTCAAGACCTCCCCCGCCCTTTGTGATATCTATACCGTCCATGACGGTTGGGATGGCCTAGTGGTCTAGAGTGCCGCGCTTCGACCTCTAGCTGGCCGGTCACCTCTGGCTTGCGTCTTTGGTTTCGAGCCGTGGTGTGAGCGTATGTGGAATGGAGATATGGGCTCCTTCTCAACCTCGTGGGTTTCCTCCGGGCACTCCGGTTTCCTCCCACAGCAAAGACCCCTGCGCGTGCGCTAAGATATTGAAAATGAAAAATAAGACTTGTCTGCGATATCACCTTCGGTGGAAGCGGACGTTAAACACCAAGAACAACATTGAGCAGTTTATTTTATTTTGTGCGGGGGAGGGGGGGTAGCATTGATCTGGTATGATCGTTTCGAGTTTGTCCTGTTGGAAGTGCCTGATTTAAATGAAGGATCAGGGGAAGCCCTCGGCTATAGCACTTATTAGATCCCTCCCAATTCCCCGCACTCACTGGTTTCCAATAAAGCAGAGGGGAGCCGTGAACTATATATTTCAGTCTTCTGTAAACATGGCATATTTTACGGGGTTAAACTAAAACACCACACCAATACAACGTTTATCATGTTTACAGACAGCGCCACTGGTCTTCCCCGAGAGACGAAGAAGCGTGGCTTACCCCCACCTAAGAAAATTTTGGAATATTTGACGGCTGCAAACAATTTTTCCTGCTATTTCAGCCCATGAACAAAGCAAGTTCAAAGTGGTCTAACGCGTCTCGGGTCCTAATGATCTCAGGACATGTCTATTGGACAATAACACCCCTCTAAATGCGAAACAGGAGTGTTTATCGACATTGTAACATGCTTTTTTCGGATTTTAAAAGACATTACTAAAACAGAAGGGTGTTATTGTCCAATAGACAGTGTCTAATTGACCAATCAAAACGCAGGGTTTACCCTGAAGCATGTTACAATACCTAATTAAGGTGGCTTGCTGACTCGAATTCCAATCAATCGATTACACCCATGAAGACGGGACCGTTGGGAGAATTTAACTGCCACAAACGCGTTTTCCTGCTATTCCAGTCTGTAACCTGTGAATACAGCAACTTCAATTTGGTTCAATATAGCCTACCTGGCTACCCAGAATTCCAAACAACCAATCAATCGTCGCGGGTTATGGGAGCCTCACCCTCCCGGAGAAAATTTAACCACCGCAAATGCGTTTTCTGCTATTCTAGCCTGTGTGAGCAACTCAAAAAGTATCCAATGGTTTTGTAACCGAAATCCCAGTCTGAATTCCAACCATCCAATCACACTGCTGCAGTTGCATTCACAAGTAATAATCGATGCCCGAAAAATGTCGCACAAAGTAGAGTGGCCCCAGACAAAATGTTTTAATCAATAGTGAAATTAGTGTTTTATTAGGAAGTTAGCGAAGCAAAACTAGAAATGCCCGAAGCAGGTTTACGGGCTGCGGCCAGTTTGTTTTCTTCGCAGGGCGAAGAAGCGGAGCTGACCTTGTATGGACCCCCCAAGAAAATTTTGGAATATTTGATAGCCGCCAACGCGTTTTACTGCTATTCCAGTCCTAAAATTAGTGTTTTAATAGATTTCGGGCACTTTATTTTGCCAATTTTTTTTTTGGGGGGGGGGGTCCAAGTATAAAGGATTGTTTTAGTATTTTATTTTCTATGATCTTTTCAACGAGGAAAAGGGTAAATTGCAATACATGACCTGATTAAACGTAAGGGGTATATATCTTTAGATATGCAAGAATGGATCCAGGGATTTTTACAGGAAGGGGTTTGTCAGGCTTTTGTTAAGACAATTTGACAGTTGACCATGCTTGATGCCATCATCGTCCCTAAATGACGTAGGCATATATACACATTCAGCTTTTTAAACAGAGAAATCCAACACCCGGTTTGATATTTATAATGAATTAATATGATCACATAGTGATTCAATTTCAATGATGCAAAGCATTCAATTTTTTTCAACTTGACACCCAAATACTTTTGGGCACCATTTGTAATGAGCGTCTAGGTGAACGAGGCTTAAGGGATGACTGCCGGGTTAGACTGGAATTACCAGACGTCAAAGACTGCCATTCCGTTTTGCACTTAGTTCCGAAATGACCTAGTTTGTGTCAAGTGGGTGTTATAACTCTCTTTTTCTCAATTTCCTCTCTTCTCGTACTTTACCGAACATAAATGATTAGAAATTACAGTAAAAACTGAAACGATTGAATGTAAATCAGTTTATATACTCGCTACCGTAGGTCTATGTTGATTACTTTGATAATTTTACAATGTCTTGTAAGACAGAAATTGTGACAGAAACTCAAGAATATCCACGAATTTTCCCACGAATGCACAGCCGTAGAACTATTACTAGCACCTGATAGAAACATTCGTTGCGCATTTCGATTGAACCCGAATATCATAAGTTTCTTCACCCCTACGGAACCGTGTGACGACGAACTTGACATAGAACGACAGATTATCAATGAACACGTGATAGCACACACAATTGTGCGATCAACTGGAGACGACGAAGAAGATAAATTTACGACAGATTGACCTATTCAAAATGACTACGCATGTAGAATGAAATAAAAATTAATGTAAGAAAATTTTGAATGTACAGAAAAGTTTATCATTTTTAAAGGGAATAAAGTTTTGGTGATTCGAAGCTACATTTCAACAATACTTCCGGTTTTGATAAAACTGGGTATTCCGACGATGTCGGATTTGACAAAGTCCACTGTACATTCATATTACATTATTATATACGTTGCGCCCCATTTTAGTCCATTTCTAGGTGCCAAAGAACAACTGTTAAGTTCTTTATATAAATATTGAACAATGTAGAAGAGGAATAAGGCACAAGTCTTATTTAAGCTATTTTGGGAACTGTTCTTTCACTGTATAATTTCTTGTAAAACTGTTCATCAATTGGTTGTGGGGAAAGTGTTTTATTACGTAGCCATTCAGTTAGACACTGTATTGCTACGTAGCTGAAATGTAATTCAAATTTATTGACGAACAACTCCTTTCTAGAACTGTTCAATAGCTGGTGTAATGCTGCTATTCCAAAAACACAAATATATCTCACTACCTTGCCTCGACATCGTGTTACATCAGTACCCTTTTCAAACCAGTGGACATACGCAGGTAACAAGAACGTACTCGGGCATTTCACTGAAATACCACAAAATAAATTCTCATAAATACCATAAAACAAGGGCACAACGCCCAGTAGTTACATGTAACAACACTGTTGTCACTAGTATAAAATAAAAGGAACTGGGGTTCGACTGTGCTGCCCCGACTCGGCTAATAGGGGTTGGCATACGTCATACAGTGTGGTATAAGGAAAATTCGCCAGGGCATCAGTGCTGCATTCTATGCTTGTCGAATTCCAAATGCCAAAGGTTTATTTACGTTCACGCCAATTTGTACAAGGGACATCGTGTCTTTTCGTCCCATCGAACATCTATAATTCTCCAGTGCGTAAGAGTCTTTAGCAGTGGGGGAAAACCGGAGAGACCTCATAGAGTAGGGAGTCGCAAAACCACACCATTTGACTCGATGACAGGCCTTATAACCATTCGACCCCCATATCCCCTTACCTCCTCCCCATATCATTTGATGTACCAGAACGAAAGTTGGCCGATTATTACTTTCAAAACATCACTATTAACATATATAAACCGTTACCTTTATAACTACCGGGAACTTGTAAATGTGGGTTATGATTCAACGTTGACCAATAATATTCATCAGGGGAGAGAACTCCGCGACACCACTCTAGCAAATCCTTAGCTATTGGACTTTTGACTACGTAATCAACAAACCCATGCGTAAATATACCATAGGCACTACCTTTAACCACAACAATACCATGTGGGGGGTCTTTATGTCGCTTGTGTGTCATTACGACCTCATAATGACCATCAGGCCCGTACACGTTTTCAAATTTATTAGTATAACGATTGGGAAGTGTCCCTTTCCCTAGGATACATTCTATATAATTCGTATTGTTCAAAGCTTTCAGTATTTGGACTATCTCCGCATTTGTTTTCAATGGCAATTGCTGACTGGGTAGATTCATAAGATATTTCCAATCTGATTTAGCTAAATGATCCGACATACAGTTGATATCAGCTTGCAATCTTTGAAAACTTTCGTAAGTTATGTTCTCTGTTTTTGAAACTATGAAGACATTATGGAAACAATCAGCTAGCGAGTTAGCTCCCTTGTGTACATGATCCGGTGAAAAGCCATCAACATGTAAACAGTAATAATTTTGTGGTCTGTAAATAGCACGAAGAAGGATTTCAACTTGGGCCACGTCTTTATATAAAAGTATATTAAATGCAATAGGAAACTGCTGTTCTTCCTCAGTATTCACAATGGCATCGTAGCCATAGATTCTTTTGAACGCTTCACAGTTCATTGTGTGTCTGGTCAAGGTTTCGTTATTAGGAATGTTGTCATGTTTTCGGTTTAGGAATTTATCTATTTCCATGTCATCGCCTTCAATGATCTTCTTACAGTTTATTCCATCGATTTTAAAAGATCTGAACTGCATTTCTGTCTCAGAGTCTTGCGAATTAAGCGAAGATCTATAAATTCTTGGTTCTTGGCCAGCATATTCAGAATTAAGCAACGTTTTGGGTCCATGGCTACTAGAGAAGATGATAAAGATGCAAGTATATATGAAAATACTGATCACGAGAAGACAGATCACAGCCCGAGTAGTAGTACCCTTCATTGTCAAATAACGAACTGAAAAATATAAATAAAACTGATATGTTGAACTTTATGTTTTCATTGATGTGTTCAGCTGCCGAGATGTAATTATGTTGTACGGATCACGTCGATCAGAAGAAGATATGAACATCTAATACACTTTGTGTAATAGCATGATAAAATGGAAGCATACTTTTGGCGATCGGTCAATTCCGCGCTAGTTTGGTCCGACGCCCGCTAAACTACAACTCATCCTTTAATTCCTAATACATGCTTGTGAAAATATGGAGGGGCCATTTAGACGGTAATGAAAATAGTCACCTCTGGGAGGTTCACAAGCTAAAAACGTACACGCGGGGAAATAACACAGGAAGTAACAAAACAATAAGCATCGAAATCGAACTCAACTTTGATCTTTCTCATATAAACATATACTAAGTTTCATTAAAATCGGATTTAAAAATGATAAGCTATAAACTAGATAGTCCACAAGCCAAAAAGCAATTTTTCGTACGATCGGAACCATAATCCAGGAAGTTGCGATTCTATACGTGTTAGTTTGAATTTGAAAAGGTGTGGAAAACAACGTAACCATAAAAATAAATTTCACATGTTTTAAGAACTAAAAATGACAAAATGAACTGACATTTTACATATGATCTCCTAAACACCTTACCTTATTTGGGTATTGATAGAAATTGCATGAAATGAAATGCTATTTAATTTCACGTCAGCACCAACCGGTCTGTATTCCAAAAGATATATAATAAACTACAAGACCGACTAAACTGCTAAACTATAAAAATGATAATTATTCACATAATGTTGCGTAATATCAATATATTGATACGTATATGGTCAATATGCAATAATCTATGATATTAAAGGGACTATTTATAACTTACCTTATTTTCACTGTGTTTAGTAGTTTATTCAAACAAACATTATGCAAAAGCTAAATCCGCCTATTGTAGGTCTCTCTTTAGGTCTGAAATATGGAAACTGTTACCTAGACATTCATTAATATAAATGGCATCTTATGTGCCGGACTTTCTCTGGATTTGAATCCGATTTGCTGCTCAACGCTCATTGATGTTTTAATTCAAAAATGGATAATCGAGACTAGGCCTAAAATTTAAACGCTAATATCTCGGTTCAAAGTGGAGCAATTTGAATGGAATTTTTTTCAACATATTCCCTTTACATTATCCTTTTTTAAAATAGTAAAGTGAAAACTGTCAGCTCTTTATCTAATATTCCATAGTGTATCTTTAAATGAATGAATTGAAACTGAGATTTAAAGGAACGTCAGCCCCAAATGGGTTATATTAAAGAGACCGTTATTAAGTTACCCTATTTTCACTGCACATTTAGTAAGAATGAACGATATGGACTTTCATGGCACGTCGGCTCCATCAAGGTTATATTGCACCAAGTTAAATTATAACACATAACAAAACATTGTACATGTATATACAAACAAATACTATAAACAGTTATGTAGTTTATTTAAAGTAACGATGCGTTATTTAAGGTAATATTACCTTCATCTCAGGTAATATTTTAAATCCAATTAAGAACATATTATCCACCCCGGCAGTCAAGACCTTTAAGGGGATATTTATAAAGAGTTTTATATTCTAAACAATGCTAGTTGTTGTGGGGACATCGTTGTGGCGGCCTATTGATCAGTGTGGGGACCAGAAACTATTATTTTGTCTTACCACACGCACACGTCATCAATGGTATTATCGTAATCGACTAGATATAATGTAAATTAGCGTTTCGATATGGTCGAGGATAAATACGATCGACCAAATACTCTTTGGTTGTAATCATTGCAGTTTCCCTTTAAAATATTTTTCTGAAATAGTTGAGTACAGTTCGGTCAATGCTTAACCACGCGGTCAGCCGTTTAACCGATCGAAATTGAGGCTGTGGCACATTGTACTTTTGCTAGTATACATCAATATAAATTTGAAACCATTATGAAATAAAGTCATGATGCCCAGGGTTTACAATAAGCAGATCGTAACCCATCTTTAATCAATTAACCTAATCCATGATGTTCAGGACATCTGGTTTTATACTTTTGTCACAGGACCCCTTGTACTTTCTAGACAGCGTGTTAACAGACTAAAATCACCAGTAGGAAGACATAATATAGTATAAGAAGACCTTGGAGTAGGCCACGACACCGTTAAATGAACATTTTTAAAAATCAACCTCTAAAATACTTTTTGTCCTCCGCCTCTCGAAGAAAGTTGGGGGGCTATTAAAATGGGTTCGTCCGTCCGTCTGTGTGTTCGTCACACTTTTTGGGACACAATAACTCTCTTTCTAATTGAGCTAGAATGTTCAAACTTGGTGTAAATGTTTATTAGGCCAATGCCTTGATGGAGTTCGTAGATGAACATTTTCTGCTTAGGGTAAGCAGAGATAAGCCATTTGATTGGTTGATGCTTTGGGACACGATAACTATAGTTCTAATTAAGTGAGAGTAATGAAACTTGGTGTAAATGTTTATTAGGCCAATGCCTTGATGGAGTTCGAAAATGAACATTTTCTGCTTAGGGTAAGCAAAGATAAACAATTTGATTGGTTAATGCTTTGGGACACGATAAATTTAGTTCTAATTAAGTGAGAGTGATGAAACTTCGTGTATAGTTCCATTACAGCAATACCTTGACTAAGTTCGATAATGCGCATTTTCTGCCCAGGGTAAGCAGAGCAATAAGCAATTTGATTGCCCGAGACTTTGGAACACTATAACTCGCCTTCTAATTGAGCTAGAATGTTCAAACTTAGTCTGGATGTTGATAAGGCCAATGCCTTGACAGAGTGCGAAGATGAGCATTCTCAGCTTATTCAATGACTAACATTTCAAGCTAAAGCTAAGTAGAGCTAATCAATTTCATTGGTCGATGCTTTGGGACAGGGTAATCTTGACTCGGATAGAGAGTGATGAATCTTAGTGTATAGTTTGATTGTTCGATACTGTTGAAACAACAAATGTGCGATTAATTAATATGTGTCATCTATTTATGTTTGGATTTCGGCGGCGGACATTAGCCTCACTGTTTGCTTGTTCATGCCTGGTTAAATGTAAAGTATGAAATTTTCTAATTGGTTTGATAATATATATTTGTTTGATCAGTTAAAATAATGAATATTAAAATTGTTTTTAATTGAAGGCTATTTAACCGTAAAGTATGCAATTCTTGTAATTCATTCCTTCAATTAGAAACTGTAAAAAATAAATAACTGTTAAATACAAAAATAGAATAATAATAATTTATTCGTACAAAATAAGTACAATTACAAAAGTATGCATACATACATAAATATATACATAATTTGAAATTAATTTGGTACAAAGTTCATTAATTATACCATAAAAATTGTCACCGTTTTCTCTTAAACATATAAAACCTATGATGGCGCCGGCCTTAATTTTATCATTCTCTGATTTTGAATTGATGTCGATTTTATTTACTGTATATAAAATTTTACTAAAAGACATATTGGTAAGTTTATATTTTGATAAATCATATTTATGACAAATATAATTTAAACTGTTACCCAAAGTTGACTGACTGCCGTGTACAGCACAAATGTTATTACGTATGTATTTACTATTGACAGTACTTTTGACAAATTTTAAAAACTTTTTATGAAGCTGTGGTATAGACAAATAGTCGGGCACTGTTCATTCCAAATACTCCATGCGAACATATGCCAGGAATGGGTTTTTTCTGAAAAAGACTCATTTGTTCATTTAATAACCAGTGTTCTGATAAGAATACGAAATTCTAAGATTGACACAGCTATGTGATGTACAACAATCTTCCGATACACAAGATATATTAGCCATGGTTTACACAAGTCTTTGATAAATGATCGAATTTTAAAGCGGAAATTTCATATTTTCTAATAAAGTCAAAACATAATTATTTCTATGTCTTTTGCTAAAAAGGTTGTCAACTCACTATTATACGATCATGGGCAAAATTCCAGGCATAAATTATCCCGAACACCGAAAATAATAATACAATTACTTGAATTACCTCCCTTGTTTTCCCATTCCCCTCCATGCAATGGCGATCTTCAAACATTTGAAGTTGAAAATGATATTTTTGCCAATTTCTCAACTGGCAATAGTGAATTATAGGATTAATAGTATTATTCTTTAACAAGGTAGGACTGTTTATATACAATCTATTTTAGGGCTTTATTTTAATATATTTTAAAAACATGACTAAAAAATATGAAATTGCCGTTTTAACAACTCGAGGAACGAAGGATTGGCACCTGCGGAAATTAAATATCAACTTTTTGACGAGATTGAGTACCAGATTTAAAACTGAATGAAACAGGCGGGTTTCCTGATTCATCTTTACTGTTTATATCTATTCCTAGATTTACTAGATATTGAACGATGTCTAACGTGCCGAGTGCACACGCAAAGTGTAATATACCTCGGTTATTACCACCGCTATCGTGAATATTACCTCCCTTTGACCGGAGCAATTCTATTTTCTCAATGGCTTGTGTTTCCGATTCACAACAATATAAGATGCACGTGCTGCCAATGTCTTCAGTTGTACTAAAGACCCGCTCTGCAGCTACAGAAGACGTATGGATGCCCAGATATTTCACACTTAAAGAAGTTAAATATGGAAGTTCATCTTGTTTGGACTTCCAAAAGGTTAAAGGACACTCTGACATTGGATTTTGGCGCATAGATTTATAATGGTGAATCTCCTTTTTAATCAGTTCTTTTTGTGAAACTGGAAAAAGCATATAATTATTAGTATTCTCATCATCACCATCATCATCGTCAAACAAAGTTGCCAAGGCAGTCTTTTTTAGTAGGAGGACCAGCAAATTCCTGAAAAGATTAATAATTTGTTTACATATTTATTAATAATTAAAACAATCTTATATCATAACTTTTAATTTAGCTGGCAGATGACTATGACATGCCAATCAGTACTTGGAGCAGCCTTATGGGTATTGGATAATATTAATAATTAAGCTCTAATCTCTACTTTTTAACTGCAAACAAATATTGACAAAAACTAACCTTTTCTAAATTCAAATTGTCTGGTAATTCATTATTATCATAGATGAATGGAGCAGACAAAACACATTTCCCAACAATTCTCTGAAATGTTGTATCTGAAATACAGGATTTGTTCTTGGTTCGAGGGTCAAGGGCACTGGCTTCCTCTGAAACGTTTACATCAGGATCTGTGTATCGTATAGCAAGATTACCACTTACAGCACTCTTTAAATTATGAAGAAATGTTGAGTCCTCTGGATTTGAATGAAAATGTTTTCTGAGTTTTGTGAGTAGCGGTAATATCAGGCTTGCAGTTGGAGATTTTTCTTCTGATAGTACCTTGGTTGCTGTTTCCATAACTTGCATTATTTTTACAAAATCCTCACAGTTTTGAACTTCAGAGTCGGACAGACCGCTTACCAGTTTTGACTTATCGTGTAACCTGTTCACAGTCCCATCTAACAAAGTGGCTAAAATAGCAAGTCTTTGTTCCAAGAACCGCTCTAGCATATAATATGTGGAGTTCCACGGTCTATGATCAGTTTATGTTCAGGCAAGTCTAGTGCTTTCTGTTTCATTTTTAACAGTTCTGTATGTTGCTTTTGTGGAAAAAAGATACTACAGATCTAATCTTAGCTAAGACATTACAGAAGCCAGGAATTGTGAGAACCTTATTTGCTGCCGGATTTAATGTATGAGCAAAACAGCCCAGCTTCAAAATGTGTTCACCTGAAACATTTATAGCTACTGTCATATTTGATGCATTGTCAACCGTTATAACATTAACTTTTTCATGTATACCCCACTTCAGCATAGCAGATTTGAGCTTAAAACCAACATTTGCTCCAGTGTGACTTCCTTGAAACTTCTCAGTTTGAACCCGTCTTCCATTAGCCCAGGTTAGGTGCAAAAGAGTAGGACGTTAAACCCCATTTCATTTCTCAGTTTGTAATACTTTTGAGTGTAGTTCCCAATTATGAATATAATGACAAGTTATGGTCAGGTAAGATTCTGCAACTCTTGATGTCCATGCATCACTTGTTAACGTTACTGATGTTGTGTGTGATAATTCACTTCTTAAAGAAGTTTGTTCTCTTTCATAAAGTTCAGGTATCAACTTTTCACTTATAAGTTTTTCTCCTGGGAGGTTGGTATCTGGGTTCCAATGAAAACAACATATTCCAGAAATTTAAAAAAAAAATCGAAAAATGACAATTTGAACAGACTCTTAATAATTGGGGAAAATGACAATTTGAACATCTTACACATTTTAAAACAAATAAATAAAACATTTGTGGTGTAGCCTCTTGATGAAAAATACAATGTATCAATTTTGAACATATTATAAGTGAAAAGTAAATGAAAAACAACACTTGACAAAGTTGACTTGAACTGTGACTGTGAGGTCTTAAGTGCTTATGAGTACATACCTGAAAGCAGGACTTTCAACTGTGCTGTATGGTCGCATGTCTTTGATTATATAATTAATGATTGACTTGGTAATATCTGAGGCTTTCGTTTTTGGTAAACTGGTCTGTTTTGCTATAGTCCATGGTGTCGTGGGGACATAAAAGGTAAAAACGAACTGTTGCATTGTTATAACTGAAGAAGACAAACGTCTTAAGAAACCAGTAAGAAGTAAACACAACGTGAAGGAGAAGCAAAGACAGCTAGAGACAAATTCTAGACGATCACAAGGCTACGAAAATATGTAGTAAGAAAAGATGCATGGGTCGTATGTAAGATGTGGAGACCGGTTTGTGAAAGGTGCGCTCTCCACGTCAGACAGAAATGGCCCATGGTGCTACAGTGTAACGCGCGCCTAAACCCAGATCGAGGTCGTGTAGCTGTGGTTAACCAGATAGCAAACTAAATTGCGTGAATGTGTGACATGATAATCGAAAATGTACCGTGCAGGTCAAGGGTTATTTTGACTATTTTCCGAGGTGCAGGTCGAGAAACGTCAAATTGTGCGACGAAGAAAGACACCCATAAATTGTGTAATGATAATTTAATAATTTTCTTTGATTAATTATGTAAAACTACGAAGTACAGTAAGTGATTACGGAACATAAAACTATTTAAGTAGAAGAACTTAAGACGGTGCCCTTTTAAGACAGACTTGTTAGTTTACATTACGTCACAATCACATGACGAAGGATCCACGGACAGCACACATCGTTTGCAACAAAGCCAGAGATGACGAAGCAAACAAATTTATAATTTTAATAGTTATTTAGAATCTATTAATAAGTTTTGTGGTCTTTTTTAACTGAAGAAAATATTTTTAAAACGATACGGCGATATTACGTATCGATATAAATATCGCTGGAGCGTATCGATACATATTGGATTGGTACTGGTAAGTTATTTAATGATTTCTGTAACTGATGTTATCTGACGTCTGTATGTGGTACTGGTACGTCATCTGATTTCTGTAACTGTTATAACAGTTATAACAATGCAACAGTTCGTTTTTACCTTTTATGTCCCCACGACACCATGGACTATAGCAAAACAGACCAGTTTACCAAAAACGAAAGCCTCAGATATTACCAAGTCAATCATTAATTATATAATCAAAGACATGCGACCATACAGCACAGTTGAAAGTCCTGCTTTCAGGTATGTACTCATAAGCACTTAAGACCTCACAGTCACAGTTCAAGTCAACTTTGTCAAGTGTTGTTTTTCATTTACTTTTCACTTATAATATGTTCAAAATTGATACATTGTATTTTTCATCAAGAGGCTACACCACAAATGTTTTATTTATTTGTTTTAAAATGTGTAAGATGTTCAAATTGTCATTTTCCCCAATTATTAAGAGTCTGTTCAAATTGTCATTTTTCGATTTTTTTTTTAAATTTCTGGAATATGTTGTTTTCATTGGAACCCAGATACCAACCTCCCAGGAGAAAAACTTATAAGTGAAAAGTTGATACCTGAACTTTATGAAAGAGAACAAACTTCTTTAAGAAGTGAATTATCACACACAACATCAGTAGCGTTAACAAGTGATGCATGGACATCAAGAGTTGCAGAATCTTACCTGACCATAACTTGTCATTATATTCATAATTGGGAACTACACTCAAAAGTATTACAAACTGAGAAATGAAATGGGGTTTAACGTCCTACTCTTTTGCACCTAACCTGGGCTAATGGAAGACGGGTACAAACTGAGAAGTTTCAAGGAAGTCACACTGGAGCAAATTTTGGATTTAAGCTCAAATCTGCTATGCTGAAGTGGGGTATACATGAAAAAGTTAATGTTATAACGGTTGACAATGCATCAAATATGACAGTAGCGATAAATGTTTCAGGTGAACACATTTTGAAGCTGGGCTGTTTTGCTCATACATTAAATCAGGCAGCAAATAAGGTTCTCACAATTCCTGGTTTCTGTAATGTCTTAGCTAAGATTAGATCTGTAGTATCTTTTTTCCACAAAAGCAACATACAGAACTGTTAAAAATGAAACAGAAAGCACTAGACTTGCCTGAACATAGACTGATCATAGACTGTGGAACTCCACATATTATATGCTAGAGCGGTTCTTGGAACAAAGACCTGCTATTTTAGCCACTTTGTTAGATGGGACTGTGATAAGGTTACACGAAAAGTCAAAACTGGTAAGCGGTCTGTCCGACTCTGAAGTTCAAAACTGTGAGGATTTTGTAAAAATAATGCAAGTTATGGAAACAGCAACCAAGGTACTATCAGAAGAAAAATCTCCAACTGCAAGCCTGATATTACCGCTACTCACAAAACTCAGAAAACATTTTCATTCAAATCCAGAGGACTCAACATTTCTTCATAATTTAAAGAGTGCTGTAAGTGGTAATCTTGCTATACGATACACAGATCCTGATGTTGTAAACTTTTTAGAGGAAGCCAGTGCCCTTGACCCTCGAACCAAGAACAAATCCTGTATTTCAGATACAACATTTCAGAGAATTGTTGGGAAATGTGTTTTGTCTGCTCCATTCATCTATGATAATAATGAATTACCAGACAATTTGAATTTAGAAAAGGTTAGTTTTTGTCAATATTTGTTTGCAGTTAAAAAGTAGAGATTAGAGCTTAATTATTAATATTATCCAATACCCATAAGGCTGCTCCAAGTACTGATTGGCATGTCATAGTCATCTGCCAGCTAAATTAAAAGTTATGATATAAGGTTGTTTTAATTATTAATAAATATGTAAACAAATTATTAATCTTTTCAGGAATTTGCTGGTCCTCCTACCAAAAAGACTGCCTTGGCAACTTTGTTTGACGATGATGATGGTGATGATGAGAATACTAATAATTATATGCTTTTTCCAGTTTCACAAAAAGAACTGATTAAAAAGGAGATTCACCATTATAAATCTATGCCCCAAAATCCAATGTCAGAGTGTCCTTTAACCTTTTGAAAGTGCAAACAAGATGAACTTCCATATTTAACCTCTTTAAGTGTGAAATATCTGGGCATCCAGACGTCTTCTGTAGCTGCAGAGCGGGTCTTTAGTACAACTGGAGACATTGTAACTGCTACTAGGTCATGATTTTAAAAAAATGTAGATTCTTTGGTTTTTCTTAAAAAGAATCTGGATACATGATGGATAGACTTTCTTGTTATAATAATAATGAATGTATTTGAAACAAAACAGGTTTCTTACAGTACATGGCAATAAAACCATGCACAAGGTTGATTACAAAACTAAATAAAAAGTGTTAATTATTTAAGTTTTCTATTTGAATTTTATTTGAACATGTAGAAGGGGCTAAAATAGAGACCTGTTAAAAAAACAAAATAGCGTTTGGGATTATTTTGGACATAATTTGTGATGTCACCGTGCGTATCGGTTTGCCGTATCGTCATTACGTATTGTATCGAAAATCAACTGTATCGACATAGCCCTAGTACCAGATACAGTCGTCAGATAATATCAGTACAAAATTCAAATAAACGGATTTATTTTAATAAACTATACTCAGCCAAATTAAAAACTTGACACTGATGAATTTCAACAAATTTTTTTTTCTGGTAAGTCAAATAAATTTTAAAGTGTTTCTAACGGTAGTAAGTAGTAAGAAGCCTTTAATTTCATAAAATTGTAAAGTCACGTGGATCACTTGACTTTTGAGCATATAAAGATGAAAATCCTGAAAAACACGGGCAAACACAAACTCGCGAGGTTAATCGATGCAAGTTTGCTTAAACTGAACACGCACACGTAACTTGAACTGGAAAAACAAATTAAACTTGTTATTTTCATCTTTGTTAGAAAATGCCGCGCCTTTCAAATGTAGAACCTCTACGTGCTATAGGTAGGCTCTATGCTGGTCAGTCTGTGGTCACTGTTGCAAGAGCCTTTAATTGTTCACGCCAGACAATAATTAATCTTAAAATGAGAGTGCTTCAAACTGGAACTATTGCAGACCGCCCAAGGGCGGGGGCACCACGTGTGACGTCACTCCAAGACGATCAAGCAATACGATTACGTCATCTTAGAAACAGATTTGTCACTGCAACCTCCACAAGTAGATAGATGTTTGGTGGAAGGGTAACTGCACAAACTGTTCGAAATCGCTTGCAGGCTGCTGGTCTTCGAGCTCGGAGGCCCTATAATGGACCAATATTGATACCTCTTCATCGCCGTAACCGACTTGTGTGGGCCACAAGACACATAAGATTTACTCAAAGACAGTGGAATTCGGTTGTCTTTAGTGACGAATCTCGATTCGCTTTGAGATTTGCCGATGGCAGGCTCCGATTGTTCCGAGGTGAACGTTACGCTCAAGTATGCGTCAGAGCAGTTGACCGATTTGGTGGCGGCAGCGTCATGGTTTGGGGTTCTTTTTGTACACGTGGACGTTCTCCTCTTGTTTTTGTCCAAGGGAACTTAAATGCTGTCCAGTACAGGGATCAGATTTTGCAACCTGTTCTTCCATTTATGCAGAGACATGGGCCTGGACTAATGTTTCAACAGGACAATGCTCGACCCCATACGGAAATTGCTACCCAGAATTTAAGAAATGCCGGTGTGCAAGTCCTGGATTGGTCGTCGCTTAGCCCTGACCTTAATCCTATTGAACACATCTGGGACGAACTGGGTCGACGCGTTCGTCAGCAAGTGACCTTCAGCATGCTCTTGCTGAGCAGTGGCGACGTCTTCCTCGGGTAGTGTTTACTAATGTTCTGAGATCCATGAGAAGACGTTGTGTGGCAGTACGAGACGCTAGAGGAGGCCACAACCGTTACTAAACACTTTATTCCGATTGTTCTCCAAGTCTGTGAATTTCATTTTGGGGGGTACTGTGACATCACGAACGTTATCAATGTCAAGAACTTTCGGCGAGACGTATTCTTGCTTTCTGTTGATGTCAAGGTCGTCTGTGCACAACATAACACTAAAATAGTTGCCTTAAACCAAATATTAAAAATCTAGTAACAAAAATCCCGAGTGTCAAGTTTTTAATTTGGCTGAGTATATAATACTTTAACAAGCTAAAATCTTATCTTTATAACCATGTCTGTAGTGAAATGCAGGTATAAATAACTGTATAAATAAAGGTTAAAATTTGTACAACAATATCTCGAGCATAAAAGATGTATTATACGATAACCGCCGTTTGGAATCACGTGATATATTGAATACATCCGTGTTATAAAAAAATTATTATTGACGACTGTTGCATGACAATAACAACGTAATAAAAACTACTAAATGGGTTGCCCAACATGTCATCGGTTGTATCGACAAGTATATGTTTAGGTTTTTAGAATCTTCCTTAACAGTTTAAAGTGCAAGAGGTATACAATTTATCACGTGATTAAAAACGGCTATTCTCGTATTATACAATTTTAACCTACAGACATGTTTGTGAAGATATTACATGATTTTAGTTTGTTTAAGAATTACCGTTTATTAAAACAAATTCGTTCATCTGATTTCTGTAACTGATGTTATCTGACGACTGTATCTGGTACTGCTAAGTCATCTGATTTCTGTAACTGATGTTATCTGACGACTGTATCTGGTACTGGTAAGTCATCTGATTTCTGTAACTGACGTTATCTGACGTCTGGTAAGTTATTTAATGGTAATATGATTATCTAAACCATGTTTGTTTAGCTATTATGTATGTGGAGATATTGTATATGCCTTGTATATATAATACCTTCAAGTAGAGTATTTGCAAAGCGTGCTTAAAACTTTAATCATAATGACATTGTTTCCAGTAGGTGGATATCACCAGACTATATGGAGATTTCTGTCACACGTTTCAAACATAACTCGTATCTATTTGATTCCTTACAAAGGTGCACACCAATATTTACAAAATGGATGTCGTGATTATTAGCCTTGCTGAATGCGTTTATAAAAACAGATACGTACTTTATTGAATAAAGGCGCCCCTCCCCCAATATTTGCCCAAGCGTGCACGTATCTCAAGGACGCTAGATCTAACTGATACCCGTGTCAGACAATACAAAACGTATTTGACCAAGTCTAACTATTTAGATGTTATCATAAATTTTACCTGTTCAATTAATTTTCAATAATTCGCTTGTGAGTAAGGGTTATATTCAAAATGTAAAACTAAAGACATCTTTTTTGAATGTGTGTGTTTTAGGTCAACAACGGGTTTGTGAAAGCGATAATAGAGGCTAGATTTTTTAGGGTTTCATTTCCAATCTGATTGAAGCATCGTGGTCATAAGACGAGTAGTGTTCATTTTTTCAGCGATCTGTCTTTCCGTTCCAGGTTATGCCACTTTCCCAAAAGGGCTACTTACTTTAACCAAATATTTTCGAATTTATTTGTAAGCATTTGGTCATGAATACGCTTAATAAGGTATAGGTGTTATCGGTTTTTTAATGCTTTGAAGACTAGCCATATTGATTTATTTTTAAGCATTTTGGTCTTGAGAGGACAGGCACTGTTGATATTCAGTGTAACGTTACTGTCCGTTCCAAAGTTATCATTTATGGCAAGCTTTGGGGAATCTGCCATCTTGTCTCCCAGCATTCCACAAGCTTTTCGAATATTGTTTGGTCTGTTGTGTTTTTCACAACAAGAGTTGCACAAAATATTATAATCTTAAAAAGAAAATCATTTTTTGTCAAACTATCTGCTCAGACCACTTTATCTCCCCTTGTGGTAGTACATTGCACAAGAGTTTCTCAATATATTTTCCAAACATCTGGTAAGTTCTTTAGACCTACTACTACAGACAAACACCCTGTACAGCTTATTTTGAAATTTGAAAGACGCGTATCTTGATACAGCTAGTCGTTTGCTACTTTTGTTTTCCTTCCAAATGTTATAATTTCTATCAAAACCATTATTTTTCAGCAAATACCTTACTGAGGAAATTACTTCTGTTGTCTATACCTTGTAGTGTTATTTATAATATTTTATTAAATACCGGTATCTAAATTAACTTTTATTTTAACAGTCAGTGGTATGTTTTACTGATAGCTTCATACCAAAACCATCATCAAACAAATGAAATATGGATTCCGTGAAAGGTAATCTAAAATTCAAACAAATCAATGTTCTCTTTGAGTTTACAATAGCTGATATTCTGTAACAATATGTTCTGCTCTGTTAATCAAATCAAGATCCAAGATATAATTACTTGTATCTGAAAATATTAACTGTAGAAGGTGCAAAATTGTAAATATATTGCCTGTTCTGTTAATAAAATCAAGATTCAAGATATAATTGTTTCAATCTGACAATATTAACTCTAGAAGATGCAAATGGGTAGTACATAATTTATTCCTTGCATATTCATTTATAGACTCATCTAAGAGAACAACAGATGGACAGTTAAAGAGGCCGGACGCCCAGTCTCCCGATTTCTACCAGCTTCAAAATATATTGCTACAACAAGAAGAAGATTCTTCTACTCATTTACCCCAACGATTAGCACCTGGACCTTCCATGGTGCACATGTCAAACTTTAAAAACGACAATTGCCAGAGTGGTAACATGAACGCATTACTGGGGGCTTGTAGACATGGATCAGTTGCTGATGTTAGCCATTTAATAGATCAGGGTGCAGATGTCAACACAAAAGACGCACATGGTAGAACATGTATCTTACTCTGTAGTACATCACTTATTGAACCCATTGAAAAAATAGACTTTTTACGGTCAAAGGGAGGTAATATTCAAGATATTGATAATGAAAACAATGGTATATTACATTTGGCTTGTGATTTAGGGACGCTAGAAACAGTTCAGTATCTTGTAAATATAGAGTTAGATATCAACTCTAAAGGGTTTAGAAGCAGATCTTGTATAATGGCGTGTAGTCAGTCTAAAACACAAGCAATTGACAAAATAGAATTGTTAAGAAAAATGGGGTGCAATATTAATGATACAGATGTCAAAAATGATGGTATGTTACACTTAGCCTGTCATAGTGGTACACTTGATACAGTGAACTATCTAATTAACCAAGGCATAGATATCAATACTAAAGGGAGATATGGTAGAACGTGTACATTGTTATGTAGTCAATCTAAAACACAGGCCATTGAGAAAATAGAACTCTTAATATCAAAGGGGGGTAATATATATGACATTGATATTAATAATGATGGTATGTTACACTTGGCTTGTAGATGGGGTACACAAGAAACAGTGAGGTATCTAATTAATAAAGGCCTTGACATTAATACCAAAGAGATATATGGAAGAACATGTATACTGTTATGTAGTGAATCTGAAACACAAGCTATTGAGAAAATAGAATTAGTATGGTCAAAGGGAGGTAATATTAATGATAGAGATGATAATAATAGTGGTTTATTACATCTTGCTTGTGAGTTTGGTACATTAGACACTGTAAGACATCTGATAAATCTAGGGTTAAGGGTAAACACTAAAGGATTTCAAGGTAAAACATGCTTGTTACATTGTTGTCAGTCTAAATTACAACCCATTGAGAAAATAGAGTACTTATGTATAAAGGGGGGTAATATTTATGCTACTGATGACCAAAACAATGGTATGTTACACGCGGCTTGCGGTGGTGGTACATTAGATACTGTTAGACATCTGGTAGATCGGGGCTTAGATATCAACGCCAAAGGCTTGAAAGGTAGAACATGCATCTTACAATGTAGTACTTCTAGAACTCAACCTATTGAGAAAATAGAATTATTAAGGTCAAAGGGGGGTAATATTAATGATAGAGATACTTATAAGAACGGTATGTTACACCTGGCTTGTATTTCGGGCACATTAGATACTGTAAAACATCTGATAGATCTTGGGTTAGATATAAACACTAAAGGTTTTAATGGTCAAACGTCTTTGTTAATGTGTTGTGAATCTGAAATACAACCCATTCAAAAAATAGAATTATTAAGGTCAAAGGGGGGTAATATTAATGATAAAGATGACCAAAGTAATAGTATCTTACACGTGGCTTGTGCTTGTGGTACATTAGATACAGTAAGATACCTGGTAGGCCTTGGGTTAGGTATCAACACTAAGGGTTTTAAAGGTAGAACGTGTATCTTGCATTGTATTGAATCTAATAGACAGCCAGTTGAGAAAATAGAATTTTTAAGGTCAAAGGGCGGTAATGTTAATGATACTGATACCTATAATAATGGAATGTTACACGCCGCGTGTGTTATTGGTACATTAGCTACTGTAAGATATCTGGTAGATCTAGGAATGGATATACACGCTAAAGGGAGGTACGGCAGCACGTGCATCTTATATTGTTGTGAATCGCAAACACAAGCTATTGAAAAAATGGAATTACTCAGGTCAAAGGGGGGTAATATTCATGATAGGAATGACAATAACCGAGGTATGTTACACTTTAAATATCTAGTAAATCTAGGGCTAGATATAAACTGTAAAGATGAATCAGGAAACACGCCTGTTTCATTAGGGTTTTTGTCTGATATACAATCTCGACAAAAAGTTGAATATTTAATATCTAAAGGTGCCAAACTGTCGTGGTTCATGTGGCAAATATATCGTATTAGAAGAATACTCACATCTGAACAATTTACAGACTGAAACAAACGTAATGACTTACCATTATTGATTGTTATGTTTCCAGCGAATAATAGCATCGATGGGTAAAAAAACCCACACTTTAATGGAATAGCTATTACTATAGTTTATTTCACTGCGACGTTTCAACAAGATTCCACAACTCGTTACCAAGCATATATGAGAAAAATATGAATATGTATATGCAAACATCAGTGCGAACTATCCAATGGAATACAAGGACATTGAGCATGAGTAGCTATGAAAAGCTATTGATAAAACAAAGGTGCATAACAATTAAGTCTTTGGGAATTAAGTTGCTGTTTCTACATCCCATTAAGAAGGTCACGCTGTTGCATTATTGGTTTGTATATTAAATCTATTACTGCGATGTAAACACGGTTTATATGGGGGGGGGGGGCAGAATTGAAACATTTCGTTTTGTTTGGAATTTCTGGAAAGTGTATAAAAATGGTGTGGAGAATAAAGGGAATTCAGAAGGTGGATATCTGAAAACTACGTATGCAATATACCATACTAATTCAGCTTTAATTGGATGTTAGGTCAATTCAGAATTATTGTTTCTAAAGTTAGATATTCGGATTACTCTTTGTAGAAAACCTAGCGCAACTTTAGAGGGTTTATACAGTTAATAATAGTGTCTATATCTGTTTTCAAATTAGTCTGTTTTGTACTGACGTGTTACATCAGCTAATATTCATGTAATAATATCTGTTTGTTTATTCGTTCCTGTATAATATACCTACCATCCCATTGTTTGCTATCTACATCCATTGTTTATATATATTATCTTCTGATCTATAATGCTATCTATATGTGTACCTACCATCCCATTGTATCTTGTATCATCAATGTTTGTATAGATTACCATCCCATGGTATCTTGTATCACCAGTTATGGTATAGATTACTATCCCATGGTGTCCTGTATCACCATTATTTGGTATAGATTACCATCCCGTGGTATCTTGTATCACCAGTGATGGTATAGATTACCATCCCATGGTGTCCTGTATCACCATTATTTGGTATAGATAACCATCCCACGGTACCTTGTATCACCATTGATGGTATAGATTATCAACTGGTCTATGTAATAACATCTACATATGTTTATTTATTGTAATAAAAATGTTAGTATTTTTATCGCTGGCTAATTTCTGGGCTGTACCAATAGCGTGTATTTTTATAAAACTGGACGTTTGGTTGATTATCCTCAATAAATCTATACATTTGTCGTCGAACGAGTCGGTCCAGTCAACCCTTCCCAGAGTCTAGAATGTCCTCGCACGATCGTATCGATCCGATACGATCTATACATTTGTCGTCGAACAAGTCAACTCTTCCCCGTGTCTAAAATGTCCTCGTACGATCGTATCGATAGTGTTCGATCGATACGATCTATACATTTGTCGTCGAACCAGTCGATCCAGTCAACTCTTCCCCGTGTCTAAAATGTCCTCGTACGATCGTATCGATCAAACACTATCGATACGATCTATACATTTGTCGTCGAACGAGTCGATCCAGTCAACCCTTTCCAGAGTCCTTGTGTAGCGTTCAACGGCTGTATCCACAATATAATAGGCCCCTCTACCGCAAAGACTCACTAGTGGAACGTCGGCTACTGATCTGTTATCCAGGGAGGGGTTTTGCTTAGCTCGCCTGGGATCACAACTCTCTTCGGTTAGTAATGAATAAGTGTCAGCTAAAGAGTGACTATAAGGAATCCCTTCCCAAATTCTTGACCGGGATCTCCAATAATTGAATGAAATGCGATGTCGCCTTGCACAATGTCTCCCCTTACTCAATAACACAAACAACAAAATAAATATTTATATAAAAATATATTATATTCTGATCAACATCCAAGAAAGATATACACAATAATAATAATGATGAAAATGATATTAATATCACAAATCACTTTAAGGCGAAACCCTAATTATGGTCGAAACACAAACACACGTGTACACGATCAGAAACGATATATAAAATATGGTAAACTGACACACACGTAATGACGAACAATAATATGATCTCTAATATTATGACACTCGAGGTAGTAAAACACTATTATACAATATAACTTAGCACCGAACACTCGGAGGGATTCACTGAATAATAAAAGAAGACAATAAGGAACCTTCAGACACACTGTAGTTCACGTTCTAATACTGCCAAGTTAAAAGTTGTCAGTCGAAGATCTAAGTTAATCTCCTGAAAATACGCTGTGAACAGCTTATATACAATATGAAATCCCGTAAAATAGCGGGCAACGAGAACTCCCGTAATACCTTGCAAAAACGCCTACTCGCGAACGTGACGTTCATTCGCGAGACTGACGGTTATTTATAAATAAATCGAAAGTAGAATAACATCAACATCGGAAGATCACAGGATTAATACATTTAAATTATGGATGGACAAATGAATATATACTAAATGCAACATGTGACGAAAGACTAGGGAATGTGGGTGGATACGGATAAATCTTCCGTATAAACAGTAAGCTATAAAATAAAAACCGTCACACTTGCATGATCGTATCGATCGAACACTATCAATAAGATCTATACATTTGTCGGGGAATCAGTCGATCCAGTCAACCCTTCCCCGAGCCTAGAATGTCCTCGATCGAACTCTATCGATACGTCGAATCCGCCAACCCTTCCCTGCGTCTGTGTTGTCCCTGCACGATACGATCTATACATTTGTCGTGGAACCAGTCGATCCAGTCAACCCTTCCTCGAGGCTATATTATTATCCTCGCACGATCGTATCGATCGAAAACTATCGATACTATCCATACAGTCGATTCAGTCAACCCTTCTTCGAGGCTATATTATTGTCCTTGCACGATCGTATCGATGGAACTCTATCGATACGATCTAAACATTTGCCGTCACTATCACAGTCAATATCATTTAAAAACAAATATCACAACATTTTATGAATATGTAATTAAAAAACAAGAAAGGAAAAATCATATGTACAATTCGAATTTTCTGTAACCCGAATTTTCTGCTCTTATATCAAATTTCGACTGTCAAGGGATCTTTTATGTGCACATCAATATCGAATTTCGACTGTGAAGGGATCTTTTATGTGCACATCAATGACTAGCAATCACGTTAAACTTACTTGACCAACCCCGGGAGCGAACCATTGGTTAAACATGTGTACATGACAAGGAGTGTGGTCGCCTGTCAAACCCTTGTCCTCCGAATTATTAAAATAAAATTAAACCATGTTAGTCCAGAATAGTCTTGTTTGCGTGAAGTGGACATTAAACCCCATTTCCCCCGCTCCCTTAAATATTACAATTTAACGACAAAACAATATATTACAATGGATACCTTTATGGTCTTCAATAATAAATATTTTGTAGTTTGAACGGGTACCGGAGTCACCTATAATAAATAGATATGGCGATAGCTGGGTGTTGTTTACTAGTTTATATTACGTTATTATACTATTTTGTTATGCAATATATCACGTGATTTTAAATGGCGGTGGTCGTATAATACATCTTTTATGCTCGAGATATTGTTATACAAATTTTAACCTAGATTTATATAGTTATTTATACCTACCGTTTACCAGGGACATGGTTATAAAGATATGATTTTAGTTTGTTAAAGTATTACAGTTCATCTGATTTCTGTAACTGAGGTTATGTGACGACTGTATCTTGTACTGGTAAGTTATTAGATTTCTGTAACTGAGGTTATGTGACGACTGTATCTTGTACTGGTAAGTTATTATATTTCTGTAACTGAGGTTATGTGACGACTGTATCTGGTACTGGTAAGTTATTTAATTTCTGTAACTGACGACTGTATGTTGTACTGGTAAGTTATTTAATGGTAATGGGATTATCTAAGCCATGTTTCATGTTTGTTTGTTTTCAGGGGCGGATCCAGGGGGTGACTAGGGTGACTAGTCATTCCCTCCCCACCCGTGTATAGGAATTCCGGGTCCTACAAGCTTCCAACGGGATATGCACACGCATGGTCGTACTGAGCACCATGGAAAACGCATCACTTTTTTTCCCAAATATTTTATTTCTAGATGGTTTTGTATGTATAAAATTATGCAATACTATGAACTATTGTTAAACACAATGCTCCCAAACGCAAAAAATATAGGCCCGTGTGCACAAAAAAAAAATGCACGAGATGCACATGAAAAACCCAATATTCACGTGCAGCATTGTGTGTGAGCCCTTGAAAAGCATTTTCTCAACTTAATGTGCAGTACATGAACTGTGAAACGTCAATCTGTCCTAATTTGTTGTTGAACGTGTGAAGGAATCGAGCTAGAGATGCCGAGACTTACTGAAAATCAACGGAATGAAGCCATGGGAATGTCCAGGGCTGGTATGTCTACACGTGCTATTGCCAGACACTTCAATTGACATCAGTCCACTATTGTAAGGTTGGTGGAACGTGTTCGAGTTACTGGATCAACACGTAACCGTCAACGTCCTGGTCAACCGTAAGACGTCGTCTAAGAGAAGTAGGACTCCGTGCACGACGACCTTATATTGGAGCTATCCTCAGGGATTATCACCGTCAGCGGCGTTTGATATGGGCTCAAGGACACCAGACATGGAGAAGAGTAGACTGCCAACGTGTGCTTTTCAGTGATGAGAGTAGCTTTCTTCTTTATCACACTGATGGCCGTCAACGTGTGTGGGGACGACTTGGGGACTGGGTCTTCTAAACGGATCGAGGGGTGGGGCCAGTGTAATGGTGTGGGGAGGCTTCACATTTCATCACCGCCCCCCCTACACGTTAATGCTGTAGCCTACCGTGATGATGTCTTGCAACCAATTGTTGCTCCGATGTTTCTAGCACACCCACAACTTCAGCATTTCCAACAGGATAATGCACGTCTGCATGCCGCCCGTGTCGGTATGGACTACCTGGCTGCTAACAACATTAATGTCATGGACTGGCCAGGCATGTCTCCGGACATGGCACCGATAGAACATGTCTGGGATGAGATTTGACGCCGTCTGTATCGGAGACCACAGATGCACAGCATTGCTGCTTTAGAAGCTGCTCTTGTCCAAGAATGGAACAATTTGCCCAGGATCATTTTGTTATACGAAAAACGCTGAGTATATATTATATAGCACATGGTGCGCATCTTATCAGACACACAATCAGCATCTATGTTACTAGCGGCAGACATTTGCTCCGTAAACCGCGGCCAAAGGCGTTTTATAGCTGAGGCGCTGGAGGCGCCAGCCTCCTCGCGAAAAAAAAATCAAAGAAATTGGAAAAGTAAAACGGGAGAAAAATGCTAAAACCGATGAGAAAATGAAAAAGTACCCTAGTTAGGGGGGCCCTAAAGGCAGAGAAAAGGGCCCTACGTCTGACAAAAGGGCCCTCTGGCCAAGGGAAAGGGCCCCTCTGGCCAAGGGAAAGGGCCCCTCTGGCCAAGGGAAAGGGCCCCGAGTCCGAGTCAATCGTTTTCTATACGGTTCACTGTTACTGTCGAATCCATTACTGAATGAGAATGCAGTCATTGCATTGGCATAAAAATCATCAATCAAGACCCCCCACCCCCCACCCCCCCACCCCCCGCGAAAGAGGGCCCTCAAAATAGTGTAGCCTCCGCCATGATAAACCTTAAAACGCCCCTGACCGCGGCTGATCTCTTAGGTTTTAGCACGGACCAATCACGGTACAAAACAATAAGTCAGATTACACCATCTCTGCGGATGAGGCGTTGACAACTTTTCCGTGAATGTGTACGTACAATCCGCACTATCTTTGATGTATGCAAAATTTCACAATAATCAACATATATAAATTTCCAAATTTATTCTACAAATTTTGAAAATCGTCAACGAAATGAAACAGTGTCGACGAACAAAAATCATTGTTCGTTATGGCTCAGATGCGAGGAAATCGATGAAAATTTTTCAAAATTTTCTGCGGGGAGAACCCCCCATACCCCATCTACTGCTCGCGCCTACGGCACCCATCGCTCCGCGGTCGATGAGACAAAACATGGGGTTGTCACCCCCGTCAAAAAAATCCTCGATCCGCCACTGATTTTGTGTATGTCCCCATAGTTGATATGCTTTGTATAATTTTGCCTCAACGAGTTTTAAATGTTACTTATATTTACTTTGTTCAGCAAATTTTATTTTTCGATGGTTTTGGACACGGTAGCTTGAGATGGAGAATGATAAAATTTATTGTATAGTTTTACTAACAGGTATTCAAAACCATGACCGTGTTCGCTCTTGCACATTTTCTGCTTAGATTACTTGATACTTTTTTTTAAAAATGGGGATCACGGTGGCTAAGTGGGTTAAACACAGGCTCGCAAGCCTGGAAATCGGGTGTTCGAACCTTGCATTGGCCGAGAAAGTTCATCCAGATTTTCCGGCGTGGTTCCCCCTTGTCAGTGATTCAGGACGGAGGGGCTGGCAACGATAGCTGTCCAGTCGTTCGGACGAAACCAAAAAACCGTGGTATCGTGTGCACATTGGCGTGCACGTAATGCTTCATCATACCTATATCTTTTACTCATATTTTATTTGTTTGTTTGCTTTAAACATTTTCTAGTCTGAGATATGCTATAATTAGACAGGCAAACTTTTAGTTGGTTCTCCAGATCCAGCACTCAAGGCAAACACCATGGCCAGCTTGTTTTGAAATTGAACAGACGTGTATCTTATTACAGCTAATAATTGTGTTTATCATTGGTGTGTATTAGTCACAAGCTGTGTCCATGCATAATACGACTTTATTTTGCAAGCGATGGGTGGAGAACAAGCATAAACAAGATGCAAAGTTTGGTACAATTAGTGGCCATAATCCGGGAAATTACGGTCCTATGTGAGCATATGTCAAAATGAACCAAGATCTTTGCGTTATAAATATACATTTTAAGTTTCGTCAAACACGGATAACAATTGTGACTTCAGGACGGACCACAGACGATTTGCGTACAATGAACGAGCATTTTGCCTGCAGTTTCGGTCGAAATTCAAACACAACCCTCATTGAGGTGAAAGAAACCAAGATCTTTGGGTTATAAACACACATTTCAAGTTACATTAAAATCGAATGGAAATTGTGGCATCTACAGGATCCACAACCGTGATATACCATACTTTTACACTATTTGCGTACGAGGAGCGCCCAATTCCTCCGGAAGTTTCGATTGGATGTTTACGAAATTGATACACAGCCGTCTTTATGGTCCAACGGTGACCACATTCAGGGTCTATAATTCAGGGAAGTTACAATATCGATAGGAACCACGATCTGTGGGTTATAAACATTCATTTTCAATGTCATCAAAATCGGATGAAAATTGTGACCTCTAGAGGGGACCACAAGTTAAAACCGCGATTTGTCGAACAATCAGAGGCTATGATCCCGGAAGTTGCGGTCCGATATGCGCGAATATCAACAGGAACAACTATCTTTTGGTTATAAACATACATTTCAAGTGTGGCCTCTAGATTGCCCACAAGCTAACAAGGCGATTTTTCGTACAATCAGTGGACATAATCTATGGCTAAGTGGGTAAGGCGCTGGCTCGCTAGCCTGGAGATCTGGTGTTCGATCCTTGTATTGGCCGAGAAAGTTCATCTCGATTTTGCGGCGTGTTTTCCCCTTGTCAGTGATACAGAACGGAGGGCCTGACAAGGACAGCTGTCAAGTCGTTCGGATGGGACGAAAAACCGAGGTCCCGTGTACACATTGGCGTGCACCTAAAAGATCCCTTGGCAGATGGAATTCGATATAAGAGTAGGCCGTAGTGCCGCTGCCCGGGCAAATTTTCCCTCATAGCACAGTGTATGACGTATGCCCGTCTTCTATTAGCCCAGGTTAGATGCAGTAGAGTAGGACGTTAAACCCAATTTCATCTCATCTCATATCCCTAATTCATTTTTTACAGTCAGTGCTGTCTTCGTGATACCTCCATACAAAAACGATCATCAAACAAATGAAATATGGTTTCATTGACAGGTAAGAATAATACCAATGTTTTCTTTACGGTTTACAATTATTACAATAGCTAATATTTTGTAAATATATTTTCCAAAATTAAAACGTATTGAAACGTTGCATGTTAATAAAATTCAAAAGTGTTCTTATTTTATTGAATTTTTGTTTTATATGTCTTATAAGCATTACGTCAATATATTGTCTGTTCTGTTAACCCAAGCGCAGACGGGCAACTTTTTCGAGCAACTTTCAGGCAACAGTGAAATCGCTGGTCGTTGAAAGAAACAATCGCTCGTCTGCGCCAACGGGCAACAATAGTTGCCTGCTGTTGCTCCGAGTTGCTTCTCGTTGCCAAACATCAAACATGTTTGATATTCGACAACAGAAAATCGCTCGTCGCCGAGAAATTGTTCATCTGTTGCTTCAAAATTGCTCGTCTGCGGCGGTAGGCGACAACAGGCAACAAGCAACTGGTTAACTGTCCAATCAGCGAGCGCTCTACTGTGGTATGTTGTATGTACGGCGCCATTTTGAATGATCACGTGATATCGGCATTCCGGATACATCTGGGGAAAAATTGCCACTCGTTGCCAGTCAGCGCACACGGGAGACCTCGAGTTGCCAATTGGCAATTGCTCGGAGTTGTCAGTAGTTGACTATTGCAGCAACAAGCGACGAAAAGTTGACCGTCTGCGCCAAGCTTAAGTCAAATCAGATAATTCTTTGTATCTGAAAATGTTTTTTTCTTGCATATTCATTTATAGACTCATCTAAGAGAGCAACAGATGGACGGATAAATAGTCCAGGCACCCACACTCAAGATTTATACCAACTTCAACATATATTGCTACTAGAAGACGAAGGGGCTTCTTCAACTAACGTACCGCAACGATTAGCACCCGGGAAGGCCATGGTGCATATGTCAACATTAAAAGACAGTAATGACCAGAGCGGTAACATGAAAGCATTACCGAAGGCTTGTAGACATGGATCAGTTGCTGATGTTAGACATTTAATAAATCAGGGTGCAGATGTCAACACTAAAGACGCACATGGTAGAACATGTATCTTACTTTGTAGTACATCACTTATTGAACCCATTGAAAAAATGGACTTTTTACGGTCAAAGGGAGGTAATATTCAAGATATTGATAATGAAAACAATGGTATATTACATTTGGCTTGTGATTTAGGGACGCTAGAAACAGTTCAGTATCTTGTAAATATAGAGTTAGATATCAACACTAAAGGGTTTAGAAGCAGATCTTGTATAATGGCGTGTAGTCAATCTAAAACACAAGCAATTGACAAAATAGAATTGTTAAGGAAAATGGGGTGCAATATTAATGATACAGATGTCAAATATGATGGTATGTTACACTTGGCATGTTATAGTGGTACACTTGATACAGTGAACTATCTAATTAATCAAGGCTTAGACATCAACACTATAGGGAGATGTGGAAGAACATGCATATTATTATGTAGTCAATCTAAAACACAGGCCATTGAGAAAATAGAACTCTTAATATCAAAGGGGGGTAATATTTATGACATTGATGAAACTAAACACGGTATGCTTCACTTGGCTTGTATGTTTAGTACACTAGAGGCTTTCAGATTTCTGATAGATCAGGGACTAAACGTGAACGCTAAAAATGTTAATGGCCAAACATGCATCTTAAAGTGTGGTGCTAGTCACACACAAGCCATTGAAAAAATAGAATTACTACAGTTAAAGGGGGGCAATATTAATGATACAGATAATGTGAGTGACGGTATGTTACACTTGGCTTGTGTTTTTGGTACATTAGATACAGTAATACATCTGGTAGGTCGAGGGTTGGATATCAACAGTAAAGGTTTTAATGGTAGAACGTGTTTGTTACATTGTAGTCAATCTAATAAACAACCTGTTGAGAAAATAGAATTTTTAAGGCTAAAGGGTGGTAATATTGGTGATACTGATACTGATAACAATGGTATGTTACACTTGGCTTGTGCTTTTGGTACATTGGGCACTGTAAAATATTTGATAGATCTAGGGTTGAACATCAACGCTAAAGGTTTTAAAAATAGAAAATGTGTCCTACAATGCAGTCAATCTTATATACACGCCATTCAGAAAATAGAATTTTTAAGGTTAAATGGGGGTAATATTAATGATAAGGATGATGATAATAATACCTTATTACACTTGGCTTGTAGATGTGGTACATTAGATACTGTAAGATATCTGATAGATCTAGGGTTGGATATTTATACTAAAGGTTTTCAAGGTAGAACGTGTATCTTACAATGTAGTCAATCTAAAATACAACCTATTGAGAAAATAGAATTATTAATGTCAAAGGGAGGTAATATCTATGATGCTGACGATAACAGTCGAGGTATATTAGACCTGGCCTGTATATCGGGTACATTAAACACTGTAAGATATCTGATAGATCTAGGGTTGGATATCAGCACGAAACGTTTTCGTGGACTAACATACATTTTACTGTGTGGTGCAAGTCATATACAATCCATTGAGAAAATAGAACTGTTAAGGTCAAAGGGAGGTAATATTGACGATAGGGATGATAGTAATAAGGGTGTATTACACATTGCTTGTGCTTTTGGTACATTAGACACCGTTCAGTATCTAGTACATCTAGGATTAGATCAAAACGCCAAAGATAAATCGGGAAACACGCCTGTTTCATTCAGTTTTAAGTCTGGTATACAATCTCGTAAAAAAATTCAATATTTAATATCAGCAGGTGCCAAACTTTCATGGCTCGAGCGCTTAACATTTGTTTATGATTCTATATTTTAACAGCTACATCAAACACATACTTCTAACAATCTGATTAAAACACAGATCCTATTTCGTTTCGATTTTTTTTATAGCTTAAAATTTAGTTCTACTTGACTTTACTATACTAGGATCTGGAAGAGTTGTTATATAACACGTGTTCTGGATGATTTGCGGGATTAGCCAATGAAACGATCTGTTGCAGCGAGTTCCTGGCCTTTTTATCCACGGAATTGTGTGTGGGTAAATCACTCGAAACGTCAACGCTGATTGATTAAACAATGTTTGACGTCATATGGTCAAAAGCCGCTCGTTTGACCCATGACTTAAACTAACGCTATAACTTGTGAGATTTTCATGTAGTATACATGTAGGTCCATGAAAGTGTAAAATAACGAAATGAAATATAGTTCTGTATTTTCAAACATAATGCAATGATTTTTATACGTCCACATTCATAATGTGAACGTATTATGCCGTCGCCCCTGTCTGTGTGTGTGGGTGTGTATGGGTGTGTGTGTGTGTGTGTGTGTGTCTGTGGTTCGCCTACAGGGCGCAATTCTTCATGGATTTTCTTCAAACTTGGTATACTGATTCCTTATACCCCAAGGAAGATCCCTATTGTTTTGGGGGCATGCCCGACCCCCAGGGGCCGAGCCACGCCCATTTCTAGTATTTGTTTGTTTGTCGTCTACAGGCCACATTTCTTAACTTATAATCTTGAAACTTTGCATACACATTCTTTGTACCCTAAGAAACATCCCTATCGTTTGGGGTGCATGCCCAACCCCTAGGGGCAGAGCCACGCCCATTTTCTTTTCTTGTGTCTTTGTGTCGCCTACAGGGCGCAATTCTTACTGGATTTTCTTCAAACTTGGTATACTTATTCCTTATACTTGGTATACTTATTCCTTATACCCCAAGGAAGATCCCTATTGTTTTTGGTGCATGCCCGACCCCCAGGGGCATAGCCACGCCCATTTCTAGTATTTTTTTGTTTGTCGTCTACAGGCCACATTTCTTAACTTATAATCTTGAAACTTTGCGTACACATTCTTTGTACCCTAAGGAACATCTCTATCGTTTGGGGTGCATGCCCAACCCCCAGGGGCAGAGCCACGCCCATTTTCTTTTCTTGTGTCTTTGTGTCGCCTACAGGGCGCAATTCTTACTGGATTTTCTTCAAACTTGGTATACTTATTCCTTATACCCCAAGGAAGATCCCTATTGTTTTTGGTGCATGCCCGACCCCCAGGGGCATAGCCACGCCCATTTCTAGTATTTTTTTGTTTGTCGTCTACAGGCCACATTTCTTAACTTATAATCTTGAAACGTTGCATACACATTCTTTGTACCCTAAGGAACATCCCTATCGTTTGAGGTGCATGCCCAACCCCCAGGGGCAGAGCCACGCCCATTTTCTTTTCGTGTGTCTTTGTGTCGCCTACAGGGCGCAATTCTTACTGGATTTTCTTCAAACTTTGTATACTTACTCTTTATACTCTAAGGATGATCCCTATCGTTTGGGGTACATGCCCAACCCCCAGGGGCAGAGCCACGCCCATTTTCTTTCTGTGTGTCGCCTACAGGCCGCAATTCTAACTGGATTTTCTTAAAACTTTGTATACTTACTCTTGACACCCTAAGAATGATCCCTATTGTTTTTTGGTGCATGCCCGACCCCCAATGGCAGAGCCACGCCCATTCCTTGTATTTATTTGTTTGTCGTCTACAAGCCACATTTGTTAACGTATCATCTTGAAACTTTGAATGCTTATTCTTTGTACCCTAAGGAACATTCCTATCATTTGGGGTGCATGCTCAACCCCCAGGGGCAGAACCACGCCCATTTTCTTTTTGTGTGTCGCCTACAGGGCGCAATTCTTAATTGGTCATCTTGAAACTTAAAATACTTATTCCTTATACCCTAAGGATGATCCCTTTTGTTTTGGGTGCATGCCCGACCCCCGTGGGACAGCAACACCCATTTCTTGTATTTGTTTGTCTGTCGTCTACAGGCTGCATTTCTTAATGTATCATCTTGAAACTTTGAATGCTTATTCTTGGTACCTTAAGGAAGATCCCTATTGTTTTTGGTGCATGCCCGACCCCCAGGGACAGTGCCACGCCCATTTTCTTTTTGTCTGTCTGTGTGTCACCTACAGGCCACAATTCTTAATCGATCGTCTTGAAAACTTTTTTTATACTTATTCCTTATACCCTAAGGCTGACAACTATTATTTTTGGTGCATGCCGGACCCCCTGGGACAGAGCCACGCCCAATGCTTTTGTGTCGTGTGTTCGCCTACAGGATGCAATTCTTAACCGATCCTTTTAAAACCTTACATACCTATTCCTTATACCCTAAAGATGACCCGTATTGTTTTTGGTGATTTCCTAACCCCCAGGGGCAGAGCCATCCCCATTTTTACTTCGTGTCTGTGTGTGTTGTCTACAGGCCACGATTCTTAATGGATCGTCTTTAAACTTGGGATATGTATTCCTTATAGCCTAAGGACGTCAACTGCAAGTCCCGACTCCCACGGGCAAGACACGCCCAATTTTTGTGTTTGTCGTTTACAGGCCGCAATTCTGAATGAAGCAGCTTGGTACTTGGCTTATGTATTCCTTATAGCCTGAGGGCGTCCACTACTGATTTTGATGAATGTCCCGACCCCCAGGGGCAGGGTCACGCCCACTTTTTGCCTTTAGCGTTAGGAAGGCACAATTCTGAATGGATTATCTTGGTATACTTATTCCTTATACTCTAAGGACGGCAACTATTGATGTTGAGGCACGACCCTCAACGCTAAACAAATCAAACGCCTAGCCTTCTTGACAAAGTACCATATCAATCAAAGCAGGAATGTGGACGTATATTGTAGCGTTAGCGTTATGTTTACTGATTCTTTGTCCTTATTACAAGCAATGAATAACAAACAGCTTGATCATCCATTAGTAGCAGACATGTATCGTCTACTACTATCATACGAGTTCACCAGCAAGGACATTTTCTTTGCTGTTTCCCCACTCAAATGGATATCAAAGGGAGTTATCAAGCAGACTCGGCTGTCAAGTCTGCTTTAGATCTTCCCATATCCGAATTTTTTAACACCATATAAGGATTTTAAATTCATTATGAATAAATTCATTTATGACCGCTGGTAACGGTTTGGGGATCTTGCAGACACAAACAAACTTCATCACATCAAGCCTTTCCTTGGAGATTGTCCTAGCTCCTACATGTCTAGCAGGAGAGATTAGGTTGTTTTGTGTCCTTCTCCTATAGGTCATACTTTTTTAACTCTCATTTTCATCTCGACGAGAATGTAGACACTGTCATGTTCCTTAAACTTGAACTCAATCAGAATGTGTTTAAAGGACAATATTGGTGTCAGTCATTATCACATATGTGATAGAACTGATTAAACACATTCCAAATATAATTTAAACACAGAGATCATTGCTTCGATAAGGATTCATGAATGGGAAGTGGAGAACGCCAAAGGAAAACACAAGTTATTCCTCTATATAACTGACTGACGTGACTAGTGATAACAGATACATGGGCGAATTTCTGCTCACTAATAATTCTTTCGAAGACCAAAAGTTGTTGTGTGAGACCGTGAGAGGATATCTGACAATTCATAAAAAGAATTGACCGCCACTAGAGAAGAGAACACGAAAGAAAAACAGAAAACCCAAGACTATACACGGGAGTGAGATTACTTCTTGGCAGTGGCGGCGCCCTCTGTTTGCCCCCCCCCCCAATAATTTTAGAAAATAAAACAAAAGTTATCACTACCTTCTACGGTGATTAAATCTCACATCCCCACTCAGTCATAGACCTGCATGTTCAGTGATATCTTACCAAGCCCATCCTGATGTAAACCTATTTGGGAATATGCATTCACTTGATACTCTCACTCCGTTCGTTTGACGACCCCTCTCTATTCGGATAAGCTGGTGAACAGTATCGGGTCAGCTCTATTTATCTCGACGACCAGTGTCTGAAATGCTACCTGACTGGATTTCTGGCAGTCTATTTTACAAAATATAGTGGCGAAAATATTCTTCAAGACAGCATTTTCAGCAGTCCCCGACCCCCCCCCCCCCACAAAGACTCACTACCTTGGTGCTCACAAGTCCGTTCGTTTGAAATCTTGTTCTCTGGTCGGATAAACTGAGATCAGGCGACGGACGGGATCTGGTCAGATCTATTTATCTCGACGATCCCTCCGTAAGGACTTCCTACTTTGGCGCTCGTCAGTGGGCTTCGTCGCGGTTCGCAAGTCCGTTCGTTTGACACTTTACCTTAACGATCAGTGCCTGAAATACTGCCAGGCTGCATTTCCGTCAGCAAATCAGGCTGTCCAAATTTAGACAGAATATGGGACAAATTTTTGTTTGATTCACTACAAAAGTTGAATTTGATCCCACTAAACTGCCTACTTATGTGCGTTTTAGACTCCTGCTTGTTTCGATCGTTGCATGGATGTCAAATCTGTGAATATTTGTTTTTAACTATATCCTGATTGTTTGCAGATTCTTAACATCACTACGAAATAAGTGACTAGGTTTGAGATCTAAATCCAGATCTAATACTATGTTTACATGGAAAGTTTACCACTAATCAATGTGCCCCATTATTTGGTTAAACCTGCCCTGACTATTTTGTAAAGAGGGATACACTGAACCATTGGCAAAGTGGATTGAAATGTGTTTTTTATAAAAAAAAAAAATAAGTTAAAGATTAATTTAATAGAACCTGGTACACGATAGCAACTATGGTATGTCTTCAAACAATACAGTAAAGTAAAGAGATCTTCTAATAAAAACCTTTGATATGAAATGAAGACAAACATGTATGTGAACAAAATGGTTCAATGTGCCCCGGTCTCCCCTATAGAAGGAATAAAAACAAGGGATTATACGGACTATTTCTATTTTTCTCGTTTTGTCTTATGACACTTAATTACTTTATTGAATCGTCAGATATCCTCTCGCGGTCCCATATAACAACTTTTTGTCTTCGAAGGAATTATTAGTGAGCAGAAATTCGCCCATGTATCTGTTATCACTAGTCACTCCAGTCAGTTATATAAAGGAATAACTTGTGTTTTCCTTTGGCGTTCGCCACTTCCGATTCATGAATCCTTATCGTAGCAATGATCTCTGTGCTAAAATTATATTTGGAATGTGTTTAACCAGTCCTATCACATGACTGACACCAATATTGTCCTTTAAATACTTTAAACACATTGTGATTGAGAAAATACTATCAAAACATTTCCGTTGCTAGTCTTTAAATCAATTGTTTGCCCAACCGGATCTATATTGTAAAATCCCAACCTCTTTAAAAGAGACAGATTTTTATAAACAATTTTAATTGTAAATAGATAAACCTGTTTTTCATTTTTAGATATTGTTTTAATTATTTAATATGCTGTGATATTTGTTTTTATTTGTGTGCATGAATACTTTGTGATATTTTATAGTTTGTAAAATCCTAACCTTTTTAAAAGAGACAGATTTTTATAAACAATTTGAATTGTAAATAGATAAACTTGTTTTTCATTTTTAAATATTTGTGTACATGAAGTTGTGATTTTTATTTTAATTATTTAATATGCTGTGATAGTTGTTTTTATATGTGTACATGAATACTTTGTGATATTTTATAGTTTGTTTCATACCATTCACCATATGTTTGGCGCAATATAGCCCGGTTGGAGCTGACTTGCCATAAAACTCTTATTTCATTCATTCATTGGTTATCTCACCGAAAAGTAGTTTTATTCAAGCTGACGTAAAGGTTCGTGTAATATTATAATTGCTATCGATTTTATTATTGGTTTGTTTTCAATCAGATTTTCCGGCGTGGTTCCCCCTTGTTAGTGATGCAGGATGGAGGGCCTGACAAGGACAGGTGCCTGGTCCTTTTGATGGGATGAAAAACCGAGGCCCCGTGTACACATTGGCGTGCACGTAAAAGATCCCTTGGCAGTTGGAATTCGATATAAGAGTAGGCCGTAGCGCCGCTGCCCGGGCAAAATTTCCCTCAATGCACACTGTATGGCGTATGCATTATCCCAGTTCGGAGCAAAACAGTGGGACGTTAAGCCCCATTTCATTTTATTTTTTTTTTGGCTTTCAGCCTTAGAGAAGTAACTATAACACTGAGTAACCTGAACGGTCTTGAGGAGGCTACTGTCTCTGGGTAAAGTTTGAAAATTTGAGTCAATATCCTGGCTCTGGGGGTTTTGGTCTTGGAGCAAATTTTTGTGAACGAGAGGATCGGAAAGGGGACTCAATAGGTGTCTGTTCATTGCGTCTACTAACTCCCTGACGAGAGCGTACGTCGCTTGGAGACTGGGGTGCCTTCTCAACCCCGTGGGCCTACTCCGGGTACTCTGGTTTTCTCCAACAAGAAAGAGTCCCGCACGTGCGCTAAGATAAGCGGATGTTAAACACTTCTAACTGGGTGGTTTACTGTAACCGTAGATATGATAATGATGACAGAGAATAAGACCACAGATAGGGCGGGTAGTTAGTTACATATAATGCTACTTCACGTTTACGGATTTCAAAATGTCGGTGGTCAACCGCATACAAACGAAAATCTGTGGACGAAAATTGGTGGTGGTCTGAATCCTCTATAATCCACTCATAAACTGAGGTTGCCTCCCTTTCACCCTCCCCCTCTCTCTCCCAGATTCGTCTTTTTTAAATAACTTTATTTAAATAGTAAATGAAGGAGAACGGTATCACACACAAAACCAAATCGACAGGACAAACCTATGGACATTGCAAGAGTAAGCAACAAATATCGAATCAAATGAATGGATCGGTGGTCAGCCGTAAACGTCTACTGTAATTTACATGTTAGTCCCGAAATGACCTTGTTTGTATCAAGCGGATATTAAACCCCATCGCACTATCCGTCTCCATTATCCCAGTCGGTGAAGAGAAGTAGGACGTTAAACCCCTTTTTGCCCTAATAATGATTGTAACTACAGAGTGTTTATATTATAGGTCATCAAAACCATTATACCTCCATATTTCCAATCACTACATTTGATATTTACTGTGATTTTTGGTTTTATTTCTGTATTTATATATATATATATATATATATATATATATATATATATATATATATATATATACATATATGATAATTTTGGGATTTTTTGTTTCTAGTTTGACTCGTGGAACCTCACCATGTGTTTGGGGCAATATAGCCCGGTTGGGGCTGACGTGCCATTAAACAACATTTCATTCATTCATTCGATATCAAATATAACGAATGTAGATCCTCTCTCTCTCTCTGTGTCTCTCTCTCCAGTTTATGGCAGGTTATATCAGTTTCATAGTATTTATATCTTTAACATTTCCAGATATGTCTGCCAATCCTATATCCCAGCTGTACATACGATATATACCAACAACACGCGCAGATGCACGTGCACGATATGATTAAAGTGTATAAATATACATCTGGCGTGGCTATTTTATGATAAGATATATATTTAATTATCATACATGCTGTCTTTTATCAACGCCAGACTCATAGTTAAAATGTCAAATTGAATATTGTCATGTGCGAGCTTGGGGGTGAGGGTATTCAGGGGTCTGGGCCCTCTCGCCTTAAAAAAAGTGAATAAATGAAAAGAAATGGGGTTTACGCCCTACTGTTCTGTCCCGATTGGGCCAATGGTGGCGAGCATGCGTCATATTCTGCTATGGAGGAAATTTTGCCCGGACATCGGTATCACGGCCTACTCTTATGTCTCAATTCCAAGGGTTTTTTTGACCCATATGAACGACTAGACAGCTGTCCTTGCACCACTGACAAGGGTAAACCCCGCCGGAATATCCTAATGAACTTTCTTGACCCATACCAAGACCGCAGATTCCATGAACGGACGGAATGGAAATGAAATCGAATGTATCGTCCCATTTACTTGGAATGAAATTAAATCAGGTTTAACGTACTGCTAATGCAGACAGATACATGTACATGTACACGCAATGCGTTGTCTTATCAGGAAAATTTCGGCTGGGCAGCGCTAAAAAGAAAACCACCCTTCCAATAATAAACAAAATTTGACACATCTGCTCGAGTATAGACGTTTTTGCTTCATATCCCTCACAGTGCTTCATTAGACTAGACCTAGGGAGAGGGGGGATTTCTCGGGCATTGCCTCAAGAAATAAGACGGTTATTCTTTTGTCACAATCGCTCTGGCTACTTTGCAAATAATGACCGACACATGGCCCTTGAGAGAAATAAAAATATGCTGGGGCGAGATCCCCGCCCCCTGTACTTTCCAACAATTGTCATATCTTGATAATTGACCAGCAGATTGCGATAAAGCGAAATATTTTTGCACATACTTAAATAAGCTTCAAAGAAACTATAAAAAATGTCATCTTTAATTGCTCATTTCAAGTTGAACTTAGATATTCATGGGTCCCATAGACTCTTAAAAACCCGGGGCCGGCGCAGCGACTGCACCCCACTCTCGAGAGGCGTGGGACAAGAAAAGATACTAATTTATATGCATATTCTAAATGTCATATCCAAAAACTAAATGATTTCATAGAAATAATTAACAAAAAAATGAATACATGTACGTGAAATTATCAATATAGAACGCTCTCGTTGGTTCTTGTTGGCTATTAGCAAAATCATTTTTTGTTCAAATCTAATTGTTCAATATGTTTTAAACTTTTTTAAAACAATCATTGAATTTCGGATATGAAGTGTAATATGTATCTATCTATAGCATATATTGTTGATTACATTTTGAGATATTTGTGCGATATTCGTAAATCAAAACCGCTCTTCTTGTCGGTGATAAGTAGGGCGGTTTTTCGTCAAAATTTCACTTATCCATTATTTTGTCAATTTTTGTATGAAATCGTTAAAATTGTAGGTGATACGTAGAATGCACATATCAATGATATACCTTTCCTTGTCGGTGAATGTTTACTATATGTGGTAGATATAGTATAATAGTGTCATTATCTTGGCTGTAGACGCAGTACCTTTTACTTTTAGTACTTTCTGCTCAATTTCTGCCATTTTATCTTAACGAATTCAATATTTTACATTATAGGTTTTTTTTTTAGATTTTTTTCGTATCGTTTATACAAACGTAGGGATGTGTCTTTTTTTAAAACAGAGGAACTTGTAAAAAGTTTTAATTACAACATTTACTTTTATCATATTTATGCCTGATATCTGCTTAAATATAACAAATTTATACATTGGTGGCAGTCACTATTTATGCTCCGATATATTAAAGAATTCAAGAATCATTCTGTTATATCTGAATAGAGAATTTACACCTCTAAAATACCGACCAAAATTCTCTCCTGTCGGGGATTAGCAGGACCGGTGTTTCATAAATGTGACAGGAAGATATTTTAAATATTAAACAACAGATAAAATCAAATATTCATTAAAATTAGGAAGAGCAGTTTGTACTAACAACAATACGTGCAAATTTTAAAAAAAAGTAATTTTGTATGATTCTTGAATGGCTCCATGATAAGGATGTCAGGGGAAGTCCCCCCCCCCCCTACAGTTTTGGCGCACTTTACTCTAAGCCAAACAAATAAAGAGTATTCTGGATTTTTGAAATTGTGACTCTATGTGTTGCAATAAAAACAAATAAGATTGGTTCAATTAAAGATCCCGTGTTCGATCCCATAGTGTAGGCCTACATGTATGCCGAGATAGTTCGTCGTGATTTTCACTGATCACATCTTACTCAAATTGTTTGAGCATTGTTTTAATAACAAAAAAATAAATGTTTAGTCTTATGTGAACAAATTCGTAGAATAAAATTATAATTTCTTTGTCAGCTTCTTTATTTTCATATTGTTCGATAGACGTTCATTCAATGGTTTATTGTACTGAAGAAAAAAAAGAAAGATGTTGCAGGATTGAGTGGGGTGTGGCTTTGTTGATTTATACTTGCCAATAGCATAATTTTTGAGTGACACGGCCGGTGTATCTTTGTAAATTCACGTATAGTAGTCTAGAAAGCTCTAAACAAGTGTTGTCGTTTCAGGTCCCCATCGCCACCCCATTAGGCTACCCTCGTTTACAATGTTGTGGAAGCAAATTCATATATTTACAGAAATTTACAATATTTACATCTTCACTACCGTAACGAATACCACTATATTTAATTAATAATTTATATACACATAAAGCTTGTTATCTTGGTTTTTCAAAATTATGTCTAAAAATAAATTAGACCCTGTCAATTTAAAACATAAAAAGAAGACATCACATTGTTTGTTTTAAAACTGGTATCACAATGATTTGAGAACCGTTTAAGGAAGGTGTCGTTATCATCTGATTGTCTCATTTAACTCCAGTGTTTATCAATAATCGTGCAATTACCAATTAGTAATTAATCTAAATATATCAACATTCACACGTGGCTCGAGGGTGGATCACGCCAAATTAATCAAGCAATCACACTAGACGTTACTTCTTTTATTAGTGCGTGACTAAAGAACGGTGATTACGATTGGTTGATTGTACCGCGCAGGCGTAGTAAAGTGTCAGTGTAAACATTGGCTGCCAGGTGCTGGCAGAGAAATAACGTATGTCCATGTCTTTATTTTAAGAAAGTTACTTTTACAAGTTTGTTTTTTTGTGTTTTATCAATTTTGGATTATATGTGGGCCTCTAAAAGTTTGGATATTACATCTCGGTACTTTATGGTACTTGCCAGACGACTGTGAAAAGTTTTAAAAGAACCTTTTGCGACTTGCAGCGCGGTTATTTGAAAGCTGTCTCGGCGTAGAGTCACAGCTTTGCTAAACGAGAGAAGTCTGAAAATGACAACAGTGTGAAATTCTTGACTGGATTTTATAAAATCATGGGGAAAGATCAAGACTTGATACAATTTGTCAAGGAGCAGGATATTAATGCTCTGAATAAACTTCTTCAGAAAGTTGGAAAGAATCCCAAAACAAGTAAGTTTGTCGACTTTCTTTCAACCCGTCTTATTGATTGCATTGTATTGTCAGCTCAATGGTGCATGGCTCGATGTGAGTTGATGTATGAATGGACAGTCACCGTGTTGTCAGTCAGTGGTAATCGCCAGGGCTAGTCTAGTCACACAAGTTACGTACCCTCCTCCTTAAACCTGCCATTCGCAAAGTTGACTTGACAGTTGGCAAGTTGCTTTGTTGTTGATTTTCCTTTGAAAGTCGTAACAGTTTGTCATCTTTCAACAAAGACGCAACCGGCTTTCCGGTGAAATATTACAAAATAAATTCTCTTTTCATTCCGTATACCAACTATAAATTCTGTATCTTTTGTTTAGCAATACCAAGAAAGATTTTTGTGACATTCAACTGAACCCTGAACCAGCTGTTACATTTGTCCATTGAATGGGCCTATACATGTATGATACCATCAAATGATGACCATTCAGATTATAATATTAAAAATAGAGGCTATATTAAATTTTTGCGTGATTTTCTTCCTAATCATAGGCCTATACTATGTCTAATAATATTCAAGTTAAGAAAGCTGCGAAAGGATTATTACCGTATCTTGCAGTCCATTTTCATTAAAATGGAAATAACCCGGACTATAAAATACCTGATAAATAGAAGTCTACTGTTGGTCAAGTGTAAGACTAAGAACAGAATGCAGTCAATCCACACATATACATGTACAGTGTACACCAACACAAAATAAGCAAACTCATGGGAAGCAAAATCTAACAAACAAACAAAATACAACATTCCTTTTAGCTAGGCTAAAACCACAGATTTGGTTTGAATCAGAAAAATAGTGTAACTCAACAATTATTGTGGCTAGCATCGGCTTATTACCATTTTAATGAATTGTTTTTTAAACCTTAAAAATTTGTTGGGATCCAGTGTAATAAATAGTTTTAAAATACAAGTTTATAAATGAACCTGATGCCCTGTGAATTACATTGTATAAATGTAGACCAGTGTGGTGTATCTGATCTACACTAGAGATGTCTATGGTATTAACATTAACCCTCTGTATTTCACAGTTTAAACAATGAAATAACTTGATATTCACTGTATTCTTCACTACACCATAGTATTACATAGGTACAGTACATTTAGATTATAAAGTACATGACATGTACCAGGACAATTGTTCTTAAAGATCCATTATAAGACCAACATTTAAAACAGATAATCTAAACTACATCTACACTTAAGTCTACCATTGCTTCAATAAACAACGATCTATGCTATAACTTCGCTCAGAATAAAGTAATTTTAATAAAATATTCGATATCCATTTTTCTTTAGCCATATTTGAACTTTTATAATAAGATTGGTCAGCGACTCAGCTCTTGTTCTAAATCTTAAACATTAAAAATATTGAGAAAGAAATACCTCTAATCACCTTTTATATAGAAAGTGTTCCCCTTTTTCTGTTTTCCCCATTTTTACAGTTTAAAAGGGTCTAGTAAGTGTATGTGTACAAATACATGTATTGTACAAGTATTACATGTAGTAAGTGCAGGAAGACCGCACCACAAACAATTACAAGAGACAAACCTATGAACAGGCCACAATATACAAACACCACAAACAACACACGCACGTACCAGATAAGAGAGAGAGAAATGGGGTTTAACGTCCACTCAACACAAACTAGGTCATTTTGGGACTAATCGTACCAGATAAGTGAATGGATTTTATTTGTTTGTGCTACCAAATTGTAATATCAGTCGGTGTGTAAACGGAATTCTGTCCATCTACATATACATGTATGTACCCTTGTATTATACAGTAGTGTATATAAAGTCCAATGCACATGGTCCACTGAAATTAATCCGTTTAAACAGTCAACAACCTGCTAATCCCTCCTACAGATTGACTCGGTACACATAATTCATAAACAACATGGCTGGTTCACTGCAATGTATGACACTACCAGCTGGCTTACTGAAATGAAATGGGGTTTTAACATGTCCTACTATTATGTTCGGACTGGGCTATTCATTGACCACAGACATATACGCCATACCATATGCTACATGTAAATGTACATGTATGAGTGAAATTATGTGTATAAACCCCTATGAGCAAGCGAGTAATTGAAATAAAATTGAACCAAATGTTACATGTAAGTCCCAAAATGACCTAGTTTTTGTTAAAAGTGGATGTTAAATCCCATTTCACCCTCTCTATTTGCATGTATATTATTTTTTTAGAGACATTTACTTGTACAGTACATAATCTTGAATTACAAGGTTGCTGACCAGTACATACATCTCTACATCTATATATATATTAAAAGTATTGTCTGGATGGTAGGATTGGATTGAAATTCCATGTTCCATTGAAATTGGGAAAATGGAAAATGAAGCTGTCTGGGCAAAATTCTCCTCCCTAGCATTCCACATACATGTACAACCATAGAAACTTATTTGTCACAAAATGACAAAAATACTTTATTGATGAATGAGCGTTAAGCTTCTTTCCTTTTACTTCTTCTATTAACAAACACGTTACAATGTACAGTGCGGATTATACCGGACACAATTGGTCATTATTTTTTGAATACCGGTATCTAAAAGTAGATATCCAGCGTACTATTAATTCAAGAATTGATCGATGCACACTACTAGTACATTGTAAAACATGGACTACAATTGGCTGAATATAATACTTCAGGAAATTATTAAAACTTCATTGGTGCACTTGATTAAGTTTGTATATTGTCCACGAGAGAACAGATTATGACAACTGAATACCGGGCATGAATCATTCTATTTTAGCCTAGTTAAAGTTGCACCAAAGACCCATATACATGTAAGTCCATCTGACGAACAACGGGCGGTCAGACCCATTAAAAGGATTCAAATTAACCCTTGAATTATTAAAATTTATGAGGTTGACCCCGAGGGTTAATGTGATTGTATTGTTATTCTACCTGTGGAAGTGTGAAGGAGGTGAAGACGGTTTTACAGTATGATTACTGGCGAATCAACAGATGAAAAGCTTAAATCTTTTGTAAGTCTCAAGATATCCCTTGACTTTACAAGTTGAAATTACCTCAGGGTATTAACATCATCTCAGACTGTCCACATGTAAGATACAATTGTTGGTACACAGACCATAAATATACATGTACTGTGTACATTGTCCTTTCTTTCAAAGTTGAGACAGGTGACTGAAAAGGAACTATGTGTATTGTACAATTTTTTGTATGACGTACATGTACACGTGTATGGGGAGTCACTGTCAAACTCATTAACCAATGGTGCATGAGGTTTTTGGACAGGCTAATATAAGAGTAGGCCTACACATGTCCATCTGTGGGACAACAAGTATCTCAGGTGAACATGTACACATTCTACAATGTATGGAGGAGTAGGGTCGCCTCTTTAACCTCGTGCTTTTTTTCTTCCTGCTGCTAAAGATCCCTATGTGTACGATGGCGCTGGATTTTAACCATATCTTTGGCAAAATGTTGACAAATCTTCAACTTATCATATCTTTGTCAATACTGAACAGAATTGAACCAGTTTTTGCCCTGAATTCTTTTTACACATTCAACTTACATAATTACATGTACTGTAGTTTGCAATAAAATAAAACCAAGTACGAACAATCCAAACCATTAGTCAAAATTAAAAGTCTTACAGTATAAAAGCGGTTGAGGGAAAATAGTGTAATCAGCAAATGGACTGTTCTACAGTACAATCGACATGTGCTGTACTGTATACATTGGTACATGTATCTTATGCCAAATTTTATGGTTTGTGAATCTTGCAATCATTTAGTTTAATACCCAATTATACATGTATGTAAAACATGTCTGCTCTTCGTGCAGCATTAAGAATCAAAATCCCATGGTGTAAAGTAACACATTTTTATCTCAAACATGCAGACATGATGTGCCTGGTGAACATGTCTGACATAATGTGCTTGGTAGACATGCATGGCATTGCTTTATAATGAGTTAAATATATGCAGGTCTGGAAATACTAGATGTACATGTACCTGACATTTTCACCTTAGTGCATTAATAATATCTATAAAAAAGACAAATCAGTGCCGGACAAAATTAAAGGCACCAGAAGTTTTGTGCCTGACAAAGCCTGAATCTGTGTCAGTGACAGGAGCCTTACAATGTACATGTATTTCCAGGCTTGAATACATGTATTCTATCAAATAAACAACAGCTGATCTTATTCTTTATTACAAGCAGGGTTGGGTGGTTGAATGGTTTAAGGCAAGCACATTACATGTACATCACAAGGTCTGTCATTGAGTCAAGTGGCATGCTTTTGATTCCCAGCTTGTACATCTTGTCCAACCTCGTGGGTTTTCTCTGGGTCAGCTACATGTACATGTAAAGACCTATACGAGTTAGCAAGCTTTTGCAATAAAATTGAACTACATGTATGTTAGTCACGAAATTATCTACATATAGTTGGTGTAAATTAGCTCAAATGGGGCAGTAAAGTTGACGTTAAACTCCATTTCATTCGGGTACATGTATCTCGTGTGTTAATACATGTACATGTACCACAATTTTCAGTCTCTTCTTCGGCTTCTTCCTCTTCTGGTGGCTTTATGTCCACTTCCTTCCACCTTCATGTAGGTGACAAGTATACATGTACCCTGGGAGACTGCTGGAAAGAGCAGTCATTAATGAGAGGCGAGAAAGAAACTAACCAAGATCTTTTGTTTAGGATCAGAAGACAATGTGTGTTCTGTAAATATATATATTTTTTGTACGTAAAAACATTTTGTTAAAGCAAAAAATATGAGGAAGTACGGTCTTGTAATCTTACACATTATAGTCAGATTATTGTTTTATACCAGATGAGATCCAAGTAGGGGGTCTAAATGGGTGAATGCTAATGTGATAGGTTCTAGTTGTTAATGAGATTCTATGATGAAACCAGGAAGGAACCCCCCTGGTGTTGCAGAATCGAAACATCTGTTTTTTATGGTTAATCAGCAATAGAGGGGAATTTGTTTTTACATAACAAAAGACATGACTTAAAAAATACATGTACATGTAAGATACTGGTTGATATAAGTTATTTCTTTCTTTCTAAAGACATGAATCAATCAGGAAAGAAAAGGAATTTAAAACATGTGTGTTGGTAAAAGTAAAGGGGCTAAAGCACTAATATTTTGGAGCTAGGAATTGACACAAATGAGTTACAATAATAATGTAATATGAATGTTCATAAACTGATTTACATGTGCATTCAAATTATCGTTTCCATTTTTACACTCATTTCAAATCAGTTACATGTACATTTGGCGAAATACGTCAGAAGTCTCAATCGAATGGCAATCTCTAGCACCTACACCAATAATATTTATTGTGCATGCTGTCCACCTAAGAATATGACATCACCATTTGACATGACTCGTGGAATAAACTTAGATTTGTCCACAAATGATGTACACTACATGTACAGGTAAAAAGAATTCTCTTAAACCCTGTAGCACAAGGCGGCAAAGGCCGTACTGGTACATGTACATGTACATGTACATGTTTGTAATGTAAGGGGTGGGAACTGACAGTGAGTATTTAGCTTGTGTGCAGCATGAAGGTGTTTTGAAACTGAAGTACATGTGTTAAATATTGTCTGGAGACTAATTAGAGGATAATATATGTTGTTTAAATGATGTTTAACAGATAGCTCAAGTTATTTATGTTCACTGTTGAAACCAACCATCTGGTTAAACTATGATAAACCAACATCTAGTGTACATTACACATAATATATTACACATCTTAACAAGCACCTGTCACTTTCTCTCGCCTACTTTTACTTTCTTTCTTTGTTGAAGAATTGCAAGTATGTTAAATACCAGGAGAAAAAAGTTAGACTTTTATTATTTTATGCAGAAAAAGATTATAAAAAATTGTGCACTTGTATAGGAATCCTGCTACAAATTAGAACATGTACATTGCAGAGAGAGTTGAACATATGCTTCACTTGACACAAACTGTGAGCTGCCTATCACAAGACATTTTTAGACAAAAGTCAAAAATTTACTCAAAATTGTTTGCCTTATTTTAACTAAAATATAACCCTTTACAAAACTTGTGTTGTTTTAATGTATCAGATGCATCAATAAGAAACTCTGTGCAAGGTACATGTATTGTGTTTCTGGATCAAAGATATATTTCTCATAAACAGTGATTGAAAGTCAAGTAAATTCTTAAATAAGCCAGAGAACTATAGCTTGGTCATTTTTAATGGGCTTTATTTACATACACTTCCAATAAGCAAGATGTTTTCAAAAGAATAAACTTGTACATGTAATGTATGACAATATTTACATGTAGGATGGACAACTACCAGAATGCACATGTCAATGACAGTTACATTGTATTAGTGTGGTGTACATGTAGAATCGCTGAATGTGTATTACATTCTCTTCTTTGAAATGTATTAGTTAATGATCATGTAACTCAAAATGATTTTATGGATACACAAGCAAAGGATAACACACACACACACCTGTACATGTCCATGTACATGTATTCTATAACTATCTATCTACGTATGTATGACTATCTATTTGATGTTAGTTTAATAGTTGAGAATTTGATCAGCTGTTTATCTTTGTGTACATGTATCATCTAGGCCTATCAATAGGATGATCGACACCCACGTTTTAAACACATGATCTTATCTTAAATAGGGTTTAAAGTCCTCTCATCACAGTACACTACATGCACACGTTCAAATGTACTTTGGTCATTTTAAGACAAACGTAATGTATGAAATGAGGTTTAAGGCTCATTTTAAGATAATGAGATTTACAGTCCTACTGTCGTAGAGTCAACTGGCGTGGTTTTGATTCCTCAGTTGTACGTAACAAGAAGATGGGTCGCCTGTCCAACCTTGTGGGTTTTCTCCGGGCCTTCCAGTTTCCTCCCGCTACTAAAGACAAAAACTCTAAAGCGAATCATTGAAATAAAATTAAACCATATGTTAGTCCCCAAATGACCTAGTTTGTGTTAAGTGGACGTTAAACCCCATTTCTCTCTTTCTCTTTGAACACCCTACTGTTCTGCACCTGCCGGAGCAACACAATACAAGTACATGTAGTAATATGAGGGAAATTTTGCCCGGACAGCAGTACTATGACCTACATGTACTCTTATTATATTGAATTCCATCTGCCAAGGATTCTTTTACATGCATGCCAATGTATACACAATAAAAGGACCTCCGTTTTTAATACCATCTGAAGGACTAGACAGCTTCCCGTGTCAGGCCTTCCGTCCTTCACCACTGACAAGGGGAAACCACACCACATGTACAACTACATGTATGTGTAACCTACAAGCATGTTCCTGTACAAATTTTAAAACCAAACTACCCAATGTAAATACAGACAGTGGTGTTTAGTTAACTAAATATAGCCTGGAGGGGTAAAGTCAGTCTAAGTCTGTTGATGGGAGATTTTATCAGGGTGATTCACTGTGACCATCCATTTTCTTTATGTCAACAAATGATATATTGACAAATTTACTTGGTCTTCACTTGGTCTTTATATAAATGGCTAATTAATCATTTAATCCCTTTTAATATTCGAAATATGTTACCTGAAAACATCGCTCTTTATATCATACAGTATGAATATGTTACATGTACCTGAAAATATCTAGCCCTTTACATGTACATGTATGTATATCATACATTTGTATATAAATATGTTACCTGAAAACATCTAGCTCTTTACATGTATATCATACATTGTATATAAATATGTTACCTGAAAACATCTAGCTCTTTATACATGTATCATACATTGTATATAAATATGTTACCTGAAAACATCTAGCTCTTTATATCATACATTGTATATAAATATGTTACTTGAAAATATCTAACCCTTTATATCATAAATTGTATATTTTATGTATTTATTCTAAATATGAATGTTAGCTGAAAACTTCTAGTACTTTATATCATACAGTATATAAGTTAATAATATGTTTATTCTAAATATGTTACATGTACATGTACACCTACATGTACCTGAAAACAACTACATGTACATGTACATGTACATGTACATGTAGCTCTTCATACACTGTATCAAACATTGTATATAAATTATTAATATACATGTATTTATTCTCATGTTACATGTACATGTACATGTAGCTGAAACCATCTAATCTAGCTCTCTTTATATCATATACATGTACAGTGTATACATGTACATGTACGTACGTGTATAGATTATTAATTCTAAATATTTTTGTGACATTCACAGATTTGGCTGAACTGAATTAAACCACTTTTGGACTAGCGTTCCTATTACGATGGACGGTCAGAGACTTAAAAATATATCTACATGTACACATAACAACATATATTTTCTACAGATCTAGAAATATTACATAAAAATATGACAAAACATTTTAACGAGTAGTCATAATAACAGTAGAGAACTGGTACGGTTATAGAGTACATAATCTTAATAACAGTGGTACATGTACATGTATGATATGGTATGGTAAAACAATAACTGCAAAATATTCTTCTTTGTTAACGCTTGACTCGCAAACATTAAAAATCTTTTCTTTTTGTTTTTCAAATGATATGACTGTTTACAAGAGCTTAATTAAATTTACAAATTACATGTACATGTAGCTAGTGTGTTAAGATATTACAAGTTGTTTTTAAGGGAGAGAGAAATGGGGTTTAACGTCCACCCGACACAAACTACATGTATGTCATTTTGGGACTAACACATGGCTCAATTTTATTTCAATAATTTGTTGCTCGTAGGGGTCTTTTTTTCATGGGAGGAAAACCGGAGGACTCATTTTTAAGCAAAAGCTATATGTACATACGACGATGTCTATGTAGTATGTATAATCTTGTATCAAACTTTCAATTTATATGAGAGAGAGAGAAATGGAGTTTAACGTCCACTTGACACAAACTAGGTCATTTCGGGACTACAATTTATATGAAAATAGAGTGTTTTTATTTTTTCATCGAGTGAAATAGAAGACAATAAGAAGGTGTGGTGACTGAATGATAGATTACATGTATATAGATATACAGTGTATGGTAGACTAGAGACGACACAGTTTTAATTTATCTAGTCTTGAGATTGTAATATAAACTTATTATCTTTCTGCTTGACTTGATATTTATAGGTCAGATATACCACATGTAGTGTTCATTCTCTGGATAAAATACGAATAATTATAGAGTAGGGATATAAAATAACTAGGTGAATTATTGGCTCATGTACCTTGTGACTTGTACACATAGGTAAATATAAATATTGATACATTTACCTGTTGTACATGTACGTAAATAATACAACTACCCGGCTTTCAATGATACATGTTTCCATATACCTATATTACAACTATACATGTACATGTAGCTAGGTAAAATATTGATACCTGTTGTACACAACGTACATGTACCTATAATATCACTATTTGCATATTGGTCGATGTCGGTGAAATATTGATACTTATAATACTATGGAAGGGTATCGCTGCCAATATTGAATATTGATACCTGTTGTACATGTACCTATAAAATGATCCGTGTAGGTAGATATTAATACACTTTCCTGTAAAACAAAAACTAATACACCTGTACAATATATTGATACCCATATAAAATCAACTAGGTAAAATATTGATAAATGTACGGATGTATAGAAACACATAAGGCCTAGAAATAATAAATCGTGAAACAATATTTTGGCTATGTTGAGACTAAAATGATTTTTTTTCATCCAGTCTCATTGTACATGTAAAACCTGTACTCTACATGTACATCAGACTGGAAATAACGGTTTTAGATGTACATGTACATGTACATGTACCTGACAAAATATCAGACACTAATGAAATAATACCTGACATTTCCAACTTTGATGCCGAACATGTATTAATAATAGCAATAAAAAAGACAAATCAGTTCAAAATGACAGGCACCAGAATTTTTGTGCCTGACAAATCCTGGAATTGTGCCTGACATTGTCAGTGACAGTTGCTTTATTTCCAGGCTTGCTTACATGTACATAGAAAATACATGTACATGTATGACCACTATACATGCACATGTATTTGCTGTACAGGCCATGTTATAATGTAGTGGCACAGCCTGAAGGTGAAAGATTAGTTTATTGTTTATTGTAAACTGGTTGATATCATATCAATCATCTAATAATATTCTCATAAAAATATAAACACACCAATATTATACATGAACACCAAGGCTTCTATTATACATGTACATGTAGACATTAACACCCAGTCCATCTATTAATATTATACAGCATAGTTGTTACAAACACATAGTTCATCCAGATTGTACGTGACAAGGAGTAGGGGTGCCTGTCCAGCCTCATGGGTTTTCTCCAGGTAATCCGGTTTCCTCCCACTGCTAAAGACCCCTACGCGCAAGCGAATTGTTGAAATAAATTTAAAACCATATGTTAGACCTGAAATGACCTAGTTTATGTCGAGTGGACGTTAAACCCCATTTCCCTCCCTCTCTCTCTAGTCTCTCTACTAATATTATACAGAAACTTGTGACCAATATTATTACACTCTAGACAGACAGTCACATAAAGTTCATCGAATATCAATAGTAGTCAGAACTCACTCTATCACCCCTCTATCTATGCTTCCATGACAGCTTCGGGGTAGAGTGTAGAACTGTCATCACAATCTATGATTCGGTGACAGCTTAGTGGTAGACTGCAGGACTGACAACTGTTGTCTCATCTCCGTATACAATGTATGGCTGTGTGACAGCTTAGTCGTAGAGTGCAGCAGGATTGCCAACTGTTGTCATGTCGTCTTGGTTCACAATCAAAAGCTATTCAAATCAATCAGTTCTAACTGAAGTTAACACCGTTTAAAGTTTACATTGTTTTCTGTTGATTTGGCCCCACTAAGTGCTGGGTATTGTGACTGCCGTCACAATAATGTTACGATTAGATTACAATTACATGTATATACTAAATTACCAGGTCAATATTGAGCAAGACCACCTACATTTATATTTTAATTTGAGTTACAGAGAGTGGGAAGGTGAGTCGCGATAAATGTACATGGATTCAACAATACATACATGTATCATGCCAGCACTACTAATTAAGTGTCTTAAACGAAATAAATTTCTATCCTACTTGTACAATGTATTTGTGCTAACCAATTTAATCTTCAAACGGTTTTTAATACTCAGATTGCTTTAATTTGACATAAAACTTGTTATGTACATGTACTTTTTTTTTGTTTTAGACACTGATGACAAATTTGGTTTGTTGCTGGCGCATAATAGTAGGATGTTAAACCCCATTTCATTTGGGGCTTGTTGCTGGCTGTCTTTTTTGTGCAGTTTCTGCCTTTATTAAAGAAAAGAATTTCTGTCAACTCCGCTATATTTGGACAACATGGGTAACAAACCCCCCTTCATAAGAATAAGATGAAGCGGAAATTTATGTAGATATTTTATTTACACAGCTGTTCCTTTAACACGGACAGAATACTGATAAATGGTACATGTAGATTCCATAGTTTAACCCCTTGAGACTAGTATCGGCATATTATCCTGGTTCAAACGGCCATTACCATAAGGATTCGTAAAGTTATGACATTGACAGCGTCAATGTCCTGATCTCCCGAGAGACATCAGTAGGGGAAGAGGGGGTAATATGGGACATATTTTTTTGCTGTGGAATATTTCATTGGTATAACGTGATATTGAAACAAATCAACTTTCTAGTTAAAGCTACTGAACTCATCTTTCAATTTATAAAATATAAGGACAATGTGAGTTGCTAATTTTTTGCTAAAGGATTTGAAAAATAATGGGTGATGGCCCATATTACCCCACTTGGATGGGGTAATATGAGTCGACAGCATTTTACAGATTTCTGACACTGATTCCAGAACAAAATGACACATTTGGAGTGCAGTTTCAATTGAAAGATATATGTTTAGTTTATCGAATCATTATACCTATAAAATATTCAACAATAAAAAATTATGTCTCATATTACCCCCCTTCCCCATAAAGTCATTATAATGCTTCTAAAACAAATAAAATAAAATTGCTGAAAATAATTTTAGCTTATATATGATTTATTCTACAAATCATTCACAAGAAATTGTTAAAATTTGGTAGATATTTTATTTTTAATGGTTAATGCGGAATATGAACCATGGCTCATATCACCCCAATTTGCATGTCCCATATTACCCCAAGTGACAACGATTGGATTAGTCAAAATTTCATAAAGATAGACCAGGAGTTCTCTCCCTGTAACTAAAGGCTAGAGCCTAACAGTAAAAATTTATTTTAAAACTCAGAAGAGATTTGTTTTACAAGGTAAATGTTTCATGAAATGGACTGATTGTCTTCCAGCCTCAAAAAACTTTTAACGCAGAAATTTTTTAAAATGCTGAGCTTTTTTGTGTAATGTATCTGTGAACTTGTTATGATGTGTAACACATGTTTAGAGAATTTAGAGGTCATGGCAAATAACATTTTAATGAAATGTCATATGACAGGCTTGTCAGGGCAGTGGCCCATATTACCCTCATGCCCATATTACCCCCCTTTCCCCTACTTGTATAAAACTACAATTATTTCATACATGTACTACATGACACATTTACAATGGCGGCTGTCCGTAAACCCAAGTCTACAATGTACATGTATACATGTATGTAGGTAATACAGGTTGTTAGTCCCGAAATGCGAGGGTTGGATGGCCGTATGGTTAGCAGGTGGGTGCTGTACATAAAGCCTTTATTTAGTCAACTGGCGTGGGTTTGAATCCCCAGTTGTACGTGAGAAGGAGTAGGGTCGCCTGTCCAATCTCGCTGATTTTCTCCGGCATCTCTGGTTTCCTCCCACTGCTAAAGACCTGTACGCGCAAGCAGATTATTGAAATAAAATTAAAATATATGTTAGACCCCTTTCGAGTGGACATTTACCCCTCCCTCCCTCTTTCTCTCTCTCTTTCTCTCTCTCTGTAGTCCCCAAATGACCTGAATACACATGTGTGAGCGAACATGCAGCACCATTCATCTTTACCCTAGCCTAATAAACCAGATTCTTCCCACAGCTGTAGTAATAACTCACAATCAGCTGTTACTCTATAGAGAAAGACTGTATTAACTCTATCTATATGAAGATATTATACAGTATTTACCTGAATAAATAAAATGTCACACCTGTAATTAGTGTAATATAAACCAGGTGTTACCACTAGACACCAGTTGTAATATCTCAGAATAAACACTAGGTAACGTAACACTTGGAATTTAAACTTTAAAGGGACAGTTGATTGAAAATTTTACTAGGAGGTACCGGGTTCGATCGCAGTATTGACTGAGAAGGTTGGTTTGGAATTTTTTCCAGACTAGTTTTCCAAGTGGTCCAGGACAAGAAACCTGACATTGACAAGGAAATAACATCTAGTCCAGGCCGGGAAATAACAGTTTTATTGTCAGGCAGTAATGAAATAATAGCTGACATTTTCAACTTATTGCAGGACATACATGTATTGATATTAAAAAAGACAAATCAGTGCTGTACAAAATGACAGGCACCTGAGATTTTGTGCCTGACAAAGCCTGAATCTGTGCCTGACATTGTCAGTGACAGGTGCCTTATTTCCAGGCTTGGTCTAGTCAGATGGAGCAAGAAAATTGAGGACCATAATGTACATGTACAAACATGTAATAGTGGTCACGTACATGTACATGAAAAGAACAGTTGGAATTCGTTACCAGGGATAGTAGGAGAAATCCCTGTTTTTTTAAAACACATTTCCCTTTTTAAAAGGCTGAATGGTGCAGAAAAGTCCATCAACATGTACTTGTGAGTTGTTAAACCTCTTTTAATTTCATCAACAATGTACATGTAACTACACATGTAGGTTTTCATCTGAAATGTTATAGTTCAAATAATAAAATATCAAATATTCCTAAACTTTCACATATATTCTGTTTTCCAAGTTTTCATTTGATGAAATGTTCGGAAACATTGTAAGATAATAACAATTTTAGATGTGCTTATTTTAAGCAAATGCATGTCTTTGATTTCTACGAAAAACATCTGTACTTTTCATGCCAACCGGATTCTTCGCTCGTTGACCTTCTCTGTTTGACGCAAGTTTGGAACTCTTCACATTTTGTAGGAACAAAAGGTCTCGTACACAGACAGAATAGAGCGAGAAACATGCATTCACGCTGTCAATTCATAGACTTTTATAAAATAGCACGTGTTAGTGTTTTCTGGATCTGGAAACCTTAGATTTACCAGTTTTTAGCTTGTTTGACATTTGGTTCTGACCATGATTATTGGATTCCAGATAAAAGGCAGCCACAAAGAAAGAAAACATAACAGTAAAGATATGAGTCGTTATTTGGCTTCCAAAAAAACACTAAAGTCAATCAGTACAGTTTTTCATAGGGTTGCAATTAATCGTTTACGATTTCTGATATTTAGATATTATTAGGACGACCAGGGTAACAATATAAGTAAACCTGAGATCAACAGTTTTAATTGTACCTGACCAAATATCAGACAATGAGAGAGAAATGGGGTTTAACTCGAGACAAACTAGGTTATTTCTGGACTACATGTAACATATGGTTTAATTTTATTTCAATAATTCGTGTGTGTAGGTGTATTTAGCCGTGGAAGGAAACTGGAGAACCTGGAAAAAAAACACGAGGTGAGAGAGAGAGAGAAATGGGGTTTAACGTCCACTTGACACAACTAGGTCATTTCGGGACTAACATATGGTTTTTGATTTTATTTCAATAATTCACTTGCGCGTAGGGGTCTTTAGCAGTGGGAGGAAACCAGAGTGCCCGGAGGAAACCCACGAGGTTAAGAAGGCGCCCCTATCTCCATGCCACATACATGTATGCTCACACCAGGGAGCGAAACCACAGCCGCAAGCCAGAGGTGACCGGCCAGCTAGAGGTCGAAGCGCGGCACTCTAGACCACTTGGCCATCCCAACCGCACTCCACGAGGTGAGGTTGAAATGCAACCCTACATGTATATTTACTCATTGTCACATACAACCAGGGAATTAAAACCACAGCCATCCAATCCCCCAAAACCCAAACAAATTTATACCAGATGAAAGAGACATGTTTCGAGGGATTGAACTGAGTGAAAGGGCCAGACAGAGACTGATGGCTGAGTACAGCAGTGTAAGGTCTACATGTCAATCAGATATAAAATGATATACATGTAATGTGATATTGATATAGATAATATATACATGACACCTTTATCTTATCTTGTATACATTGTATACATTTGTAGTTTTACCTACATGTAGATCAACATTTCAAATTGTAAAAGGAGCTGCTGCATGAAGATGTAGCTACATATGTACATGTACATGTAAGTTCTAAAACTACGGCCAGTGAGGATACATGTATACATGTAACATGTACACATACACTGCATGTTAGAAAAATGTGTCATAGATACAAGCATGTACCAAATAATTTGAAATTCATTATTCATTTTGGGGGGGGGGGGGGTTCTGGTTATTAAAAACAAAGAACCAGGATGTCAAATGATTCTTCCAAAAATATCTCAAAATTGTCCATAAAACTAGCTCAGAATTTAATCGTACAAGCTTAAAGAAACTTTTAACCCTGAGCTCGGGGAGACTGGTTGCTCCCCGCCTTCGTGCAATCCCCTTCGATCCCTTATGCTTAGAACTGCCTTGGTGAAGCTACATGTACAATGTACAATGTATGTCACTGGTGAGCTTACATGTACTCCTGTAGGTTACTTTGTTCAAATAATCAACTCTGTTTAAAGGGACAGTGGACAGTACACTCACATGTACATTTTTTTTTTGCTGCATATTCTGTTAAAATTAAAATTGGAATTTCATTCAAGTGAAAGTGAAAATGTCACCTAATCATGTCAAAAGTTTTATTTCAAAAATTGTGAATGTGTTAGTAAACGGAGAATTTAATGTCAAATTGTTCTTAAATTCTCTGTGATTTTTTATGATGAAATTTAATAACTGTTCATTGCTCCCTTTAGATACTATATGATAATATCCTATCAAATATACCTCATGTAGATGTTATAAATGGGAATGGTTTCAGTTAAATGTACAGTAGACGATGACCATTGACCTCTTGTAATTTTAATCTATGAAACTTGTATACATGTACTTTGTGTAGTTTTCTATGTTTACTTATGGTTAGGTTGATTTGAACAAGGTACATACTATACATGTATACCTACCTATACCTGTACCTATACCTGTCCAGGTAGCCAGTCAGTTTATACAGGTAAATAGATGATACCTATTCAATGAACGGAAGAGTAGGTCAATCGTGACAATGACCTCATCTGTGCCTTATTATTATTACTGTCAAGATGGACGAAGGGTCAGAGTTTTTTTTCCATTTATGAATATTTGAATGTGATTGAATTTATATTTGTGAATATTAAAGGTGTAAGTGTGTTGGATATGATAGAACAGGTGGTTTATTGTGACAGATTGTTTTGGTTTAAACAATTAGGCGGATTGTTGTTGTTGGAGCACATAATTGAACAGTGTTAGACAGGGGAAAAACTGTGGTCACAGGAATATAAATTTTTTTTTAAAAGTGTAGTTCTTGTACACACACTGGTCCATGTTTCTCAAAATCTAAGATAAAATCCAAATTTTATAGGTACATGTACTTCAATTTTGATTGGTTAAGCACTCAAATCAATCTAATATTATCCAATCAAATTACTAAACTTTTGATTTTATCTTAGTTAAAGATTCGTGAAACATGCCCCAGATACATGTAGATTTAAGATGTCTTGGGCCTGTTTCCCTTGCAAGCTACATACAGTATTATTTTAGGCCTGGAATAAACTGTTAATATAAGGAGATACATGTACATGTATTGGCCAGAAAATGGAAAATGGTGATCATCAGAAAGTTCTGTTAAGCTTACTCTTGTGTTAAACATTCAGTTGACTTGCAGAGGCTAGGAGGTTGGCATCTTCAATAGAAGGCTTGATCTCGCCTGAACTACATACATCTTATCAAGCCCTTCACGTAATACCCTGTATATTTTGCCACTAAGTTCGATTGTCACAAGCCCAGCTTGGGAACCTATCAGATTCATCTTTCGTTGTGAATACCAAGTCTCGTGCGTTATAGCTAAAATGCCTACATGTGACAATCGAGTTGCAAAGTTCAAAGATCGATCAATGTCACGGTTGCTGTTTTCCCACGAGTTTCTTAATTTAAAAAACCCTGTTTGTTTATAGTGTGTTTGGTGCCACGAACTCTGATTGGACTATGCTAATTAGTCACTTGTAAAAACAACTAGCGCAAAGTTCGGGGAATTGCTGAGTATTCAAGCAACGGAGAGATGTTGTATAACTCGCGAACGTTGCTTAAGGAACATGGGAGGTTGGTCACTAGTGGTCATTGAAGAGGCCGGGAGACACGTAGACTCAGTGAGTAAGATGTTGGAACGCTTACTTGGAGGTCTTGTGTTCGATCCCCAGTGTTGGCTGAGAAAGTTCCCTGTGATTTTCCAGCCAGGAAAAGTGTCCAGTCATTTGGATGGGATAAAAGAAACGACGTCCTACATATGTGTTGGCATGCACGACAAAGAACCCATGACAGTTGAAATTCAGTTGCTGTCTGGGCAAAATTCCTCATAGTGGTGCGGAACGGAGGGCCTGGCAAGGGACAACGTATTGTTGTACGGAGGGGATGAAAAACCAAGGTCCCGTGTACACATTGGCTTGCATGTAAAATAACCCTTGGGAGTTGGAATGCTAAATAAGAGCAGGCCATAGCACAACTGTATGGGCAAAATGTCCCTAATAGCTTATGCCCATCTTCATTAGGCCAGTTGGAGCAATAATGTACGTGTAGGTCATTAAACTGCCATTTTGTTCATTTAGTCCTTCTTGCCATAATATTACAATGTACATGTACAACGTATTTCACAGAACAGACTCTCAGTAAATAAAGTTAATTGTTCCAATGAATAGTTTTTATGAGCAAACAAAAAAAATAAAACACTGATAGATCAGTGATTAAGGCTGAAAATGGTCATTTTCTATCCAATAAAGTATGTCTTGATTTGGATTTGGATTCGCCTAGTTCCTGCCATTAAGGATATTGTTATCAATTGATTCACATACATCAATTTTAAAGAGACAAAATGGACGTTCTCAATTCATGTAGTTCCGTAGTCTGATTAATTTTGGTGTATAATATTTCTAGACTAGGGTATATCAGTGTGGGTTTAGTCTCTGGTTCCGACGTATTACGATATTTTTATAGGCTTCTATATCAGACATATTTTCCCGCAATCGGTCATCGAAGACGTTAATTTCTGTATAATGTGTTTATTTACAGACTTGTATCTTCAAATAGTACATCCGTGACTTATTATTATGACTAACTTATATCCAAGGGTCAGTCTCATTCATAATGTTGCAAAAATCAATGATCTGGGTGCCAGGTTATCAGATTTTCTCAGACTGAAAGGCGGCAATCTTGGCTGCTGTAAAATATAAGTTTGTCAGTTATTTGAGTTGTTTCAAACATGTACGTGTGGAGTCATGTGTTAGAATATTTTACATGTAGATTGTGGTGATACAGGAACTTTTGGGTTATAAGGTTAACATTCTGCTTGAATAAAGACATGTATCCATGCACTGTGCAATGGGGGACATTTTGCCTGGACAGTGTCTTTTCAGCTATTCAGGGGGGTTGGGTGGCCGAAATGCGAGCGCTGTATCATACGGCCTGCAATTGAGTCAACTGGCGTGGTTTCGAATCCCCGGTTATACGTGACAAGGAGTAGGGTCACCTGTCCAACCTCGTGGTTTTCTCCGGGTCATCCGGTTTTCTCCCACTGCTAAAGACCCCTACGCACAAGCGAATTATTGAAATAAAATTAAAGCATACCTTAATCCCAAAATGACCTTGTCTGTGTCATGTGGACATCTCTCTCCCTCTCTCTCTCTTTCTTTCTCTCTCTCTCTGTGTACATGTATGCCAACTCTGCAGGTCTGGAAATAACAGTTTTAAATGTACCTAACAAAATGTCAGGCACTAATGAGGTAGTACCTGACATTTTCAACTTAGTGCCGGATATGTATTAATAATATCAATTAAAAAGACAAATCAGTGCTGGACAAAATGACAGGCATCAGAGGTTTTGTGCCTGACAAAGCCTTAATCAGTGCCTGACATTGTCAGAGGCGGGTGCCTTATTTCCAGGATTACAACTTATTTTATCGACTATACAGTATGGTCCGACTGAGCTCTGAATAGGTAAAGAAATAAACAATGGGTAATGTTTTTGTATACTGGAAGATATAGATGTCACAAATGAGTTTTGATCAAATTATCATAAAATGTGAAAACAAAAAAAAAATTTCTCTTGTGTTTTTCTGATGATATCATTATGTATCAACTTATCTTTATTCGTAAATGTATTCATCTTTTTCATGATTGTTGAAAATTAGATTTTTTATTTTTAGGATGAATTATGTTGCTATGGGGATGTCAGATCACATATTCAGAAATCATTGGAGACCTGCTAGTTGCGCTGTCCAGTAATTTAGTGTAATTTAGTGCTTCGTATATTTTTTCATAAGAGTATTAAATTTTCCAAGCTGCCGAAGTACAAATGAATAATGATGTCTTGAGAGACTTAAGTCTTTGGCTGACTCTAGAGTTAGTCATACATGTATATATATATGTTTCTGTTCCGTTACTAAATTAATGTTATTGATCGGATGAAGATCAGCTTTTTGACAGTGGAATTAGATTTTGGTCGAAAGTAGTTATCACTCATTTTGTATTCTGATGAAAGTTTGAGTTAAGTGGGTAATACAGCTTCTTGAATTCTCCTTGAAATGATACGACTTTGTTCAATAAGTGTAACGCGTACGTTATAGCAGAATTTAGCAGAAATTTGATACTAGAGAATTATGTGGACATCAGGCTTATTTCAATAATTATTGACGTTTATGTATGAAGTTCGAAAATTCTGGAATTATTTATTAATGATTGTTGTCAAATATCTGTTTTTGGTCGTTGACTAATCGTTGCTTTAGTGTATGTGGTGGAGTAATCTGGAGAACTATTGATGCCGGGGGAATGTGTGGAGGGTGTTGTCATTGAGTCAAGTAGCAATGTATCGATTCCCTGCTTGTACATGTACATGTACTTGATTTGATAAGGAGTAAGGTAGCATGTCCAACCTTGTAGGGTTTCTTCCGGTCCCCTCCGGTTTCTTCCCACTGCTAAAGAAAGACCCTTTGGTCAATCCATGTCATTGCCAAGTGGGTCAATTTTCAGAAAGTTGGGAAATCGCCCCTCGAAAAAATTTGGAACAATATGTTATTGTATTGTATATACATGTAAAAACTAGAAGCTTCGCCAAATTTGTGGTCTGTAGCTTGACAATTGACCGAGACACGGACATTTGAATTTTAAGAGTTACTGATGAGTTTTCGAGTTTCAGCTATCTTGTGCATACCTTTCTAGTGAAATTTGTTAGTCTTAGTGAACTGTTTGTGTAGATTACAAATCTGCAATCAAATGAAAGGTGAGTGGTAGGGTTCGCATGCTACTTGTCCTTGCAAACCAACAAAAAATTGGTCTAGGTACATGTAATTGTATATTTTCTGGATTTCTGCCTCCCCCCCACGCATACACAAATTAATGATTATATAAAATTGAACTGTGTGTTAGTCCCAAAATGGTCATGGCTGTAACTATAATCTTGACAGATCTGCTTGTGTCTCTTTAAGAGATTGTTAATGGAATTCCTGCTAACATCAGCAACAATTAGTTCTAGTAGACAAGTCTCCATTGCATTTGGAGTGAGAAACTCTCAAAACTCTCGGACATTTAATTGTGTTACGGATACTGTGTCAGACTTACTCTTGGGACTGTGTCATGTGACAGACTTATATTGCAGAAGAGTTAGTCATACTCATAGTCGCAAGGTCATCGTTTATATGGAAGCTGGACAGATTGTGAGGCTATTGATGATAATCGACTAGAAATGATATTCATTTTGTCATATTCGTATGTTTTTACTTCATTATACATGGTGTACAGATGATGTGGATGTAAAGATTTGTAAGGATGACAGTATTTTTTACACAATGTTTTATTTGATGGTACATGTACATGTGTATGACATTATGTTTAGTGGATATTCATGTAGTGATGTACATTACAAGGTTCGGACATGGTTTATATAGAAATTAGAAGTCCTACAAGTTGCTTGGTTGACTGCCAAGACGTAGGATTAATGATTGGTGTTGATGACATCTACATCTAGATGTAGTTCGGGTTTGTTTTGTCACAATTATTTTATTTGGAAAGATATTGTGTTTTGTTGAATTGATATAATGTACATGTTGTCAGCTCATAAGGTTCTGGCTTTATATACTGTACGTGTACATGTACCAATATAGAAGTAGAAGTTGCTACAGTATGTTGACTGTCAAGATGTAGAATTAATGATTTGTGTTGATGACGTCTAGATTGGGCCTTGTTTTGTCACAATTATTTTATTTTGAATGGTTCACAGTTTACATTTACATGAATAATAATGGCTATTTTTGTGATGGTAATGAATTAATAACATACATGTCCATGTAGGTTTCTTGTTGACCTTCTGTTTATCAGAGAAAGAGAAATGGTGTTTAAAGTTTCTCGAACATAAATTGAGACCGACACATGATAATTTCTATACATGTACAATGTATAGACTACATTTAATATCCGCCTACTCTTTGATTTCATACATTTTTTGTTTCTTGTACGTGCATGTCAATTGTACTCGGGTTTACCTCATTTTTGTTCCCATCTGAATGACTAGACATTCTTTCCTTGTCAGTCTTGTGGCGGCCAGGTTTGAAAATTTCAAAGGTTCTCCTTAGACAATGCTGGAGTTAAAACCCCAAGCAATCTAGTGAAATAGGCCAGTACCCCTGACCACACACTTAGAGGCAAGTTCCCTTGAACACCCTTCTAGAGGCCAGTACCCCTGATCGCTCGTCTAGGAGTAAGTACGATGTACTATTGTAAATGTACCCTGATCACTATTTTTAGCTGTCTTCAATTTCACTGAAAGATTTACTGATTTTAATAAAAGATTGATCATGTCCTTAATATTGGGTTTGTCACAGTTGGAACTAAACTTATTTGTTTTCACAGAGGATGTGAAAATTGTAATTGCTGCGGACATGTATTTCCGTAAGAAGATGTTAACATAAATCCTCTTTATTTCTAGTTTATTGTAAAACAGTTGGATATAAAGTTATTGTCTTCACTGATGAACGACGAACAGTTTGTGGGGAATTATGATTAAAGATGGCCATAGTTAGCTAAGATTGTTTGTTTTGATTTGACAAAGGTACATGCATTGTGGTGTACATGCAGTTCTTGCGGTTCAAGGGTTGGTTTGATGAATGAATATTCTAACACAAGCACTTTAGATCATAAGGTCTGTCATTGGGTCAAGTGACATGGTGGTTTTGTTTCACGCTTGTACTCGGAAGGGAGTTGAGACGATTGTCCAACCTGATGTGGTTTTTTACTGTTCATCATTATAGACATACATGTACATGTAGACTCATGCCAGATCGTCACAAAAGGCAATAAATATATGATATTTTCATGTAATGATACACTGTGTAATTAAGAACATCTGAGTATTAAAAATCCCTTTGTGAATTGAGAATTGACTCACTTGTATGCAATGGATGGCATTATCGTAATTTAATTAGTTTGTCGAAAACACATACATGTGTAAAGATATGTGACATCAGTAGAAATCATCATATACATGTACATGTACATGTACCTAAGTTAAAAGTCAATAATTTAAAAATATTTTTGGTCCAAAACTTTTTTAAGTGACTTTTGATTGAGCATTATCATAAATCTCTACATTTTACCTAATTTATATTACTGTTTAGATAGTAAACATGCATAGAAATGACCATAAACCTAAGTTAAAAGTCGTCGATTTAAAATAATATTTGTACCAAAACATTTTTTAGTGACTTTTGATTTAGTACTGACATAAAATTCTATGTACAACCTAATTTATAAATACGATTGTTAAGAACTGTTTTAACCGAATTAGATTTCAAAGAGCTGCAGTAAACCCCATTTAAAAGGGCTTATGTCAGAAGTTCCATTATATTAGGGAATTGTAAATGGTAATTTGAGGTCAACACAAGAAGTAAAAATGTCATGGATGGTGTGGTTTTATTAATCCCTCCTGTAGGGTGTATAAATTTTTTTTTGCCAAGTTTCATTTATAACCTTGAAGTTCCATTAATCACATCTGGCAACCATTCAGCTGTTTTATACCCTTCCTGACTTTAAACATCGCAACGTTTGATCTTTGTGGAACATTTAGTTTGGAAGTGTTTTTACGATTTCATCCCTGCTTTTGATAATGATTATGCACATGTGCATGTATAGTAATAAAAAGAACATTTATGAGTATGTCATAGTGTTAAAATCTGAATTAGATGGATCATGTCGGTTCAGTACACATTGCAGGGTTCATGTTTCAGTCAAATTTGCCTGCCTTGACTGACTGGCAGTGAAATTGACCACATGTCAGGTGATTTGCATGTCATAAAGTTTAATATTTTGACGAATGTCTCCTCAAAGCACAATAAAACACTTTAATTAGTAGGTTTTTTTTACGCCCATATGGAAATCTGGTCATATATTGCCGCCGCCTCCATCCGTACATGTACATGTATGTCCATGCATCATCCACAATTTCTTGTGAACACTCTGCAGACTACAATTATGATTGTTTTGAAATGTATACATTTTTTTAACATTCATGAGATGAAGAATCCTATTTTTATTGCTTAAATACATTTAGAAATACATTTTTTTCTGTAAGATTTATGATGCAAATGTAATACCTAAAATTGTCACATTTAGCAAAAAATGTCTTGTTCATCTGAGGTACATGTAAACAAACTACTGATACATGTACGTCATCAGTTGACAATCTGGCAAAATTTTGCAGTGGAAGGCCCAGAGCTGATCATGAAAACTAAAATATTTTATGGATGCAAATATTTCATTAGTTGAGAATTACAGTTTGAAATCATAGTAGAATTTATGGCTCTTCCCCAATGACATGGCTGAAATTTTAAAGTGCAATGATTTATGTTTTTGAGGCACAATTTCCTAAAATTTGGAGTTCAGTCAAAGTTTCTCTTGAAATAGAGAGTAACAAGTCTCAGGGGGCATTCTTCACCAATTTCCGAAACTATGAGATATCTGAGGTTTCTTTTGGAAGGAGGGGTCAGAGGTCATTATTTACCAATTTCTTCTTGTCAAGTAGATCCACGTTTATGAGTCTTTCGTTCCTCTATTCATAAAAAATCAATATATTTATGGTATTGATTTCTCGCTATATTTTCCATTTTGAAGAAAACAAAATTTATACTTGGAATGGATACATGTATTTTTGATTGTAGAAATTGCATCCTATGAATTAATGTTTTTTATTGACTGGGTTGCAAGTTGGTAGAAACTTCCGATCAATGTTCATGACGAATAAAATAGAACATGTTGTGGGCTGAAGATCAGAATTTCTCTTCAGCTGGAATGAATAATGACCATGTATTTAAAGGGACACTTAGTGAATACATGTATGGTGCTAGTTTACTAACCAGCATGTCTTGAAAGTGATCTCCAATTGGATTTATATGGCTCAGCTTATGCTAGCTTACAACCATCATGTTTTGAAAGTGACCTTCAGTTGGTCCATGTGGTTCAGTGAGTAGGGTGCTAGTTTACTAATCAGCATGATTTGAAATTGACATTCACTTTGATCCATGTGGCTCATTGCGTATGACACCTGCTCACTTTCCAGGAGGAGAGGACAAGGGTTTGATCTCAGTGGAAGCTGAGAAGTGTCCTTGATATCACTTTGTCATTGGTGCAGTAAGACATGGCAAGGAAAATGTCTATCTGTAAACTTAACTGTTTTTAATAATTGTATTTACATGTAAGGTTAATTTCACTGCCAGTACGAATCACCTGTTTTTTGTGTCGTTGTGACAAGGAGTAGGGTCAGCTGTCCAACCTCATGGGTTTTCTTGGGGTCCTCCGGTTTTCTTCCACTGCCAAAGACCACTACGCGCAAGAGAATTATTGTAATAAAATTGAACCACGTGTTAGTCCAGAAATGACCCAGTTTGCCAAAGACCACTACGCACAAGAGAATTATTGTAATAAAATTGAACCACGTGTTAGTCCAGAAATGACCCAGTTTGTGTCTAGTAGATGTTAAATCCCATTTCTCTCTCTCACACCCAGTACATTTGTAACTCAAGGCTGATATAAATACATGCATAGTGGAAACGAGAATACTACATTAAACCCCAGTTCATTTTCAATAACTTTAATTGGGTTATTCATCTTAGTAAATTTGATATTCAGACTTGTACAAAATAATAAGAAATACTGTACCATTTCCATTTCGATTTATGACAAATCACGAATCATGACAAAAATTTTGGCAGATTCAGACATTTTTCGATTGGAAAACTTGAAGTGACTATCACTTTACAATAAAAAAAAAGAATGTTAGAATTTTTTGATAGAAGAGTCTGACAAGGATAGCATTACACGTTGTCTCTTTTATCATAGCAACAGAAGATTAATCTGAGTTCCAGGGCAGGGAAGAAATATATTGTTCGAAGATGAACATGCATTTACCTATCCTCCACTTTCGTTGATTGGTTACATGCGGCTATATTTATTTGTAGTAGAAAAAACTCATTTGAAGAGAGAAATGAGGTTTACATGTAATATTCACTCAAGACAAATTACATGTATGTCATTTTGGGACTTATATATGGTGCTTCTTTTTTTTTTTCAACTATTTACTTAGGGGTCTTAAGCAGTGGAAGGAATCTCTCGGACACAAAAAACCCACGAGATTAGGTATGCAACCCTATCCATCACATACATGTACATTTTCAAGTGTGGGATCATGACCATACTACATGTACTTGGCTCAATGACAGACCGTGAGATCTAAAACTCACTTGGACATTATTACATGGATGTACATGTATGTACAGGTATGTACCTGAGCTGATATGGAATTTGACAAGGAGTAGGGTCGCCTGTCCAACCTCATGGGTTTTCACCAGGTCCTCTGGTTTCCTCCCACCGCTAAAGACCCCCTATGCGCAAGCGAATTATTGAAATAAAATAAAACCATATGTTAGTCCCAAAATGACCTTGTCGAGTGGATGTTAAACCCCATCTCTCTCTCTCTTTCTCGCTCTCTGGTATGGAACTGTTTCTGTATACATGTACATGTATGTATGTTATGATAGGTTCCTATTACTGTTTCTAGGTGGTACCTTGGTAATTTATCAGTTAAAGACAATAGGTCCAAGACAAGGCGTTGTCAGTAAATAATTAAGCTAATTAACAGATAAGTTGATTAATTAACATACAGGTGGAACAAGCCAGAAATGAAATCTGGGATGTCAGTTCTTGATTCTATACATGTACATGTATGTTGAAAGTTGGTCGATCACTCGCTCTTCAAAAAGTTTGTTGAGTGGCTATAAAGGTTGACTGAATTGATTTTTTAAAAGTATTTTATAGAGCTGAACTGTTGTATCTGAACTGAGTTTAAATTTTTTTATTGGACATTGGATTTGGTAATTGATGTAAAAACTAGCTGTTCAAAACCGAACATTTCTCGGACTAGAGAAACTGAAAGGAAACGTCGCTCAGTAATAATAAGAAGTACGGTAATTGTTTAATCCACAGTATTGTATCCTTGTACGTATAGACTTGTGTTAGATACATGTACGTGAAAAGGATTTTTGTTTCTGAATTTAACGCACCTCATTGACTTATATTTATGGATTATTAAAGTTGAAAAGTGAACAAACTAGAATCTGAACATACAGTTTTATAATAAAGATGACATACTTTGTGTTTTCGGGTTATTTGAAAGAAGGTAAGAAAATTTTGTTTTTTACAATTTCTATAAACCATTATTAGATTTTCATGTTTTCAGCTTTCTATTAAAGTGATTTATAGCAGTGGAGCTTCATTTGTAGCTTGATGGTCAATTGAGGCGAAACATTAATGAAGATCTTGCAAAAGGATTGATAACAAATTGAAATACAGACGATACATGTATCTTGGACATGCATTTCAATGAAATCATCACAGGAGTCAAATATTTCATTTAGTATAAATAATGTTATTGGATTGTTATTGGATGTCTTTTTTACCTGACCCTACATTACATGTACATGCGTACATGTATCTACATGTACATGTATCGTCCTCTGTAAATATGTTCTACAGTACATGTACATGTAATACTAATAGTATACATGTACATGTATGTACTGTTTGTTTTGTCTTGTTCGTATTCTACATTTATCCTGTATGTAATACATGTAGTACTGTTTGTTCTGTCTTGTTTTTGATCTACAGTTATCCTGTATTATTAGAAAGCCATTTATCAAGATACAGTATAATAGATTTATCATCCTAATTACCTTGTATTTCCTTTCACCAAGTAATTAATTATATAAATAATGACTTAATTCATGTACATGTATCTCTAGCAACAAGTAATTATAGCTGCATGGAATCTCTGGTTAAACCATTCTCAGGATGTGAGACAGATCTCCCTTCACCCACCACTCTGCATGGAATTTCTCGTTTAACCATTCTCAGGATGCAAGATGGACAGACGATATCCCTGCTGTCTTCAACCACATAGAAATATTCATAGACTGTTGCATAATTTAATAGAACAGGATTCATTGTCTTGTCTCAACAGCACCTTAAATTATACAGATCATTTTATAGTAGCAATATTATTTACCTCGTACTCTGTTACATTTTAAAAAATATCTATAGATGTAGAGTGAGTTACTCAAATCCTCTCAAATCATCTCCAATGTCTCTAGATAAGAATCAAATATACATGTACATGCACATTTATATAGAGCTGTAACATTCAACATGCATTATGCAAGAGCAAAATCTGCCTATTGTAGGTCTTTCTTTGGGCCTGAAATGTTATAAAAACTATTAATTAGACATTAATTAACTTATTCAGACCATAATCAACTCTTGATGTCGAAGCTAGCATGAGATTTTTGTTGGATTGTAGTTCGATTCGCTGAAATATTTTCCTTCGTGATTTACCAATAAAAATTGATAACCGAGACTACTGGTTTTGTCTTATCGACTTTAGTACATGTAATGATGACCGAGGCTAAGCGAAACTTTCATTCGCTTAGTTCTAAGTTAATAATGGATCAATTTGACTGAAATTTTCAGCAAATTGCCTTTACATTAGCTAGTTTTTAACTACATGAATTGTAGTGAGAACTGCCAACTCATTATCAAATCTCCCATAATGATCTTTAAACAAGCTAAATAACTCTTAACTTAAATCAACTGTGATCTCCCTATAGTGTAAAATGTCATAATAAACCAGTCTGATCTCTGATGCATGTTTTACGAAATTTTAACTTAGATAAAATCCAAATTTGATTGGATACAATGTAATTAGATTGATTTTAGTGCTTAGCTAATCAAAATTGAAGTATACTAAAATTTGTATTATATCTTTAGTTAAGATTTTTGTGAAACAGGACCCTGATCAATAAATTATACATGTACAGTATAGTATTGCATCTGTTGCATCATGCATGTTTTATCAGTAGGTAGTATAGTCTTCTTACTGTGCAATGTACATATACAGTATGATGCAATAGATACAATGTGTTTCAAAAAAAACATCTTTGACACACAAAATCAAATTTTGCGTCCTTTCTCGTAGTGCCGCTGTGGGCAAAATTTCACTACGAGCAGAAAAATAGGACATTAAATCACATTTCATTTGATTTCCCCCAGTCATAAGATGATTGCGAAAAGTTTGTAGGAAAATATAGGTCATGGGGACATCGAGAATATCACACAGTGACATTACTTGTATTTGTCGATAATTCCCGCGTTGTTAAAGGATTAGCCTTTGTCATTTACATCAAGAATTGTTTCCGACAAGATCAACATAAGTTTTGTTGTTTTATTTTTATTCTTAATTCTACATTTGTTGGACTTGGGGTTTACTAAATAAACTATGGGAGATCTTACGACGTTATAACAGCCCTTAAAAGTTTGAATTCGACAAAGAGTACACTGCATGGCATAAACATGTAAACGTCTTTCATTGGTACAGAAAAGTGGGATCTTAATCCTGTTTCATTTCATTTAGAACAAAAGAAATACAATTGTACATGTATCGATTATCTTAAATAGCCCAACATTTCGACAAATATCCTCTACTTATTTCCAAACATGTTTTTTGAAACATATCTAAGCGACGTTTCAAAAAACATATGTAAATTCAACTTTTACTAAACCTGATTACTGACTGCATTGGGCACCCTACATGTATATGATCAATTTCCAAGTACATTTTTTGGAAAAGGTCACTTTATGATAGAATGTCTGTCATCTTGTTTGATACAACTGTAATTAAGTGAGTTCTGGTTGTGATGTTTTTTGATAATTAAGTGAGTGGTGGTTGTGTTTCTAGATGTGGAGCATGTCTAATAGAGGTGTATTTATAAAGATCAAAGGGCTATCACCTGAATACACCTGTGTACATCTGGATACTCAGTTGATTAATATCTGATATATATATATATATATATATATCACCTGGTGTAGGTGTATACAGGTACATGTAGTAATCCTAGACAGGTATAGATTATACATGTAGATTACAATAGATACAGGATTTATTATCTATTGACATCTATATACTGTATAGTAGTTACACTTAATGAACAACGTGGTGGCAGACCGGGGTAGTGATACCGGGGGGGGGGCTAACTCTAGACATCTATACTGTGTAGTTTAGTTACACTTAATGGACAACATGGTGGCGGACTGGGGTAGTGATACCGGGGGGCTAACTCTAGACATCTATACTGTATAGTTTAGTTACACTTAATGGACAACATGGTGGCGGACCGGGGTAGTGATACCGGGGGCTAACTCTAGACATCTATACTATACTGTATAGTTTAGTTACACTTTATGGACAAATCGGTGGCGGGCATACCGGGGTAGTGATACATGTACATGTATATTGTATAGCTTAGTTACACTTGGTGGTGTACAGGGGTCTGGTGATGCCGATGGCTACATGTAACTCAATCGTTGTATTTTATGGTATCAGTGGATGTACATGTAAGACACCTGTCACAGAGTTTGGATCAGACAAATTATGGCACAACGTACATCTTTACATGTTTCGTGTCTGAAAATGTATTTATTGTGGTGTAACAAGATTACATTAATATCAGCATTTAAATGTATCAAATGTATAAGTCATGAGGTAGCTTATTTGTTATTCGGAGGTCTCAATGGTCTTTGTGTACAAATGTACATGTAGGTATATTCTCACACAAACTAGGTCAGGGTAAGTTTTATAGAGTGCTGATCCCAACAATAGAAAATCTGTCAGACTATAACTGGTACATGTATTTACTTTGATGTCTTTAAATCAATCTCTAGTTTCACTTTTTGTTTACATTTGGAAAAATTGCTTTCTTTCATAATAAATTCATTAAATTTTATGTTACATGTAATAATGATGTTTAATTCCGTATAAAAAAAATGAAGTCATTTATATGTAATTTAACGAAAACAAGAGAGTTATTTGATTTCATTTAATGGAAAAAAAATTTAAAAAATTTTACTGAAAAAAGTTAGATTCATTTATCTATATTGAAAACATTAGATTCATTTAGCTATAATGAAAAAAAAAAGAAAATCATTTGATTTTATTGAAAAAAATGAATTCATTTAATTTCATCGTAAAGGAATGAATTGGAGTTGAACATCCTGTGTACAACTGTCTACATAGTCTACATATGTACTTGTTCAGATGGGACGGAGAACTGAGGTCCTGTGTACATTAAGTGATGCAAGGCTATGTGAATAGAAAATGTTCAAAAGTTTGTGATTGTAATAAGTACATGTAAAGCTACATGTACAGTGTATGCTAACTATTTTGTCTTGTTATGGGAAGCCATGTTGTTAGCCCAGTCGGAGCAAAACAGTAGGATGTTCAACCCATAACAGTAGGATGTTCAACCCATTTTCTTTTCTATAAAGGGCAAGCGTACAGTGTGTCACATGTTACTATGTACAGTATGATACATTGTACACTTGCCCTTTATAGAAATGAAATTATGGCCCCATGGAGCAGGTTGGGAGAAATCTTAGTTCATCTTGAACATATTCCTCTGTGTTTATTTATTTTAAATTTCACCTTGTTGTCGATAAAATTGACTTCTTCCCGTTACAAAGTGGACGTTTATTTTCGATCAACAAGTGTTGCCCCCTGTCTGTTTTTCTTTCTCTTTGTTTTATTTGGTCAGAGCATCTGCAGACCATCTTTAAAATATTCTGCTTGTTTACCTTTCGGGCTAGAAACTTTAATCCACAGGTCTTGAAAATATTATGGCCATCAATGTTGTATGAATTTCTTCTTGGGAAATTTATACAAAATCAATTATGGATAATAGTTGTTTTGGAGGGTGTGGGGAACATGGGGTGGGGTGGGGGCTAATTCAGTTTGTGCGATACATGTAACTTAGTGGTAGAGTGAAAGATTGCCAACTACGACGGGATTGGGGGTATGAGTGCCGTAAATTGGGGGTTGGTTGGCCAAATGGTTGCATCGTCTATCATTGAGTCAAGTGGCATGGTTTTCATTCCCGGCTTATACATTGTACATGACAAGGAGTAGGGTCGTCTGCCCAATTTTAAGGTTTTTCTGCAAGTTCTCCAATCTCCTCCTGCTAAAGACCCTTACTCGCAAACGAATTGTGCATGTTGTGTTAATATGACAAACATATTGTGTTGAAGTATCCTGCCTTTTACACCAATAATTTCCTTACAATTTCCTCCTTCTGACCTGTTTCATGTGAATAGGATTAAATAGGAAATTAGGTGCGCATTTGTTGCGAAAATTCAATCCTGTGATATTTTTTTTTTTTGATTTTAAAAATGTAGAATGAAAGCTGAGAAGTTTAAACAAGACGATCTGAAATTATTGACATATGTTTCATTGAAAAATCTCCTCAACCTTCATCTTTGATGGCTATAGTATATATATTGTTTACATTTTCATTTTTGGCAAAATTACTGAAAGTTTTGGAATGCGAAGAATGTATTATTATCCCTAAATACAATGTCTAAATCGTACTTTAAAAAAAACAACCTATCTCTTTTATCCAGAACATAAATAGAAAAGATATTATTCAACTCAAACATGAGGTTATATTAGGGATCAAGGAGGTGGATAATAGAGTATTAAGCTGTCTCTATTGTCCAGTCTGAATAGTAATTGTATAGTATGTTGGATAGGTTATGATATAATGGTTCATAATCTTTTGATGTGAAAAATATAGTAGATCTATTCAACGGACCACACAAAGATTGTACAATTTTATTGGCTGGGTCCGGTTTTGAAAGTCAACTTGACCAAGAATTTTCTTCTCCTCAGTGGTGCAGGATGTACGACCTGGCACGGAACAGGATCCGATATCTGGAAAATTCTTGCATACAAATACGTGTATTTGTCAAATGACATTTAAATGTTGCAGGAGTGCCCCAAGGGTCACTCCTTGGGCCAATTCAATTTGCATACAAAGAATTAAACTCTTTGTTAATCTATAGTTTAATTGTAGCAGTATACATGGGGTTTAAAATCTTTTGACTTCAACTCAAAGCTTTTGATATATAAATGAAATTAAGTGCAAACTATCTAACCCTGTTTGAATACAGTTGGGTGTAGAAATTGGGACGGTATTATCAAAAATTTATTTGACATATTTTAAATGTTAGGAAGATAAGTGTAAAGTTAAAGGTTATTCACATCTTTCTAGCTGCGTGTTGTACATGTAGGTTCCCAGCTGTTGGGGGCCGGTTGCACATGTAATCATAGATATATGCAATAAAATGTTATTTTTTTTATGTTTTACGTGCATGTTTCAATTTTTTACATCTATAGTTGAAACGAGGACAACGATATGCCATGCAGTGTTATCTACATGTACATGTGAGAAGAAATTTTACTTGACGAGAACTGCTATGGCCTTCCATTATTTCTATTTCCAACTGTCAAAGGATGTGTAACAGGTTGTCAATGGTACATGTAACCACAGGACTGAGCATGGGCACAGGCCGCTTGCAGTGTGCTGTGAAGACATTTTGCCCAAATACATGTAGGGTTTAACTTCCTACTATTCTGCTCCGATAGGAAATTTTGCCCAAATAGAATTCGCCCTTCATATATGTGTGTTGGGAGGTACGACATTCACTCGGTAACCTGCAGGTCGGATGTTTGATCCCTGCATTGGTCTGAGAAAGTTCAACCAGATTTTCCGGCGTGGTTCCCCCTTGTCAGTAGTACATGGGACGAGAAACTGCGGTCCCGAGTACACATTGCCGTGCACGTAAAAGATCCCTTGGCAGATGGAATTCGATATAAGAGTAGGCCATAGTGCTGCTGTCCAGGCAAAATTCTCCTCATAGCACACTATATGGCGTATGCCCGTCAGCATTAGCCCAGTTGTGAGCCGAACATTAAGAGGTTACAACCCATTTCATTTCATATCGAATAATCGATATGTGTACAAAAAACAAAGAACCGTCTGTGTACATTTGCATGTTAGTCTGAAAATGACGAAAGTTTTTATTTGAGTTGACATTACCCTGTAAATCCCCTTTCACTTGTACTGCCATATCTAATGGTGACATTTTATTTGACAAACCAAAGGTCAGACAGCAGGTAAAAAAACGCCAACTTCTGTCTAGGTCAGACATGTTACATGGCTATACTTCTAGATTATTTCAACTTTCATCTATAGTAACTGGGTTATCATATACAACTAAAAAATTCTGAAAAAACTCAACTAATTCAGATTATTTCTAAAGGGAATTTAGCGTGGTTGTTAATTCATATTTCCTTTTTACGTTTGAAAGGTTAAATATTGAAATATTTTCCCAGGCTCTATCATTTCTAGATTTCTAGATGCATGATATTGATACATGTAGAGGATTTAACTTCCACTTTGCAGAAACTGGGTCATTTTGGGACTAACATACATGTACATGTATGGTTCAATTTTATTTTAGGGGGGTTGGGATGGCCTAGTGGTCTAGAGTGCCGCGCCTCGACCTCTAGCTGGCCGGTCACCTCTGGCTTGCGGCTGTGGTTTCGAGCCCTGGTGTTAGCGTATGTGGCAGGGAGATACATGTAGGGGCGGTTCTCAACCTCGTGGGTTTCCTCCGGGCACTCCGGTTTCCTCCCACTGCTAAAGACCCCTACGCGCCATTGAAATAAAATTGAAACCATATGTTAGTCCCAAAATGACCTAGTTTATGTCGAGTGGACGAGTGGACGTTAAACCCCATGTCTCTCTCTCTCTCTCTCAATTTTATTTTAATGATTCTCTTACTGTTACATGTACATGTACATGTAGGTACATGTACATATGTATGTTCCTGTGCAACAACCACAAATTTTACAACATCTGCCCCTTTCTCTATTGGTCTGACATTCTCGAACTTATAGGAACGTTATCCCCCTTTACTGCAGACAGGTGAACAGTAGTGTTGTCCAATCAGAGGTGGTGACACAAACACATTCAAATGAAACATGGCGACTTTTACCAGGGATTGATGTGGAAAGTGTGTCTATTCATTCGGACTGGACCAAATAACCGTTATCCACTGAAACCTTGACATTGAGTGAACCTTGAACTTTGCCAGTCGCTTATCACAGGTAGACGTGTTTGCTGGAAAGCGCGAGGCCTGGTAGTCGTGATGATCCGAGGAATCTGAGAGGTCTCTACATGTAGTTTCAACATGAACAGAAATAAATGAAATGAAATGGGGTTTAACGTCCTACTCTTCTGCACCTAACCTGGGCAAATGGAAGACGGGCATACGCCATACAGTGTGCTATGAGGGAAATTTTGCCCGGGCAGCGGCACTACAGTCTACTCTTATATCGAATTTCAACTGCCAAGGGATCTTTTACAAACGACTAGGCAGCTATCCTTGTCAGTCCCTCCGTTCTGCATCACTGACAAGGGGAAACCACGCTGGAAAATCGAGATGATTTGCAGGGATCGAACACTCGACCTCCAGGCTAGCGATCTAGCGTCTTACCCACTTAGCCACGTGATCCCCAACATGAACAGAGTATTTCTGTTCACTTTAAAACAAAGGAGTTGGGTGGCGAAATGGTTTAAACTAGTGTGCACTGCTTCAGATCCTCAGATCTGTCATTGAGTAAAGTGGAGTGGTTTCCCTGCACATAATCCATATGTTAGTCCCAAAATGACCTAAAGTTTGTGTGAGTGGACTTGAGACGATCCCTCTATTTAACGCTAAATGACTATATACGATTTGTAGGTACATTATAGACACACTGTTATGCCATGTGGACATTCTGTAGACCTCCATAGTTTGTACAGGTGGCCTGTATGATCCCAAAACACACCACCAATACATGTACATTCCTTGATCAGCTGAAATAAAATCTCTAGCTAGAAACCAACAAAATAATTCCTCAGTTAAAAAAAAAAAATGGTCTCTCCAACTAATTGATCATCTTCCATACATTTGTCTGTACTTTATATATAAATTAGTTAGAATGTGTTAACATAAACATATAATTATTGAAGAATTAAATCTTAAGGCATTTAAACAACAGTTAAAGAAACTTAACAGATCAACCACTTAAGTTGCCAGCCTGTCATAATTTGACTGACCGGTTAATTGCTGTTTGCCTCTACTGAATAATCAAGCATTAATGAATATCAAAATATAGATTTGAAATTTAAAACAGAATTTAAAAATGATAAAATTACATATGACGTAGACTTCGGTCATACATTATATATATATGATACTGCTATAATTGGATAATTTTGCTCTTTCTATTGAGAGATTAAACATTAGGATCCGATTTGCTGCTCAACTTTCATTCATGAATTAATCGTGAAATGGATGATCGTTGCTTGGCCGAAAATTAATTGCTAAATTCTTGGTTCAGAGTTGATCTGAGATTTTTAGCAAATTGCCTTTACATTATTTAGTTTTAACTACATGTTTTATAGTGAGAACTACCAGCTCTTTATCTGATCACCCATAATGTCTCTTTAAACAGTTTTTTTCATGGCTCATTGAGATCTGCTGAATGATTTATTCTCCCTTCTTTCTCATCTATCATCCACAGGGAAATGGTTTCTCGCCTTCAAGCTAAAGTCAAAGGTTTAACCATGATTATATATTTTGCTTCTGGTCAATTTAATGATAAATTAGATAAATAAAAAAACCCTTGAAGTGGATTGTTTTTCCAGTAATAGAGAGAGTAATTAATTAAATAGCTAATCAGCAAATAATTGAGCCCATGGCCTGCACATGGGTTGCATTAAATAGCAATCTAATATGTTTACTTAGGTTGTTTTCTAGCTATGTTTACAGAATATTGGAAGTACTGGTGAAATGAATTGAAATGGGGTTTAACATCCTACTGTTCTGCTCCTAACCTGGTCTAATAAAGACGGGCATAATGCCATACAGTATGCTATTCTATAAGTCAAATTTTGTTTAGGAAGCGGCATTATGGCCTACTCTCACATCAAGGGACCTTGGTTTTTAAGCCCCTCCGTCCTGCACTTTTGGCAAGGGGGAACCACGCCGGGAAGTACAGGTGCATGTAAATCTTTCTGGACCACCATTGACTATCAAATGTGAGGGCTTGATGGTTAGGTCTAAATATTAAGGCCAACTGCAGATTTGGTTAAAGGGCACAAGACAGGACTAGCGCTAACCTGTCCTGCACTCCTGGCCCTGTTTACATCTTGTGACCTTGATTAAATCTGCAGTTGGCCTTAATTTTAAGTCTTTACAAAGGGATTGATGTGGAAAGTGTGTCTATTCATTCGGACTGGAACAAATAACCGTTATCCCCCTTCTGTACACCAAAATACATGTAAAGTACTCTTGACAGTTGGAATTTGATGAAAAATTGGCTGAAATTCTGCTGTTCAGAAAAATTCTAATACAGTATTTCACATTGTACGCCATATAACCATGGATAGAGATAGAAAATTTGACAACTGACATACATATTATACATGTATCTACACTGTATACACGGTCATAGTTCTTTCTGTCCATGGGGACGAATTATCCTATGGGACTAATAGTCCTGATACAAATTGTCCATAGACGATTGTTCAGGGATGAATTGTCCTAGAGCCCATAAAGATACCATGTACAATACACGCAAACCTATTTTTAAAAGATATTATAATATGCTTACATGTTAGATTAGAATAGAATTTGGCTGTTTATCTAAGAAAGAAATGTGTTTCTGTGAGACAAAAGCTTGATAGAATTGTAGTAAAAGTCTTATTTTACGAGTCTCACTGGCGACCGGTTGTTAATACAGTGGATTTATTACTGGTAGAAACGACAACAAGTGGAACAATAAGTTCTATTTATAGCTCTATAAAACATGGAACATTATCTCCCGGATTACAAGTAATACAGATCTTTATGGTCTTAACACCCACTGCCACGATTCCTGGCACGAGCCATGACATGACACTAAAACATCACACAAAATTTATTACTGTCGGATTAGAGATTGAACATTCACTGCCACCAAACGCGACATGACGCTAAAATATCACACAATGTTTATAACTGTCGTATTGGAGATTGAAACAATATTTTTGATTGGTTGAAACTAATGACGATAGGATGTTAAACCTGTCTCGAGTGGAGCCACGAATCTATAAGATAAATATTTACTGGGCAGGTTGTCTCCGAGGTTTTAAGGGAGTTGATTGAGGTGAAGTATATTGATTTGGGGTTATAAATCAATGGAGGCAAGACATCTGGTTACTGATAATGGTGAACTATCTGTAACTTATCTATTTTATTGGTCAAGTGCACAGACATATTAAATAAATTCTAAGTTATCTTGTTTCATCTAAATATGATACAAATGTACTGTATGTACTAAGATATCAGGAATTAGAATTATTTGCTTGATATAACTTGCATGTGTCTAATTGTTGGATATGGCTGCAAATTAGGGCGGAGATTTATTCTCGAAGTATGAAGTACCGTACAGATTTCTGTGTACAGGAGTTTGTTTCACGAAATTTTAAGTAAAATAAAACCCAAATTTTTGTAATTTCATTGGATAATATTAGATTAATTTTAGTGCTTAGCCAATCAAAATTGAAGTACTAAAATTTGGATTTTATCTTTAATTAAGATTTCAAGAAACAGGATCCAGAATGGTATCCTTCATCAAATTCCAATCAGTACATGTATCAACATACTGTACAGTTCTCCCATAATCTGGAAACAACTAGCAAGTCAAATTTTGGTGAAAATTGAGTTAGACCCATATTTGGTTTTATATTCAGTAGCTTAATTCTGAAACAAAACAGTTTTCCTTTCATACATGTATCTCAAATCTACATTCAACAGTGTTACCACATGATGTAGGTTTTTTCAGATTATAGGAGAGGTACAAATGTACTTGTGATCAAATTTCAATCTGTTCCTATACCCGGTACCAACAATTGTAAAACAGTATTTATAACTGTACATTTGTAACAATTATACCCATGGTATACCTTCACAGTATTTATATGAATGAGAATACACGGGGATGTCTACAGACAGACAGACAGTTTTATTGTTGATATTGGCATACTATATATGTAACAGTAGACCAGTGATAATAAAGTATACTAACAGGAAGTAGAAAACAGCTGATCCACATGATGATATTTTGATATTGGTTGTTTTTTATACGCCCACATTGAAATGTGGTCGTATATTGTCGTCGCCCCCGTCCGTCCGTCGGTCCGTCCGTCGGTCCGTCCGTCCGTCCGTCCGTCCGTCCGTCCGTCCGTCGGTCCGGCGTCCACAATTGCTTGTGGACGCTCTAGAGGCTAAAGTTAATATCCGATTGACTTTAAATTTATACACAGTGTTTAAGGTCATGAGACGAAGAAGCCTATTGTTTTTCAGCAATTTCCGATAATAACTACCAGAGTTATGGCCCTTGACGACTTCAAAAAATCTTGTGGACGCTCTAGAGGCCAAAGTTAATATCCGATTGGCTTTAAATTTATACACAGTGTTTAAGGTCATAAGACGAAGAAGCCTATTGATTTTCAGCGATTTCCGATAATTGGTGCCAGAGTTATGGCCCTTGATCACTTCAAAAAATCTTGTGGACGCTCTAAAAGGCAAAGTTAATATCCGATTGACTTTAAATTTATACACAGCGTTTAAGGTCATAAGACGAAGAAGCCTATTGATTTTCAGCGATTTCCGATAATTAGTGCCAGAGTTATGGCCCTTGATCACTTCAAAAAATCTTGTGAACGCCCTAAAAGCCAAAGTTAATATCCGATTGACTTTAAATTTATACACAGTGTTTAAGGTCATAAGACGAAGAAGCCTATTGATTTTCAGCGATTTCCGATAATTAGTGCCAAAGTTATCTCCCTTGATCACTTCAAAAAATCTTGTGGACGCTCTGAAAGCCAAAGTTAATATCCGATTGACTTTAAATTTATACACAGTGTTTAAGGTCATAAGATGCAGAAGCCTATTGATTTGCATCAATTTCCGATAATTAGTGCCAGAGTTATGGCCCTTGATCACATCAAAAAATCCTGTGGATGCTCTAGAGGCCAAAGTTAATATCCGATTGAATTTAAATTTACACACACTGTTTAAGGTCCTGAGACAAAGAAGCCTACTGATTTTCAGCGATTTCAAATAATTTCTTCCTGAGTTATCTACCTTGATCACTTCAAAAAACCTTGTGACGCTATAGATGCCAAACTTATCATCCGATTGACTTCAGATTGATACACAGAGTTTAAGGTGTTGAAACGAACAAGTATTTTGATTTTCAATGAATTTTAATAACTGAACAGCTAAATCCATGATGTTAAATGTTTCCTATACTAATTGTTAGCTTGGGGCAAAACTTTATAAAAAGCAAACAAATTCTAATGATTTTCAGATAATTACATAAAGAGTTGTTAATCAGATTTTAGTGTATTACAAATGTTTCATTACCAAAAAAAAGTAAAAATATGCGACAACCCTTGTTGACTGCCCGGACGATTTAGCTGCTGTGGGCGTATGTTTCGTTGCCTGGCAACCTATCTTATAATAAATGTTTACTTGTCTACACTTCGAAATATCATCGCTTCGTTTCATCACCTTAGTTACCTGGTTGATTTCTTCACATTCTCCCGTTTATTCATGTGATGATAGAGACAGTTGGATAACTGTACAATAGTACACAGACAGAAAAGACAGTACACTTTCCCAGAGAATACATGTACAATGTATGTAAAATTGAGAGGGAAATATGACAAATATTTGAAACTTGGAACAGACAATATCCGACACAAATTCATGCTTTGTCACACACAATTCATCTGGTGCCTGGCATTTTCCCCAGCACTGCCTGATTTGTTTTTTTTTATGTTTGATAATATTATTAATATATGGTTGGTACCAAGTTGAAAATACAATGTATCAGGTACTACAGTGTTCATTTGTAACAGTATTGATTAGGGGTGGGTATTGCCAAAAAAATCGTATTGGGATATATTGCGATACGATTTGTCGTATCTGAGGACTGAGGAGTGACTAGAATTAGGCACCTGGAAATCTCAACACTTCAAACTCGAATAACATTGTTAACAATGTGATATTGTAAACGAATGGTATCTGCTTCGATGTCCACCATTTTGGTTTGTTTACGGGACAACGAAAGATGAACGAAACTATCTTTTTTAATTTACATGGTTTAGCCATAAATAAAGCATAGCTTTATTTCTTAAATGACCAAATGACATTCTCGCAGCTATTAGTGTGTAATATTATTAAGGAAATTCTCAAGTTTTCAATAAAATTGACAATCTCACGGAATATTCTGATGATTATTACGGAAGTTGCCGATCATATTGACTGAACCGGTTCTTGGACGTGTATTACGATATGATGTATTGGCAAGTTTGAATCGCAATACACCGGTATACCGGTTATATCGCCCACCCCTAGTATTGATACAGTTATATGGGACAACAATCACTGGATTGTTATACACAAGCTTGAGAAATCTTAGGCCGTGCATGTACATGTAGAATGGACTTGATAAATCACAGGCCTGGCAACCTACATTGTATGTATCTTCGTTTCATCGCTTTGTATTTCTACCCAATCTAATTAAAATATAGATCTATATTTCGTTTCGTTTTTTATACTTTCGATGGCCTACACTCATGTAGATCTAACTAGTTATAGTGGAAGCTCACGTTCTATGACGTCAGGTATCAAGCACGGGACATTTGACCCGATAACGTCAGTCATTCGATTAACCAATTAGCGACCGCCATGCTTTTCAAAATCCACTTTTGTTTTGTTATGATTTCTATCCGCTGGTGTTTATAGTATAGACGTCGTTGGCTGGTAATATCTACCCACAGTTCCACGCATAAAAAGGTCAAACGGTCGACTCGACAGACCATTTGATTGGCTGACCCCTCATTTCAGCCAGAACACAAGTTAAATAACAAGTCCTCCAGATCCAAGAGTAGTGAAGACAAGTAAAAATGAAATTTTGAACTATAAAAAACGAAACGAAATTGGATCTGTGTTTTAATCAGATTGATTTCTACCCACACAAATCATCTCTCGATATTTTGCCAACAAGATTCTCTGAAACAAAAATGATCAAAATTATTTACTTTGTTTGTTTTTCTTCAATAAAATGTTTAATTTATCAGGGCACTAGAGCTTATCTACATACAGAACATCATGACCGTATTTCATCACTTTCCAAAAAATACTCATATTAGTATACATTTAGGTATGTTATCTAGGGACTATATAAGAGACCTTAGCCGTCTACTCACCAAAAATTGGGGTTACATGTATGTACACAGTCTATACTAAATTCAGGGCCGTCCCAACACGCACATACTTGTTGGTGGGTACATTGGGCTGTTGCCCTGGAGCCCCACAAGTTCACATTGTGCAAATGTACGCTGTCTTAAAGTACATATTGATGGGTACCCTGGGCGGTTGCCATGGGGCCCGACAAGTTCACACTGTTCAAGTGTACATGTAGGTTTTTCAGGCTAATCTCTGAAGGACTGAATTGCCATATTTATTCAATTCTGAATTTTACATACCATACATGTACGGTTCAACAAGTTGTACGTACATGTAGTCATAATATTACAAAAACGTATTTCTTTCATCAGGAAGAAAGAACAAATAGTAAGTGCAGGAGGACCGCACTACAGGCAAAACTAAAATCTACAAGGTAAACCTGCGGACAAGACAAAAAAAAACAAATATCAAATCAAGTGAATGATTTTACGGTCCATTGACATAATCATGTTATACATGTAGCACTCCCTTCATGGATTCTCTGACTAGAAGCGACAGGTTTCATTAATTTAATACAATGCTTTTGGGATCTGATGATAGCCACTTTAATTGTAGCTAACGACACAACAGGGGTCCTACTCCTAGTTTAATTTGTAGTGATATGAATTATACACTAGTCCCTTGTGTGTTTATATTACACTTCAATTATACTCCATACAATCACTTTATTATACTCACTTATTATATTATACTCTGATACAATCACATTATTACATGTACATGTATATTATCATTTGGGTTTATTGAATTATAAAAATTGAAATTTCACAGATGAATATGATTACAATTTATTCAGTTCAACAATGATCGAGTAGAAGATGAAGTATTTCTGGCCTTGTGTTTATACATTTAATCAATCTAATAGAAATTCTGCACACAGCACAGAGATCCATCTACTTCATTCCTTGAGAATAGATCTCTGCGCTAAATGGCCGCCATATTCAAAAATTAGTTTGCTGTTTTGTAACACAGTTCTACTCAGTTTCACATCTATCATACACACAAAGACTGAATAAACTTTATCCATTTGACCGAATAAACTTTATCCATTTTATTAAATGGAAGCAGAATAGATATGCAGCAAAATTCTTGAAGTATACTTAGTGTTTTCTACTAAAATATGGAAGCAGAGTAGATATGCAGCAAAATTCTCGAAGTATACTTAGTGTTTTCGACTGAAATCGTTGATTTAGGAATTAAAATGTCGGTCAAAATATAGCTTAGTGTCTGTTCTCAAGCAGAGGTAAATGTAGACAGACTCTATAAGTTTAATAGTATGAGAAATAGACTGTAGCAAACCTTAATATATTGAAGCAACATGAGTTGTCACAAGTTGTTTCAATATATTAGTTTTTATTATTACACAATGTCTTAAGATCGAGACCATTAAACCCCTTTAGATACAGATACTCGCACGCGCTTTGTATGAAATACATGTACGTCACACAGATCACAAATTTCATTGCTTTGACCACTATTTGAAATAATAAATGATATGCCAAATGATGGCGTCACATCTGTATTATAACTACAGTTAAAAAACAATGAGAGGGGTAGGAGCTTGAATCTATGCATGTGTTGAATGATTACTTTTATTAATTTGATTGACAATTACAGTAATAGCGTTAGAACCTATTTCTTCATTTTCTTGCCATGATTTTTATAGCAATAAAATAGATTTCAGCACACATTTTATTTTAAAACAATGGATTAGGAAGACAGGATCTCAGTGGTCTATTGTTATCATACACGTTTACATGTAATGTAATGTTTCTTGAATTCTACCCACACACACATGCTTGACCCAATGTGTCCATTTATCCTCCTCCCCTCACTGTTGTCCTCAGGGAACAAAACCCACTGTACAAGTTTAATAGAGGGATCAATGGAAAATGTACAATTTAGATTTGTATCTTTTGCAGTGCAAAATACTTGTATGTGGAACTTGTTAATCGGTCATAGTTATACTTGTGTATAGTCTGTAGATTTAATTATATTTTTTCTTTGTTTTCCAGAAATTATTGGTAACAATAAAAAGTTTAATATCAACTTTCAAGATGGGGATGGGTGAGTAGAATGAATTTACCTTATTACCTCTTGGACGAAATCCCTACAAGAATATCAGGAATTGATTGTCACATCCTTAACTCTCCAATACCTTAATTTCCGTATGAAAGTACAATGTAATGGAGTTTAACATGTTGTCAAGACGACACCTCTGTCATTTACATGTACATGTATAGATTAGCCATATATCGAACAAAGTAATGATCCCCTCTTTCTCCCTTTCTCTTTTCCGATGTGGTTCTATGGAACAAAGTAATGATACTCTCTTTTCCGATGTGGCGCAGGATTGAGGGCCGGACTAAGACAGCTACATGTATGTTGTTGTTCCGATGGGATGAAAAAATAAGGCCCTGTGTATACATTGGCAGTTGGCATTTCATGTAAGAGTACATGTAGGCCATAGCACTGCCCGGGCAAAATCTTTCTCACAGCACACTGTATGGCACAGAACAGTAGGACCTTCAACCACATTTCATTTCTTTTCTCTCTCTCTCTCTCTCTCTCTCTCTCTCTCTCTCTCTCTCCCTCAATTGACATTTTTTTTCAACTTTATGAAATTTTATTTGTACTAAGTTCATGTTGATATTAATCTTAATCTTGTGGCTTAATTGGTACATGTACATGTATCAACAGTGTAGTTAGATCATCAGATGTCAAATTATACTATGGTAACAAGTACAGATTATAATCTAGTATAAAAAATAGGTTTAATTTTATACTGTATGACCTGTTCAACTTAATATATATACATGCTGCACTCACATACACAAACTTGTAGTTAATGTTCTAATCATTCAATCATGAAATTGCATGTACATGTACAGCACACTGTAAGGTCTACATGTATGCACACCTTGATTAGCCCGGTCTAAGCAGAACAGTAGGACGTTAAATGCGAAATTGCATGTAACACACTGTATGGTGTATGCACAACCTAATATAGAGCTCAGTCTGAGTAGAGCAGTTGGACTTTAAACCCCATTTCATTTCATTTCCATTTCCAAGTTAGTGATCGAAGCCATGCCATTTGGCTCAATTACAGACCTTATGATCTAAAACTGTATGAAGGTGTCTTATCGCAACTGATGCGGGCAGAGAGAAAGACAGTGTTTAATGTCCACTCAACACAAACATAGTAATTTTGGGACCAACATGCACATGTAGTGTTTCTTTATTTTAGGAATTTGTGATAAACCCATGACTCCTTATAACTTCATTTACATCTCTCAACTCCATCATTTACCTCTCAGCTCCATCATTTACCTCTCGGGGGTTGGGATGGCCTAGTGGTCTAGAGTGCCGCTCTTCGACCTCTGGCTGGCCGGTCACCTCTGGCTTGCGGCTGTGGTTTCGATCCCTGGTGTGAGCATATGTGGCATGGAGATAGGGGCGCCTTCTCAACCTCGTGGGTTTCCTCCGGGCATTCCGGTTTCCTCCCACTGCTAAAACCCCCTACGCGCAAGCGAATTATTGAAATATAATCGAAACCATATGTTAGTCCTGAAATGACCTGGTTTGTGTCGAGTGGACGTTAAATCCCATTTCTCTCTCTCTCTCTCATTTACCTCTCAACTCTGGTTTACATTAGAGGGGTTGGATGTCCGAATGGTTAGCACGTGCCGGCTGTGTCATAAGGTCTGTCATTGAGTCAACTGGCATGGTTTCGATTTCCGGTTGTAGGTGACAAGGATTTGGGTGGCGTGTCCAACTTCGTGGGTTTTTTCTGGGTCCTCCGGTTTCCTCCCACTGCTTAAGACCTGTACACGCAAGCAAATTATTGAAATAGAATTGAACTGTATGTTAGTCCTAAAATGACCTAGTTTGTGTCGAGTGGACGTTAATCCCCATTCTCTCTCTCTCTCTCTCTCTCTCTCGTTCTCTAGTAATTGGAACTACATGTATAAGAAATTAAGAATAAAATGTTGTATGAATCAGAGTTTTATCTGAATGGTGAGTCACTGCGTAAACTGTAGAATGAGTAATCTGCTACCTGTAGTTAACGAGTTTATTACCTGAGTTTACCTGTACAGGAAGGGGATGTACATGTCTAATTATTTCATCAAATACATTCTAAATATTCCCTCTAACACTTGACCTTTTGTAATGGAGGTTTCGACCTTGATTAGAGGTTTATTGGTAATCAGAATAAACAAAACATGGCCGGGTCTGTTTCCTCCCATTCAATTTCTTTTTCTTTGAACTTGCGGGGAGTTGAATGGCTGGATGATTCTATACATGTAGCAAGTGCGCGCTGTTTCATAAGGTCTGTCATTAAGTCAACTGGTGATGGTTTTGATTCACCAGTTGTACATGTACATGTATGTGGGTTTTATCCGGGTCCTCCAGTTTCCTCCCACTGCTAACCGAATTATTAAAAAATAATAATGATAAATTTGAACCATGTGTTAGTCTCAAAACCTATAGGCCTACATCACTTTAGAGATACACATTGCATGAATTTATGTCATGAACAATCTGGCTTATTGGGCCTTTAAGGAGTGGAAATACAATGTTGCTCAGTCAAACCTCTAAACCTTTATAATACAGTAGTATATGTAATTGGGGTCTTGACCTGGATCAAGGATCTATTTGTAATAGGGATTTAAAAACATGCTTAGCATTGTTAGATTTAAACGATAAGGGCTTGTCTTTGTTTGTTTAAAAGAAAAATAAATTATCTATTTACATGTAAATGCTAGAAATTATTGTCATTATTCCATTGGTTCAGTTTAATCCGTGGTCATGGGTCATACATGTACGTGTAGGTAAAGGTCATAGGTCAGGGGTCATACATGTACAGTAGGTAAAGGTTATTGGTCACGTATGTAGGTGATGTAAATAAATGAAGTAGTTATGCCCATTGCAAGGTAAATTTAAAGAGATCCATTTCAAGTTGAATTTAACGCAAACTAAGTCTTTAAACTGTTATACACCAGGCTCTAAGTTCACAAAACATTCTCAGACTTGCGTTAACAATTTATGCAAAATTGTTCACCTTATTTTGACTAAAACTTTTGTTGTTTTAATGTGCAAAGTTTTGTGTTTCTGGATCAAAGATTTTTCTAAAAAAACAGTGATTTAAAGTTGAGTAAATTCCTAACTTAACTCTTGAAAAGCTTAGTAATCTCTGTGCCTGGAACATTTTAATTGAATAGAATATTTGAAGAATGAATGAGATAGTGAAATTAGTATTGGAGGTGAACACTATTACATACATGTACATGTATATATCAGTAGAAATAATCATTAGGCTCAACGAAAAAAAAAAATACACTGCCAACTATTAAACAACAAAATACTGTACCCCCCTCCATCCCCACCATCACCCCCACCAGGTAAAACATACATGTAAGTTCATGTACATGACCAAAAATAAACAAACAAAAATACACTTCAAGATGTCAAGATAAAAAATATAGCCCCAACCGGATGTAATAGAGAATACTTTCCCAGCATGATGTAATACAATTTAACACTCTTGTCGTAATGTAACAAAAAAACCAACCCAATAATTGTAAGCTTGCTGTACATTTACATCTAAAGAAAAAATATCCTTCCAGTATGATATAACAAAACATACACTTCCAGCATGATATAGCAATAATACACTTCCAATGCGGTAGTATGATAAAAAGAATTTATACATGTATGATAAAAAGCATATATACATGTACATGTACAGTATAATGAAACATACACATCCAGCATAGTGTAAAAATATACATGTGTAACACAAAATACACCTCCCCCCCCACAAAAAAAAAGAAAGAAATTACCCTAATTCACCAGACAGAAACCAGTAGAAAAACAAAAACATGACTTTATGAACAAAAAACATGACATAAAAAAACACTGTGAAAAGGAATGATGTTTGAAATTGTAGATGAATTGTTTAGATAAATAAAAACAAGATGTTTTAGCAATAAGAACGTTATTTTAAACACATTAGGGCAATTCCACGGCAGAAAATAAAAAATGCCAAAAAAGTAAATTGATGTATATGAATCAATTTTGTGTTATTTAAGTTCTGAAATGATGCCAGTCAATGAATCTGGTAGAGATAAATATACGCAAATGCTTTCGTCAAAAAAAAATTATGTCAAAGTCAAAACTTATTTTTTTTACTTTTTACTTCAATTTTTGCAATTTAAAGACTTACGTCAGCATCAGTTTTTGTTTACATAAAAAATATTTAATATTTGGGTTTTTAACAAAGAAGTACATCTATTTCATCATAAACATCCATTAATATCATATTCTTTAGATTAATTCTCTATACAACAATTTAAAATATACCTCCAATTTACACTGTAATTCCGTTACCATTTATATGTAAAAGTTTCAGTTATTTCTTGATTACCAATTTTTATAAGTTAAAGTTTCCAAATTTTCTAATTACTAATTGGACAGATATAAGAAAGATAAGGATCAGACACCTACATGAAGTGGTTTTCTTGGAAAAGCGGTAACGGAATTACAAATCTGAGCGGTAACGGAATTACGAATATTAGAATACCATCATTTCTCTTGTTCTAATAACAAAATTACAAATCATTTAGAGGATAAACTTTAAAGCAACACTTTATTCAATAATTATACAACATTAGACCCATTTATGCTAGCTCTTTTCAGTAAAGGAAACTACAAAGCATTTTTCTAAACCTAAAATGCAAAAAGTGACTAACACTAACAACTGTAACAAAAATAAACGTATTCTAGTGATCATCTATTTCAAAGCAAGTTGTCTTTTCAATGTGTATTACATTGATATATCATATTAATATCTTTATTCATATCAAATTTGCATGTTTGCAACAGGGTTGCAACATTGCTGAAGCTCAACTTCGTTCAATCTGACAGTACTTGACCGTCTCTAATTTTTCCGGAAACATTGAAATCTTAAAAAATAATTAAATCTATTTAGTTTATTAGTTTTGAATCTTATTTTTGTTAATAATTTGATAAAACTGACACAGTAGTACCATTTACATGCTTTAACAGTTGTCCAAGGTAACGGAATTACATTTAGGGCTATTTAGCTATGAAAAACGGCTTAATGATTTTTACTTTTTGCTTTTTTGTTTTCAAATCTGTAAAAATAGTTTAGTATCAAGGCAATTTCAATAAAATAAATAAACATAATGTCCACTGGCTCTATCATATGATTTTGAAGCTCTATAACTAACCTCACCAATCCAGAATGTGTCACTGAAATTGTCTGATCTAAATGCTGTTTTTAAGACAATGTAAGCAAGTATTATGTACAAAAATCAATCAGCTAAATGAAACTAATTTTTTGATGTTACCAGTATGTCATTATCTTATATTATAAACTAAACCGTTATTTGTATTCAGTGAATTATTGAATATTTACAATTATGTATATCTTAGGCCATACGTTTAGATTTACTGAATTCATACCAAATATAATTATAACCATTGTTGAAATATTCTCAAAATTGGTTAATTATATAAAGTTTTCTCTTTTTGAAATATTGTATGTTGATAAACCTGTACTATAATGCTTTTATTTAGAAACGTAATTCCGTTACCGTGACATGTAATTCCGTTACCACAGAAAATAACCACTTGTCACAAAATTATCGGACAGGTTACAGAATGGATAAGTTGAACTATTCTGCAGAACATTACTTTATATCGTATTTTTAAGAAATGTAGATCTGTTTGTATAAATCACAGAGTTTCTTAAATAACCACAACCAACTAAATGAGGGGGTTTTTGACTTGTAATTCCGTTACCATGGGGTTCACCTACACAGACACTTTATACCTTCATGCAGCAAATCAGTGGCTATTTTTTTAGAGAAAATATGCTTGTTACCTCTCACTCTAGTACAGATTTGACAACAAAGTAGCCAAGGGTAAAAATTTGTTAGCTGTTTTACAATACCAAATAGCTCTAAATGTAATTCCGTTACCGTGGAATTGCCCATTACATGGGGTTTTATAGATAAAACTTAGCAGGGTTTGATTTAAACGAATGAATAAACGCATTAAACATCTGGATATCGCTGTAATTAAATCAACTTGTTATGATTCGGTTGAATACTTTCAAAAATAAAAAAATATATAAAAAAACTGGGTAAAGGATAGAAAGAAATGTTGATTTACAGGACACGACGATTGTGTGGAATAGAATTTCTGATATTACTCGGTCATATTTCATTAGTTTGATAACGTCTCAATCTGATTAAAATACAGATTAAAATTTCACTTCGTTTTTTAGTTCACATTGGAGGTCATACGAGGGGCTTTTGACCTTACATGTAAGACATCAGACATTGATTAATCAATCAGTGTTGACGTTTCTAGTGGCTTACCCTAAGTTTCGTGCATCACACGCCAAGAACTCCCATCATCCAGAATGCAGGTTACATATAGTAACACTTCCAGTTCCTAGTGTAGTAAAGAAAAATAAAATGAAATTTTGAACTACATGTATAAAAAACAAAACGAAATAGGATCTGTGTTTTAATCAGAGTTATAAAGACTCTAGTAGAAGCGTAGTTAAAATGACACTCCGTAATTATATTATTTTATTCCATTCATAAAACTAGTAATACTCATGTACAGTACTTGTTGATTTATTATCATTTTAAGTTACAGCATTGAGTCAACTTCGTGGGTTTTCAACATGGTTTCTTCCCACAGTAAAAGATTCCTACGCACAAGCAAACTTTTAAATTAAAATTGAACCATACATGTATGTCCTGAAATAACAAGTGTGTGTGTACAATGTAGCATAATATACATGTACATGTATACCTGTAATATGTGTTTACATTTGTAATATGTATATTTACCTGTATACAGTAGGTGTAATATGTTTACCGATATACAGGTGTAATGATGCGGAAATATTGTGTACATACCAGGAATAAAGACTAAATAGGCTTGATGAAACATAGTATATTCATTGTATATGATTTCAGCTGTATAGAAAAGCATCATGATCTTCAAACTCTAACATTTCAACAAGTTTGCATTAAATTATGATATGCTCCCTGCCCTAATAACAAGCACAAGATACATGTACATGTACATGTAGTTAGTGTAAAAATTTCATTTATTAAAAAGGAGGACTGAAGCATAAATGTACATTGTAGTTTCTGAGAGGAATTAAATATAATTACATGTACATGTAGATTGCAATAAAGATATGTGATTATTAAAAACAATTCATCAACTACCCAAAGAACCTCATACATGTACATTTACATCGGAGCATGAAATAATCGCAGGGCAGAATTGAAACCCGGCCAGACACTCAAGTTGAGTTGTCATGCCAAAGATATATTTTTGAAAGATTATGACAATTTTTTTCAGTATCCCTGTTTGTTTGCATACTGTATAAACATGTACATATAGTTTTAAGGGGTTTTGAATGAAGTGTTTTAAGGGGTTTTGAATTAAGTGTTTAAGGTTGATTCTATGAAATTCTAATTTAATGTCTTGTAAATGGACTGCGTGACTGATTTTGCAGACAGTCAATTTTCATTGCTAATCAGTCAAGACTGGCAAATAGGTCTAAAATATCAGCCCTATATGTACATGTACATGCACATACATTGTATTAGGAGACGAGTTAAATAGGTCATGTCTGTTCTCTGTCCAATCCAGTTCATTAATGAATAGAAGAATGTTGTTTGTAAAAAAAGAAAAAAAAGATTAGATAACTTCATTTTTTTCCCACCCATGACAGAGATGAACATGTAGAGAAGAGGAATGGCCTGGATAATGACTATCAAGATATGTTGTATAGATTAGATTAGATGAATAATATACTCCTTGAATGATAACCCATTTATATATATACATGCATGTACATTTATACTCTGTATCTACAACAACTTATCAGTCTCATTGTCATATCTCTTGTAATCAGACATACATGTATTTATACTGCATATCTATAACAATTTATTAGGGGGATGTTGGATGGTTGAATGGTTAGCATGTGTGTGCTTTTTCATAAGGTCTGTCATTGAGTCAACTGGCGTGGTTTCGATTCCCGGGTTGTACGTTACAAAGAGTAGGGTGGCCGGTCCAACCTCCTGGGGATTATTTTCCAGGTCCGGATTCCTCCCACTTACTAAAGACCCTTATGCACAAGCGAATTATTGAAATATAATTGACCATATGTCAGTCCCTGAAATGACCATGTTTACTGTATATGTCAAGTGGATGTTAAACCCCATTTCTCTACCTCTCTCTAACATCTTATCAATCTCATATCTCTTGTAATCAGACATGTCACATATTGATATACAGGGGTTGGGTGCATGATCGATTAAAAAATCTGTTATTTAGTCAAGTGACGTGGTTTTAATTCCCAGTTTGTATGAGACCAGCTGAAGGGTTGTAGTCCAAAATCCTCAGTTTTCTCTACATCCTCTGCTAAAGACCCCTAAGCGGTAGTGAATTATTGAAATACAGTTGAATCGTATGTTAGTCCAAAAATGACCTTATTTGTGTCAAGTGGATATTAAACCCATTTCTCTCTCTTGTAATTAGATGTATATTGAAATCAAATCTTTCAAAGAACTCACTCGCTCCTGTTACGTACAATGTCTCTTTAATTGATATAAATTATCTTTGATACATATGTAATTGTCGTAAAAATTTTCATTCATTTGACTTTAATTACGTTATAACCAGTCATCTGTGATATAAAATGATACGCAGCCTCGTTGGTTTTTATTTCTCTAACTCAGCATTTTTAGTTCATATTTTAATGAAATTGTAAAATATAGAATAAACATTATTTTTTTATAAAGGAAAATTGTCAAATTGAATTTAATAACTGAAAACCTAAAAGAGTAAAATTGTCCTGAGAATTCTTGAAATTTTTGTCAGATCATAATTAGATTTAGTGATGGGTGGTTGTTGAAAGATGAAAATAATCAATGTTTTCTCAAACTTAACAAATTTATATCAAAATACATCAAAAGCTGTTTCATTGTCAAGTTACTAAAAAAAATATACATGTAATATAAAATTCAATAAATCTGATGTAGATGATAAAACTTTCATTTAATTCTGTGCGTTTGCTTTTTTAAAAAACACTTTATTTAATTTTTTATATGTCCATCTTCATTTGCACTGTTGTACGTGACAAGGAGTAGGGTTGCCTGTTCAACCTCAGGGTTTTCCCCCGAGTCCTACGGTTTCCTCCCACTACTAAAGACCTTTACGCGTAAACAAATTGTTGAAATGAAATTAAACCATATGTTAGTCACGAAGTGACCTAGTTTGTGTCGAGTGGACGTTAAACCCCATTTCTCCCATTTGCATTGTTGGTGGGGAATAGAAGATGTGAAATTTTATTTCATTTGTAGCGTCACAGGGAAACTGATTATATTGATTTAGATTGGAAATTGAATAGGGTTGTTCTGATGTGTTTAAATGTGATGGGACAAGTTCTGTACAATTAAACTTTACTTTTGAAGTCAGTTTGCTTTCTTATTTTATTACCGTTTTAACTGAAACTGTCAACAGTGGAACACAAAATCCTTTTAATCTCAACATTGACTCAATCTGTGGACCTAATATTTTACATGTAGACAGATAACAACTTCATAATCAACAATTCATGTTTTGCATGTGCATGTGCATGTACATGTACTGATAAATCAACATATTGATCTAGATATCGAGACAGGTTTATCACATGGAAATTCACCTGTTTTCACCTACAGATCATTTAGTTGGATTTACCTTCAGAAATTATCATTGAAATTAATTTCTGTGAGAATGTTAATTGAAAATATAATTCCCTCCTAATAAATCACTTTTGGGAAAGCAATCTGTTTGGGTAGATAATCTATTCATTGAAGTTGGAATTGTTATAAAGGGGAAGCAACTCCTATGAACATGCCCAATATTTTTGTTATAACTGCCCGGTTCTCTACATGAAATTTTTCATCAATTGAAATTCTTTTAGTTTTTAATTGAAATGGTATTTAACTTACAATAAATGGTAGACAACTTCTTCTGTCATCTTCAACATTTTATCACAGTTGTGGGTCGAAATTTATCTTCAGGTGCTTATTGACTGTCAATAGAAGACTAATAAAAATGTGTACTGTTTACTTCAGGTGGCGGGTGAATTACATTTTAAGGGAGACAACTCCTTCTGTCTTCAATATTATTATCACCTGGACTCAAGCAACCGGCAAGGATTATCTGAATATTACTTGTCAGTCAAAAAATCTCACATAAATGGAACATTTCTTATAGATCACTGCATGTGGGGAAAAACAATTGGTTTACTGAACCTTTTATTTGAATTAAGCTTAATTTTTAAAGTATTAGGGGGGTTGGGATGGCCTAGCGGTCTAGAGTGCCGCGTTTCGACCTCTAGCTGGCCGGTCACCTCTGGCTTGCGGCTGTGGTTTCGAGCCCTGGAGTGAGCGTATGTGGCATGGAGATAGGGGCGCCTTCTCAACCTCGTGGGTTTCCTCCGGGCACTGCGGTTTCCTCCCACTGCTAAAGACCCCTACGCGCAAGCGAAGTATTGAAATAAAATTAAAAACCATATGTTAGTCCTGAAATGACCTAGTTGTGTCGAGTGGACGTTAAACCCCATTTCTCTCTCTCTCTCTCTCTCTCTCTCTTTAAAGTATCAGTATAGTACATGTACGTCTGCTTGATTGACAAAAACGATTATTCCCAATTATAAAACATCTTTTCATTCCTTGAATGACAGTTCAAGTTTAGCGAATTGTGCGTGGCAATACATGTATCTTACCTTTATGCACTTAGATTACAAAGTTTGTCATTGAATCAAGTGGTGTGGTTTCAACTCCATACCTATGCATCCTCTGCTAAAGACCCCTATGTGCAAGCAAATCATTGAAATATAATTGAATCATACATGTATGTTAGTCCTGAAATAACATTATATGAAATGGGACTTAATGTCCATCGTTCTGTCTGACTGTACTAATGAAGGCAGGCATACACCATACAGTGTGCTATTAGGGAAATTTTACCTACTCATGGTTAATAAGATTTATCATTATAAGATTTTATATTTCAGAATGTCTGCCCTTCATCAAGCGTCTCTCATGGGTAACACTGCCGTTATATCCATGTTGTTGGAACATGGGGCTGCATCAGACATCCGAGATAATAAAGGTTTGTATAAGCTCTTTATAATCTAATATACATACAGATCTAAATTTAACACATGGTACAATTTTATGGATACACGATTACTTAGTTTAATACTAATGCTCGATAAGGACAAGAGTAGCCTCGTCGAAATGTCGTTTAGTATCAAACTCAGTAATTGTCTATCCATAAAATTGTACCTTGTGTTAATATGTTAAATTGCAGGTACTAAATGCCATTCAAAGAAGATCTAAATTTATTTTCTATGAACTTCTCGAATCACTTAACTGCTTTGTGGATATGTTTCGTTTCCTGGCAACCTAGTAGAATAGAAGAGTGGTCCGTTTAATTTCTGCTAATAAAAATTTCCACCTGTTTTTACAGGCTATGAGAAGTAGGATCAAACTAATATAAGCCAGTTATATTTATGTTTTGAAGTTTAAAATCCCGACAGGATAAGATATCTGCTAGCGATAAGATTAGGAATAATATAATCTTATATATTTCCGGTTAATATACAGTATTATAAATTAATATACCATGTCTTGATATCCATCTTGTTTACTTATTTAAATTTGATTTATTTAATTTTAAATTAAAAAATCTCAAATATACTTTGTGTATACATTATTATAATCCGTAGGTTAAACTTATTTATATTAGGTTAATTTAAACGTACATTATGCAAGAGCTAAATCTTGTCTATTGAAGGTCTTTCTTTAGCCCTGAAACGTTATCTAAACTATTATTTAGACATTTATAAACTTATCCAGACCATAATCACATCTTGATGGCATGGCTAGCCTGCGATATTTACTGGATTAGAATCCGATTTGCGGCTCAACTTTCATTCATGATTAAATCATGAAATGGATATTCAAGACTTTAGTAATGATGATCAAGTCTAGGCTGAAAGTTCAATCACTAAAATCTCGATTCAGAGCAGATCAATTTGACTAAAATTTTCAACAACAATAAACTGAGGTCCCGTGTACACAATGTTACGCACATTAAAGATCCATTGGCACTTGGAATTCGATATAAGAGTAGGCTGTAGTTCCACCGTCAGAGCAAAAGCTCCCTCATAGCACACTGTATTCTGTATGCCCGTCTTCATTAGCCCAGTCAGAGCAGAAAAATAGGAAGTTAAACCCCATTTCATTTCGTTACATTCTATGCACTTGAAATAATCCGCAAACCTGAAGTGTAATTTTTCCTCAAAATTGTATCAACAAGATGGCATTAAAGGATAAAAGAAAACCAGTGATTGTTTTTATACGCCCACATTTTCATGTGGACGTATATTGTCGTCGCCCCTGTTCGTCCGTCCGTCCGGACGTCCGTCCGTCCACAATTGTTTGTGAACAGTCTACAGGTCACAATTTTTATCCGATTTCAATGAAACTTAAAATATAGGTTTATCACCCTAAGATCTCGGTTCCTTTCGATATTGGCATGTATCGGACTGTAACTTCATGGGTTATGGCCCCTGATTGTACGAAAAATCACGTTTTTTAGCTTGTGAACAGTGTAGAGGTCACAATTTTGAACCGATTTGGATGAAACTTGAAATGCATGTTTATAACCCAAAGATCTTGGTTCCTTTCGATATTTGCGCCAATCGGATCGTAACTTCCTGAATTATGGCCCCTGATTTTCCGAAAAATCGCCCTTTTTAGCTTGTGGTCCCTCTGGAGGTCAAAATTGTTATCTAATTTAAAAAACCGTTTGATTATATCACCGTCCCATGGTTAAGAAGGTTGAGTTCGAATTTCGTGAAAATCGGATTAAAATTGACGGACAAAATGGCCGCCGTTTGTACGCGAATAGTGTGAAAATATGTTATATCAAGGTTGTGGACCTTATAGAGGTCACAATTTTGAACCGATTTTGATGAAACTTGACATGTATGTTTATAACCCAAAGATCTTGGTTCCTTTCGATATTTGCGCGCATCGGATCGTAACTTCCTGAATTATGGCCCTTGATTGTCCGAAAAATCGCCCTTTTTAGCTTGTGGTCCTTCTGGAGGTCAAAATTGTTATCCGATTTAGAAAAACGTTTGATTATATCACCATTCCATGGTTATGAAGGTTGAGTTCGAATTTCGTGAAAATCGGACCAAAATTGACAGACAAAATGGCCGCCGTTTGTACGCGAATTGTGTGAAAATATGTTATATCAAGGTTGTGGACCTTATAGAGGTCACAATTTTGAACTGATTTTGATGAAACTTGACATGTATGTTTATAACTCAAAGATCTTGGTTCCTTTCGATATTTGCGCCCATCGGATCGTAACTTCCTGAATTATGGCCCCTGATTGTCCGAAAAATCGCCCTTTTTAGCTTGTGGTCCCTCTGGAGGTCAAAATTGTTATCCGATTTAAAAAAACGTTTGATTATATCACCATTCTATGGTTATGAAAGTTGAGTTCGAATTTCGTGAAAATCGGACCAAAATTGACAGACAAAATGGCCGCCGTTTGTACGCGAATTGTGTGAAAAATTGTTATATCAAGGTTGTGGACCTTATAGAGGTCACAATTTTGAACTGATTTTGATTAAAATTGACATGTATGTTTATAACCCAAAGATCTTGGTTCCTTTCGATATTTGCGCCCATCGGATCGTAACTTCCTGAATTATGGCCCCTGATTGTTCGAAAAATCGCCCTTTTTAGCTTGTGGTTCCTCTGGAGGTCAAAATTGTTATCCGATTTAAAAAAACGTTTGATTATATCACCGTTCCATGGTTATGAAGGTTGAGTTCGAATTTCATGAAAATCGGACCAGAATTGACGGACAAAATGGCCGCTGTTTGTACGCGAATGGTGTGAAAATATGTTATATCAAGGTTGTGGACCTTATAGAGGTCACAATTTTGAACCGATATTGATGAAACGTGACATGCATGTTTAAAACCCAAAGATCTTGGTTCCTTTCGATATTTGCGCCCATCAAATCATAACTTCCTGAATTATGTCCCCTGATTGTTCGAAAAATCGCTTTTGTTAGCTTGTGGTCCCTCTGGAGGTCAAAATTATTATCCGATTTAAAAAAACGTTTGATTATATCACGGATTCATGGTAATGAAGAGAGATTTTGAATTTTGTGAAAATCGGACCAGAGTTGACAGATAAAATGGCTGCCGTCTGTACGCGAATTGTGTAAAAATATGTTATATCAAGGTTGTGGACCCTATAGAGGTCACAATTTTGAACTGATTTTGATGAAACTTGAAATACATGTTTATAACCTAATGATCTTGGTTCCATTGCATACATTGTATTTGCCAATATCGGATCGTAACTTCCTGAATCATGGCCCCTGATTGTACAAAAAATCACCCTTTTTAGCTTGTGGTCCCTCTGGAGGTCACAATTATTATCTGATTTAAAAAAACGTTTGATTATATCACAGTTACACCGTAGTTATGGGTGAGTTTGAATTATGATTTTCTGATGATTACTTAAAATGCAACAACTCTTGTTGACTGCCGGGACGATTTGGCTGCTGTGTGGGCGTATGTTTCGTTGCCTGGCAACCTATTTTCTATATATGTTGTGTTGTGTTTCGTTACCCTGGCAACCTATATTTTTTGTATTTAAGGAATGATTCCCCTCCACTATGCAACGTGGCAAGGTAAAGTGGAACCTGTCAATCTGTTGTTACAGAAAGCTTCCCCGGTTAACGAACAGTCCGATAGTTTAGATTCACCTTTACACCTGGCTAGTCAACATGGAAACTTTGATGTGGTATGTAATAATATTTATTATACAACGAAATAAATAGTCTGATTAAAACACTGAATCTATTTCGTTTCAACTTTTAGTTTAACTTGTCTTTATTACACCAGGATCTGGAAGAGTTGTTATATAATACACATTCTGGTTAGCGTGATGGATTAGCCAATGGAACGGTCTGTTAGGTTGAGTACTTGGCGTGGGATGCATGAAAGTGTGGGTAGCCTTTTAGAAACGTCAATACCTGACGTCATAAGGTCGAAAATATAGAAACTTTGTCAAGCGAAACATTTGTAGGTAATGTGATGAAACCCGTGATCTCCTAGGTAGCAGGCCAGCTTGTTACCCACTGCGCCGTACACATTTCATTTCATACTCGCTGACCCACCTTGTTTCCTAGATACTTTAAGAAGACGTGTCCATTGGCAGCATCTGATTTAAAATGTATCAGTATAGATTTTATTTGTGCTTCCAGGTAAATTTATTATTATTACATCATGCGGATCCAACAATCTTAAACAAAGAAAAGAAAACAGCGCTTGATTTGGCATGTGAATTTGGTAGAATGAGGGTAAGTCTGAGTCAATCTCTAACTAAACGAGGTGTTATTTCAGTCTGATTATTCAGTTGGCCAATTTGTTAAAAGATTTGTTCTGCAAAATCACAGTTTTAATAAAATGTCTGGATAATAAAAACCTTTGAAAAGAATTGATGTATTTTTGTGTAGACAATTATTAATTATATTAGATATGAGTGGAGAGGCTTTTTTTTCATTGATCGTTGCAGCACACGAAACAATATTATAACTGAACACAGAAAAATATAAAACTAATGAAAACTAATAAAATTTCATTTTTTTGAATTTCTAAAATTTCATTTTCTATATTTGATTCTATCCCTATCTGACTATGGTATATTTGATTCAAGCCTTGATTGACTATATTTCAGGTTGTAGATCTTTTACTGCGTAGTAATTTATGTGAGAAGATTATAACGGACACGACCAATGATATGAAAGATAACTCTTCTACGACTTGTCTACATTTAGCCGCTAGAAACGGACATGCTGATGTTATAAGGTAGGATATTATCGGGCAGTGGATAAAAATAAAAAAACTGTCTTCATTAATTTGTATGGAGAAGAAAAGTAGGACAAGTCAATCCATTACATTTAATTATTACAAAGAAAGGCTTCTTAATTGGTTGGTGTTTGCCAGTCAATGACCATCTGGAATTCAAATTGACTGACAATTTGATGTGTGACCTGCTCCTATGAAACCAGAACAACTTTATTTTCAACTACAGGCACAAAAACATAAACTGTATGCCTTCTTGTTGCCCTGGATAAGCTGAACTCATTTCCAGATGATATGACAAATTAAGAGAGAATTGTATTGTTGGAAAACGTAGGTTCTGAACTATTCAATATGCTGCCAGCCCTATTTTTATAAAACTGACCAAGTGCCTGGTTTTGTGGAAGCGGGTCACATATGAAGTCCATGTACTGATACGCCATTACAGACTTTGATTTAGATTGCCTTCGAAATAACAGCTGAGATCAGCCCCTATTAAACTCACTTTATTTCTAACTTGAAGTCGCAGATTGTCATGTGCATATTTCAGGCAAAAGATACATGTATATTTAATATTTCAGAGTGTAATACATATGTTTAATATATTTCACATGGTAATCCACGCTATGATGCACTCATATGGATTATACATGCATTATGCAAGAGCTAAATCTGCCTATTGCAGGTCTTTTTTAGGACTTAATTGTTATATACAGTAGATTATTAAATAGACATTAATTAACATGACTAGACTATAATCAACCCTCTGTGTTATCAAATGTCCCAGATTTTAAGTAGATTAGAACGGTTGGAACATTTATTGATTTAATTTAAAAATGGATAATCAAGACATTGTTTATTATCTTAACAACAGTAGCAATGACAATCAAGGCTACACTGTTCTTCTAACAGCGATAACTCGGCTCAGACTGAAGTTTGTGGACTGAAATTTTGAACATATCCCCTTTTCATTATCAATTTTTAAGCAGTACAGCGAAAACTGTCAGCTCTTTATCTTATCTTACATGATTCCCCTTTAAGAAAACAAACAAAATATCAAATGTAGATCTACATAATCTCTTGACTTGAATTCAACCTGAATAATTAGAAGCCCCTCAATACGTTTAGCAAAGATTGTCATGACCATACCCCATTTATGTGATATCACCAGCAGAGGATGCTGCCGGTTTTGTATTTTGCAAGTGATTAAAAATCTCTCGATTATCATTACAGAGTCTTTATAGGCAAGGTACTATTTATTTTTCAGATTATTGCTTCAAGCAGGTATGGATTTAAACAGGTCAACACCTAAAGGGACCTGTTTACATGAAGCAGCTCTGTCTGGTAAAACTGAAGTCGTCAAACTTCTACTTGATGTAAGTTTGTTTATTATATATATATATTTTATTTTATTGACCAAACATTGTACGCTACCAATTTCTGTAGTTGGAGGAATAAGTTTTATTTAAGATTTGTGTGACACTATTCGTAACCACAGTGTTTACCTCGTAAATGCTTTGAAGCATTGATGACCTAACCCTAACCCTAGCTCAGTATAACTCCTAATCACTCCTTGTACTTGTATATTATACAAAGTTGCCTTAACCAAAAGGGGTGTTGGATGGCCGAAAGGTTAGCATTTGCATGGTGTATCATAAGGTCTGTCATTGAGTCAACTGATGTGGTTTCGATTCTCAAAGTTGTAAGTCACATCCGGAGTAAGGCCGTCTATCAAACCTTGTGGGTTTTCTCCTGGTCCTCCAATTTCCTCCCATTGCAAAAGACTCCTACATGGTATGTGCTAGCAAATTATTGAAATACAAAATTAAACCATATGTTAGTCCCAATACAGCTTGATTTGTGTCAAGTGTACGTTAAACCCCATTTCTCTCTCTCACTAACCCGAAATAAACTGATTACCGGTACTAAAAAAGCCTTTTCCTTTAGAATATTAATATGTAAATATAAGTGTCAGATATTGTCTTGTTTCCATTTGTGGATAATCTGCCTAAACATTTCCTGAAATACTCAGCTGTAAAATATGTGACCATGTTTCTAGAATATTATAAGTTATCCATGTTTATATTTGACCTGTTTCTAGAGAATATTTGATACAGGTATAATAACGAGGTATATATACCTGTTGATCTAAACACCTGATACACCTAACTCCTCGTAAACATGCTTTATATTAATATTATACATCTGTTCCATCTGATATTCATTCACATTACAATCAGGTGTCCATCATCCGATCATGTTGCTCGTTTATTTTTCGTCTTGTACTCTATAGACATCTGACAGATTTTCTTTGAACTAACATTCCAATCAGTTTATCCGTCATGGTACAGGAGGTTGGATGGCCGAATGGTTAGCATGTTCGTGTTGTTTCATAAAGCCTCTGTCATTGAGTCAACTAGCGTGGTTTCAAATCTCAGGTTGTACGTGATGACATCTCGTGGGTTTTCTCCGGGTCCTCCGGTTTCCGCCCACTGCTAAAGACCCCTACGCACAAGCGAATTATTGAAATTAAATTTAACCATATGTTAGTCCTGAAATGACCTAGTTTGTGTCGACTGCACGTTAAACCCCATTTCTCTCTCTCTCTCATTTTGGTGCAGGAACCACAGTGACAAAGTAGGTAAGACTCTGGCTCGTTAGCCTGCAGGTCATGTTTTTGATCCCTGCATTGGCTGGGACAGTTCATCAGGATTTTCCAAAAAATGAGGTCCTGTGTATACATGTAAAACATCCCTTGGTAGCTGGAATTCCATTTGTGTTTCCATTGCACTAAACTTGGTGTCATATTTCATGAACTATTCAAGATATCTCCATGAAGCTTTGTTCACATCACATCAACCTGTTATAGTAGTTATGCCTTTTTGCTAAGTGTACATTTTTACGAAACAAATTTGACTTATTTTTGGTATACATATGTGCAGAATGTTGATGACTTATTATTTTTTTTCATCCATCTGGCATTTGATAGGGTAATATAAATAGAACAGGACTTCTTGTTGATAGAAAGTCGGTGGATTCACAAATTTGTTTAAAAAAACAAAAAAAAATTGTAATTGTAATCTAATTTTAAATAGATTATAGACACTTATAATGTATGTACATTTCTTTAATGTCAAGACTTGGTACAATAAAACATGTTTTCACATAGTTTGATTATATTATAGAATATGAAACATAATTATACAAAATTTAGCCGAGTGTATAACTCATGAATGGTTAACATATTTATTCACATGTTGCAGCTTATAACTCATATATAAACATATTAATACATAGTTTAAACTGTTTTAGTATATAACTCATAGTCATATAATATACATCCGTACATAAGTGCCATAGTATATAAATCATATTTACACAAAGTTTAACTGTTACAGTGTATTTACACAAAGCTTAACTGTTATAGTATTCTATAACTCATACAAAAACATATTTAGAGGTATTTAAACACTGCACTTCAAATTCTAATGTCTGGCTGTTTGGGTCTAACAAATCATATGAAAGAATGGAAGGGGATAGTGTTTAACATTTCACCAACATGACTTACAAGTAATATTTCATCTCAATGTCTCCATGTACTCTTCTTTAATTTTCCGGGGTTCGATGGTCAAGTTCGGTGATTTGATTCCCCGCTTCTTCTGTCCAATCTCATGATTTTTCTACGGATCCTCCCGTTTTCTCTTGATGCTAAAGACCCATACGCGCAAGCAAAATCATTGAAATGAAATTGACCATATGTTAGTCCCAAAATGACTAGTTTGTGCCGAGTGGACTGAGTGGATGTTGAACCCAATTTCTCTCTCGTCTCTATCTCTCTCTGGTTGACTGTTGTACATGTATGTGTGTACTGTATATTTTGTTAGAATCAGGTTTTAAAGTATAAAATGATATATTAGATAGGAGATTATAACTGGGCGTTACCATGATATCAGAAACACTTTGTAGTATAAAATGCGAGTGTAAATGGGGTATAAAATAGCTGGCAAGGTGGAGACAGAAACTTGATATGATAAAACTATACTCTATTTAATCTTTTACCTTGATACATTAACACTCCATCGTCTGAAAAAACATACATATCTATTTTATATCTTTCTTTCAACGTGAGAATCTCTACTTTTTGTACGATCTGAAGGACTAGAATTTTACAAAATATTTTGATACCTGTACATTAACACTTGATGATCAAAATTTAAACTTGCATCTTTGATGATCTGAGAAACAGATATTGATTTTATATCTTTGTTTCAATGTAAACCTGTGAACCTTGTTTTTGTCCTTTCTGAAGGACTAGATGGGGAAGAAAAACATATACATGTACATGTATGTCAATCCTTTGATACATTAACATTTGATTGTCTGAAAAACATCTACTTTATATCGTTGCTTCAATTAAAAAGGTATGGAACTTGATTTTTTTTTCTATCTGAAGGACTAGAAAAAATCTCCAGATGTACATGTATTGATATTTTGATACATTAAAACTAGATGGTCGAAAGAAATACCCAGTACATACTAATGATGCGTTTATACCTGTAGGGGGTTGGATGGCCCAATGGTTAGCGGGTGCGCGCTGTATCATCAGGTCTGTCATTGAGTCAGCTGGCGTGATTTTGATTCTCTGGTTGTACATGGCAAGGAGTAGGGTCGACTGTTCAACCTCGTGGATTTTATCCGGGTTCTCCAATTGCCTCCCACTGCTAAAGACCCCTAGCTACGCACAAGCAAATTGATGACATAAAATTGAACCATATGTTAGTCTCCAAATGATCTAGTTTGTATTAGTGGATGTTAAACCCCATTTCTCTCCCCCCCCCTCTCTCTCTGGTGCATAGAGGTTTAAGAAGTTGACTTACTGTACTGTTAAGATAGAGAGAGAGAGAAATGGGGTTTAATGTCCACTCGACACAAACTAGGTCATTTTGGGACTAACATGTGGTTTGATTTTATTTCAATAATTTGCATTCTCGTAGGGGTCTTTTGCTGTGGGAGGAAACAGAGTACCCGGAGAAAACCCATGAGGTTGGAGTACTGTAAGATATGGTATAATATACAAAAACTGTTACCCTGTAAGACTATTAGTATTGAGTATGTCATGTAGGTACTAATAAACTATATTTACACATGGTTTATCCCCCGTATCGGTTTCTCTATTTACACTACATCATACACCTAGATAGAGAAAACATGTGCTCTCCGTTGCACATACATTACATGTAGGAAATCCCAACTGTTGGAGATTATTTTAGTTTGTGTAGTTTTTATCCAAACATCTACCAGTAATTTGTGTAGCTGAATGTTACAGATGTTTCCACGGTTTCGCCAAATATAAATATGGAATTTACAACATGCACACGCTTGTCATTGCATGTGCATTTCATATCGTATGTGTGAAATAGTGTATGGGATATAGAGGTGGATATAATTGGTGTGGTGTGGTATGCTATACATCTACAAGGGGGATGATTTATCATACAGTGGAATTTAACTTGTAATGGGTCACATGGTAGCAGTGGTTAGTGCATGTGCATTTCATGTTCTCAGTCATATTTCTATGATTAGTGGAGATTTTTCCAGTCTGATTCACAACTCAAGTTGTTTGTCTTTTTAAGAATTGTTTCAAGGAGTTTATGAGGTTTAAATTGTTCATATGTTTTAATTGCAGTAAATTAAATTCATGTTTATTACAGTTTAAAATGGAAATATTGTAGACTTGTGTTTTTGGTACTCTGTGTCTGTGAGGGTATTTTTGCCTTACCATTTGTGGATTGTTAACTGCCAGTTTCAACTACAAGTTCCAGAATGTTTATCCCTGTACCGAATTGTTAGAGGTAAAGAGGTAGAGTGTGCAGGGCTGACCAGTAAAGTGTTACCAGACCATCCGGTGTGCAAGAAAACTAAAATAGTGACAGTTGGAATTGGAAGTCAAGTAGTGCGTAATCCCACTGCCCAGGCTAAATTTACCTTTCTGTAGCATTGCATCTATAAAAACCCCCAAACATATTCCATTTTCATGGTTTGAAATAGCAAACTATTTTTTGGATTCATTTGTTGACTTGTAATCTTGTAATGTTCTGTTATGTTGTAATCATAAATTATGTCAGAATGTCTGAAGATATCAAGTGAAAGTTACATAAGATAAAGACATGTCAAATGTAGGATTTAATCTTTCATGTGTTGAGGTGTGAATGATTTATCATACCTATAACATTTAGCATATTGTTTTGTGGTACTTTATGAATCATCCTATTGATATAGGTGGTTTTAAATGAAATTAAATGCTGATTAACATCCTATTTTTCTCAGCCTACTGTTTAGTTGAATTCCTGCTGCCAAGGGATCTTTTAATTACATGCTAATATGGGTTTTCTCTGGGTCCTCCGGTTTCCTCCCACTGCTAAAGACCCCTACGTGCAAGTAAATTAATGAAATAAAATTGAACCATATGTTAGTCCCAAAATGACCTAGTTTGTGTCAAGTGAACGTTAAACCCTATTTTTCTCACTCTCTCTGCCCTAAATGCTTACATAAACATGTATAGTACTTGTACTGTTAGAATACCAAATTGTTCTGTGTAGTGTTGAGAGTGTGTGGAACTCTACTGTAGGTTTAAGAGGATTGACTGATGGGTGTTGAATTGTTCAAGAAGCAAGCATTCCTGATACTACATGTACATCGTAGATACAGTATTCAACTGATCTCTACTGGTACCATGGAGTAGATATATCACCTATTTATATGGGGATAAAGACAGGTTTAAGAGTAGTGACTTGTAACATTCGTTGGTGTTTGTTGTGACTGTTGGCTTCTTTAGAAATGTAAAAGTATGTTCAATGGTTAGAGTCAGAGGTTTTTTGATGTTTTTGGATTTGCGAAAACTTTGGATTAAAGTGGATTCAGATGCTTTGTAATTTATGGAAACTGGTTTTAGTGGAATTTTATAGTCTGTAATTTATGAATACTGATGGATTTTGGAAATTAATGGATTTTAATGTTTCGTAAATTATTTCTGTAACATTGTTTCTTTTGACTGTTTTGTACTCTAGAAATGTAAGAGTATGTTCTGTGTTCCCAGTCAGAGGATTCCGATTTGTTGCAGTTTATGTAGATTCTGGATTTAAGTGGATTTTTATAGTTTGTAATTTGTGGAGACTCTGAATTTAAGTGGACACAGATGTTTTGTAATATAAGGAAACTCTGGATTTAAGTAGACTTTTATAGTTTAGTAATTAATAGAAACACTGAATTTAAATGGATTTTGATATTTTTGAAATTCATGGAAATTCTGAGTTTAAGGTTTATTTTGATATTTTTTAATTTGTGGAAACTTCAGATTTAAGTGGAATTTGATATTTTTGTAATGGAAGGATTTTAAGGTTTTTCCTTTTGGGAACTGAGTTTAGATAGATTTTTATATTTTTGTAATTTATGGAAACTGAGGATTTAGGACAATTTCGATATATTGTAATTTAGGGAACTCATGATTTAAGCGACATTATGCTGAATTGTGAAATAATATCATAGGATTGGAATGTCACATACATGTCGGTTACATTGAGATTTGTCGCCTAGTCTCAAAACTACTGCCTACTATATAGAGATTGCCTCAAACAACCTGAACTAGTATACTGAGATAGCTAGCACGATTTGAGGTGCTAGAGGGGCAGGTAGTTTTATGTGGCCTTAGATTGTTTTGGGCCAGATGTACTGACTTTTTAACTTGCTGGTACTGAAAATTGGTCCAAGAAAAAACGAATTAGAAGATGTTGATAAGCTTATTGTTTTCTTTAAAAAAAGACATCCACTGAGTTGTTGCTTCCATAATTACAGGTTGATGAGGTTGTTGGCCTTGGGTCGTCAGAATTCAAGTTAATTTATCTACAAATTCCTCATCTTTCCCAGATTTGAAGAAACAGCAAGATATATAATATCACTAAAACGATAAAAAATATGTTCTCAAAGTGGAAATGTTTGGATTACATTGATAGATAAAATGAAAATATTGAAGTGGTTAACGTGGAATGAAATAACAAGATATTGATACGGTGAATCCTGGCTGGTGATGGACTGGAAACTTATCTCAATCACAAGTATATTTTTGGAATGTATCAGTTTTCAAAAAAGATTTTTTTAATTTTAAAATTGTACTTGGTGTGAATTACATCATTAAGCTAAAGCTTTTGACTTGAAGTTGTTTTGAAGGTTTCTTTTTTTTTATTAATTTTTGTTAATAAGTGTTTTGATCCTTTTAGTTATACCAATGATGAACAATAATTTGTCAGGTTATTGGAAATCTATGGGAGGATTTCACAAATTAGATCTGCATGTAGCATAGTGGATAAATCATTAACAGACTTGAACACTTGGAAATTTATTGATGAATTTTACAAATAAGCTCTAGCATAGTGGATAACATCATAAAATTACTGTTGTGTTTATTTGATTATGAAGAGTGCGATTTAATCTTTTGTGAGTTTTCAACTTGAGAAAAAAAAAGATTTTAATTTGTCTTAACTGTAGGTTCTAAGATTTTTTGAACGTATTTCTAATGAATTGTGTGAACCACCATTTAAACAGATTTCAAAAGCTTTGTCAGAACCAGTCAAATATTAGAATTGTGATTTGAATCCTGTTCACATGCTGTTTAAAAATACAATAAATTTGGATGTTCTGTTATAATTCTTCAAGTTAATAGGATTTCCGAATGACAGTTGGAAACATAAATTGGATGATCTGTTATAATTTGAATGTTTTGTTATAATTCGTCAAGTTAAAATGATTTCTGAATGACAGTTGGAAACAAACATTAAAAAATGGCCGAAGAAAAACGTACGGTGAAACCACTGATTTTACCCAAGAGAAAATATCATACGATATCAGCACCTCTTGGGCGAAAGTTTGGACGGAGGATTAAAATGGGAACGGTAAGAGATGTATTTTAATAGGAATGAATAGATATACGAAAGTCTACTTAAAATTAGACTAAAACTTTGATTTGTTACATTTATTCTGACTTCAAACTAACCAAGGAAGGAACAGGATCTAGTTATTTGGATGGGATTAAAAGTGATGCCCCATGTACACGTAGGTGTGCACGTGAAGCCCTTGACAGTTCAAATTCTATGAGGAGTTAGCACAAATGTCACTGTCTAGACAAATTTCCCCTCGTAGCACACTGTATACACGTCTTCATTAGACCGGTTACGCCATTTCATTTAATCAACAATGTTCTGCGAGGAATATTTCTATTTTTTATCAGAGCATTGTATTCCGAATGTTTATGAAATGAAATGGAGTTTAAAGGCCCACCTTTTGCTCCAACTGGGCTAATGAATTGTTTCAATTGTATTTTAGTAATTAAACTGGAATACACGGGTCGAAATTGCTACTTATTACTGAATGACGTTTTGGCTAGGCTACTTGATAATGACTAGAGAAGCATAGTCGAAACGTTGCTCAGTAATAAGCAGCAATTGTTTCCCATAGACCTGTCTTTATTAGCCCAGTTCGGAGCAGAACGTTAGGTCGTTATACCCCCTTTCATTTCAGTAATATTCCATAGAATTGTGACGTGTATATGAAATGAAATGAAATGAAATGGGGTTTAACGTCCTACTCTTGTGCACCTAACCTAGGCTAATGGAAGACGGGCATACGCCATAGAGTGTGCTATGAGGGAAATTTTGCCTGGGCAGCGGCGCTACGGCCTATTCTTATATCGAATTCCAACTGCCAAGGGATCTTTTACGTGCACTCCAATGTGTACACGGGACCTCAGGTGACCTGTATATGAACTAATAAAGACAGGTATACATGATACAGTGTACTATTAGGGAGATTTGGTTTCACCTAGTAGATTGTATCTCTATATAACCATGTGGTCATCTTACATGGTTGTTGTCCAGTAGAGAATACATGTGTTTTACATGGTAGATTGTATCTATCTTTGTATACCATAAGTAAAAATCAACAGGGGAATTACCTATATACATGTATATCAATATCTACCATATGTTCCACAACCTAATATTCTCACTCATGTCCCCCCAAAATAGCCAATCATTGGTCAGATGAAATAAACCATTATATTCTGGTCATGTTTAGTAAAAGTTCTGAGAATAGTTTTTTTTGTGGAAAATGGAATGCCAATTGTGCCATGCCTTTTAATTTTTCTGATTTGCTTGATTGTTTTATTTGTTGCTGGTTCACAAAACATTCTCAGACTAAAGTTATATAGGATTTACTTAAAATTGTGCGTCTTATTTTAATTCAAATATAGCCCTTAAGAGACTATGTGCAAAGTTTTGTGTTTCTGGATCAAAGATATTTCTCATAAACAGTGATTGATAGTAGAGTAAATGTTGTGTGAACTCAGTGCCAGGATGTCTTGGGTCCGATCCCGGTGTCTTGATACTATACAATGTGTTAGCCGAGTGTTGTTTCAATATATTACGCAATGTCTTTAGCTTGAGACTATTAAACAACTTAAAATACAGATGAGATCATGAAATAGGTCACACGAGTCCAATATTTCATCTAGTATAGATAATGTACGATTGCCAAGGACATTATTGAAATAATGGTACGCAACATCAAAGGATGACATCACATCTGTGTTTTAAATACCTGTATGAGTATTATTGAGGTAATTCTAGTGTTGATATATATGAGTGTATCTACTAGTTTTTCTCGTGATTCAGGTGATTTATATCTACCATATGTTCCTGTACCTACAATCTTATATACACCCAGCTTTACAGCATATTATAATGGTACTTTACAATCTACTATCATTACTACAACATACTAAACACAGTTCTTAACCCATTAGACTCTCTTGCTAAAATAACTCCTCAAAACACAATTATATACAGAAAGATTCATCCTTAAAAACAGAATCATTATACACAACCAGCATCAGAAAGATTCCACTTTCAAATTTAGAATCATATGCACCTCGGAAGTAAAAAATACTTCTTGAAAGAGACACCATGAAAATAAAAGACACTTTTTGAAAAAAAGAGTCACCTCTTGGAAAAAAAAAGTCTCTTAAAAACAAAATTGTACAAAAATGAACAACACAACCTACAAAAATAAAAAGTAGGACATTCAACCCCATAAAAATAACATTATTATTAGTTTTGTTTTCTTTTTTCTCTTTTCAAGTAAATATGTTCCTGCGTTGAAAACGTTTAATTCCATGATTATTATTTTCAAAAGATAGTAGGCCTATATTTTTTATTCTAAAAAACATTGGTGCTATACATGTACCTATGAAATAAAAATACAAAATGGCTTATTTCATTAAAGATACATGTATCGGAATGATGACTTAAGTTATGAAATAGATCATATTTTTTATTTGAGGATTATTCAAGTAAAATTATGTAAAAATTTCCAGAAAATGTCAAATTATTTATTCTAACCAAATGTTATTACCTACAAAAAATGGTGGCTTATTTGTATAATATTATCTGGATGCTTCCTTAGGTTATTAAAGGCTATTTATTTATCTAAATGAATATTGACGGGTACAGTACATGAAAAGGTTCTAGTATCTCTGAATTTATTACAGTGACTGGTTTCTTGGCCAAGTTTCAAAGATAACACACTTCTGTCTTATCCCCGGTCTAAGCATTTCATATTTGTTATTACTAATTACCTAGTTGACTATTTATCTAGAGTTACTCCCCCCTGGCTGATAAAATACTGCCCACTGGGATAAGCCTATTTACGAGTTGATTAATTTATATATTACGTACCTTTGATTCAAAGAAAATAAGCAATAGGAGACAGATTCTTGGCATGATGTAATAATGATAAAAATAAAAAACATTTCTATGTCTTATTTTTTCTTTTAATAGAATCTCTGCGCATCATTTGTATTTTCTACAGCTTGATCCAAGCTCAAATGTATGCAGAGTGATTATGCAACATTTTTAAATGTTAGGGTTTAAGATTTAGATAAAATGTCAGACGTTAATGTATTGAACAGGCAGATAATCTTATACAAATAAGCCAATTTTTTTTATAGGCTAAAAACGTTTTGTTAGAATAAATAATATCACATATTCTGGAAATTTGCGCCATACAAAATGACAGGCACCAAAGAAGTTGTACCTGACAAACCATGAATCTGTGACAAGTGCTTTGTTTCCAGCCTTGAGCCCACTCTTGTATTTGAATATTATATCATATATCTGTTTATTTCTATGATATAGATATCAATGTGTTTATATCTGTATATTATTATTTTCAGTGTGGTATAGATGTTAACCGTCCCAACTCCTATGATCAAACAGCCTTAGATATTGTTAATAAATTTACAACAACAAAAGGTGCCAAAGAACTCAAACATTTACTCAAAGGTAAGACAACTTACATGTATTCATTATACTAGCAGAATACCAGGCCTCTCCCAGGGCCCGAATTTGCCCAGGCCATAAATTAGTCGGGATCAATCTACACGGGACCCAATTTTGATGGCCAAAAACATTCACAGGGGCATGCTGGTAATAGGGGTGGAGTGTGAACAAACATACACCGAGGACATTTTGGTGCTAATTCTGATACCATTGTTCGCTAATTTTGATGCCAACAATTTTAAGTCCGCCCTTGAATTTGTTATCGACTAATGAGAGGGTGCAAGTTGTTTCGCTATCGGGTGCAAGTTGTTAATAAATGTAAAAGTTGTTTCACTATCGATTACAATGGATTAAATAAAAATAACACACAATAGAAACTGAGCATATAAACCCTACAAATTACATTTCACTTCTGAATACCCAAAAATGTTCTTTTCTTCAGTGCAAGTTATGAGATAAATCATTGTACAGCTGAAGTGGAGTTATGTCCCTTGTATAGACTTGGGGTATATCGTGGTTCAGACACACTTTAAGCTGTATGAAACAATATATGGCCGAATGGTTAGCGTGTGCACGCTGTATCATACGGCCTGCTGTTGAGTCAACTGGTGTGGTTTTAAATCCCCGGTTGTATGTGGTAAGGAGTAGGGTCGCCTGTCCAGCCTCGTGTGTTTCCCCCGGTACTCCAGTGACCAGTTTCCTCCCACTGCTAAAGACAACTATGCGCAAACTAATTATTGAAATAAAATTAAACCGTATGTTGGTCCCAAAATGACCTAGTTTGTGTCGTCGATGTTTAACCCCATCTCTCTCTCTCTCTCTCTCTCTCTCTCTCTCTCATTTAAATAGTTGTTGTATTGAACTTAATAGGTTCATGTAGGGGAGGGATGACAGGGTTGGCTTGTTAGTATTAAACCCAATTTGTAGAGAGATAAACAATTTGAGTAATAAATATTTTTGTAAAGATAAATGTGGCAGTATGTTTATTTTGGGATTAATGTGGGAGACATCAGCCTCACTCGACTCAATGTTTGACTCGGAAATATTAAGTCCCATTTGATTTGCATATAAAGGGATTTTTGATGGCCGAATGGTTAGCACGTGCACGCTGTATAAGGTCTGTCATTGAGTCAACTCGCGTGGTTTCGATTCCCCATTTGTATGTGACAAGGAGTAGGGTTGCTTGCCCAACCTCATGTGTTTTCTGTGGGTCTTTTGGTTTCCTTCCACTGCTAATGACCCCTATGCGCAAACAAATTATTGAAATAAAATTGAACCATGTGTTAGTCCCAAAATGACCTAGTTTGTGTCGAGTGGACGTTAAACCCCATTTCTCTCTGTCTCTTATTAGCATATACCACCCATCTAGTTACAACTCCCATATTAATATTCCATACCCCCTAGTATATAGAGTGTGGATTATATCGTATGACTGTTCTATAAGTAGCTTAATATAGATAATACTATTATAACCACTACACAGTTACACCTGTAATAGTATTAACATTCACGCTTATAGACAAAATCTTTACACTTAATAAGATATGGTGATAAGTATCGATTTAATTTAATTTGATCAAATTACACCTAACACCAGCAGGACATACATGTACTGAAAAGTCTTTTTAAATGTGTCAAATCATTTACCTACTCAGTGGTTGGGTGGCCGAATGGTTTAGAGTGTCCGCTTTTGATCATATACATGTAGGCTATCATTTAGTCAAGTGACATGGTTTTGATTCTCTGCTTGTACATGGCATGGATTAGAGACATTTGCCCTACTTGGTGGGTTTTCTCTTGGAATGACCCCTTTACATGCAGTTATTGATCTTCAGAACCATTTCCCATACACAAAACTAATCACTCTCCTTAATATCAGATCGCCCTCCTTAATTTCTAAATCATTCTTCTTATCAAAACAAGGAGAGCTTTCTTAGGGGAGCGATTTTTTCAATTTGTTCATTAAGATGTTTTGTTTTGTGACTGTCCTCTAAAATACAAACAACAAGGACTGATACAAGTAATGTGATTGATAAGGGAGTAATAGATTCTATTTTTAAACCTAGTGCCAAATATATGAAACAGCCTATAGCTAGATGTACAGCTTATCTTAAAGCTTTTATAACTTATAAGGGAAGAGAAAAAACCCAGGTTTCCTAGTAAATAAATGATAAGTGGTAAATTCAGTGTGTTTTAGTTTATTTTATCTTCTTGATGGTCAGAAACTGGTTTTACGTTACCCGACATGATGCACCATTTTGTTTTAAGTTGGTTTTTAATGACTGAGATTTTAGATAATATTTCTTTTAGATTTCAGTTAAATCTTCTTCATGAGGTTCATCTCAAATGCTCATATACATGTTTTGATTTGGTCTTGTAGATTTTTTAATATACATGTTTTGATTTGCTCTTATAAATGTTTTAATTTGCTTAAATGCTTATATATCTACCTTCGGAGGTGGGGAGTGGTGTTTGT